>JARBWK010000003.1:66502106-67127106 GCA_030556195.1 Anolis apletophallus | reverse complement strand
TTGAAAGGGGAGGCGGCTTTCACATAAAATATTTTTTCACACTACAGAATAATAGTACTTCATTAGCCATGGTTTCATCCTGTGGAAAGGGCATTTAGAATCCTCAGCTGGAGAAATCCTTGATGCCTCTGATCTGTCATGGGATGGGTTTGTGAAGTGATTTATAGTTTTCAAATCACAACCTTCCTGAACCGCTGCACTCTGGATAACAACGGTCCTAGAAGCAAACCAAGCACAGCAGAGTCCTTTCACACCATGCTTTAGTCCAGTGGTTCTCAATCTGTGGGTCCCCCGATGTTTTGGCCTTCAACTCCCAGAAATCCTAACAGCAGGTACACTAGCTGGGATTTCTGGGAGCTGAAGGCCAAAACATCTGGGGACCCACAGGTTGAGAACCAATGCTTTAGCCCATTTATCAGAAGAGTCCAACTGCCAGCATCTGATCCTATCTACACACTATTTAGCAAACTCATAGATTCAGGTTTTCATCCGAAATGTCCAGAGGCTTTAATCTTCACCATTCCAATATATAGAAATGTACAACCAGGATATGCAGATCCACTCCCAGGCTTGTAATTGCAAATGAACAGAGCCCCAGACAGTCGCATACAGATACTCACAATGAGTCACGCAGGAGAGAGAAAGATGGAACCTTTCACTCCCTTTTGTAGTCACTTGCTAATAGGTCATCAGTAAGGGATATTGGCTGATGTAACCTGTTTGCAATACACCTCACATAGTTATGACTTAGATATTACAACATCCCCTTAAATATTGCATCATGACATTCACAGTCACTACTCAGGTACTATCATTATTTATTATTTATTTATTTAAAACTTTTGTACCCCGACCTTCTCACCTCCATAGAGGGACTCATGTTCCTCATGTTCATCAAATAGTATTTTTCTATGCTGTGCCATCATCAAACTACAAACTCCAGGATTCTACAGGATGCAGGCATGACCATTAAAGTGGAATTACAGTGCTGTAATTGTGCAATGTGAAAGGGCTCCTGTGAGCAATTGTTATCACTTCCAAACAATCTCCAAGGACATCTCTAAATAGAATGCCTTAAAAGTAAAATATGGCCGCTCATATCAACAGAACCGATACCTGTCATTTCATTTACCTAGATCTGACAAAAATATCTTAGGACTCTATGGTGTGCTTTTGCTAAATTTGCCCATAGAGTCACACTAGAGGACCAAATTATGTCTAGGGAGGTGCCCTTCCTAAGCATTTCCTAGGTCCTCCAGCACAACTCTGCTGGACATGGTTTGTTCAATAAGGTTTATTTTTATCCACTTATTTCACTAATTGCAGTAAGTTCTGGAACCTATTCCCCCCTGGATATTATGGTCAGGTTGACTATTTTAGTTATGGAGTCTTAACAGATTGTATCTTCTTCACCAGGAGATATTATTGGAATCAAAGCACCGTAGTTATCTGAAACTCCAACCACAGTGATGAAGATGCCAACCACAGATGCAGGCAAAATGTCAGGAGAAAATGCTGATAGAACACAGCCATACAGCCCAGAAACCACACAACACCCCAGTGATTCTAGCTGTGAAAGCCTTCAACAATATACAGTGATGAATCTCAGAGCTCCCTAAGATTGCAAACCTAATGTATTAAAGAAGCTGAATACCAATAATGTTGGTGAACTGAACCTTTCTTAACATGGCTTGTTATCTATTTCCATCCTGCTCTCACTTGCAAACAGCTTCAGTCTCTGTGGCCACATCCCAAACCATGACCACAACAGAGGGGGAAGTGAATGTTGACTTGTCACTACGGATGATGGCATAGTTTCTCTCTGGTGTTAAGGGCATCTGACAAGAACTGGACAGGAGATGGGATGAGATGATACTTAATAGGACCTTATAGTAAAGTCTGGAGGGAAGGATTGGTGATCATTCATTGTGGCTGCCTGGAACCTTTTTATTAGATATGAAGGAACCACATGACAACGGTGCTATTATGTTTGTTTGTTGGACCTACAAGCTCTAGCTCATTTCAGCTGTCTGCTTCCTTGAGTTAAATAATCAACACAAGCTTTAATCAGAAATTTGCCTCTCAATTAATTGGGGAGGCAGAGATTGAAGAGCACAGCTGCACAGGCGTGCCAGCCCCTTCCTCCCTGTGTCAAATCAATGAAACAGCAACTTAATGAATGTTTTTCTTTTCTGATGATAAGCTAGAACATATCTGGCATGTTGGGGTGAAACACCATGACTCTCCTTATGGCAATAAGAACTACAGGCAGACAAAGCGGACAGGGCTCAGTTGCAATCAGTGTCAATGCAGCTCTGAAACCTGGATCTTATGTGACCCTAATAAAAGTAGAAGCTGTTTTGACTTGGTTGGTGTTATTGCAATATAGAATGTTCTATGTTCCATATTCTCAGATAGATTTATTTCGTGTCTAAAGCATTGCATAAATATCTATCTATTACATATAATAAAAGTCAGTGTTTGCGGGCGGTGGGCGGGTGGGCCGAGCAACGGGAGGAATATGTGCCAGCATTTCGATTGGCTGCCACTCCAGGATTATTTGCATAAATGGCTCTGATTGGCCAGCCTCAGAACTCCAACCCTCTAAGGCACCAGAGAGAGATTGGTTACCACTGAGGGAAAATTTGCATAACAGACTCTGCATGGTCAACATTCAAAATCTCAAAGGTGCCAGAGAGTGCACTTAAAAAAAAGTCTTCCTTCAGCTGATTTAACAAACTAGGCCTCAGCCTGATTTGGCAGTAAGGCTTCCTCTACTTGATTTTCCAGACTAGGCCACAACCTGATTTGCCAGTAAGGCTTCCTCTACTTAATTTCCCAGACTAGGCCACAACCTGATTTGACAGTAAGGCTTCCTCTACTTGATTATCCTGACTAGGCCACAACCAGATTTGACAGTAAGGCTTCCTCAACTTGATTTTCCTGACTAGGTCCACAACAATGACAGAACAAGACCAAACTTGGCCCACAGACCCCCCCCCCCAAAGATGCACTCTAAATCTTGGGGCAGTTTGAGATAGGATGCACCATGGATGACGGAAATTGCAGGACTTTAACTCACTTGCTTAGAGCACAGCGGCCCACACCAATGACAGATCAGGACCACACTTGCCACACAGAGGCCCAATGCAATACCAAGCTTGACACACAGTGCCCCTATGACCCACTCTACATTCTACTGCCGTATGGAGAAGAGCGGGACTTGAGGTACCTCCATGGATTATGGGATTTGTAGTACTTTCAAAGCCTTCATTTCCCACAGACCAGTGCAGCCCTGAACAAAGACCTAAAAAGACTACACTTGGCACCCTGTGCCCCCATGACCCAGTCTCCGTCCTTCTACAGTTTACAGGAGGGTGGACCATGGATGATGGGACTTGAAGTACCAAAGACCAACCTTGGCACACAATGCCTTTCTCAAATATCCCGGGCACTGCCGGGTCCCCAAGCTAGTATTAGTATAAAACTGACAAAATAGAGGGAACACAAATTCAGGCAATGCTAACTCCATTGCCAGTAGCCTGAAACTGTTCTTCCTTTGTGCATGAGGCAGGGCAATGCAGGCAAGCATACAGATATGGAGTTGTTTGTTCTGCTCCACAGTCACACAAGGTGGAGGATTCTTCTAGGTAGTGCCATTTTGCTAGGCTGTCTTTTGATCTCCCACCACCACTTCTGAGTCTGTTCAAAGACTCCCATGTTGCCCATTCCTGGTTTGCTCCTGGAGGCAGACCCTCATGGGGGGGGGGGGGGTGATGGGATGGGACATCTGTTTGGGATTTCCTGGTTTAGCTGACCAGAAGGATACTTTTGCTGTTGCTGGGGAATATTAAGAGGAGTGGTGGTTGTCATGAAACTTTTCCTTGATTTGAGTCTACTGGGAGGAGGCTGATAGCTACGCAGTGGATGGCTTTCACAGTGTTCACACAAACAAAAAAGTCTTAAGGTGCAATCACACTACTACACATTGGAACTATCACTACAAAGCACGGAGGAACACATACATATAAAGGTAAATACAGTTTTGCAACCAGAACCAATGCAAACCTACAATATAAGTGGTGGCAAATGCACAATACACTATATCAAAAAATCATAAACAAACACCACATTCCATAAACATTATACAATAACAGTTGGTTCTTTCACAGTGTTCAACTTTATTTCTCTCACAGTTAGTAGCAACTTCTTATTGCATATTGGGGGGAGCGGGGGGGAGGCAATGCCAGCTAGATTATAGAGAGAAAGACTGAGAAACTCATGTTAATTGTAAATGGTTGCATAGTGCTACAGTACTGGTGCTTGAACCTACTGAGGAAAAATAGACATGTATTGGAGGCAGGGGAGATTGCTATCCTTTGTTGCGATGACATAGAAAATTGAAGTCGGGATAGGAAATTCTGGAAAGAAGTGGTACAGGCTAATCAAAGCCCAGTGATGAAAGAAACAGATATGTTTCCATAAAGTAGAAGGCGGGATGCTTGTGTAAGGAATACCAGTTTACCATCTTGTTCTGAGCATGAAGCCACTTAAACCAAAACAAAGCAGATGGGGGAAAATAGTCCAACAGGGAACAATTAAACAAATGGACAAAAATATAACAAAACCTAAAAGGTTTACTATATTGGTACAAAAATGTTACTCATATCAGATGTAATCTGATGCAATCACCTCATGACAGAAATAGTGGATAGTGAAACTCTCAGATTTTTGGTATGAATCTTTATCATGGGAGGTATTGTTGAAAATAATGAGTTTAGTTACATCTGTCTCTGATAGGTAGAGATAAGACCACAGAGGGGCTGGGGAGAATATAAACATTACCTTCCGAGATATAAGAATTAGGTTGTTTACTCACCCTCCATCAGTCAGACCTTGGTGTCCATGACAGTTTTAATGCTACTACTGTTCCTAGCTGGTGAATATCTATAAAATGCTGGTAAGAGAGAAGGAGAGAGGACCTCTGAACTCAAGCATATTACAGTAAATATATATTTCATATCTAGATAGAGAAATGCCTGTAGAAGAAATTTATCTCCCATGAAATCCTGTAATAATACTGATGCCTGTATGTTTGACACACACGAAAGACAAATGCAGGCTCAATCTCTTACAAGGGTTACCTTATTTAGCTGACTCCTCCTGGTAAATGTTTTCTAAGGTGAATATGAAAGTGTTGTGTTTGTGTGCATTCAAGTCATACAAGGGTGTCAGAATTTACTTGGCAGAACTTGTTCAGAGGGGGGTTGCCCTTGCCTTTCGCTGAGGCTGAGAGAGTGCGACTTGCTCAAGGACACCCAGTGGGTTTCCATGGCGGAGTGGGAATTTGAATTTTGCCTCCCAATTAGACACTCAAACTACTATACCACTCCAAGTAATATAAATATGAAAGGATCTGATGACAATGCTAATACAATATGAGTCATGCCCTGTATGCAATGCAATGCAATGTTCAATATATATGGTAAGTAATCTGCTTAACAATGAGAAGTCTTTGTTTCTCATCTGTGTGAGTTTGCCCATTTAAAAAAGCAAGTCTAAAGATTACTTTACTATGCTGTGTGAATATTATCCCATGTTGAAATGTATTGAGATTCTGATGCACACATGTGTCTATGTCACATGCTGTTGGCTGTTGGGACTATATTGTTGTTCATGAGGTGAGCACCCAGGGGCGGTCTAAGGTAATTTTAAATGGTAGGCGAACATTATTTTGGTGCCCCCCCCCAAAACATTATTTTGCCGCCCCCCATGTAAAACAAATATACAATTATAATATCACAATACCATTAGTAGTATTATATTGTATCAATGTATATACAATATATTATACCATACTCATACTATATTATATCATAATTATATTATACTACATTACAATATAATTATATTATAATATATTGACATTATAATACAATATAACATTCTATTATATTATTATTATAAAATAATAAAATCATTTATTTAAATAAAATTATCCTCTAAATATTTTCATTACTCCTATAAAACTCAAATAACCCAAAATAAAGTAAAATACAATATTATATATTACTATTTTGTACAATACCACTATACTGCAATATTGTTTGTAATATTATATGTAATATAAAATATATCATTATTCTATTGTTATATTGTATTTGTATTATATTGTATGACAATATTAAGCAGAACTGTATAATAATCAACAAGAAATGCAATGTAAATGCATCAATATCAGAATATATTATCTATCACCCGACTCATAATCCATAGGAGTCTCCCATAAGTCCAAAATTAGGATCCCAATGTAAATGTAAATAAAAAACAGCCAAAATGTTCAAATGAGGTCGAATACAGGCAGCGCGGCCTGGGCAAACTTGGGCCCTCCCTCCCTCCCTCCCTCTAGGTGTTTTGGACTCCAACTCCCACAACTCCTCATAGCCTCAGGCCCCTCAGGTCTAGACAGAAATAGAGCCGAAGAAAGGAAGGAGGGAGAGAAGAGGTCACAGAGGAGGAGGAAAGCCCTTCATTCATTCCTTCACTTACACTTCCTTCACTGATTCTTTTCTCCTTCCCTGCAAACGCGCGCGCGTGGCGGAGACAGAAGGAGAGGAGAAGCACTCCCTGCCTGCTTCTGCGCAAGGGAGCTACTGGGCATGCGCGGAGGTTTTCGCGCATGTGCAGTTGCTCCTGCACTCAACTTCAGCTCCAGAGCAACTGCGCCTGCGTGAAAACCTCCGCGCGTACCCAGAAGCGGTGTCGGAGCGCACAAGGCCGGGGTCAAAAAGCAGGCAGCTGCAGAACTGTCTGAGGAACATCGGCATGGCCAGGATGGCGCCCCATGTGGCCAGGATGGCGCCCCCTTCCCAGATGGCGCCCTAGGCGGCCGCCTACTTGGCCTATCTTGTAGGACCGCCCCTGTGAGCACCAAGATAAGAAGTGGTGAGATAGGGCCCTTCCAGACAGGCCCTATATCCCAGGATCGGATCCCAGATTTTCTGTTTATCCCAGATTATCTGGCAGTGTGGACTCATATAATCTAGTTTAAAGTAGAAAACCTGGGATCAGGTCCTGGGATACAGGGCGTGTCTGGAAGAGCCCAGAGATACTACAGGTGAGCCGAAAAACAGCAAATGTTCTTCAATACTGTAGACCAATGGTTCTGAACCCATATGTTTTAGCCTTCAACTCCCAGAAATCCTAACAGCTGGTAAACTGGCTGGGATTTCTGAGAGTTGTAGGGCAAAATGCATGGGAACTCACAGGTTCAGAAACAATACTTTGGTCAAAAGAGAGGGGCAGGGAATCCCACCAGTTTCTAGATTGTGGGATTCCAGAAGTTTCAACATGTTATCAATGTTGTGTGTGCGCACACCTTCAGGTTTCCTTGTGGTGTTTTCTTAAGCAAGGAATACTCCGAGGTGGTTTGCCAGTGCTTACTCTGAGATTGAGCCAATAGCACTTGGTATTCCCCAGAGATCTCTCTCTAAGATATTAACTGGGCTTAACTTCCAAAATCTGGTACCTCCAAAATCTGGTACCTTCAGAATCTTGTACCTTCAGAGTATTTATGCCTTCTTGACAACAAGAAACTTCCAAAACTACTCTTGTGGCACTAGCAGAAATTCCTATGAAAACAAGACAAGTGGGGAAGTGAAAAATTGAAAGAGTGTGGCACACCAACACAATTCATCTCATAATGTGTCAGGTCCTATAATTGCGCAACCAGAGATGGCTAAGATGGAGGTCTAGTTTGGGAGTGCAACCCATGGACCAAACATTTTACAACATATTCCCTGTGGATATGGAGGTTGTACTATATCTCATGTCCTAAATGTAATTCTAACTCCATCACACTGGCCCATCTTTAAACGACAAGAAGTGACAATGATGAAGTCTCTATCGATTTACCAGCCATTTCCCCCTTTGCCTGCCTGTTGTACCCTCTTCTGTTGAGTAGTGAGAAGCATTCTCACCTCCCACCTGTGTTCAATTAGTTGCTTACTGAAATGGAGCCAGAGCAGGAGGTTACCAACAAGTATGCTTGAAGTTTTTCTATTTAGCAGAATTACCAGTGGCTATTTTCAACACACATTCCCTCTCCAAGTGAGCACCCACACTGTTCAATTATGTTTCCTCTCCAAATATTCAAAGGGGTCTCATAAAGCCAAACAGCAACCAGAACATGTCATTCATTGCAGCCCTCTGATCTAGGAATGACAACACCCACTCTGCTTCCTTGAGCATGAATCAAATAATTGTGGTGACACATGATAGAAATGCATGTTGCTATTATTAATGGGCCAAGGCTGTTGTGAAGGTGCTAAGTAGCAAATGTTTTGCTTATACTCGTAATAGAAGGAAGGAAAAATGAAGAAGGCAAGGGAGAAATCTAACATAAAGCCTAGGACCCCCTTGTCATGGGGGTGAGACTTGCGTACCCTAATGAAGTTGTGAGCTATGCTGGCGGTAGCCTCCCATGCCAGACAGGTCACAACCGAAGGGTCTGGCAAAGAGCGTCTATGGGCAAGATGGGCTCTCTAGCCTTTTGGCAACCATCCTAAGAGAAGGAAAACTCTAAATTCAAACCTGAGCAGATGGTGTTCGTCTTACCCTGTAAGGTCAACCATCTAAGAGAAGGAAACTCAAATTAAATCTATGACCTAAGGACTTCGCTGCCACCGTCCAAGTTTGCTAGGCCCTGGCAGACAAACCTTTGGTTTAAAGGGTGAGGCCAGTTCTGCGCACGCTGCGCTCTACCAGAAAAATCCATTGCACAGGCTCAAAGGACACATTAAACTTTTTTAGTCATCAACATGCTTGTAAAAAGCATGGGTGAATCCTTCCTAATAATCTTAGTTCGTAAAGTAATGCCAGAGAAGACAGGAGCCTATGGTTAACAAGTGGTGCTATAAGGAAGGAAAATTGAAAGGAAGGAAGGACTGGAAAGATAACAAATATAGAGATGGATTAGAATATAAATTCTATAATGAAAAATTATGCTAAAGCAGCCTTCCCAAGACTGGTGATGTTGTAGCCTGGTCAGATTCTGAGTGCTCAGTTGAGGAAGGGGGTGCTGGAATAGATTCAGAGGGCCCAGAGGAGGATAGAATTGGGCGGGAGAGAGTTGTTTTGGGATCTCCTGGCAGCTCCCAGGAGACTGGAAAAAGCGATATAAGTTCTCATGGGAATCTGCCAGATGTGCAGGCTGAGAGAAATGTGGGAGATAAATGTTTGTGCAGATCAAGGCGCTTGGAACTTTGGAGGCAGAGTGCGAGAGCAATGTTGTATTGAGGTGATCTGCTCTCAGTTCCTTGTCTACATCTTTGGATTTATGTATTCAAGTTCCTAAATTTGTTCCATAATAAATACAATTAAAACCAAAACATAGTTTTAAAATACAATTAACATTAACACATCATACACATATTAAAAACAGTAGCCTGCCTTGGCCATTCCATCAACTATCAAATTTATGGATAGATCATGTTTATGGATTGATTGACTCTTGAGACTATATTTGAAAGGATTTTGGAATCCTAACTATCTTGGAAATAACTGTTTGAACTTGGATTCCTCTTTTTGGATTTGCTTATTTTTATATACCCTTCTTAATAAACTTTTATTTACTGGATTACCTAGACAGAGTGTGGTTTGTGGTGAAAAGGTATTTCAGGGCTCTAGTGCAACAGGTGCTTTGAATTACAACTACCTTAATCCCAGATGACATGCCATCATAGTCCACCATATCTGGAGGGCACCAGGTCCTGAAACACTAGTATGCTGGTACAACTTCTTTATAGGCTGTAGCAGTTCATGCCTTGCGTTTTATGGAACGAGATTTAGCTTGACTTTTAAAGGAGCTATTCAATGTGCTGAAACACAGTAGTCCATGCTCTTGTTACATCCTGAATAGATTATTTATTTATTTATTTATTTATTATTCGGTTTTATATTCCGCTCCTCCCTGCAGGCTCGGGGCGGATCACAGTAGCAATAAAATACATAATAAAACATACAGTAAAATTCAGTAAAAACACAAATACATAATCAATAGCCAACGGTCACAGCTTTTGGATCTTAGCTCGGACGCTGATGTGCATCTTCATTCAGGCTAGCCGAACGCTAGTCTGAAGAGGGCAGTCTTACGGTGCCCTTCGAAAGGGGCCGAGTTCGTGAATCGCCCGAGCGTGACTGGGCAGCGAATTCCAAGTCATGGGAGCCACAGCTGAAAAGGCCCGCTGTCTTGTGCTGGACAAGTGACAGGAGCGGGGTGATGGAATAACTAGCAAGTTTTGCTCTTCTGAGCGCAGTGATCTCGGGGGAATATACGGGGTAAGGCGGTCCCTCAGGTACTCAGGCCCTAGAACGTGCAAGGCCTTGAAGGTTAACACCAACACCTTGAAGGCAATCCGGTACTCAATAGGCAGCCAGTGCAGTTGCCGCAGGATGGGCGTAATGTGCTCTCTCACTGGTGCTCCGACCAGCAAGCGAGCAGCAGCATTCTGCACCAGCTTGAGTTTCCGGACTGTCGACAAGGGAAGGCCCACGTAGAGGGTGTTACAGTAGTCCAGCCTCGAGATGACCGTCGCCTGGATTACCGTGGCCAGGTCATCCCTGGACAGGTAGGGTGCCAGTCGCCTAGCCTGACGGAGGTGGTAGAACGCCCTGCAATGCACTCTATGTGGGGCTGCCTTTGAAGATGGTTCGGAAACTTCAACTAGTACAATGATCGGCAGCCAGATTACTAACTGGGGCGACATACAGGGAGCATACCACCCCTCTTTTATGCCAGCTCCACTGGCTGCCGGTCCATCTCTGAGCCCAATTCAAAGTGCTGGTTTTGCCCTATAAAGCTCCAAACGATTCTGGCCCAGTTTACTTGTCCGAACACATCCACCCCTAAGTCCCACATCGAAAGCTAAGATCATCCGGGGAGGCCTTGCTCTCGCTCCCGTCGACAGCTCAAATGCACCTGGCGGGGACAAGGGACAGAACCTTCTCGGCGGTGGCTCCCTGCCTATGGAACACACTCCCAACTGATATAAGATCGATCTCTCTTAACTTTCCAGAAGAAAGTAAAGGCATGGCTTTGGGACCAGGCGTTTGGTCAATAGATGTAAGCAGCACCTTAAAGGGATGAACTGGATTGACATTAAGACTGACGAGGCTGGTTTATGTTTTTAATTGATGCTAATTATGATGTTTCATTATGTTATGTACATGTTTGATTTTATTGTGATTGCTGAATTAGCCTTGAAGTGGGCTCAATGTAAGCTGCCCTGAGTCCCCCTTCGGGGGTTAAGAAGGACGGGATAAAAATGCAGTAAATAAATAAATAGATAAACCTATTTGCTATATCTTATGACTTGATCTATATCACTCTTGCTTGTGCCACTTTCATAACACTATGCCTCCACTTTAATTCTGCTGGCTGCCTCCCATAGACGCTTGGGGCTTGTAGTTTGGTCAGAGGTAACAAAGATGCTTCCTGCCTGAAAATCCTAAAACCCTTTCCCTAATCTTCAAATCCCAGGATTCCATAGAATGAAACCATTGCTATTACAGTGAAATCAGAGTGGTATAATTGTGCAGTGTGAAAGGAGCCCAGATGTGTTGGGAAAGGGGGAAGGAGAGCTTCAGGTTGAAATGATTACTGTAAATACCAAACTTGAACAAATACTGTAATATGGCCAATATTTAGAAACCAAGGCATAATGCACTGCTGGGAAACCAGATACAGATAGTTTTGTGATTAGACTTGATGAATCCCTGATTGCATGAATAAAGGCATGCTTCTTAAAATAATAGCAGGTACTCAATACCTTAGGGGTGGAACATCTTTCAAGGGATCTGAAGGTTTATTTCTTTTCCTCGTGGGTGGGGTTAAGGAATCATTGCTCAGGAGATTATTATTTTTCCCTTTGCAGAAATAGTTAAGGAGACTATGGCCATGGTATACCTGCTTTGTGGGACCAGTCTTTGATTAAACTTTCAAGAGTACAGACGCTTTTGATGTATAATGGAGAGAACGTTGTACTGTAGAACATTGTGGAATTATGCATTTTCCTCTACAAATGAGCTCGACTCCAAGAGTGGCTCCGGCAGCTTGATTGAAACTTCCCCTTTCAATAATAACTTGCAGAGGTGGAAAGATTGAACAATAGCGAAGGCTGTACATTGGCCTTATTAAAGATGATATGTTTGCAATGAAAGGAAAGACATAATGACTGGGATGCCATAAAAGAACTCTTGAATAAGTTAAGTGTTTATTTTTCGGTACGGAGATAAATGTGAAAAGTGCTTCCTGAGTTGACTTGCAGGAGCTGGGGGGATTAGCTTTGCTGAGTCGGTTCCCGAGAGGCATCTTATCCCCGAAGCAATGGCAAAGATGAGAGGATTTATTCAGGTACAGTTGGTAGGCACAACATATGCTCAGGGTCACCTCCTTCCCTTTCTGACACTCTTATTACTTTCCCCTCCATGCTACATTGCAATGAATATGAGGGCCTATTTCTCTCAGAGCTCTAGATATTATATTTTTTATTTTCTTATTTATTTCCAACATTTCTACCCCGCTCGTCTCTACCCCCGAGGGGGGACTCAGAGCGGCCTAACAAAAGGCACAATTCGATGCCAACATAATAAAATGCAATATAAAACCAAAAACATACAGCATTAAAATACATTAAAATACAATTAAGATTAATACATCGTACACATTCTCTTAAGTCAAGACAGTATTTCGTCCATAACAGGAGCATTGAGCCATATCCATCAACTTGCCATTACAAATCCAGTCCAAAGTGCTGCATTGTGTTAATGTGCAAAAGCCTGGTCCCACAGCCAAGATTTCACTTTTTCCTGAATGCTAGGAGATAGGCATGGTTTAGAATCCTAAAATCGCGATTCTAAAATCAAATGGGGGGGGGGGATTTTTTATTAGTATATTAAAGACTTACAAAAAAATTGCAAAAAGTTCTAAAATGTAGCGTAAGTATTAACGAAATTCTAAATTGGTTCTAAAGTCTGAAAAGCAGGGAAACAGTTAAAAATCAAGGGGGGAACATTCCCCTTCACCTCTGCAGTGCAATTAAGTGGAGCTGTACATGTATAACATAAATATAAGAGGTAGTAGCTACTAGCTCTCAGGACAATTGAAAAAGTGAAGTACGATTCTCCCCCCCTATTATTTCCCTTTCCCTCCTTTCTTCCTTCTCTACCCTCTTCTTTCATTCCTTCCTTTGCTCTTTGGTTCCCCATCCCGTCTTTTCTCTTTCCTTCCTTCCCTCCCCCCCGTCTCTACTTCTTCCTTTGTCTCCTTCCTTCCTTTGTTCACGTTTTATTTCCCTAATAGCAATTAAACAGAAAGATATATGTATAATATATAGACTTTCTGCTGTGCTTTCTGCAACCAAACTTGCCTATCTCAGATTGGCCTCTTTAGTCATCAGCGCTTGTAAAAAGCGTGGGATGAGTCCTTCCTGAATCTTCGTTCGTGAAGTAATGCCGAGAGAGAGATATGTATTAATGCAGTGGTTCCTCATGTTGTGGTGACCCCCATCCATATTTTCTTTGCTACTTCATAATTTTGTTACTCTTATGAATTCTAATGCAAATATCTAATATGCAGGATGTATTTTCATTGTTACAAATTGACAAAAGTTAAAGCATAGGGATTAATCACAAAAACAATATGTTTGGGGGAGGATGGACAACGGATGATGGGATTTGCAGTACCTTCGACGAATTCAGCTCTGACTTCCACAGCTGAGACCCCATGAATGACAGACCTGGACCAAACTTGGCACACAGAACCCCCATGACCCACAGAAAATACTGGAGGGGTTTGGGAGGAATTGACAGTGATTTAGGGAGATAACTCCGAACCCAAACAATCCTGGATCAGGACCAAACTTGGCATGAATACTCAATATGCCCAAATGTGAACATAGATGGAGTTTGGGGAAAATAGACCTTGACATTTGGGAGTTGTAGTTGCTGGGATTTATAGTTCACCTTCAATCAAAGAGCATTCTGAACTCCACCAATGACAGAATTGGGCCAAACTGGGATCCGGGGGGAGGCGGGGAGAAGAGGAGGGGCGAAGGAGGAGGCAATCAGCTGATTGCCTCCTCCTTCGCCCCTTCCCCCGCCGCCGGCGCCCTCGCTCACCCCCTCACCTCTCTCTAGCCCCGATGCATGGATCGAGGCTGAGAGAGGCAGAGAGGGGCGGGGCCTTTCTCCTCCCTCTCGCCAGCCTGTCATTGGCGAGAGAGAGGGGAGAGGCCCTCGCCCCCTCACCTCGCCTCTCTCTAGCCCCGATGCATGGATCGAGGCTGAGAGACGCAGAGAGGGGCGCGGGGGGCCTTTCTCCTCCTCTCTCGCCAGCCTGCCATTGGCGAGAGAGGAGGAGGAGGCTCGCTGAGCCCCCTCGCCTCTCTCTAGCCCCCATGCATGGATCGAGGCTGGAGAGACGAGAGGTTGTACGGGGGCCTTTCTCCTCCTCTCTCGCCAGCCTGTCATTGGCGAGAGAGAGGAGGAGGAGGCCCCGCTCACCCCCCCTCTCTCTAGCCCCGATGCATGGATCGAGGCTGGAGAGAGGCAGAGAGGGCGCGGGGGTTTTCTCCTCCCTCTCTCGCCAGCCTGTCATTGGCGAGAGAGGAGGAGGCCCCGCTCACCCCCTCGCCTCTCTCTAGCCCCGATGCATGGATCGAGGCTGGAGAGAGGCAGAGAGGGCGCGGGGGCTTTCTCCTCCTCTCTCGCCAGCCTGTCATTGGCGAGAGAGGAGGAGGAGGCCTCGCTCTCACCCCCCCTCTCTAGCCCCGATGCATGGATCGGGGCTGGAGAGAGGCAGAGAGGGCCTTTCTCCTCCCTCTCTTGCCAATGACAGGCTGGCGAGAGAGGAGGAGAAAGGCCCCGCACCCTCTCTGCTCTCTAGCCCGATGCATGGATCGGGGCTGGAGAGAGGCAGAGAGGCGCGCGGGGGGCCTTTCTCCTCCTCTCTCGCCAATGACAGGCCGGCGAGAGAGGAGGAGGCGACAGCGCCCCTCTCTGCCTCTCTCTAGCCCGATGCATGGATCGGGGCTGGAGAGCAGAGGCGCACGGGGCCTTTTCTCCCTCCTCTCGCCAATGACAGGCCGGCGAGAGGGAGAAAGGCCCCGCGCCTCTCTCTGCCTCTCTCTTAGCCCCGATGCATGGATCGGGAGGAGAGGCAGAGAGGCGCGCTTTTCTCCTCCTCTCTCGCCAATGACAGGCCGGCGAGAGAGAAGGAGAAGGGCCCCCGCAGCCCTCTCTGCCTCGCTCTAGCCCCGATGCATGGATTGGGGCTGGAGAGAGGCAGAGAGGCGCGCGAGGGGCCTTTCTCCTCCTCTCGCCAATGACAGGCCGGCGAGAGAGGAGGAGAAAGGCCCCCCGCTCTGCTCTCTCTCTAGCCCGATGCATGGATCGGGGTTGGAGAGGCAGAGATGCGGGCCTTTTCTCCTCTTCTCTCGCCAATGACAGGCCGGCGAGAGGGAGAAAGGCCCCCGCGCCCTCTCTGCCTCTCTCTAGCCCCGATGCATGGATCGGGGCTGGAGAGAGAGAGAGGTGCGCTGGCCTTTCTCCTCCTCTCTCGCCAATGACAGGCCGGCGAGAGAGGAGGAGAAAGGCCCCCACGCCCCTCTGCCTCTCTCTAGCCCGATGCATGGATCGGGGCTGGGAGAGGCAGAGAGGCGCCGGGCCTTTCTCCTCCTCTCTTGCCGGCCTGTCATTGGCGAGAGAGGAGGCCCCTCGCTCACCCCTCGCTCTCTCTCTAGCCCCGATGCATGGATCGAGGCTAGAGAGAGGCAGAGAGGCGCGCGGGGGCCTTTCTCCTCCTCTCTCGCCAATGACAGGCCAGCGAGAGTGGAGGAGGAGGCCCTCGCTCACCCCCTCGCTATCTCTAGCCCCGATCCTGAGGGAGCGAGGGCCCAAGTTTGCCCAGGCTGAGAGGAAAAGGAAGAGGCCTGAGGCTGTGGGGAATGGTGGGAGTTGAAGTCCAAAACACGTACCTGGAGGGCTGAAGCTGGCCCCTGTGATGGGGCATGGCAGAGCAACGAGGAAGAGAAGAGGGGGGGGAAGCCTGGAGGACTACACTTTCCAGAATGCATTGCCTACCTAGCAGCAGCTGCCACTTCCAGTTCCCCATAGAAATGCGGAAAAGAAGAAGCTGAATGAAGGCGGGAAGGAAATGAGGGGGGAGAAGACAGGGAGAAGTGAGTAGTACAATAATTAATTAATACTTAATAATTTATTACGATCATAATCGCAAATTGTTGGCCTCAAGGACCGTAAAAGGAAGTCTACTTCCTGGTTCGCGGCAGCGATACGTAAAACCTCAAAAGTCCCATTACATACGAATCTCTTACGAATCCTTTTAATTTCCGTTTCATTTTTCTCATGCCTACTAGGAGGGATGGGGTTGATCGTATGTCAGACAGGGAGCCACCACTTAGAAGGCCCTCTCACTCGTCCCCACCAACCGTGTTTGAGAAGTTGGCGGGAGCGAGAGCAGGGCCTCCCTGGATGATCTTAAATTACAAGGTGGGACATAGAGGCTGATGCGTTTGTACAAGTAAGCTGGGCCAGAACCATATAGAGCTTTAAAGGTCAAAATCAGCACTTTGAATTGAGCTCGGAAATTGGACAGGCAGCCAGTGGAGCTGACACAACAGGGGGGCGGTATGCTCCCTGTATGTAGCTCCAGTTAGTAATCTGGCTGCCGCCTGCTGGACTAGTTGTAATTTCCAAACTGTCTTCAAAGACAGTCCCACGTAGAGTGCGTTGTAGTAATCTATTCGGGATGTGACCAGAGCGTGGATGACTGTAGCCAGATCAGACTTCCCAAGGGACGACCATAGCCAGATCAGACTTCCCAAGATATGATTGTTAGGTTGCCACCTAGAAAAGAAGCCTGAATCCTGCAAGCAATTCCTCCTGGCCTGGCAACCCAAACCTGATGGAAATATCACACAACCAGGTCACAGGTGACATGTTCCAAAATTACCTTTTCTAGACAGTCATTAAAAATAGATAGGACTGCCAGAAAAAAGAGTTGAGAGCTCATGTTTCAACATTTAACAGCTGAAAAACTGGGACATGTAAGACCAAACAATATCTGAATGCAGTCAAGATGGCAGAGAAGAACACACAAGCTAGGTGAAGCTGCTGCGGTTTGCTTTAACCTGGGACTGTTGAGAAGGCCAAGACTCAAACTTTTAAAGTACACAGTCTTCAGACAGGTGCGGATGAGTTTGGAAAAAAATCATGAACAAATTCCTATGCACACTGCACATATCTTATTTGTAGTGCATTAATAATAATAATAATGAAAGAATAATCCAATATTTAAAATGAACAATTCCAACCAATATAAACGTGCCAGTATTTTAATGGGAAGTGTGGGCCTGCTTTTGGCTGATGAGATAGTTAATTAGGATTGTGGTTGTTGTGTGCCTTCAAGTAGTTTCAGACTTAGAATAACCCTAAGTCTGGAGTTGAGGGTGGGGGGCAGGTAAATGACCTTGAAGGGCCACATCTGACCCATGGGCTTTAGTTTGGGGTCATCTGCTCTAATTCATCATCTCTTTTTGCCCAGTTGAATTTAATGCAAATGACTTTGAGCTCTGTTTTCACTAAATGAAGCAGTTTACCAATCTCCTCCTACGAACCGTCACAGAAATTAAGATCATCTGGGGAGACCCTGCTCTTGGCCCCGCCTCCGTCGCAGGGTGGGAATGAGAGACAGGGCCTTCTCAGTGGTGGCTCCTTGGCTGTGGAACTTCCTCCTCAGTGACATTCGAGCAGCTCCCTCCCTCCTGGCCTTCAGAAGGAAAGTGAAAACCTGGCTCTGGGACCAAGCCTTTGGAGATTAATCTATAGTGCAATATGTGCAATTGATCTTTGGAATGGCCCCATATTGTGACTGAGGATGGCATGATTGTAATAGTGAATGCAATATTTTCTATGTTTTAATGTGCATTTAGTTTTAATTTTAATGTTTTGAACTTAAGTGCATTTTAATTGTCTGTTGTCCAAAGGCATTGAATAGTTGCCATATGTAAAGCCACCTTGAGTCTCCTTCGGGGTGGAGAAAGGTGGGATACAAATAAAGTAAGTAAATAAATAAATAGCTTGAGGATCAAGGAGGAAGTTGAGAAGAGAAGAAAGTAAATGGGAAATTTTCAAAGCAGACAAAAAAGGTAGAATGGCGGAAGATTAATCAGAACTGTACCAGTCAAACTGAGACAGAGTGTAAGAGAGACAGGTGGAAAGGAATGACCCTCATTAGAGTATATCCTGAAAAAACACAGTCATTATTATTTTCTAAATACGGTAATAGCATTATACAGAGCAAAAGTTGACTTTAAAAAATAGAAAATGTTAACAAAACCGAATGAGTATTATCCAGATTTTTCTAGAGATGATTCAGGCCCTAGTGGGTTTTCCTAGCTTCTGTCACAAACTGAGCACATTTCCTTTTGTTCTTTCCCCAAGGCCTCTGCTCAACAAACAGGCCTTCTGCGTTTGCCTCCTAAAGTAGAATGATATGTTCTTGCTGTTTTTGATGATGATTGTGAATCAATTTTGAAACCACTTCTAGCATCTGGTGACATCTTGAAGTAGCGTACAACAAAATCAATTGAAAACAAATTACAATTTGTTGTGTGCGTCTTTGTTTTTGATTAAGACAGGCTCTGTTGTAGAATTTTCTTGGCAAAATTTGTTCAGAAAACATTTGCCTTCCTCTGAGGCTGCAAAAATGTGACTTGTCTAAAGTCAACCAGTGGGCTTCATGGCGGAGTACGGATTTGAACCTTTGTCTCGACTCATCGTTCAACACTCAAACCACCACACCATGCTGGCAACATCAACTACTGAAATGTTTAACATTGAATAACTAAAGTTATTATTGGTGAGACATCTAAAAATCAGAGATTCACAATATAATAGTCAAATCGGGCATCAGTCATTTTATAAAGAGGTTAGGTGAAGAGGTTGATTTTCAACAGGAACCAGGATGCCATGTTTGGTGCCTCCTGTAGAACTATGGATAATGGCAGCTGTCCAGTTGTCGCAACTCTGCACAGCCTCTCTCAGTATAACAGTCACTCACTATGCTCATCATCAGACAGTTCAGAGTCAAATAATCTCTTTGATTCAAACAACAAACTAGTCAATAGTCCAGTCCAAAGATTTTCACCAACACATCCAAACTTTACATATGTAGTCCAAAGTCATCCAACAAAACTCCAAGCTGTAACATGTTCCAAACATTGCTCCCAGCAAAGACCAAATCCAAATTACCACTCTTTATGCTCCATAGCACAAGTGTTCTCACCTGTTGGCCCTTCTCTGTGCCAACCGGGTGGATCTATGCAGCTGAATAGCATGAGCCCTCACTTGCAATCTTTCTGGGATACTTAACTCTGCCTCATTGCTCTCCTGATCCTAAGTTAACTCAGGACTCCCCCTTTCCTGAGGAACTTGGTCCTGCATCGCAAGGGTAGCTTCCTCAGTGTCAGGCTGCAGCTATTGTTGTTCCCTGCTTTCCACTGATTCAAATGCTGAGCCTGGCAGCCCTTCATCTTCGTCTGTATTGCAGACCCTGACACCAGGTCCATATCAACCGATGAGAGGAATTTGCTGCAGGTTTTATTCTAAACATTGAAAGAGCCATTCAAAACTATTGAACGTAGTTTCCCAGAGTGAAGAGAGAGGGGGCCAGAAGACAGTTCCAGTCTCCTGTGCTATGCGAATAATATAATATATTATAATATATTGTATTTACATATAATATTTATAATATTATAATGTAATACAATATAATAATATGATACTATAATTATATATTTTATATTACCTGTAATATTACTAATAATATTACAATATAATGGTATAGTACAATATAGTAATATATAATACTGACATTGTACTAGGCTAATAATATAATATATTGTATGTATATGTATCTTGTAAGCCACTCAGAGTCCCCTTCGGGGTTAGAAGGGCAGCATATAAATGTCATAAATAAATAAATAATAGTTTCAATACACTGTATAGCTCCTTTACTATTCAGACAAAAGTCCTGGGGCAGATTCGCTGCCCCAGAGATATGAAGTACATTACATAGTTGGCTGAAATTCAGGTGTAGGGAAAGGAAGGCATAAATATAGTCACATTTTTTGAGGCATTTATATTTCTCTTAAGAAATCTGATGGAAAATAATTGGAGATTTATTTTTTAAAAAAATTGAATGCCCTACTTGGGGAAGCCAAACATTGAATCTAGACTCATTTGAAGGGGAAACCTATGCATTTTTTTGAAGAGTTGTATCTTATATTGTTTGCTTTCAAAAATCAGTTTTGTTCAACACAAATGTCTTGTTTGTGCTTATTTTCTGTTTTAATTGCCTGTCTTGTCAGCATCTGCAATGAACAGGACAGGTCTGCAAGATGAGCAAGGAGCTTGTTTCTTCTTAGGACGAAATCCTGTGCTAGGCATTGCGGGGGAGCAAGGGACACCTAATTAGGCAAGGAGAAAACCTAGCAGAATCAATCACAAAGGAAAAAGAAAGCAATTAGATCCAAGAACAAACATGCTGGGTGCAGAAGCGGATGCATCCTGAAACGTTCCTCTTTTGTATAAACAATGGTGGGAAGTTGTTTGCAAGGACCAAATACCACTGATGAGGCATTCACCTGATTTTATGATGGGCTTCTCAAGGGAGCAAAAACTCGATAACCAATTGGCACAGAATGGAGAAAGTGTATGTCACAGCTGACTGACACGCTAGACTGGGAAGCAGTATTTTCTCTGGAGACTGCCTCCGAACAATGCGATTCTGACAAACTCAGAGAGTGAACTAGATTCATGGACAACGGGATGCCAGCAAACAAAGGTTAGTCAGAAATGAATTCTTTCCCAAATAGGGTGAGCTAAAAGCTGAAAATTCTGGATTTGCTCCTGGCTCAAGAGTTGCTAGAAGGGCAGATTCACTGCGCTGGGACACATCTGTTCTTTCCATATGGGACAATTACAAAACGCTCTGTGGAGCAATGCATGATCTCTAACTTAAGTCCGGCTTCAAAGCCACAGGATTTTTTTGGCACCCAAGGTTCCCTTCTCCTTCATAACCTTTGTGGAATTACAAAAGGACCAAACTTAATTCAAAATCAAAGCAGATGTCATAATCATTTGCTGCCCTTTTGTGAGATCCAGACTGAGCTGACCTAGGTAGTAGGCATGAGAAAAAAGTTATGAAAATGAAATGATTTGTAAGAAATTCGTAAGAAATGCTACTTTTGAGTATTTCCGCACCTGGAACGCCAACCAGGAAGAGGACTTTCTTTTTCGAACTTCGGGGGCCAGGATTTTCTTAAGTGTCGTTATAAGGTCGTAAGGGGGCACCCTCCTTCTCTCACCACCTCCGCCTCCCTTGCCAATAAGTATTATGGCAAGGCAAGCCCCAACCGCTCCTTCTTTCGGCTGGAAGCCCGGAAAAATGTAAACAGAGAGGATTACTCAGAAGTAAATCTGCAAGAGGGCACTTTGGATGAAGTGCCCTCCTTTGTGGGATTACTTCTGAGTAAACCTCTCTGTTTACATTTTTCCAGGCTTCCCCTGCCTCTCCTGCCTGCCAGGATCTAAAGCATCAAAGAGTATTGGGGTGAGAAACCAACCTAATGTATAATAGAATGAATGCTACTGTAAGTGCCTAATATTATAAGTAATCCAACTGGTCATACCTACATTCCATGCACATGCAATAATACAGCAGTAATAACAATAACAAGAGGTAAAATTCAAACAGAAGTATTCTGACTGGTCCCTGCCTCATGAGGTGCAAATGGGCTCTTCTCTATTAGCCCGGGAAAGCCAGCGTTTTCTGCTTGGGTGCACACACATACATATTCTTGGGGGATTTGCTGCAGAATCCCTCATAGAGAAGATTCTGCAGCAAATCCCCCAAGAATATATATGTGTGTGCACTCTCAAGCAGAAAAGCCCGTTTACCCCGGGCTCACAGTCAGAAAGTACCTTTTGATACCATTGTTATTACTTCTTATACCATTATTATTACTGCTGTATTATTGCATGTGCATGGAATGGGACCAGCCTGGGCAAACTTGGGCCCTCGCTCCCTCAGGATCAGGGTGAGAGAGAGAGGCAGCGGGGAGGCGAGGGGATCCTCCTCCTTTTCTTTTGCTGCCTCCAAGAATAGATTACCCCCCTCCCTCCCTCCTTCCCTCCCTCCTTCCTATTTGGAGAGTCCCATCTAGAATTCAGTGTGATTTATTCAAGTTTTGGCCTACAACTTCCAGAAATCCCAGCCAATTTACCAGCTGTTAGGATTTCTGGGAGTTGTGAAGCCAAAACTCATCTGGAGAAATGTTTGCATGTGCTGGCATCTGAACTACTAACAATTTCGTTAGTAATTAAGTTACATTTTAGAAATTTTTGGAATTTTTTTGTAAGTTTTCTTTTACTAATAAAAAATCAAAGCAGATTTGTAGCTGTGCCACTCGGCCTAGTTTTAGAGTTGGCCATACTTCCCTCCTGCACCTTTGCATAAATGACACTACCTCACCCAAACATTTGCTTCTTCTGCCTTCAGTTTCTTCCACATTGGTATTTGTCAGTCATTTCTCACTATATCTTTTTAAAAATCTCACTCTCAACCAGCAGTGCATGCATGGCTGTCTCCTTGTCTACCTCTTATTTGTGGCTTGAACCAATATTCTGGAGTGTATCTATACTTGCCAAGCAACCATCCCATATGCTTTTACCACCAGAATTCTATGATTTGGTTGTTTGAACGAGTGGTGTATGATGATGGAGGCAGAAACAGCTTCTGGGTGCACCACTGTGGGACAAACACATTGGGTAAGTGGCTCAAAGGACAGCAGTACAGTTGAGATTGCTCCCTTTTTTTTATTTCTAGCTCTGTTCACTTAATTGCTGAATAACACAGAGAAATGTAGCAAAGTCAAGCTTTTATTAGTTATGGACCCCATACTAATAAAATAGGAGTCTTGGTGGTGCAATCCCTTGTGCTGCTGAATAGGTAACCTGAAAGTTGGCAGTTTGAATCCATGGGATGGGGTGAGCTCTCGCTGTTAACCCTAGCTCCTGTCAATCTAGCAGTTCAAAAATATGCAAATGTAAGATAAATAGTAGGCATGGTTAGGTTCGTTCAGAATCTTCATAATTCAGAATAAATTCGGAAATATTTGCTTTTTGAAGCAATTTTGAAGTTTTTAAGGACACCGGAAGTCCCTTTGCCCTTCCGAAGCTTTTTCCGCCATTTCTGTTACAAAGCAGTGAGTGAGTCAGAAATGATTCAGCGTTTCCCACTTCTGGTCCCTGGCCTCGGCTCAAGCCTGGGAAGTGATTTAAAAGGCAGTGGATGGCTTTCCTCCCTCCCATCTCCCCGCATGAGCCTTGGAAGCTATTTAAAACCCAGTGAATTGCTTTTCTCTTTCTTGTCTCCCCTCGTGAGCCTGGGAAGTAGTTAAAAACCCAGTGGATGAATTTCCTCCCTTTGCTCCCCCTGCTTCTGGAGTAAAAGAACTACTTTCAAAGTAAAGACCACCCAATGAAACAGGAAATAACACTTTGAAACCATTAACGAAGGATTCGGAAGTCTCTAGAACTTTTTTTCCTGTGAAAATTGGAATTGACTTTAGATCCGAACCACCAGCACCCCCTACATCTGAAACGGTTTTTGAACCATTTTTGATCAAACAAGCCTAATAAATAAGTACCGCTTCGATGGGAAAAAGGCAAAAGATGCTCCAAGTAGCCTTGCCAGCCACATGACTAGGAGGTAACAAAGCAGGCTTCTTGGCTTGAAAATGGAGAAGAACACCTCCCCCCAGAGCCAAAGCTGAGCACCACCTCCAGAAGCCAGGAAATGGCCTTGTCTGTGAGTGTGAGACTCATTGTATGTGATTGTAAGGCAGTGAATGCTTGGCTGCCTATGCCTCCTGAAAAGACTGTAATCTGCTCTGAGTCCCCCCCCAAGAAGTGTGAAATATAAATAAAGTGCATTATTATTATTACTTGAGCAAGCAGGGATCACCAGCATTGTGGCCATGCTATTGAGAACAGAGCTGCGCTGGGCAGGGCACGTCTCTAGGATGGAGGACCACCACCTCCCAAAGATACACTCTATGGTGAACTTGCCATGGGTCAGCGCAAGAGAGGCGCCCCAAAAAAGAGATATAAGGACTCCCTGAAACAACATCTCAGGCTCGGCCAGAATGATCACCAACAATGGTCCACCCTGGCCTCACATCGGGAGGCATGGAGACGCACTATCCACAATGCTGCTGCCTCTTTCGAGAACTCGCGTTGAATGAGTCTTGTAGAGAAATGACAATGCAGAAAGAACCGCAACTTGGAAACAACATCACCCAAGGAGACGTTCTGCTGTACTTTCTGCAACCGGACTTGCCTATTTCGGATTGGCCTTTTTAGTCATCAATGTGCTTGTAGAAAGTGTGGGATGAGTCCTTCCTGAATCTTCATTCACGAAGAAAAGCCAAAAAGATTATTACTATTATGTTATTGATCTGAGATTTACATGTTGATAAATAATAAAGGTATATTCTACAGTGTCATCAGAAATACCATTGATGGGAATTATTGGGAAAAATGGATAGCAAACAAGGAGAACTACTCTAATAATCAATGCATAAAAAGAGAAAGAAACAAAAGAACAAGAGACTTCTTCCACAAGATCTGAGAAATGTAAACCAAGAACAGGGTTGCTTTGTCAAATAGAAATAAAAAGCTGGAGAAACAATACATGGGATAATTATATAAACAAAATGAAAGAATGATACTTGTAGCTTTAGCCAGAGAAGAACCATATAAAAGCAAACCTCCAATTTTAGAAAGTGAAGTGGAAGCTGCACTCAGAGCACTTGGGAGAGAAAAAAAAATCTCCATGAACAGATGGCATATTAATAGGGTTGCATCAAGCTACAAAGATAGAATCTTCTCTACTTATAACTAAAATCTGCCAACAAATGTGAAAAACAAAAGACAGATTGGAACTATTCAGTATATGACGAGTTCCCACAACAATGGTATCTGGTATCTGTTAAATGATTTTATAATGTTTATTATGTTTTCTTGTATTGTTTATTATGTATGTATGGTTGATTTGTATAGTTTTAATATACTGTGAGCTGCTTTGGGTCCCGTTTGGGGGAAAAGCAGGATATAAATAAAGATATTATTATTATTATTATTTTACTGACACAAAAACACAGTATGTCACAGCAAACAAGATATATATGCTGGATTTTGTATCATAAAATCACAAGTCTAACACTACCCAAGCATCTAGAACTGTGTGATATATTTTTGAATGATGCACGCAGATACAAGTAAAGTGGCCTTTTGCAGTTGACAGACTGTGATTTTGTCAATGTTTGTTGTTTCCAAATGCCGGCTGAAATCTTATGGCATGGCACCCAGTGTGCCGATTACCACTGGGACCACCTGAACTAGTTTATGGAAGTGCTGTTGCAGTTTGATTTTGATGTCATGATAATGGCTGAGTTTTTCCTGTTATTATTCCTTTATGTGACTGTCACTTGATATGGCAACATCAATAATCCAAACTTTTTTCTTTTCCACAATCATGATGTCTGGTGTATTGTGTTCCAAAACTTTTGTCAGTCTGCATTCGAAAGCACCACCGTATTTTGCATGTTCATTCCCCATTATTATTATTATTATTATTATTATTATTATTATTATTTTCTTCCCCAAGAAAGGAAAAACCATGAATTGCAGTACCCACAGGGCCATTGTATTAATTTTCCATGTGAGCAGAGTGATATTCTGAATTCCTCAACAACCAATTTGCGAAATTCAAGCTATCCATGCTGGGTTCAAGAAAGGAGGATGCATTCGGGGTTGTATTGCAAACATAAACTGGATAACAGAGAACACACCAAATAATTTCAAAAGAAAATAACCCTGTGTTTTTTTAAGATTATAGCATAGTCCTTGATTATATCGATCAAGAAGAACTAGGGATCTCTCTTAAAGAAATGAGCATGCCACCACATTTGATTATCATGATATACTCAGGAAAAGAGCGTCCTTTTGGGATCAAAGAAAGAGAAACAGAATGGTTTCAAATTGACAAGGAGGTCAAGAAGGCTGCATTTTACCACTATGTTTAACTTGTATGTTGAAAGTATTCTACTTGTATACTGAATATATTGTATATAAAACAGGATGAAAGGAATAAAGAACTAATATACATCACTTTACTTTGGAATTAAAATGAGCACCAAAGCAGCGGGAGCATGCAAACTCACCACCACCAAAAGTGTCCCTTGGAGGTCAACATTTTAGCCCCTATGACAAGCAGGCTGTTCCAGGATGGTTCATGGGTACTGATAAATATTGCTATGCTGAAATTTTCCAGGCATTAATTAAATACTGGGATAAGTGAACAAATGTTGTAGGGGAATATATTCAAAAATAAATGTAGTTTCCACTAGGCTTGTGCAACTTGGATGGAGGGCGAGCTGTTTTGAGTACCTAAGGTTCGTTGCATAAGGAGATCCATTTTTGAGAGCCTCCCAAAAATTGGCTAATGAAAATATCTGTTTTCGGCTAGGCAGCTAAAAGATCCGGGAAGATATGGCAATGAGAAACTTATGAGGCTCCCCTTTCCATTCCTGGGATCCTTTCCTTTCTTCCTGGGTTTGAGGAGCCTGGGTTTGAGGATGGAGTTAAGGAACTTCCTGGACTCCTTTTCCTTCTTTCATTCAAGGGAGCCTGGGTTCGAACAACAAGGTTAAGGAAGCATGCACTGGGTGCTCCCAAATTGAAGGGAAGAAGCTGCGTTAGGCAGCCATGTGGGCTGTTTTGGACGGGAAAATAAACAAAACATGGTGGCTGAGCCCTTGCCGTTACAGCAATCTGGAGAAGCTGAAGAAGCCAAAGGAAAATGACTAAAATGGATCCATGCACAAGTCTAGTTTCCGCTCCTTGAAATTTGTTCTTTAATTTTAGAAACTCAAAAGTCCTGGTTTGACTTAAACACCCATTGTACTAGCAGAAAATACAAAGATTTGGAACCATTACCGAAAAAAAATCAAAGAAGAAAGTGCAAAGACAAGGTTACAACAGATCATTAGTAAACAAAAATAATTACATAACTTCAAAGTAGGTGATGGTGATGAAAATACTGAAATAGTTAAAAGAGTTTCCAAACCCTGGCACAGCCATTAATCAGAATGGAGACTGCAATCATGAAACTAGAAGATGGCAAGGCTTGGAAGGGCAGCTATTAAGGAACCATGCAAGATCTTGAAATGTAAAGGTGAATACTATAGTTAAGATTGTCAAATTGTCTCTCCAATTGTATTGGTATTTATTTATTTATTTCCAACATTTCTACCCCACTCTTCTCAACCCCCGAGGGGGGACTCAGAGCGGCCTAACAAAAGGCACAATTCGATGCCAGCATAAATACAATATAAAACCAAAAACATATAGCATTAAAATGCATTAAATACAATTAACATTAACACATCATACACATTCTCTTAAGTAAAAAACAGTATTCCGTCCATAACAGGAACATTGAGCCATATCCATCAACTTGCCATTACAAATCCAGTCCAAAGTGCTGCATTGTGCTAATGTGCAAACACCTGGTCCCACAGCCAAGATTTCACTTTTTTCCTGAATGCTAGGAGGGATGGGGTTGATCGTATGTTGCTTGGAAGCGTGTTCCACAGACGGGGAGCCACCACCGAGAAGGCCCTCTCTCTCGTCCCCACCAACCGCGTTTGAGAAGTTTACTTATTTATTATTTATTTCTCGGACTTCTAGGCCGCCACTCCCGGGAGGCTCACAGTAAAACGAGATACAATAAAAACACAATTAAAAACAATACAACTATAAAATCTCAGAATTAAGATTAAAACAACGATGTGCTGTAGAGGATACAAGGCACAGCACAATAGCGGGAGTGAGAGCAGGGCCTCCCCGGATGATCTTAAATTACGAGGTGGGACGTAGAGGCTGATGTGTTCAGACAAGTAAGCTGGGCCAGAACCCTATAGAGCGGACCTGCCCAACAGGTGGCCTGCGTGCCGCACACGGCCTGCCAGCCCCTTGGATGCGGCCCGCCTACCCTCCTGCAAGAAATCAGCTGTTTTCTTGCAGGAAAACCCGCGTCCTGCGCGCCCCCCCCTTTTCGGCAGGGCTAGGTGACGTCAGGCGTGACGCCGGCGGCGAGGAGGAAGAGGTGGAGGCAGAAGCCCCGGCTTCCCTCCACCTCTTCCTCCTCACTGCCGGCACCGCGCCTGACGTCACCCAGCCCCGCTGAAAAGGGCCGGGCCGCGCAGGACGCCGGGCATGCACGGCAGAGCGGGCGGCGGGCCAGGGGAGCAGCGAGGTGCCCTCCGCCATGTCCCTGGCTGCTGCAGCGCCCGCGCCCGGGAGCTTACCTTTCTTCTCCGAAGGAAGAGAAAGGAAGGTAAGCTCCCGGGCAGCCGATGCAGCACCAGAAACATGGCAAAGGGCGCTGAGCCGCTCCGTTCTGCCACGCATGCCTGCGAGCAGTCCCGCCCCTCGCGAGCGGCCCTGCCCCAGCCCCGCGCGAGCGGCCCCGCCCCGTGAGTGCCCCGCTCCACAAGCAGCCCCACCCGCGAGCGGCCCCACTCCGCCTCACAAGCCCCCCCTCGCGAGCGGCCCCCCCAGGTGATCAGTGGCCGGAATTCCGGCCCTGGGGCCAGTAGAAGTTGGACAGCCCTGCATAGAGCTTTAAAGGTCAAAACCAGCACTTTGAATTGAGCTCGGAATTGGACAGGCAGCCAGTGGAGCTGACACAACAGGGGGGTGGTATGCTCCCTGTATGTAGCTCCAGTTAGTAATGTGGCTGCCGCCCGTTGGACTAATTGTAATTTCTGAACTGTCTTCAAAGGCAGCCCCACGTAGAGTGCATTGCAGTAATCTATTTGGGGTGTGACCAGAGCGTGGACGATCGTAGCCAGATCAGACTTCCCAAGTAGTAGCTGTGGTAGTTGTGAAAGCTGGACAGTGAAGAAAGCTGGTAGGCAGAAAAGATTGATCCTTGCAGCACTTACATCACTTACTACTTGTTACTTAAGAAATGAACTCTAACAATGCAATGATAATCAAAGTGGCCAATTGCAACATCCACACTTGCCTCAAATGGACAAGAGTTACCTCTCTCACCCTGGACAATCCACAGATATATGTAAACCATTTTAACTTGGAATGACTGTGTATGTTGCTGATGGAACTGCATTTTAATGTGTTTTAATGTATCTTAATTGTTGTGGGGTTTTGGGGTTTTATGCTGTTATGATGTGGCATCGAATTGTGCCGTACTGTAAGCCGCTCTGAGTCCCCCCTCGGGGGTTGAGAAGAGCGGGGTAAAATCCAGAAATAAATAAATAAATAAAATAAAACCCCACTTGCCAATAGACCTCACAACCTCTGACGATGACTGCCTTAGATGTGGGTGAAACGTCAAAATGGAATGCTTCTGGAACATGGCCAGACAGCCCGGAAAACTCACAGCACCCCAATTCAAGTGAAAATTCTTTTTAAAGACTGGAAACCATTTATGGACATTTTGAGCAATAAGAAATCTGTGACCATAGTCGTTAGTAATTCTAGTAGGATTATTTCGTTGGAGTTGTGATGATAGAACAATATATTTTCCTTATTTTCCTTTTGCTTGGGTGGGAGGAAGTTCAGAACCCTTTTGTGTTTTAGTGAGGTAGTGTTCAGTGTTTTAGCACCGTCCTCTATCATCTATCTATCATCTATCTATCTATCTGTCTATCTATTGTATCTATCCAGTCTTCATTTCATTTCTTCTTTTTCTTGAATGTATCTTGCTTTGATTTTTAATGAGATTGTGTTAAAAAAAATTAAAAAAAATACACACATACATTTTTTATAGAAATACTTTTTATGGGTATGGAGAAGAAGTGTTGTGGGAATGGGCTGATTCATTTGCTACATTTCTGACAATTACTTGCTAGTGGATGATGATGGCAGCTATACCGCTTCTCATTTGTGCAAAGTGGTTCACAACTCAGAGCTGTAAGACAATAAAACAATCAAATAAAAACAGAATCATAAAACTGACAAGAGTTCCAAAGAGCTCATGGCGGGGGAAAGGGGGGGGGGAGCCAAGGTAAAAAAGATAAATCTGCAGTAAATGCCAATAAATGCCAGCTAGCATTGAAGCATGCATACTGCAGAGGGGAGATTGCCAGAGAACCTGGGAAATCTGCTGCTGCTCAGCCCAAAGGTAAGATCAATTCCTTCCAGCATTTCTCTTAGGAGATTGTCATCTAAATTACTTATACACACTCCTTCTCACTCTCGTGTGTGTTCAGAATAAAACCTAACCACTAATTGCAATTAGAATAAACTCATTCAATCAATGGAACTTATATAAGGGTTGGCTTATGAATATCCCATTGACTCAGGGAATCTATATTACCTGGTTGGAGTGTAGAGACCTAGCATAGTTTAGTGGCTTGAGCTTGGACTATAACTCTGGAGGTGAGGGTTCAAATCCCTGTTTGGCCATGAAAATCCACTGGGAGACCTTGGGCTAGTCTCAGAGAAAGGCAAAGGCAACTCCCCGCTGGCGCAATGGGTTAAAGCTAAATTGAACTGATTTACGAGGTCATAAAAAAGATCTCAAAAAAAAACCTAGCTGAGGAATGAAGGAGTGTAACAGCGCCCTCTGGTGGCCAGATGTTAAATTGCCTCTGTCTGTCTTGTGTGCCTTAATGTAATGTGTACATTGTAATCCTCCCTCTGTCAGCTCCAGCTCCCCATGCTGGGACATGAGAGAAGCCTCCCACAAGGATGGTAAAACATCAAAACATCCGAGTGTCCCCTGGGCAAAGACCTTGCAGACGGCCAATTCTCTCACACCAGAAGTGACTTGCAGTTTCTCAAGTCGCTGCTGACCCAATGAAAAAAAACAAAACAAAAAACAAATTCCCTGCTAAATATATCTTGCCCCGAAAAATCTTGAGATAGGTTTGCATTAGGGTTGCCATAGGTCAGAAATAATTTAAGGCACACAACAACAACAAAGCGCCCTAGCTGAGACTAGCAAATTATCTTCAGACTTCACAATGTAGTAAGGCAAGAACTTCCAGTGGCACAACATGGTTTCCCTTCAAACAATTTACTCCTTTCATTGATTCCATTGCACCATCATTTTGTTCTACTACCTTGCTACATTATTGAACTTAGGGTTATTCCAGACAGGCCCTATATCCCAGGATCAGATCCCAGATTTTCTGTTTATCCCAGATTATCTGGCAGTGCGGACTCATATAATCCAGTTTAAAGCAGAAAACTTGGGATCAGATCCTGGGATGTAGGGCCTGCCTGGAAGGGCACTCAGTTTCTTTTTTTTGTCCTCATGATTATGAACTCAAGTTACTCACAGGAAGCTTTCCCATATCCCTAGGATTTCCTGTTGTGCAATTTTTCTTATGGTTTGTTTTGCTTTCTGTATGTTCCCTTGTCCATGCTGTTGCTTGTGTCTCCAAATCAGATTCCAGATCTTTATATTCCTATAGCTCTATATTTCTCAAGATCCAAGAAACTGAGACATTCCCCCTCTTAATATTACTTTCCCCATGCAGAAAATGTTCCTTTTCATTTGAAAAAAATATATTGAAAGGGATTTCAGGGTTTTTTTTTTAAACCATGAAGAGAGAATGGATTTGTCAAAAAATTGTGACAATATACAGAGATTCAATTTTAGAAGAAGAGCAAGGGCCAGAGCGGACCACTTGGCCCAAGGAGAGGGATGCTCGGATCAGGTCAGTCGCTTGGAGGCCAAAGGAGTCCTGCAGCAAGAAGCCAAAGGAGAGGAGGACCCCCTGGAGGGAGGAGACCTGCTGGGGTTGAAGGAAGGCCTGGACACTGGCAGCTGGGTGCTGGACTTTGAGTCGGAGTCCATGAACGATGAGGTTTACTGGGGCTGCTTCTACTTCTTCCCTTGCTTCAGGACGTGCCGGAGGGGCAAAAGGGAGCAGCCGTAACGCGATCGCAAAGGATGCCTTGCAATTCGCCTTCCTCCCTTGAATTTCCCTTTTGCGCTGATCGTCCAGATATATTTTCGCCCCGAAGAGATGGAAGTCGTTGCCATGTTTGGATATTTTAAAAATCTGAAACCACACACACACAAAATTAGAAGAAGAAAGAAAACGGATCAGGATCTGCAGGTAGATCTTATGTAGAATTGTGTTAGAATGTCAAAGATACAATATGACCTCTGTGTCTGCAGGTAAATCCATGCCTGAACTTACAGTGAAAACAGGAAATGATGGAGGATAGTAGTGAACCCTACTGAAATGAATGATTGTCACTGAAAGTTACCTCAGAATTTCCTTGGAAGATCTAGCAAATTCTTAGGCAAATTTCTGCAGAGGACACCTCTTTAAGGGCCCTCCCAGACAGGCACTATATCCCAGGTTTTCTGATCTAAATTGGATTATATGAGTCTGCACTGCCAGATAATCTGGGATAAACAGAAAACCTGGGATCATACTCTGGGATATAGGGCCTGTCTTGAACGGCCCTAAAAGCCCTTCTACACAGTCCTTATATCCCAGGATCTGATCTCAGAGATTATCTGATTTGAATTGGATTATGCCAATCTCCACTGCTATATATTCTGAGATAAGCAGATAATATGGAATCAGAGCCTGGGATATAGGGCAATGTAGAAGAGGTTATAGAGAGATGTCCTCTCCAGAAATTTGCAAGGTCCTCCAGGGCAACCCTAGATGTAACATCTTACAGAAGTATAACATACATAGAGTCATTTGGAGGGCTTATAAAATTAATAGAGGTGATAATTTATTGGATGTGACAGGTGAAACCCTGGGTACTGGTCCTGTGGGAACAAGGGCTATTCTTTACTTGATTCCCAAATTGTTCAAATTGTTCACAAAACATTCCAAGCCTTTCCCCTAAAATAATGGCGCTCCATGTAGTCATGCCAGCCACATGACTTCGGAGGTGTCTACAGACAACACCGACTCTTCGGCTTAGAAATGGAGATGATCACCAACCTCCAGAGTCAGACACGATTGTCAGGGGAAAACCATTACCTTCCCTCAGAATAGCTTTCCCAGGATGAAAGGGCCTTCTCAGTGGTGGCTCCTCGGCTTTGGAACTCCCTTCCTAGTGACATCAGATCGGCCCCCTCCCTCCTGACATTTCGTAAGAAAGTCAAGACGTGGCTTTTCGAGCAAGCATTTGCAGATGAACTTTAATCGAGATCAAGGATTACTAGGACTACGAAACGGAAACCGTTTTTTAGATTGTGGAGCTGAGATGTGTATTTTGTAGTTTTGAACTGTTAATTTTATATGTTTTTATATGACTGTTTTTATCTTGTGATGTATTGTATATGGGCACTTGTTGCCACTTGTTCACTGCCTCGAGTCGCCTTCGGGCTGAGAGAGGTGGTAAAGAAGCATGGCAAATAAATAAATAAATATTGAATTATTTAGTATATTGAAAATAAAGAGAGGATGGGGGGGTGGATCAGTGGGAAGGACCAGATATTTGTTCTTGCTGAGATCTTCAGCTTGCCCCGAATCCTAAACTACCCAGTTGTTTCTAACTGGGATGAAGGAACTCACCCCACTGACATAGTTGAAGTATGATTCAGCCCATCTGGCATTTTTATATGGACACTGAGGCCCTTCTACACAGCTGAATAAAATCCCACATCTGCTTTGAACTGGACTAAGGACCCTTGTTGCGCCCCTACTGGGCTTGTTTTGTATTAATATTATGTATCTGGTTTTTTTCTACCTGCAAGGACCTTTGTTCTATTTCAAATGTGTGGACATTGGTGGGAGGGACTGTGTTTTGGCACCAAAGATGACATCAGCACCTTAATCCCGCCCCTTTCTGAGGTCACCTGAGGGGCTGGACTTCTTTCCTTTGCCCATTCCAACAAAGAGCACATGGATGTCAAGGTGGAAATATAAGTCCATGCTTGGACAATGCATCTTCGTTCAACATAGCCAACCTAAAGCTTTCAACCAAAGCCTTCAGTGACAAAGGAAGACCTGTCTTCAATATAGAGACTGTAGATTTTGGAGTCTAAGGATTTCGTGAGCCTAAAAGCCATTGAGAGCCTGGAATCAAACGGATGACCCTGGAATCAAAGCAAATGTTCTGGACTCTGCAACCTAAAGGCAAGTGATTCCACCCTTTCCCCCAAAGGACTTTCTTGCAACCCCTAGCAACAACTAAGCACCTGAACCACCAGTTTTACTGGTTGTAAACCAATAAATATTGTTTAAGTTTACCATCCTGAGTCCAGTACTCATCTTTAAAGCTTCCTTGGGTCTCCTTTTGCATAGGAAGGCTATCGCAGCCCCAAGGCCTAAAGAGACTTGCACGTCCACCCCCCTAAAGCCAAATTCCAAGGCCCTGATGGTTTTGCCACAACCCTTCCAGGCAAGCCCTATATGCCAGGATCTGATCCCAGGTTTTCCGCTTTAAACTGTCAGATAATCTGGGATAAACAGAAAACATGGAATCAGATCGTGGGATATAGGGCCTGTCTGGAAGGGCCCTCAAATAACCCAGTTCAAAGCAGATATTGGATTTTCTGCCTTGATATTCTAGGTTATGTGGCTGTGTGGAAGCGTCCTGAGATGTGGGGAGAAATATGTTTTTGCTTCAAGCAGCAAAATCAGACTGCCGTAGTAGCTTTAGCCTTGGCCATTAGCTCTAGCTTTGGCCATTAGCTCATGCTGCTCTGAGCCATGGCAGCAGCAGCAATCTGAATAGGTTTTGGACAGCTCTAACAAATATGACTGCTGGCAGAATCACAGTAATAAACACTACAATGCTGGTGTTTTCTGAAGCAATCATATTGTGTGCCATTGTGCTCCCCTCACCCCCTGCCCACCCTCATTGTTAAAAATAAGCCTTATGTGTGACCGACAGGTATATTTCATGAGAGCTATTTTGTGGTGCCCACAGATTATATGGCTGCATGTGATGAGTATTGTTGTCATTTTGCACATTGGTTTTTTGCTGTTATTGATGCGTGCTGGCATGGCCTATGGCTTTAGCTGTCAAGCTATTACTTACTTGAGAATTTGCAGCTGAAATATTTATTTGGTGTGCATGGCTCAGCCATTATGTATTTCTGTGTAGTCTTTTAGAATTCCAGAGCATGTGCTCCGCCTAGCAAGCCGAGCTCCCAGTATTTGGATGTGTTTTCCCTCTCTAAGGTTCCAGCAGTAGCCGACGCACAAACCTTCTCTTGCACACAAACCGAAATTCTATATATCATGGTTGAAATGACTGCCTGTTGGCTAAAATGTCAGAGAACAATCCACAACGTGACTATAAAATAAATGTTTGGAGAGAAAAGCAGCTATTAGCTACGTGAGAAAGAGAGAAGGCCATGTGTTTTGCTTTTAGAAATCCTATTACACTTGCACTTTGGAGGGGAAATGGCTTTACACACACTTAGTTAGGAGCTCATTAGAGCTGACATGCCTTCTTCTGCTTCCAGTGGAAGGTGGGAGCAGGCGACTGAAGACTAGGGCAAAGAGTTTGGGGGAAAGAAGATGAAAGAAATCGACCCCTTGCTGTAGATGAGCTCCTTACATTGTCCTTTGAAAGGAAGTTTAAAGCTGAGCTGAGCAGCAGGGAAAAAATAGTACTTGTGGATGTCTCCAAGCATGAAACCATATGGCAAGGGATGGACACAGCACAGATTGGTAGGATGGACACTTCTGACCAAAAGCCACTATGTGTCAGGGGTTCTGCTGAAATACTTTAATAACCCACTCTAACAACCATCATGACAGGCTACACAGAGAAGACACTGAAATCCACAAGCATGTGGACAACTTCAACAGAAAGGAAGAAACCATGAAAATGAACAAAATCTGACTACCAGTATTTAAAAACTCTAAAAATCTATCTATCTATGTATATAATAAAAATCAGTGTTTGCGGGCAGCGGTGCGGTGGTGCGGAGGGAGGAATATGTGCCAGCGTTTCGATTGGTTGCCACTGTGGGATTATTTGCATAAAGGACACTGATTGGCCAGCCTCAGAACTCCGACATTCTAAGGCACCAGACAGAGAGGATTGGTTGTCCCTGAGGGAGTATTTGCATAAAGGGCTCTGACTGGCCAGCAACCAAGATTCCAAGCCTCTTCATACAAACGACATGATTGGCTGCCAATGAGGGAGAATTTGCAAAACTGGCTCTGATTGGCCAGCTTCTAGATTCTAACATTCTAAAATGATGCAGAGGGAAAAGGTAAGGCCTCAGGCAGTCAGCCACTATGGCCCACAGCAATGACGGATCAGGAACAAACTTGGCACACAGAGGCCCACTGGCCCACTTCACAATCTGGTGTGGTTTAGGGCAGGATGGGCCACGAATGATGGGATTTGCAGTACCTTCACCTGATTCACTTCCCAAACAACACTGTAGCCCCTATAAATCACAGACCAGGCCCAAAATTGACATTAAAATTGATTTTCCTGACTAGGCCTCTGCTTATGGGATACTGTTTGGCTTCCTCAACTTGATTTTCCAGACTAGGCTCCCAACAATGACAGAACAAGACCAAACTTGGCACACAGACCCCCAAAGATGCACTCTACATCCTGGTGCAGTTTGAGGGAGGATGGACCATGGATGATGGGGCTTGAAGTACTTTAATTCACTTCCTTAGAGCACTGTGGCCCACACCAATGACTATTCAGGACCAAACTTGGCACACAGAGACCCAATGGCCCACTTCACAACCTGATGTGGTTTAGGGCAGGATGGCCCACAAATGATGGGATTTGCAGTACCTTCACCTGATTCACTTTCCAAATAATGACCCACTCTCCATCCTACTGCAGTTTAGAGGAGAGCGGACCATGGATGATGGGGCTTGAAGTACCTCTACTCATTCCCCATGACCGCAGCAGCCCCCAACAAAGACCAATAAAGACCATACTTGGTACCACTGCAAGCCACATAAACAACTGCTAAAGACCAACCTTGGCACAAAATGCCTTTCTCAAATAACCCGGGCACCGCCGGGTCTCCAAGCTAGTAAAGAATAAAACTCAAACACAAGGGAACTCCAGACAAAAAACAATCAGGGACAGTTAATCACCTCTCAACAAAGGATTCCCCCAGACAGTAAGTGACACCTAGAAATTGTCAGACCATCAAATGCTAATCAAGGTGGCCAATTGAAACATTCACGCCTACCTCCAACAGATAAGCGTTCTTTCTCCCACCCTGAACTTTCCACAGATATATAAACCCCATTTTCCTAGTTTCCAACAGACCACACATCCTCTGAGGATGACTGCCATAGATGCAGGCGAAACATCAGGAGAGAATGCTTCTAGAATATGGCCATACAGGCCGAAAATCCTACAACAACCCAATCCACAAAGTATTACCAAGGACCAAGAAATAAGCAGAAAAACCACAGTGATACCTTGCTGAGGCCATCCACGAAGGGTGCAATTACACTGTGTCCTATTGTGAAAAAGGCGAGAAATGATAGGATGCGGTATATCAAAGGGCAGCTTAAAAGGGATCCTAGACAACCCCAGGAATGGTGACAAAATCTGTTAGAATCAATCTTGAGGAGCCCATCTACAGTAAAGGGAGAGGGATAAACTCCTTGCATTTTTGGGGTGTGGGAATAGCTGGTATACTGACTAGAAGGGAGCCGAACTGCTTGCCCGCTGCATTGCTGTATCGCTCCATGCTTTCCTGTGGCAATTTGCTAGCTGTCACACTCCACACAGAGTTAATAATGGGCATCATGTTGCCAGTGAATCACTTTGACAATTGTCTTTGAAATAACAGTGTATTAAATGACCCCTACATGTCAAGACCCTTATTGTGGGTAGCGCTTTGGATTGACCAAAAAAAAGAGAAGACATTTGGGGACAGAAAAGATTAAATGGGGGAAGAGGGAGGGAGGGAGAGAAAGAGAGACTCTTATCTAATTCATATGAACTGTTGGAAATGCTGCGGCTGTTGGCCTTGCCTTTTCTCTCCACTAGAAATGGGGTTGTTCCTCCACATGTGTACTTAAAACTCAGGAAAACAAGAGAGAAAAGGCGGAAGCTGAAAAGAGACGGGATAATGGAGGAGATTAAACAAAAACAATTATCTCCCCAAACAGTACAAATATCTGGATTGTGTAATTCCACTCTCAGCTCGTATGTAACACAGAATAAATGTGTTTTTATGTATTTCATTCATTGAAGCCAGAGTATATTGCCAATTGGCTTTGGGTTGCAAGAGACCTGCTTGAATTTGCCATCTTTTTGCACTGGCCTCAGTGGCTTTTCCTACTAGTTTTCAGTAAAAAGATAACAGAAAGATTAAAAAATGGGTACTTTCTTTGACTACTGATGGATCCCTTGGAGCCCCTTTTCTAAGCACCACCCTGACTTAGTGTGATGCAGTACAACACATACTGAAGACATTGAGGGAGAGCGGGACTACAGTAGAGTCTCTCTTATCCAACATAAATGGGCTGGCACAACGTTGGATACGCAAAAATGTTGGATAATATTATTTCACAAATTAAGCACCAAAACATCATGTTTTACAATAAATCGGCAGAAAAAGCTGTTCAATACATGGTAACCTTATGTAGCAATTACTATATTTATGAATTTAACATCAAAACGGCAATGTATTGAATTAGCTGCACATCTGGGCAGGAGGCAGGTTGCGTTGGATAATACAGAAAGTTGGATGAGCGAAGGTTGGATAAGTGAGGCTCTACTGTACTTTGAAGTCTCAGATGATGCCTGGATGTAGCTTTCTATGTCTTATAAATGAAGATCACTTTTTAACTGAGATTGAATACAGAAACTTCCACAAGTCTTCTGTAATGAATGAGGGCCTGTGGTTAGCACAGTGGGTTCAACCACCAGCTACAGAATATCTTGCTGACCTGAAGGTTGAGAGTTCAAGCCGCAGGTCACTGTGAGCTCCTGTTGTCAGCCCCAGCTTCTGCTTAACTAGCACTTTGGTGGGGACGTAAAAGGCACCCTGAAGACACATCAGCAATTCTTTCAGGAAGTTGTTCATGAACAACAGGCTCCTCGGTGTGGAAAAATGGAACAACAGCACCTCTCCATGGCCGGGTGGAGCACCCCCTCCAGATGCTGAGAAGAAAAAGATAGAAGCCTTGTCTCTGTCTATGTACTGTCTGTCTTTGTTGTTAATTGTATAATGGCATTGAATGTTTACCATGTATGTATTCTGTAATCTGCTCTTCGTCCCCTTGGGGGAGATAGAGTGGAATATAAATAAAGTATATTATTATATTATTATTATTTCCTCTAGTGATAGGGTGGGCAACTATGTGGAAATCAGGAGCCACTCTTCCCCTAGTCTCCAAAGGATATGACCAAATGCTTCCATTTTTCTCTGGAGGCCCTCTCAAAATGGTATTAGTGAATTATGTTGCATTATTTCCTGTTGCCATTTTGTGACTGCTGTGTAAGAGATGTTTTTAGGGATAGTATGGAGTTCTGGGGATCTTGTTGAGTGTGGCATTCTTGCATGTTTTATGCATTTTGAAGGTAATCTGCATATTTTCAAATGGGGAAAATGCTTCAAATTTGCACTGAAAAAAATTATCGGAGCTGGGAAGTTTTGGAAGAATGGTGGGGAGATTCAAGGGCCATAAAGGTGGAATGTAGGGGTTCCATGTGGCCTATGGCCTTCCTTGTGCTACCCCCGTTCACCCCTTGCTTGCCCACCCCTTTCGAGTCCCTAATTTTACAAGAGGAATGGGTGGGGCTTTCAACTTGAGTTTCATTTTAAGGGCTATACTCTTCCCACTATGGCTGGATCTACACCACCTATGTCCCAAGATCTGATCCCAGATTAGCTGCTTTGAACTGGATTACATGAGTCTACATTGACAGATAATCTGGGATAAGAAGATAATCTGGGATCAGATCCTGGGATATAGGGCAGCATAGATCCATTTAATGCCAGAAGCAGAAATGACCACTGGTTGTGAATTATGGAGCCAGAGACGATAATTCAATGGTTTTAGCTTGGACTACAACTCTGGAGTCCATGGTTTGAATGACCAGAGACTATAATCTCAATGGTTTTGAATAAACCGTGACTACAAACTCTGAGATAGGTTTGCATGGTTTGAAATGACTTGAAGGGAAGTCACTACTTCTCAGTCTCAGAGGGGGGCAAAGGCAAACTCTCTCTGAATAAACCGTGGCAAGAAAACCCTGAGATAGGTTTTTCTAAAGCATTTGATTTTTTCAAAAATCAATAAATGACTTGAAGGTTTGGCAACACCACAGTCCCAAACATCTGGAGGACTTACACTGCAAGTTCCCTGCCTTTGCATTATAAGAAGTAGTTTGACAAAACCATATAATTGGTTTTTCTAAAGAAACATTTCCTTTAATGATTTTTTCAAACAATCTGATCAATGCTCATTATATCCCAATAATGGGGTTATTGGGATCACTGTTTGGCTCCCTCTTCCACCCCCAAATAGCCCCCGACTTAACTCAGCCCTATATCTCAGGACATGATCCCAGATTATCTGCTTTGAACCTGATTATGTGAGACCCCACAGCCATATAATCTGGGATAAGCAGATAATCTGGGATCAGATCCTGGGATATAGGGCAGTGTAGATCTAGCCTTAGTATGACCAGAAGTCAGGGATTTGGGGAGCCAAGTGTCCCAACACATTTGCCAATCCAGAGACTGAGCTTTAATACCTTAGTAAATGCACAAAAATAATTGTGCCACATCAAAAGTTAGCATATGAGCAGAAAGAGTTAAAGAGGGCCCCTTCCCATAACTTATTTTTTTATCTATGGGACAATGGTATCTTATGAGCTCCTTCTTTTATCGTCATACTGTCTGACTATCTCTCACAAAACTAGGCTGCTGAACAAATTATGTCCTTCTGTTTGGCTCTCTGTGTGAGTCATACTTTCCCTATCTTTGTGTCAAGATGGAATGAAGCTTCATGACAGTTGCCCTTTTGTCAGGATTGAAGCAAGATAGGTTTCAAGTCAATCAGTTTTTTTCTGTCTCAGTGTGTGTTACTGATAGAAAAAGCCATTTCATCCTGGACCGCAAGTATATTCTTTTCCCCCCAGGCAAACAAACAACTCAATGTACTCTCGTTTCTTCTAGTCTTAATTTTGCCCAAATAAGATGGAATCCTTACTATTATGACTACTACTGTTAAGATCTCAGTGACAGCAACTGGAATATTCTTAGGACACTTGTTTGGTTATTATCCATATTCCCTATGTTACAGATGTCTCATAATATCACTGCTATCACCATTATCTTGCTCACTTAGGGCCCTTCCACACAGCCATATAACCTAGAATATCAAGGCAGATATTTAATCCACAATTTCTGCTTTGAACGGAGTTATCTGAGTCCACACTGCCATATCATCCAGTTCAATGTGGATTTCATACAGCTGTGTGGAAGGGGCCAAACATGAACATGTTGTAAGTCAGCCCTTGGCATCGCCTGATAGCAGTGTTGTAGTAGAAGCTGAATTATTTCCAGCTGGGAGCAGCATGCAGTTGGGAGGGACTGATGAGACTTCAGACGCTGGAGTCAGTAGATAGAGAACTGCAAGCAATTCTAGCACTGATGAGTTAGAGCAGAGGAAAAGAATTCGGCAGGTACTTACTACTCCTAAAGATTCAGTGTCATTTGAGGGTTTTCCTGGAGATGTGGAACTGGAGTCAGAAGAGAGCGATACTGGGCTAGATACTGAGCTGGTAACAGAAGTTCAGGATGTATGTAATGCTGACTCCAGTAGTGACATGTTTATGGGGTTTGACAGTGACAAAGATTGGCCCTCTGAAACTTCTGGGAATGACTGGGAAACACTAAGTTTTGAGAAACGCTGGGAGACCTGGAGAGACGCTGAAAAGGTGTCAGCTGCTAAGAGGAATGCAGCTGCTTCACCTGAGCTGGAAGGGTGCGACTCAGATGAGTCTGATCTTTAGAGTATAAATTATGAGCTTGGGAAAGGAATCCTTGCGGAAGGCAAGGAGTTGTGTCTGGTGTCCTGTTACCTTGGCATCCTGTTTATCTTGGCATCCTGTTATCTGGTATCGTGTTCCTGACTACTCGTGAGTTAAGGTTTTTTATTCTGCCTCTTTTTGAGGCTGGGATGCTGCTGCTGCTCTGGCTGCAGTTGGGAAAGGTGGGGGGTTTTGGGTTTCAATGTTCTGCTTTTTATCCAGCTACAGCCGTGAGTTCCTAGTGGTGGGGTTTGACTCCGTTGGATCTTTTGTGAGTTTAAGCTGCATTACAAGCTGTATTACAATGGAGGGAGGTTGACACTGTGATTTATGGGGATTACGATGTGTGTTATCCCTATACATTTAGCTCCTGTCAGACCTTGGACTGTCTCCTCGTTTTCTTCCATCATTCTCCTGCCCTTTGACTTCGGACCGGTTACAGACTTCGCTTTTTGGATCATCCCACGAAGGACATCACAGAGGATGTCCCTGTTTGTTTTTTTTGCTTTTCCCGCAGTGCTTTCTTTGGGCTTCCCTTGGGTTTTTGTGGGTTTTTACCAGTTTGGCTAGGTTTTTGTTAGTCCCATTCCCATTCCTTGTAAAATAAACCTTTTTGTTACCCCCTTTTACTTCTGGGCTTGGCTCTATTGGTGTGTGAGTTACAAGAGAACATCTCCTTTATTCTAGACTGTACTCTTTTCTGAAACAGTTTGGCGTAATTTAAAATCATTACAAATTTAAATATCAATTGACAGTTGCTGTGTAATCCTAGTTTCTGGGGGAGATATCTAACATGTTGAATATCCTCTACATGGTTTCAACTATTCACTATGGATAGTTCAAATATGTACTGAGATTATTGCATGAAGTTTATAGCATGTTTTCTTAGGTATAAATGGAAAAATAATGGCATGTTGTAAATTTGCCTCAAATCTCACTTAACCTCAGAGTCACCTTAAATAGATGGGAGACTCAAGATCCTCCCACACAGCCATATAACCCAGATATCAAGGCAGAAAATCCCACAATATCTGCTTACAACTGGGTTATCTGAGTCCACACTGCCATATATTCCAGTTCAAAGCACAAAATGTTGGATTTTATTCAGCTGTGTGGAAGTGGCCTTTCCTTTTAGGCAGCACAAAATACTTTCAAAGTGTGTTGGATTGATGTGACATTGGAAATCTTGCAAACAGTAAAGAAATGCTCAAAACGATGCTTGGAAATCATAAGTGCAACTCGCTCTTACAAAATACACAAAATAGGAAATGTATGGGAATTGCAAAAAAGGTCTTCATTTTAATTAATATTTTAAATGTTTGTAGAGACATTGCTTGTGTGCTGTGAAAACATGGAAGTAATTAACTATGCAACTGTGAACTTGCTCAGAGACAATGCCGAAGTTTCACAAGAGTGAATAAAATCTTGGAGTTGTACAATTATTATGCAAAATAAAAGTGGGAGGCACTTTCAGTTAGCTGAAATATACTGGTGAGATATACATTGGTGCGATAAGGATAGCTATCCTGGCATGCTCCAAGTCTCACCAAGATGGGTTTGCAATGCTAGAACTCATTTTAGGAAGTTGTGCTCATTGCAGATTCCGTATCCAGGGGCATAGAGTAGGAAATGTAGGTACCACTTTGTAGGGAGGCTAAATTTAACTGATTTCTGGAATGTTAAATTGCCTCTATGCCTGTCTATATATGTTGTATGTCAATGGCATTGAATGTTTGCCTGTATGTGTGCATTGTGATCCGCCCTGAGTCCCCTGCGGGGTGAGAAGGGCAGAATATAAATGACGTAAATAAATAAATAAATATTTTCAACCATGACTAAAAGTATTTTGATTTAAATCAGAAAAGAGTTCCTACTTTGGGGGCTGAAACAGGTGCATGAAGTTATTATTATTTTTATTTACTTCATTTATATCCCACTCTTTTCACCCCGCAGGGAACTCATCATACATCTAGGCAAACATCCAATGCCTCAGTTCTACACACACTTAAATATAACATAAAATCATTAAAATAATAGACATAAAATACAATTTAAAACCATTAAACATATTAAACGTGATAAATCCAATACACGAATAACACATTGCACTAATCCTTGATCGTAATTCAGCCGCTTTATTTCTAGCCAAGTCATGACAGGTTGTTAAAGCATTTCCATCACTTGCCAAACACCTGTTTCAATAGCTAAGTTTTAACTTGTTTCCTAAATACCAGGGGGGAGGAGGCCGATCTGATCTTACTACAAATGGAATTCCACAGCTGAGGAGCCACCACGAGAAGGCCCTGCCTCTCATCCCCATCAATTGTGCTTGTGAAGCAGGTGGGACCGAGAGCAGGACCTTCCCGGAAGATCTTAGTGCTCAAAGTGGTTCATAAAGGGAGATATGTTAAGATAGGTAAGCTGGACTGGAGCCTTTTTTGGGCCCCTTCTCATTGAACACCATAGGGTAAGTTGTGTACTCTTCAAGAAATGTTTTCCACCTCTGATTAAAGCAAAATTAGGTGGCCACATCCTTCAAATATATAATGTTGTGTCAGATATTATCAGGAGAGAGTAACTATTTGGATCTACAACCAAATGTCCCAATGGGAACAGCTTCAACCTTGTTCTCTTCCAAAATTTTGTTTCCCAAGATTGCCCCTTGAACTATTTTTTTACACCTCCATGCCTGATACCTTGTTTTTAATAAATAGGGATTATACTTTTCCCAGCTTGGGAGTCTTCCAAGATATCTCATCCCTTCCTCTGATGCACGGGTGGAGCTATTTTGATTACATAAAGACCCACACTCAGAAAATGAATCTGCTATTAGAGTAAGTGGGCAAATTCTGTGGGGCAGAGAGCTGTGCTTCAGGTTGAGCATCTCATAATTTGGAATTTGGCCTGAGGAGAAAAGTTTACTTAAAATAGGAAAAATGGAAAAAAGGAAATTACTTAAAATCAGAAGCATGGACTGCATTATTTATATTATATATTATATATTTAATTTCATTATTAACAAATTAAAATCCTAACACAATATTTAAATATTAATTAGTATTTGGTAATTAGTAATCAAATGTGATTAATTTGTATTTGGAACTACTACTACTACTAATAATAACAAATACAATTCCTCCTATTCTTGATTAATTAACACATGGAAAGCTTGCTTTCATTATGAACAAATAGCACCCCCTAACACACATTATTAATTTTTAAAATTTTAATAACATCCATAAAACAAAACACTACAAAAAAGAAAAAAGTATTCAAAAGTATCAAATACTAAAACCCCAGAGAAGACAACCAATAATCTAGCCTCCAAATCCCACTAACAAATTAAAAATTGGCTTCCTACCCCACCAACAAAAGACATCAATACAAATATATTGTGAACTTGTCATGCTATTTAATTTAAGTTTAAACTTCTGAATAGAAGTCAAATAATAATATTCAACCTTGAAACCCCATAAGTGTTCTTATTATTTTTTGATGTAGAACAAAATAGGTTTTTTAAAAAAATGTCCAAAGATTTGTTTTTCATCACATTTATCCATCTCTGCCATTTCAAAAAGCCTTTAAAAACCATACTTCTTTGGGAGATCAGTCATTTTCCATGTTTGAGCTCACACACACACATCTCTTAAAATGTTCTTCAATTAATACCACATTGATCATGATTTTGACTGTCCCATTGAGTATCTAATCAATTATATTCCACTTAATTACCTTTTCTTGGCGACTGTTGTGAATGTGAGGCTTTACTGCTAAATTTTAGTGGCAAACCATAATATCACATTAAAATAATCTAAGGAAAAAGGGGGCCGCAAGTGGCTTATGGATGCATTTTGCCCAACTCTGGTATATAGGATACTACAAGAGTCTGGAACTGGGAGCAACTTTGCATCATGGAGATGCCTGAAGTTGACTTCAGGTCCAACACCTCAGGAATCCATGTTCTTCCTTGCTCCTACCAACAAATGTAGTTCATCTGGCCCTGGTAGTCAAAATGGTCCCAAAATCCATTGGGAGCCTGGAAAGGGAGCCACTGAAGTGTGATGGGAGCATACTGATTTTGCTAGCCTTCCCTTTTCTGCCACCAGACACAGAAAGCACACTGAGACTCATGGTAGAATCAGCTCTGCTTCACACTCATCAGCCCCCTGTTTGAAAGGAATTGTTATTTTACTTATGTATAAGAAATCCCAAACGTTTGAGGCAAACAAGAGAAAATGAGTTCAACCCTTGGAAGTTTCTTGCCATCTGTACCAAAATCTCAGAGACATTTTCCAGTGTCCCGTAGCCCCTGGCTATACAAAATCCTCCAGCCAAGAGTACTACCTCATTGAATATGTTGGGGGGGAAAAGAAGTGTTACTGCTCCAAACTCTCTTCATGCCAGCAATTGTAAGTGAAGCAGATGAAACGCCAGAAAGAAGAAAAATGAAACCGAGCGGTCTGCTGGTGAATGTTCAGGTCAACTCTTTCTCTTATTGCTTGTTCAAGTGAATCAAAATAAGAATAGGTTCAGTGGACAAAATTGATCCTTATCATTATTAGGGCAGGGGTATTAGTTGGATGCTTCACTTTTCGCATTGTCTTTTGAAAAGATCTACATTTTTTTTAAAAAAAAGAATGGGAAACTGAGGGTTAGAGGTGACCAAGTGTTAAATCTTGACCATTAAAAGAATTAGGCCACCGTTCCCAGCTAGCTTGAACAGACGAGCCTGGATTCCTTATGACACGAGCAGACAATGGTATGAAGTACAAGACGACTGAATTGTTCTGTTTGGAAGATAAAACTGTCAGCCTTCAGGCCAGAGAGATCTCTCTCTCTAGAAGTCAAGAGTGACAAATTTCTTGCATGATGTGGTGTTTTAACAAAAGCCTAAAGCAAACTGCAAGCTGAACTGTGCCTGTCTTGACAGAAAGGCAACTGTAGTGGGCTGGATCTTTCTCTATATAAAGTGGCACAGACAGTGAGTACTAGATGCCTCTTTATGTAATTCTTTGAAACCTGGGGGTGGACAAAGTACACCTGCATAAGCCAACAATAGGTCATTGGACTCTGTAAATTGGAAAATAATGTAGATAGAGATTTCCCTAGATTAATGTGAAAATATTACAGGCTGGGGTCATTTCGAGCTGCAACGATCAAATTTCTGGTAGTGGTGAGTGTCAAGTGCCCAGTATTGGGCCAAAACAAAAATGAGGAGAGCTACATAGAATTCAGACAAAATAAGGACATTTCATCACTGCACGTACCAAACACAGTTAATTTCCTATAGGTAGGAACTATGCCAGTGGTTCTCAACCTGTGGGCTGCGGCCCAGCAGTAGGCTGCGAGATTAAAAATCTGGTCGGCAAACCTCCTTCCTCTTTATTTATTTTATTTTATTTATGTTATTTCCACTCATTTTCACAGAGCTAATAACCAGCCCTGCTCTTTTTGGTACTAATGTAGAGTGGTCCCTGAACAAAGTGATTTCTAGTCAAAGTGGGCCCTGGTCAAGTGGACCTTGGTCAAAGTGGGCCCTGGTTTAAAAAAAGGCTGGGAATCACTGATCTAGGCAGTACTTTAGTTAGTTAGCCATAAACTAGATCCTTGTGAGCTGATCAATGTTGGAAATAAACGTCTACAAGCCTCCTATATTTGTTGTTATGTATATAATTTAGATAGCTTACTGTAAGATATATGTGTGTATTGGTATGCAGTTTTCCTTAACTCTTTGTTGTGGGAGGGGCTGCAGACCATGTGATCAGATCTGGGATTGATCCGAACTCAGACTCCATTTTAGAAGCGTATGCTTGCATCAGAAGCAGTACAGTACAGTTTACGAGGTTAGTAGAAACAGAATGCTTTAGAGAAGAGACTCTATTAGACTCTCAGAACAGAGAGATGCTTTAGACTTTGGACTGTTAAGATTTTAAGAAAGATGCCCTGTGTTATCTGTACAAACTATTTCAAATCTATCGGTAACTGGATTGATGAGCAATATACCTGTATGCTGAATGCATGAAGTTTTTGAATAAACCAACTGTTACTTTTAAAGAAGTCTGTTTTTGTGTCTTGAGAGCATGATTTAAAGCAAGATGTTTCAAGATATATATATTCTGTGCATTTGTCACTACGGTTCAAAGAGATATCCAAGGATTTCAGTTTGCCCACCCATACCCCAAATAACGAACCAAAGACAATAAAACACAGACAATGCAATTTGGGTCAAAATTGGGCAACATTTATTGTTACCTATTTAAATCCCCTCAACTAAACTCAGGGGGTGTCAGGAATCAATAATTCAACCTCCATCAATTTTCGGGCGAACACCGAGACTGGCCTGACTAACAACCAGATCCAGCCTCTAGAGGGAAATGAGTAAGAGGTCAATTCTCCCGAGCTTGAGAATAGCCTGTTACCATTCCAGGGCCATTAACTCTACCTCAGCCAACAAACAGAACTTTAATGTGAGGATTTTAACCAACTGGCCCTCACCCCTGAAGGGGGTGCCTAAGGTGCACACCAATTAGGGAATTTCCTACCAACCAACTGCCTCGCTATTTAAGCTAGCCTGCTTATCAAATCACCACACCCAGTAGCCCCCTAACAATGGGGTAGGCAAAAACCCTCCCGGCTTAAAAGCAGCAGTAAGAGGTAAAATTCCATACCCGGCTCCTAAGGCAGCCTTTCAAATATAACAATGGGCGGGAGTGTTGGGAAGGCAAGCAAGCACAGAATGGCTTGCTGAGGCGTGGCCTCACTGAAGGCCCCGCCCCTGGGCCTGGAAGGTTCCAAGGAACCTTGCTCTCCTTGTGGCAGGGGAGGGGCAAAGCCCTCTCACCCCAGCCAGCTGGGATGAAAGGTTGTTATTACAGCTGAGAAACCTAATTGCCTTGCATGTATACTAATAGATATTTACCTCTAAGGAGAAGGTTGACTCAAGCGAATTTTTAACTCTTCTCAAGAGATTCCTGGTTTTTCTAAATGATTATGAATGCAATTTCCCAAAAGGTTATATATGACCAGTGGTTTTCCAAAAGGTTATGCTCTCTAACAAGGTCATACCTTTCCAAAAATCAGTAGGTGCAGCTCAGCCATCCTCATATTTTGGGCTAGAATTCCCATCAATTCTGAGTGGACTTAATGAAATGAAATGAAATTACCTCCTCCCATGAAGAGAGGCAATTGGTTGCCTCCATCTAACCTTCTAGGCGAATGGGCGGAGGTTGGCTAATTGTTCTGGCCAGCTTCCTGCCTCATTCCTTCTGGAGATGTTGACCCACCACTCCCACCCAGTTAACAGTATAGTGGTCACCTTAGGGGGCCGGGTAGGAATTCCCCCCCCTCTACGTTCTAGGTTCTTCCCCCCCCCGCCTACCCTATACTGTTATTAGGGGCTAGCTGGGATGGCGGTTTTATAAATAGGCTAGCGTAAATAGTTTAGGGAAATCAATAGATCCATATACACTCATGCACTCCTCAAAGTTGGTTGGGCCAATGCACAAATACACTTACCTGGATGGCAGTTGAAGGGTGAGGGGGATATCATTGGCCCAGAAAAATTGAGAGTCCGGTAAAATATTTTTAGAGAGGTTTTCCTGCGTTTCCTTGAGAGGTCCCCCAGTTCTGTGTTATAGGGGACTCAGGGGAGCCTCCCAGTGTCGCCGAGGGGTCGACCGCTCGTGGACGCTACCTCGGCTTGGCCACACCTTGTTCCCTTGTGTAATGAAGTCAATTTGTGTATTGTTTTTATAGTTGAATATGTGGTGGTATGATAACATTTGTATTTGAAATGGGGTTGAGTGTTAGACAGACCCTAAAGGGTTAACTATGATAGTAAAGGCATTCCCCTCCTAGGGAATGTGTTGTCATAACAGTGGGTGGAGCCAGCCAAGGCTAGCTTTAGAATGTTAAGTTTGAATTTGACAGTTTAACTGTCAGACCAGCTCTAGGAGAGTGGGGGGCTGAGAGCTCAGAGAGAGCAGTTGTGTTTTAGACCAGCTCAAGGAGCTGAGAGGTGGATAGTTAATCCAGTCCAACTCAAGGAGTTGAGAAGGTGTTAGGATACTCAGCCTAGGACAAAAGCTGAGGGAAGAAGTTAAGGATAACGTCTATCAGTTAAAAGGAACAGTTCAGAGGTTTGGCTGGGGAAACCAACCTGTAGTTTATGCTGATGCATAAAAGTGGCAAGAAAAGCCTAATTTAAGATTGTGTAACGTTTAAGAAAGAACCTCTGAGAGAGAATATTGAAACTTCGTAACCAGCAAGCTAAAGTTCACATTTAAAAATAAACTTGTTACAGTTTCTTGGTTCATAAGCGTCCTGGTGTTTATATTGTAAAAGACAAGCCTCACTCTGAAGCCTAACAGTGATTAACACACCATCTCTCTTTACAAATGGTGGCAGCGAATTAATAAATAATAAAAGAAGGAAAACTGTGATAGCTGGTGGCTGCCCTGCCACAGTACTACATGGTTCACGCAGTTTGGTGTGAGAATAAGCGAAGATCGACGCCAAGCTTTAGGCGGCGTTTCGATTCGTTTCATTGGTGGCAGCGGTGGGATTGCCTGCCCTGCCACAGTTTAAGTAAAGTGAACAGTAAACACGATTCGTTTCACCTTGACACCTAAGTTTAGTTAAGTTAAAGTTAAATAGGTAACTTTAAATAAAAGTTGCCCAAATTAGAATCCAATTATGGTTGTCTGTCTCATTATTTCGGGGGTGGGAAGGTAAAGCATCCAGAGGCTGCTCTGTTATGGAAAGGTGATGTTCTACAGTTGCTTCACTCCCACCCTTCCACTGAACAATCATCTTGATATGTTTGTGCAGACCTTGAAAAAGTTACTTTGTTGGATTATAACTCCCAGAATTACTGTCCAGAATTGACCGTGGTCATGTTAGCTGGGAGTTGAGAGCTGTAGCCTAACACAATTGGAGGGAACCTGTTTGAGGAAGACAGTTAAATATTTTTTCACTGAAGGGGGGCTTGGAAAAGTTCATTTTTAAGATTAAATCTCCCATTTTAAAAATTTTTATATTAATCATGAGATCTCAGAGAGGTCAAGCTGGTGGGGAAATCCGGGAAGCCTCAGTCCAAGAATGTAACTTCCTAACTCTGTTTGGAAGTAAGTTCCACTGAATTTAGCAAGTGCATGAGTTTAAGATAACAGCATAAGAAAAGATACTTCAAACTAATGATCTCTCCCCCTTAATGTTTTCCACAGAAGAGTTGATGTATTATAATACAGGAATTATATCCCTTTATAATTAAAATTAAAGGGAAGGTTAGACTTCTTCATCAATGCCCTTCTTAAATTAAACATGTGCTCTGATTGCCTCATCACGAAAAGGCAATCAACTTGAGTACAGACTGGAATTTTTCTTTTCTTTTTTTTCACCCCAAAAATGTCTTTGCTAAATAAATGACAGGTTTCCATATTCTCTGGAGCAGCTGCAGGTTACTGTACCTGTCAGAGATCATCTTCAAAATTATTAACCACTTCATTTAGAGTCTACTCTCCACCCCCCTCCCCATGAAACTTTTTCATAAAGGATTAATAATATCGCTTCAGTTTTTTTAAAGAGGCCAACAGATGTGTGAGGAAAGGGAAAGTAACCATGTTACATGGTTCAGCTCATCAGGGCTACTAGGACCCTTTCATTTGCTTCATCCTGAAGAACCCAGGGTCAGGAACAGCCCATGTTGTTTGCTGTCTGAAACAGAGGAGAAAATAATAATATCAAAGAATCAGAGTTGGAAGAGACCACATGAGCCATCCAGTCAAACCTCCTGCCCTACAAGTAAAGCACAATTAAAACACAGATGGCCACCCAGCCTGTGTTTCAAAGCCTCCAAAGCAGGAGTCTCCACCACACTCCAAGGCAGTGAGTCCCAATGTTGAATAGCTCTTATGATCAGAAGTTCTTCCTAATGTTCAGGTCCAAGTCCTAGTCTTCAAGGCAGCAGAAAAAATATCTCCTCCTTCTTCCTTCCCTCCCGGAGCGTAGGCATGGACCCCAACAAGCAGCTCTCTTTATCCTTGGAAATAAAATAACCAATTAAAGAGTAATTATTGCTAGTTTATATTACCAAAACAAGTCTTGGAATGGTTGTTTTCCCAAATTAAAGTGCAGGCCTGAGTGTTTTCTTGTGTAGGTGATGGCAAAACCATTGCTTCATACAGTTCTGCCATGCACTTTGACAAGACTCAAAAATCGACTCAGATTTCTTAGTGTTCTCAACCATATCTTGACCTAGCAAGCTCCACAAATAGGGCAAGCCACATCTTGAATAATTTGGGAGTTTTCAGTGGTCCTTTTCCTAAGAATATGAAGTTAGTTACCTTTTGGGGCCATTACTCCTGAAATGACTCAGCAATCTATAGTGTTTTGGAGTTGTAATTTTAATCCCCTCCCCCCTTTTAAGATTTGAGGGAACATGATGCTGAGTTTTGTAACTCACTTCTTTGGGCACAGACTCCTTGCCACAAAAAATCCTCAGGCCCCTTCTACACTGTTATATAATCCAGATTATCAAATTGGGTAATCCACATTATCTGCTTTGAATTGGATTATATGAGTTTACAATGCCATATAATCCAGTTCAAAGCACATAATCATGGCAGTGTAGAAGGGGTCTCAGAAGCAAATTCAGGCAGCCCAAACCTTACCAACAGTCTGACATTTATTGCGTATAATCACACAATGGGAAGTTTTTTTATTGCCCAAACTATGATGATTAATAATATCCACTCCACTAAATACTGAAGATACTGTGTTTATTGTAGAAATTTTTAGGCATTAAAGTTCATTTGTGCTATTTTCATCGCATGTAAAATACTTTCTTACTATTAAAAGAAATAAAACTGGCTCTGCTGGCAAAGGGATTCTGGAATTCACAATCCAAAAGGCAGCTAGGTTTATACAGTGGCCACTGGGGGGTGATGAGCCTATGGAGGTGAGTGGGGGTAAATGGATAAGTGGACAAGTGAACAGAGGGTGTGTGTAAGCAGGAGCAGGTGACTGAGTAAAGGGATGGGCAAGCAAGGGATGAACGGGGGGGCAAGCAAGGAAGTGAACAAGTGGGACAAGCAATGAGGGAATGAGGGTAAGTGGGGGTGGGCAAGTGGGGGATCAAATGGGTAAGCAAGCAGGGTTGAAATGGGTAGATGAGTGAGCGAGCAAGCAGGGGGGCAGGAAAATAGGTGAGTGAGCAGGGGCGTTGGACTACAGCCCTGAAACACCTGTATCTGTGGAGTCCATGAAATTGAGGATATAGCACACATATTATTTGACTGTAAATTGCATCATAAGGTGAGAGACTTCTACCTTGGTCCATATATCAAACAGACAATGTATTGGGAATCTCACATCAAAACAACATATTTTATGTGTGGTCAAGACCCAAAAGTAACATATAAAATTGCTCTGTATTTAAGCAATACAATTCATTTGAGAACCACATATGTGGGGCTGATCAGGGTAAATTGTAGGGGTGATAAGGAAATGTGATGTATATACTCAGTTTTATCATATCATATTTATTTATTGCATTGTTATAAGTGCCTTATTTTAACTTACAGAGTGCAATTAAGTCTTATAAAGCCTTGTTGTTTAGTTTGTTATTGTGATATGGCCTAAGATCTAAATAAAATTACTACCTGTTCACCCCAAACCTCACTTTGTCCAGGTGATCCAGTAAGAAGAAGTTCATTTAAAGAAGAGTATATATAAAATAAGCAAATTCAAAAAAGAGAATCAAAGTTCAAACTGTTATTTCTAAGATAGCTGAGAGTCAAAAATCCTTTCAAATACAGTCTCCAGAGTAAATCCACAAATATATCCATAAACAAGATTGCATGAATCTAAAGCAGGCAACTAATGACATACATGAACTAGGAGCAAGAACAAACTTGAAAACTTGAATACATAAATTCCAAGAACATAGGACCAAAAACTGAGAGCTATTCACCTGAATATAATGTTGCTCTCACAAAGGTTTGTACCAGCAGGGACCACTTTAAAAGGTATTAATCTCTCCCATAACATCATTTCACACACACCTGCTTTTTCTCACTTTATCTCTAATTATCTGCAAAAAGTGAGTCTGTCTTAGTTGCATGCCCTGTCTCTGCGATTCCAAGCACCTTGACCTAGACAAACATTTGTCTCTCACATTTCTCTCAGCCTGCACTTCTGGTAGGTTCTCTTGAGAACTGATATTGCTTTCTCCAATCTTGTGGAAACTGCCAGATTACAAAACAACTATCTCTAGGCCACTTCTATCCACCTCTGGGTCCTCTGAATCTATCCCAGCATCCCCTTCCTCCTCTTCTGAGCACTCAGAGTCTGACCAGGTTACAACAAGGGGGTAGGTGAGAGAGTGGGGATGTGTCACAACACAGGCCCTGTCTCCACCCCGTAATCACACACAATGTCAATTAACTATTTATTAAGCACCAAATTAGTGGCAGGTGAAGAAGATAAAATGTCCAAAAAATAAAGATCAAATAGTCCAAGGTAAAAAGCAATCAATGTTCAAAGTATTCAAAAGTAAGGATCAAAACAAGGTCCATAAAAACAAGCGAATCAAGCAAGGCAATAGAATCCGTGGTTAGCAAGGTAAATCCAAAGTTCATGGAATCAACAAGGTTTCAAGGCAGTACTTGGCAAGGCAAGCCAGTCTCTAGCTCCCAGGAGGACAGCAAGCTGCTATGTCTCTCCAGCTCCGACGTGGCCGGCAATCTGAGGACCTTTCCCACGAAGTGCATACTTAATTCCCTCCTTTGTGAGACCAGCGCCTTTCCAGGCCTCGTTTCCAATCTCTCCGTGTAGCCTTAATACTCCCCCTTCGGTCGAATCTCCGCTCAGGAATGGCCCCATCTGCGCCGTTATCTTCCTGGGAAACTGATTCGACCTCGGCTTCCATGTCCTCCTCAACATCTGGTGTAAACACCCTTTCCTGTGAACCGAAACCTCCCGGTCTTTCATATTCCGTATCTGATCCGGAATCAGGAGAAGCCTCGTCATCAGAATAGGCCTCCGGCCAGGTGTCATCCCATAGCAGGCTGGCTGTAGGTGAAGCGGGCCCTTCATCCCCTCCATCACTTTCATCGGGGTCTAAAGCAAACGGAACCCCTGGGGCCGCAACCTGCCCTCCCGGCTGAGGTGGGGGCAGATTGGCCTCCTGCCCCCCCCCTGGGTCAGATGGGGGCTGAGTTGCTACAGGATGGGATGATGAGCAAGGGATGGATGATGGCACACATGCCAGGAGAGAGAGTGCTGTATGTCCCTTCTGACATGCGTGCCATAAGTTTGCCACCACTGATATATACTATTTCGGTTGATATAGTTTTGATGATGAAGTCGCTGCTAGTGGGTGAAGTTAACCTACATGTGGGTTGTTTGTCTTTTTAATTGTTCTACCTGACCTAGTGTGGTTCCCCATTGTGTTTTAACTACTCCCTCCCTTCCCCGACCTGCTCACTCCTACCTCGCCCAGACCACCCTACCCTACCCCGTGTCTAAGTGTACTGGTGATATTTGTTATTATGTTTGTCAATGTTAATGTCATTTTAACCAATAAAAACTCTTTTTTTAAAAAAGTGTGCCACCACTGATATATACTATTTCGGTCGATATAGTCTTTATATGATAATAAAGCTGAAATACTTTAAAATCCTTTAAAATATATTCTCACTTCCTGCTTCTTTTTCTCTCAATTACATAGGTGTGGGGTGCAGTGAAGTCTTCCGGTAGGCTTTCTGAGCAGACTTGCACACATGGAAGCCAGCTTTAGAGGGTTCTTTAACCAGCTTTAGGTGCTCTAAGCTATCTTAGAATGGATCTCCTGTAACACAAAATGTTCTTTTTATCACACTATGAGCATCCTGAGTATATCCTCCTAGGTATAAGCTTACAGCATTAACTCATCACATTCTGTAAGTGCAAACAGAGAAGGCTTTTTTAACAGTTATATGGGGAACAAATTAGGTCATACCACAGAAGACTCAGTGAATTGTCTTGAGTAAGGCATCAGACATGGAACTGGGGTATTAATATATCTATATTTATATAATCAAAATCATCATCATCTAGGTTCAAATCCCCATTTAGCCATAGAGCTCATAAAGCTGGGAAACTCACTAATCTTTGCAAGGTTGGGGTGAGAATAAAAGTAGGAAAAGAATTGCTTAGACTACTCTCTCTTTGGTGAAATATGGAAAACAATCCAATGGCAGGAAAAAGAGTGATTAAACCAAAAGGTAACACTATGTCATAATGAAGTCCTAGTGTTGGAAGGAAGCACACAGTCCATCCAATCTAGTCCTTTCTGGAAGATACAACTTAATTACTTTTAAGTAATTGAACCATTGAACCTCTATTTCAGAGACCTCCAATGAAAGGGAGCCCACTGTTCTCTGAGGCAGCCTTATAGTCAATAAGTTCTTATGTTCAGATGGAATCTCTTTTCTTGTAATTTGAACCCATTGGTTCATTTTTTAAGTTTCTGGAGCAGCAAAAACTCCATCATCTATATGACATCTCTTCAGATATTTAAATCATAACATATCACATCCTAGTTTTCTCTTCTCCAGGCTAAATGTGTGCCTTCTAGGTTTTCCACCATCCTTCTCCACGAATTAGCTGGTTAGACTTAATGGCTAAGGCTGAGCTGAGGTTGATTCAACACCACTTGATACTTTGGCACATGCGCCGCCGAAGGAGTCCTAGATTACTTTGTCCTGCAGGGGGTGTGGGAATCTATTCTCCCCATGCTTTGTTTTGCTGCATCCCCCATCACATGGGAGAAGCCCTTTTTTGGCAACTTGACCAATCTTTCCTTATGGAAAGGCAGGGAGCCTGCTGTTGTCTGCTGTCACCATTTTTTTCCAGCAGCAGCACTCTAGCCATGGAGTTACCCTAGAAGTACTTGACTGGAGTGTGATGGGAGCCATCAGGCTCTGTGGCTGAAGCCCAAAAACACAGGCAAGCCATGTAAAATAAGTTACATGTGAAGAGGTCCTTGGACTGCCATGGTTTCACCATCCATCCTTGTACTGATCCTAACACTTAATCTATGTTGGGTTGTATACTGAACTTTAGAGGAGCTATTCAAGGTGCTAGTTCAGGTTGGTCACCTTGGATAACCCCTTTATAGCCCAAACTAAAGTCTGCAGCAGAATGACAGCTTGAACAGTATGGAAGCCATCACCGGCTGCTACTTGGGAATGAATCTTGTTTAATTCATTTGGAGGTATTTCTGAGAAGATGTTGCTACGATTGCACTGTGGAAAGCATTTCATGTTTTTCCTGCCACAACACGCAAGCGTTCTCTGTAGCAGCAGTGACCCCTCAGCACAAAGCAATGCCGTTTGAAAGGACACATCAACAAGAACATGGCCAATGACACAAGTGCTGCAGTGTACTCGGAGAGACAATTTACAAACATTAATTCCACCTCACTGGAGAGAAATGTAGGTGCTATTTGATTGTGAGAAGATTCACAGGGCTCATGCTGTGGTAATCATTGATTCACACAGTCTGAGCCATTTACAGAGTTTCATTGTAACCCCGATGGTGTAAATAAATGCTGGGGCTGTCTTCTATTTCTCTCCTCCCTGTCCCGACCCCCCACCGCATAGGCTCAGTGACTCACCAACCCAAGACTGCTGTCAGTTGCAGCTGTCACACTGAATCACAAGGCATATTTTAGGATTTGGCCATTGTCGAACATGTAGGATGCCGTTGCTCATGGCTGCAGCAGAAAAGTGAAGGTTTGGGATAATTATTTATTATTTATTTAAAACTTTTATATCCCAACCTCACCTCCATAGAGGGACTCAGACCGGCTTACAGCAAGGCTTACAGCAATACATATTAAAAACATCCTACAACAATACAAGATTAAAATACATATAGGTAAAATACATATAAGCCAAATCGCCAAAATAAAATCATATTCAACTCAGTCCGCATTTGTGGGTGCTCAGTTTGGTCCATAACCAGTCTCAGCCATTATTCTGGCAATGCTTCATTCCAAAGCCAGGATTTCACTAGCTTCCTAAAGGACAAGAGGGAGGAGGCAGATCTGATCTCACTCGGGAGAGAGTTCCATAGCTGAGGGGTCACCACAGAGAAGGCTCTGTCTCTCGTTCCCATCAGATGCACTTGCGAAGATGGCGGGACCGAGAGCAGGGCCTCTCCGGATAATCTTAGTGTCCGGATAATCTTAGTGTCCTTGATGTGGTGGCCCCTCAGCTATGGAACTCTCTCCCGAGTGAGATCAGATGTTATTGGACCTCACGGCAGCGTTTGACACGGTCGACCACAATCTTTTGATCCACCGCCTGGCCATGGCTGGAGTGAGGGGGACTGTCCTTAAATGGCTGACCTCCTTCCTCCGCCAGCGGTCTCAGCGTGTGAGGAGGGGCGGGGTGGTCTCCGAGGACTCCCCATTAGTGTGTGGAGTTCCACAGGGGGCCATTCTCTCCCCTCTGTTATTTAACATCTACATGCAGCCGCTTGCACAGCTGGTGCGGAGTTATGGGCTGGTCTGTCACCAGTATGCGGACGACACCCAGCTCCTTCTGAGGATGGAGGGCAGGCCGGAGTCCGTCCCCGATAATTTCCAACAGTGCCTCGAGGCCGTTACTGGATGGCTGCGAGCCAGTAGGTTGAGGGTGAATCCGGCGAAGACGGAGATCTTGTGGCTGGGCCGCCCGGGTGAGGTGAGTGCCCGGCTTCCGACCCTGGATGGTGCGGCGCTGCACCCAGCGCCGTCAGTGAAGAGCCTGGGTGTCCATTTGGACTCCCATCTGACAATGGAGGCCCAGGTCTCCACGGCCAGTAAGGCTGCTTTTTTCCACCTCCGCCAGGCAAGGAGGCTGGCCCCCTACCTCTCCCGGAGCGACCTAGCCACGGTGATCCAAGCCACGGTCATCTCGAGGCTAGATTACTGTAACACGCTTTACGTTGGCCTGCCTATGTCATCGATCCGGAAGCTCAAGCTGGTGCAGAACACTGCCGCCCGGCTCCTGTCTGGGGCTCCAGCAGGTTGCCGTATAACTCCAATCTTGCAGGATCTGCACTGGCTGCCTATTGAGCACCGGGTCGCCTTCAAAGTGCTGGTTCTTACCTTCAAGGCCATCTACGGCCTGGGGCCAGCGTACCTGAGGGACCGTCTCACTCCATATTGCCCATCGAGATCACTCCGGTCCGAGGAGGCCAACCTCTTGGTAATACCATCTGTAAAGTTGGCTCATTTAACATCTACCCGCCGGAGGCGTTCTCCGTGATAGCCCCTACGCTATGGAACGCCCTCCCGGCGAAGCCAGAGCCCTGAGGACCTACTCCCGTTTAGACGGGCCTGCAAAACTCACTTGTTTAGGCAGGCCTTCGGTGAGTAGGCTCGTCTGTACATTCACTGGGCTATTACATTTGCTGCTGCTCTTTGTTTTAATTGTTGTTGCATGTTTTAATGGTGTTTTTAAGTGTTCTGTTTTTAACCCTCTGGCGCTGTGCCACTGGTTCTTGTGAGCCGCCGCGAGCCCTCGGGAGTCGGCGGTGTAGAAGTCCCAAGAAGTAAATAAATAAATAAAATAAATAAATAAATAGGGGAGAATACATTCGGACAGGTAAACTGAGCTGGAACCATATAGGGATTTATAGGTTAAAACCAGCACTTTGTATTCTGATAACCTGAGCACACTGTCAGAATACATTCATGGTGGCTGCTGTGTATATCTAATATCCAACACAAACAGGCTCAGAAGCCATCAGCAACAAAATTGCTCACAGTTTCAGGAATGGTCTCACAAAATGGGATTGTCACCTCATTGGCAGAAGTTGTAAGAAAGTGGCAAGGTGCTGGAAAGTGAGTTCTGTGTGCCCTGCATTTACTGAGCTCACCCTGTTGACTGTGGATGTGGTGGAAAATGCTGTCCATTATCAATATTAAAGAAAATATCACATCGGGTGCCAGCCTACTCTGGTTTTCTACATAAGATGGGAGGAGGCATTTCTTTTTCACCACAGATATCAAAATATTCAGCATATGGTTCATCTCAAAACTCACATACCTTTTCATACCAGCGTTTTTTCTTTTTCTTTATCACATTCAGTCTGAAACACTCCATTACAGGAGAGCCAAAGTGGAATGGACATAACCAGAAACTTCTGTTGTTACTTTCTTCACCTTGCAGATACAACTACAAGGTCTTGGTGTGTCACTGAGATCTTGAGAAATACAAGAAGTCTGAGCTCTGAGAAACAATTCAGATATTTAAAACAGAGCTTGGAAAAAATAATTTTCCTGCATGTATTTATTTAGAATGTTTCTACCACTATTTCAGTCAAGTTGTCCCATGGAGGCTTACAAATCATTAATTTGACATCTCTCTAACTTCTAGGCTTACAACAGTAAGAACTGGATTATTACTTGCCCCATCAGAATTATGTGAGAAGTATATACAGTACATACCACGTTTCACTACAACTAAGCTACATGTGGTTTAGACTACATATACCAGTGGTTCTCAACCTGGGGGTCGCGACCCCCAGGGGGGTCGCGGGGGCATTTTCTGGGGGTCACGAAGACGCCTCGGTTGGCCCGCCCCCCTGCCTCTCGAAAATGGCTGCCGGCTCCTGTGTGAGCCAAGCAGCCAGGTGCTTCTGGTTGGCTCCTCCTCCTCTTCCTGCGGGGAGTCAGGAGGAGGAGGTAAACACGTCTTGTGGGGGAAAAGTTTGCCTCTCGTCCCTGCCAGCCTCGGAGGTGGCAAAAAGTGTTCAGGAGGAGTTTGCGACTTAGCGGCAAGCAGCAGCAGAAGCAGCGGCATGGGTTTGCACGGGGGGGGGGGGGCACCATTCTGGCCATTTCTGCCCGGGAACATGGTGTCTGGGGCAAGGAAGGGGTAGCTCCGTCCCATCCCGCCTCCCGTCCGAGGATGCGCGGCCTCACGCATTTACGAAGTGGGAAGAAACCTGAACGAAGTGGGGCGCTCGTTCTACCCTTTGCTTACCCATTTTTTTCTTTATCTCTGCCTTCCCTCCCTTCCCCTGGTGCTTGAGAGAGAGAGAGAGAGCTGCGTCAACACGCCTCCTTGCGCGCCTCTCACGCCCCAGCTTCGAGGCAGAGATAAATATGGGCTAAGCAAGGGGGCGCCCCCTGTCTTCCCCACTGGCCATGGGGCCGGTGTAGTGCCAAAACCCGCATTTTAAAAGGCATCGGGGAGAGGGAATGAAGGGCCTGATGCCTCCTCTACCTTCCCCGCAGGCTGCAAGGCCAGCAAAGTGCCAAAAGTGGCGAAAAAAGCAACGCTTGGGGGTGGATCCCCAAAGTGGCACGAATAGATGCTTTGCAGCTTCCCCCTCTCCTCCCGCAATGTGCATGGGACGAGCGAATACAGGGGAGAAAAGCAAAGGGCCAGCCTCCGCCCCTGGCGCTGAAAGTTGTGCAAAAAAGGCATTGGGGAGAGAACAAAGAGCCTGCCGCCTACCCCACCTTCCCCACAGACTGTGGGGCCAGCAAAGCACCAAAAGCGGTGCAAAAAGGGATGCATGGAGGGTGAACAAAGGACCTCAGACGCTCCCCAAGGCCATTCATGCAGGCTGCACGGGCTCACAGAGTGCAGGCGACGGAGGGTCTTTCGCTCGCCCCCAGTGCATTCTAGTCATCAAAGGTACTTCATCTTCAAAGTAAGTTCATAACGCAGCTAACATCAGTTGTTAAGTATAACAGATGATGGCTTTTGCAGTACTTTCAATCGCATCATCTGTTGTCCATATTCCTCCAAACCCCTCCAGTATTTTTTGTCATGGGAGTTCTGTATGCCAAGTTTGGTCCAATTCCATTGTTGGTGGAGTTCAAAATGATCTTTGATTGTAGGTGAACTATAAATCCTAGCAGCTACAACTCCCAAATGAAAAAAAAATCAATCACCCCCCCCCCCCCACCCCAGTATTCAAAGTTGGGTATAGTGAGTATTTGTGCCAAATTTGGTCCAGATCCAGGGTTGTTTGGGTTCAGAGTGCTCTCAAATGTAGGTGAACTACAACTCCAAAACTCAAGGTCAATGCTCACCAAACCCTTCCTGTATTTTCTGTTGGTCATGGGAGTTTGTGTGCCAAATTTGGCTCACTTCCATTGTTGGTGGAGTTCAGAATGCTCTGATTGTAGGTGAACTATAAATCCCAGCAGCTACAACTCCCAAATAACAAAATCAATCCCCCCACTCCCACCAGTATTCAAATTTGGGTATATTGAGTATTTGTGCCAAATTTGGTCCAGATCCAGGGTTGTTTGGGTTCTCAGTTCTCTCCAAATGTAGGTGAACTACATCTCCCCTAAATCACTGCCATTTCTTCCCAAACCCCTCCAGTATTTTCTGTTGTTCATGTGGGTTTTCTGTGCCAAGTTTGGTCCAGTTCTGTAATTTGTGGGGTCTCAGTGGTCTGTGGAAGTCAGAGATGACTGGATTGAAGGTACTGCAAATCCCATCATCCGTTTCCATACTCTCCCAAACATCGTTTTTGTGATTAATCACTTTACTTTAATTATGTTCAATTTGTAAAAATGAAAATACATCCCGAATATTAGATATTTGCATTAGAATTCATAAGTGTAGCAAAATTATTTATGAAGTAGCAACGAAAATATAGTTGGGGGTCACCAACATTAGGAACCTTATTTAGGGGTCACGGCATTAGAAAGGTTGAGAACCACTGACATATACGATCTTTGTCTTTTTATGCTAAAGTAAATGTGTACAACCCTGAACTATTTAAGGAGTAGTGTGTTCAAATGCCTCTTACAAGTTGGGTTTTATTTTGAAAATCATAACATAAATGAAGGTGGAAAAATGCTATTGGCATCAATTATTTCTATGGCTGTAACTCAGATCTTCTAATGCATTTCAGGTATTTTCTTGCTCTCTACATTTTATTAAAGCATTAACACTCGTAGCTGTTGAGTTAAACTTAGAAGACAGGAGCTGGAACAAGGTATTTGAGAGGGCTGGGGTAATGCAATACACAGTGCTGGACTGAGGATCAATGAGGCCCTATGCTTGTTAAATTATGAGGCCTTTTCCTTGGGCCCTGAAGGAGGTCGACCCAGTAGGCCTACGCTGCCTGCTATGTGGCACACTCCCTTAGACTATCAACTCTATCATTATGTCTGGAATTGCTCCGAAACAGAATACCTTCAAAATTAGAATTGCACCACAGAAAATACATCATAACACATATTTGGGGGCAGGAAGATGGGCTCCGCTGGCCAACAGGGCCCTGTTCTCCAGCACACCTAAGCACAATGGTAAATCTGGCACTGGTAGTACACTCTGAGTAATTATTTAAAATCCTAGAGAAATGCTGTGAGTCATGAGCTAGTGTCCTCCAGATGTCCTGGATGGCAACCCCCATTATCCCTCATTTAACTAGGCATCTTGTAGGTGATGCAGAGATTAATGGTATGACTTGGTGCAAATCAACTCCCCTGGTTTTGATTTCATTCTGTTCTCTGCTGCGCATTGAAAGTAAAGAAACATGCAAGTTACTAGGGGGCAATAGATGCAAAGATAGGTAGTTGGGGTTCCCTGGTGTATTCCTTCTAATACATACAATATACGAAAACTATAACATACTATGGACTATGGCTAAATTGTAAACTATAGATTACCAAATCTACAACTAAAAATAATGCGTACATAGAAATAAACTGCAAAACTACAAAACAAAACATAAATTAATTAAAAGTTGACCTACAACTTTTTCACTGATCGTTTATATGATACTAAATCCTATTTCCCCCTTATTCATGCTGCCTTGCACTTCTTATTCTAAACTTCTGGTTCTCAAACCCCACATTTAATAGCTTTTCTTTTCTGCACAAATAACATTAACTAAAAGCATTTTTCAACAGTTTTCTACATTCTATTTGCAAACCCATAAAGAAGGAAAAGAAAGGATCAACACCTGTGGTTCAAATGAATAAAAACACATGGATTTCTATGATTGGATCATTGGGGATTTGTGGTCAGGAATTTTTCAGACACATACCAACGTTTGGATTTCAGTTGCTGGTTCCTCAGAACTGTTGGCCTGAAGAGTCTCAATGGGACTTCTAGGGCCCCTTCCACACAGCTATATAAAATCCACATAGAATTGGATTATATGGCAGTGTGGACTCAGATAATTCAGTTCAAAGCAGATATTGTGGGTTATCTGCCTTGATATTCTGGGTTATATGGCTGTGTGGAAGGGTCCTTGATGACCTTCAAATCTATCTTTATATATCCTACTACAACAACTTGACACACATAAAAAATGAACAAAAGAAGGGTCTCCCAACATGGAGTTGAGTGGTAGAAACATTGTGGTTCCCAATCGTTTTTTAACCAGGGACCACTTGACTAGGGACCACTTTGACCAGGGACCACTTGACCAGGAACTCCAACATTGGTACCAAAAGGGTTATGAATCAACTTTAGATTTGGAAAATTGCATCGGATAGACCACATCAGCTCTAGTTTCTGATACAGAACATATGCCATGGTCAGCAACAAGGAAGAAGTGGCAGGCAGTGTGAAAGGAGCAGAAATAAAATAAATAAAACAAATAAAGAGGAAGGAGGCTCGTGGACCAGATTTTCGTCCTTGTGGCCCACTGGTAGTCTGCAGCCAACAAGTTAAGAACCACGGGTATACACTGTATGAGGGCCTATTGCAGCAAAGAATGCACAATTCCATGGAATCTTAAGAACTTCCCTATATATTCATCTATAAGTCTAGACACTTTACCCAAAAACCAACCCCAAAAACTTTGATCAACTTATCCATGGGTCAATGTGAGTAGTGTACCTTAAACCTTCAAAAAGCAATTATTCTCTTCACTGAGTAAAGTGGTAAAAGAACAACCTAAAAGAAGCACTCTCTTGACTCTCTCCACCATGGCACTACTGCCTTTTAAAAAAATGCCTGGTTGGGGAAATGGCAAAGGCAGTGTCACAATCGCGGACGTAGCGGGCCCCTTAATCACACACACAGAGACGTACTGAAGGCTAACTACTTTATTGAGTATAAAAACAGTTCCAACGAGCATATAGTTCAATAATAAGCAATAGTCCAATATAGTAAGCAAGATTGTCCAACAGGTAGTAAGCAGTATAATCCAAAGGCACGTAGCAAAAAGGCTTGAAGCTTGGCAAGGCTCCACAAGGCTATGTGGATCAGGAACAAAGACAAGGCTCCACAAAACTATGTGAATCAGGAACAAAGGCAAGGCAAGGCTTGATGACCACGGCTTAGCTTGTGGTCCCACTCCGCTCACGCCTATCCAGGAAAGACGTGGCTGGAGAACTGGGGATGCGTTCCCACGGACCCTATACTTAATCCTTCGGCCGAGGTCCGCGACGCTCTAGGCTTCTCCGTCTCCAGTCTCTGCTCACGGACCTCGGCCGGTCTAGGACCCTAGACCAAGCCCTCCTGGTAGATTCAATGTCTCGTCTCCTGTCGAAGGAGCGTCCTTGCCTCTCGGCAGCTGTGTCGCTATCTTCCTGAGAACTTTCCTCCCTAGCGCTTTCCCATTCGGCTTCGTCCATGTTTACACTTTCAAACTCCTGGGAATTCCTCCCCCCGGGGTGTTCATAACTCCCTTCGCTGTTTCCCATCTCCACCTGGTGATCGGAATCTATGCTGGGCCCAAACATCATCTCATCCCAGGCCAAGCTCTCTGCAGGCGAGCGAGGCCCATCCGAAGGGCCCTGTGCTTCACCCCAGTCATCTAGCTCATCCTCTGAATCCACTTCTGCTGCTGCAGGCCCTAAAGCTAATGGAACCCCAGGACCTATTCCCTGCCCTCCAGGCACGAACGAGAACTGCTGTGCTACAGGCAGCCAAGGGCAACTGGCCCTCTGAGATGGAATTAGTGCCTCCCTTTTCCATGGAATGATCCTTGATTTATCCAAGGGTCATACAAAAATCCATAATTTTGACTTCAAAACTTGCCCTCGATTTATAAACGAGGTTAACTTACACATGAGTATGTATATATGGTAAATAGTTTTCTCATGGCATGGCTTTTTACAGCCAAGATCCTAGCTTGGTCAAGTGCATGAAGACATATGACCTACTACATGTATCTAGTGAAGAAGATTGAAGCCAACATAACTTTGTTCCGTCTGGAACTTAGCATTTGTGAATTCATAAATAGTCTGTTCTGCAGGCAGGGATTGACATAGTTATTTAGAAGCAGAGCCATCACAAGGTACTTTGGGTGTTCCAGATCTCAGCATCCCCCCCCCCCTCCCAGCAAGCATCACCATAGGTGTTGCAGTTGAAAAAAGGAACATTTCCAAGCCCTGGTCAGAGGTATTCAGTGAGCATTACCATGGTGAACCCAAGATATTTCACTGCCTGGGGCAGAGGACAAAAAAAGCACCTTCGTATTTTATACCCTAAGGCAAACTGGACTGGCAGCTGAATTTTAGTTCAACACAGTTTGAAAAAAAGTCAGTCTCTTTTACCACACCTGCAGTCACTGAAACCGTTGCCTGTTTTGCTGTTGTGTTCTTTGTACTGAGATTCATGAGAACAGTTCACTTTCTCTTTATTGCTATCTCAGCCAAGGCATCCAGCTAATTATTATGTAAATTTCCTTCTTGAGGATTGTAATCTTATGGTCACATTAAAAACAGCATTTTAAAGCAATTGTTATTAAAATAAGAGCTACAGTCAAATCCTGAGTAGGAAAATGTACAATTTTATATATGTAATTTTAAAATGAACCCAGTAAACTTATTTGCTTGTTAAGGCCCTTTGGGTTGAGCATCAGAGCCATATTTTAGTAATGTTTTGTGTTGCTTGCTATATGCAGTATATTATATCCATTATCAGTGCAATGGCTATGGTTTGATGTCAAATAAAATTTGACTTGACTTGGCTGGTTTAAGGAGCGCAGTACAGGTTGTGTGATAGACATAAATCCTTGCCGGAAAGAGAGGGATGGTTGTGGAGTTACTAGCATTTTGACAGCCAAGATTTGTGATGGTTACCTCCCTTTGCCAAAGGGAAGGGCTGGTCCTGGGCCCGTCATCTCCTTCTGAAGAATGATGGCAGTCCTAGGATTTTGTCACTGAGCATGTGCTGCAGACAAGCATAGCCTTTTCTTGACGAATGTGTTGCTGCGATGCCTAGACGCCTGCAAACAGATGCCGGCTGCATCTTGCATTTTCAGTGGTAGTTCTGAAAAGCCTTCAGTGAGTGCCATAAAGTGTAATGTGTGAAGCGGCCCTAAGGTCAGCTTGTCCTCAAGTGTGCTGCTCTGTCATTTTCCACCAAATAGGAGCAGGGGATGTGCCTGACCTTTCAGCACAAAGCCTCAACAAGCAGGGCAAGAGAGCGCATGGTGATTTCGCTGATGAGGTGGAAAGGCTTTCTGTGGTGAGAAAGAAAGCATCAAAGGTTGCATTGGCTTTAAATGACATTTCATTGTAAAGGGCCTTTTGGTTCTGAGAAAAGGCCTGAGGCAAAATGGGCTGTGTGAGAATGTGTTTTCTGAGATCTTGGAGTAGATTCGCTTTGGATGATGTGTGAAGAGAGAAAGGGAAGAGATGACATACTAAAAAGAGCAATCTGGTGCTGTTTAATCTGAGCATCCCTCTCACTAGCCTGAGCTGATGACACTTGGTCTCAAGAGGATGCATGCCTAGGGCTCCCTCCACACAGCTGAAGAATATCCCACATCTGCTTTGAATTGGAATATATGGCAGTGTGGGCTTGGATAACCCAGTTCAAAGCATATATTGTGGGATTTTATGCCTTGATATTTTGGGTTATATGGCTGTGTGGAAGGGCCCTTGGACTGCCACCTTCATGTCTTAAGCGGTGACTGAAAAGCCCAATTTGCAGCTTATTTCTGTTTTGCACCTATTTAATGGATTCAGGTTTGTAAACTTTGGACTTTATCTCACCGGGAAGTGGGGGGGGATTATATATCTGTGGCATTATTTATTTATTTATTTATTTATTGTTCGTTCTTATATTCCGCTCCTCCCAGCAGGCTCGGGGCGGATCACAATAAAATACCTGGGCGGCATGTCGTTACATAGCGACATACGGCCCTACAATTTATACACACAATATAAAACCACAATTAAAATAGATTACATCAACCAATATGGGCACGAGGACATAGCAAAGTTCTTCGGCTGGTGTGCCTAATTAAAGGCCAAGCCAAAGAGGGGTCTTTGCACGCCCTCCGGAATGGGGCCAGTTCGAAATGGCCCGAACATTGTCCGGGAGGCGTTCCAGAGCACCGGTGCCGCCACAGAAAAAGACCTCTGTCTGGTCGTCGATAGGTGGCAGGAGCGGACTGATGGACTTTGTAGCAGATTCTGTTCATCTGATCGCAGTGATCTCGGGGCCACATACGGGGTAAGGCGGTCCTTCAGGTACGCAGGCCCTAGGCCGTGCAAGGCCTTAAAGGTCAAGACCAGCACCTTGAAGGCAATTCGGTACTCAATGGGAAGCCAGTGCAGTTGCCGGAGTATCGGTGTAATATGTTCTCTCACTGGCACTCCTGCCAGTAAAGCGGCGGCGGCATTCTGCACCAGCTTGAGTTTCCGGATTGTCGACAAGGGAAGGCCAACGTGAGGGCGTTACAGTAGTCTAACCTCGAGATGACCGTCGCTTGGATTACCGTGGCCAGGTCGTCCCTGGACAGGTAGGGGGCCAGTCGCCTAGCCTGACGGAGGTGATAGAAAGACGTCCTGCTGACCACGGAGACCTGGGCCTCCATGGTCAGCGAGAGTCCAACACAACCCCTAAGCTCTTAACCGACGGCGATGGATTAAGCCATTCGCCGTCCAGGGTAGGCAACCGGCACCCACCCAGCCCAGGCCGACCAGGCCACAGGATCTCCGTCTTCGATGGGTTCACCTTCAGCCGGCTGGCGCGCAGCCAACCAGTCACGGCTTCAAGGCATAGATGGAAACAATCGGGTGCGGAGTCCGCCTGCCGTCCATTCTCAGCAGGAGCTGGGTGTCATCTGCATACTGATGACACTCCAGACCAAAGTCGCGGGCCAACTGGGCCAGGGGGGCGCATATAAACGTTGAATAACAAGGGGAGAGGATGGCCCCTGGGGGACCCCACACTTAAGTGGGAGTCTCCCGAGACCTCCCCGCCCCCCCACGCGTGTCCCCGGTCCCGGAGGAAGGAGGCCACCCATTTAAGGGCAGTCCCCGACCCCGGAGCCAGCTAAACGGTGGGTCAACAATGCGTGGTCTACCGTGTCGAACGCTGCTGTCAGGTCTAACAAGACAAGCAGTGCTGATCCACCCTGGTCCAGTTGGCGACGAATCCGGTCTGTAATGGCGACAAGCACAGTCTCCGTCCCATGCCCAATACGGAAGCCGGACTGGAAGGGATCAAGTCCAGCTGTGTCTTCTAGGAACTGCTGCAGCTGATCCGCTGCTGCCCTCTCAATTACTTTGCCTAAGAAAGGCAAGTTGGAAACAGGCCTGTAATTGGAGGGAGCCGAAGGTTCTAAATTCGGCTTCTTCAGCAGCGGTTTCACCATGGCCTCTTTTAACCCCCCTGGGAAGACTCCTTGCTCAAGGGAGCTATTTATGATCGTGCCCAGGGGCCTCGTAACCCTCTCGGCAAGATCTGACAAGCCAGGAGGGGCACGGGTCGAGGGAGCAAGTAGTTGGTCTAGCTGCAGCTAGCAACCTATCGACAGCTGCTGCGTCCAGCGGTTGGAAGCGGGTGAAGGTGGGCCCACCGAGTGGCGGCGGAGTCTCGAGTTCGCTAACTGTATCAAGAGTGGCCGGAATGTCCCGGCGGAGGGTCGAAATCTTGTCAGCAAAAAGTTCTGAAAAGCCTCGGCTGAAGGAGCCAAACCCTTACCATTTGGGACAGTTGGGATTGTTGTCAATGTCCGAATTACCTTAAATAATTGGGCCGGGCGCGAACTGGCTGACTCTATCAAGGAAGAGTAGTAACCCTTTTTTGCTTCCTTGATAGCTTGCTCATAAACTTCCTTGAATTGTTTATAAGCTGATTTCGACCCTTCGTCACGGAGACTCCGCCACATGTCCTCTAGTTGTCTCTTTCTTCGTTTCATTGCCCGCAACTCCTCGGTGTACCATGGCGAGCGATTTCTACGGGGAAGGAGAGAACGCCTGGGGGCGATCTCGTCTAAGGCCGTGGAGAGGCTGGCATTCCAGTACTCTACCAGGCCGTCGACCGAGTCGCTGGGGTTCCCAAGCCCTCAGAGCATTCAGGAACCTAGTGGGTTCCATAAGTCTCCTTGGGCGAACCAAAATAGGTTCTGCACCCTTACCGGGAGGGGGGGGCTAAGCCCAGCCGGACTTCCAGGACATTGTGATCCGACCATGGAACCTCCGTAACGGAGGTTAGGATCACCTGAATTCCGGCAGCGAAGATCAGATCTAATGTGTGACCTGCATGGTGCGTAGGGCCGGTCTTACATAGTGAGAGTCCGAGTGCCTCCATGGTAGACACCAGGTCCACGGCTGCCGTTGACGGGGAGGTGGTGTCGGCGTGGACATTGAAGTCCCCCAGGACAATAAGTCTAGGGAACCTCAATGCCCACTCCGCAACCACCTCCAGCAGCTTAGGTAGGCTTCCTGCCGGTGCGTCGGGTGCACGGTACACCAGCAGGAAGGCTACACTCTCACCCAGATCCCATACCAGGCCCGTACACTCCATCCCAGGGATGTTCGCTGTCGGAATCGTCCTGGAATTAATAGAGTCTCGGCTAAGGATGGCCACCCCTCCCCCCCGCCTCTCGGTCCTCGTCTGATAACTGGCCACATATCCCGGGGATGTTAACTCGTGCAAGATAACCTCGTCGCCTTCCTGGAGCCATGTCTCAGTGAGACAGGCAAGGTCGGCCCTCCTTTCTGAGAGGAGGTCCCTGATGGTCGCGGACTTGTTTCGCACGGACCTGGCGTTGGCCAGTATCAGAGTTGGAGGAGAGGAAGTAGGGGAGCTCCCCATCTGCGTACTTCAGGATAGCACGTAGGTCAGAGGGGAGGACGAGCCTTCTGTCGGCTCCTCCGCTCTCTCTCATAAGACCTGCGGCTACCGTCCCTATTACCCCTACCCGAGATCACGCGAATTGCCCGCCCCTGCCCAACCCTCCTAGACGACTGGACTAGGTGTCCAGCTTCCTGCCTAGGTGTCCAGCTTCCTTCCTCATTATGTCCTGTTGCATTGGAAAGCAAATCGTATCATTTCTCAGATCTCATCACAGGTTGTTCTTTCTAGTCTTTTCTCCATTTTCAGATTTATCACACAAGTGAGTGCAGTTAAATACACACACACACACACACACACACACACACAGGGAACAAAACTTTGGGAATACTAGACTTTCCCTTCCAATTCTGCTACTCCCGAGGAGATAGGAGGCATTGATCTGGGAAGAGAGATACCAGTTTGGAGATGTAGACTTTCCCTTCTAATCCTGCATATATATATATATATATATATATATATATATATATATATATATATATATATCTCCCTCCCTCTCCTCTCTCCCTCTCTCTCTCTCTCTCTCTCTCTCTCTCTCTCCCTCCCCTCTCTCTCCCCCCCTTCTCTGGGCTCATCTCCTTCCTTCCAATCTCACAAGCTAGCCGTAGCACAATTTCAAAAGCCAAGATTACTATGAAGGGGAAATGTCAGGAAAAACAAAGCAATTCAATGGCACAGATTTGACAGATCCCATCCCACATGTCGTGTCCCCCCCCCATTTTCCTCTGTTGTATTCCTGAGCTCAGAAGATAATCTCTGTCAATCTTCTTCCCTCTTCATTTCCAGACACTTCAGAAACCGTTCCCTGATGAGACATAATGGACGCAGGGAGGAAGTTCTGCTTTGTCTGATGGGCTCCATTATACATTGTTTCCTTTCTGTATTGCAAGTGTTTAGGAAAGAAGTTGCATTGGATAATGTCCTTACAGACACAACATTTGGGATATGCCTACTTGGAAGAAAGTCCCATTGTGTTCAATGGGGGTTACTGCTAGGACACTGTGTATAAAACTACAGCCATGCAATGCAACACTACAGACTGGCCCTGATGTCTGAAGAGGATGGAAGTAGTATCTAATGCAGTCCTACAGACTGGTCCCGCTGTCTGAAGAGGATGAAAGTATTGTGTAAGGTAATACTACAGACTGGCCCTGCTGTCTGAAGAGGATGGAAGTAGTGTCTAACACCTCTGGAGGGCATTGCTATGAGTTATGCTCAATGAATATTAATTGCAAGTAGACTTTGATGCGTTAGTCAGGGAGTCTGCATGCACTGTGAGAGCATGTTTGCAGGGTAATGAGTGTGAGCCTGGATCCCTGGCTATTGTGGAAGAAGTCACATCTCATTTTAAAATAAAACTAGAATTTTCTCTCACACCCACTTCCCTCCTGCTTGTTGCATTCAGGAGAGCAACCAGTGCAAAACTGTCTTGTTTACCTCTACTTAATGAGACCCTGATAAACTTTCATATCTTGAAAGAGGCAAATGTCTATAATTGTTTTGTCAGGTGTGTGCAACCCTAGATCTGCTAAGAGTCATTACCAGTACCCAGTGGGTGACAGGCAGAGGTCACATCCACATCTGCCCTTTGCATGCAGACCCAAAACCTTTGCACACAAGGCATACATTTGAGTTCATCACTTTAAGCACTTGGGTCTCCTTTTGAACTCTTCATAGAATAACACTAAGGTCATGTTTGCCCCCACTTGAGGACTGCCACCTTCACTCCAAGTGAAGCAAGAAAAAAAAGAGAGAGAGAGAGAGAGAGAGAGTTTCCAGGGATTTTTATTCACGAGGCAGTCCCCCCCGACCCCGGAGCCAGCTAAACGGTGGGTCAACAATGCGTGATCTACCGTGTCGAACGCTGCTGTCAGGTCTAACAAGACAAGCAGTGCTGATCCACCCTGGTCCAGTTGGCGACGAATCCGGTCCGTAATGGCGACAAGCACAGTCTCCGTCCCATGCCCAATACGGAAGCCGGACTGGAAGGGATCAAGTCCAGCTGTGTCTTCTAGGAACTGCTGCAGCTGATCCGGCTGCTGCCCTCTCAATTACTTTGCCTAAGAAAGGCAAGTTGGAAACAGGCCTGTAATTGGAGGGGAGCCGGGTTCTAAATCGGCTTCTTCAGCAGCGGTTTCACCATGGCCTCTTTTAACCCCCTGGGAAGACTCCTTGCTCAAGGGAGCTATTTATGATCGTGCCCAGGGGCCTCGTAACCCCTCTCGGCAAGATCTGACAAGCCAGGAGGGGCACGGGTCGAGGGAGCAAGTAGTTGGTCTAGCTGCAGCTAGCAACCTATCGACAGCTGCTGCCCAGCGGTTGGAAGCGGGTGAAGGTGGGCCCACCGAGTGGCGGCGGAGTCTCGAGTTCGCTAACTGTATCAAGAGTGGCCGGAATGTCCCGGCGGAGGGTCGAAATCTTGTCAGCAAAAAAGTTCTGAAAAGCCTCGGCTGAAGGAGCCAAACCCTTACCATTTGGGACAGTTGGGATTGTTGTCAATGTCCGAATTACCTTAAATAATTGGGCCGGGCGCGAACTGGCTGACTCTATCAAGGAAGAGTAGTAACCCTTTTTGCTTCCTTGATAGCTTGCTCATAAACTTCCTTGAATTGTTTATAAGCTGATTTCGACCCTTCGTCACGGAGACTCCGCCACATGTCCTCTAGTTGTCTCTTTCTTCCGTTTCATTGCCCGCAACTCCTCGGTGTACCATGGCGAGCGATTTCTACGGGGAAGGAGAGAATGCCTGGGGCGATCTCGTCTAAGGCCGTGGAGAGGCTGGCATTCCAGTACTCTACCAGGCCGTCGACCGAGTCGCTGGGGTTCCCAAGCCCTCAGAGCATTCAGGAACCTAGTGGGTTCCATAAGTCTCCCTTGGGCGAACCAAAATAGGTTCTGCACCCTTACCGGGAGGGGGCTAAGCCCAGCCGGACTTCCAGGACATTGTGATCCGACCATGGAACCTCCGTAACGGAGGTTAGGATCACCTGAATTCCGGCAGCGAAGATCAGATCTAATGTGTGACCTGCATGGTGCGTAGGGCCGGTCTTACATAGTGAGAGTCCGAGTGCCTCCATGGTAGACACCAGGTCCACGGCTGCCGTTGATCGGGGGGGTGGTGTCGGCGTGGACATTGAAGTCCCCCAGGACAATAAGTCTAGGGAACCTCAATGCCCACTCCGCAACCACCTCCAGCAGCTTAGGTAGGCTTCCTGCCGGTGCGCCGGGTGCACGGTACACCAGCAGGAAGGCTACACTCTCACCCAGATCCCATACCAGGCCCGTACACTCCATCCCAGGGATGTTCGCTGTCGGAATCGTCCTGGAATTAATAGAGTCTCGGCGAAGGATGGCCACCCCTCCCCCGCCTCTCGGTCCTCGTCTGATAACTGGCCACATATCCCGGGATGTTAACTCGTGCAAGATAACCTCGGTCGCCTTCCTGGAGCCATGTCTCAGTGAGACAGGCAAGGTCGGCCCTCCTTTCTGAGAGGAGGTCCCTGATGGTCGCAGACTTGTTTCGCACGGACCTGGCGTTGGCCAGTATCAGAGTTGGAGGAGAGGAAGTAGGGAGCTCCCCATCTGCGTACTTCAGGATAGCACGTAGGTCAGAGGGAGGACGAGCCTTCTGTCGGCTCCTCCGCTCTCTCTCATAAGACCTGCGGCTACCGTCCCTATTACCCCTACCGAGATCACGCGATTGCCCGCCCCTGCCCAACCCTCCTAGACGACTGGACTAGGTGTCCAGCTTCCTGCCTAGGTGTCCAGCTTCCTTCCTCATTATGTCCTGTTGCATTGGAAAGCAAATCGTATCATTTCTCAGATCTCATCACAGGTTGTTCTTTCTAGTCTTTTCTCCATTTTCAGATTTATCACACAAGTGAGTGCAGTTAAATACACACACACACACACACACACACACAGACACACACGCAACAAAACTTTGGGAATACTAGACTTTCCCTTCCAATTCTGCTACTCCCGAGGAGATAGGAGGCATTGATCTGGGAAGAGAGATACCAGTTTGGAGATGTAGACTTTCCCTTCTAATCCTGCATATCTATATATATATATATATATATATATATATATATATCTATATATATCTCCTCTCTCTCTCTCCCTCTCTCTCTCTCTCTCTCTCTCTCTCTCTCTCTCCCCCCCTCTCTCTGGGCCTTCTCTGGGCTCATCTCCTTCCTTCCAATCTCACAAGCTAGCCATAGCACAATTTCAAAAGCCAAGATTACTATGAAGGGAAATGTCAGGAAAAACAAAGCAATTCAATGGCACAGATTTGACAGATCCCATCCCACATGTCGTGTCCCCCCCCCCATTTTCCTCTGTTGTATTCCTGAGCTCAGAAGATAATCTCTGTCAATCTTCTTTCCTCTTCATTTCCAGACACTTCAGAAACCGTTCCCTGATGAGACATAATGGACGCAGGGAGGAAGTTCTGCTTTGTCTGATGGGCTCCATTATACATTGTTTCCTTTCTGTATTGCAAGTGTTTAGGAAAGAAGTTGCATTGGATAATGTCCTTACAGACACAACATTTGGGATATGCCTACTTGGAAGAAAGTCCCATTGTGTTCAATGGGGGTTACTGCTAGGACACTGTGTATAAAACTACAGCCATGCAATGCAACACTACAGACTGGCTCTGATGTCTGAAGAGGATGGAAGTAGTATCTAATGCAGTCCTACAGACTGGTCCCGCTGTCTGAAGAGGATGAAAGTATTGTGTAAGGTAATACTACAGACTGGCCCTGCTGTCTGAAGAGGATGGAAGTAGTGTCTAACACCTCTGGAGGGCATTGCTATGAGTTATGCTCAATGAATATTAATTGCAAGTAGACTTTGATGCGTTAGTCAGGGAGTCTGCATGCACTGTGAGAGGCATGTTTGCAGGGTAATGAGTGAGAGCCTGGATCCCTGGCTATTGTGGAAGAAGTCACATCTCATTTTAAAATAAAAACTAGAATTTTCTCTCACACCCACTTCCCTCCTGCTTGTTGCATTCAGGAGAGCAACCAGTGCAAAACTGTCTTGTTTACCTCTACTTAATTGAGACCCTGATAAACTTTCATATCTTGAAAGAGGGCAAATGTCTATAATTGGTTTTGTCAGGTGTGTGCAACCCTAGATCTGCTAAGAGTCATTACCAGTACCCAGTGGGTGACAGGCAGAGGTCACATCCACATCTGCCCTTTGCATGCAGACCCAAAACCTTTGCACACAAGGCATACATTTGAGTTCATCACTTTAAGCACTTGGGTCTCCTTTTGAACTCTTCATAGAATAACACTAAGGTCATGTTTGCCCCACTTGAGGACTGCCACCTCCACTCCAAGTGAAGCAAGAGAAAAGAGAGAGAGAGAGAGAGAGAAAGAGAGAGAGCGTGTTTCCAGGGGATTTTTATTCACGATACTCCTAATCAAGAACCCAATTCCCTGCCTTTTTGACTGCTGCATCTTCAGCCATTCAGCTTTCCTTTGAATCAGAGGGTGGAAAATTGCTGTTTGCCTCAAACTCTAGTCTTTTAAGCTGAGCAGGATTGTTCAAGCCCCCCTAGATTGGTCAGAAGTAGGTTTTTACCACCTCTGCCATTATCCTTTGAAAAACAGCTTGTATTGAACACAAACTCTTCAGCTGGGTTTATACTGTTAATTTTTTCTGCCTTCTTAATAAAGAATTAATTGTTTTTTCTTCAGAAATAAGTTTATCATTGACCTCTTTTTTTCTTTTTTGGAGCTATTCTGGCTAATTGTTCCCCTTTTTAATTATTAGCACTGAAACAAAAAACAAAACAAAACAAAACAATCCTGGCACTGAGAGAGGATTGATGGGCAACCTACGTGCTTGCTGCTCAGTCTACTATCCTTGTGTTTGAACTATTGATAGGTGTCTTCTCTTTCTCTTCTCTGTATTCTTTGACTGGCATTCTGTATTACAGCTAAGGATTCATTACCTAGAGTTACACATCCATAACTAGCCTGTATTCACTAGCACTATGTAGTCATGTTCTCTCAGGCCTACTTTACCAGGCAGCAGTCATCCTGAGAGATGGAGGTCTGTCCAGCTGATGATCAGGAGGTTGACCCTTCCAGCTCCCTCTCACCAGCAAGTGAGTGCGTAGCAACCAGAAGCAGAGCCCCTCTTAAAATCCCTTGTCGTAGCTGCACTCACTGTTGGGAGTAGTGTGGTAGCATCCTCCTTCCCCACTGCAATCACCAGGTGAATGCACTTCCATCACTTGGTGCAGCTGGTGCATGGTAGAATTGGTCTGAAAAGCAGGGGTAGGCCAAGAGATGCTACATAGCTATGCATAAGTAGCTAAGTAGATGTTGTAGAATGAGGACCAATATCTTCAATGAGCCTTCAAATAGAGAGCCCGTCCATAAAGTACCTTTATCTCAGGAGCTTCCGCAGCAAACAGAAGGGTGGCCAGACACCGTTCCCTGTAAACACAGAAGCAATTGCTACAAAAGGCAAAAAACGCAAGATTTCCAGGTGTGGGAATATCGTGGTTTTGGGTCGAATATGTGGATCTTCACATACCTGTATGTCCCTACAATTGGAAATCACAGGATTTAAAAAAAATCTGGGTTTGTTCCCAAGATTTAGATGTTTGTTCCTGATTGGCTGGTTTCTAAAAATATGGTGATACTTGAGAAGAAGGCAAAAACTTTGTTTGTGTGCCAGAAACTTCATGAAAATGTGTCTGGAGGGCACATTTTCTCTGGCCAAGATGAAGTTGTGCCCCCTAGTCAGTGTTGTACATCTTTTCACAAGAGGAGCAATCCGGAACAGCCACATACAGTATATCAGCCCAGGAACAGCATCCTGTTGTTTGACAAATACACAACCAAATCAGTCTAGACAGATGGCCAGGGTCTAAAAAGTGTCAATAATGACAAAGTTATGTTCCTTGCTTGGAAGTGTATGTTCCTGTTTGATTGTGCAGTGCTGACTTGGGCAAAAGTGGTCCTACCACATAAACTTTGTTTGTGTGGCAGATACTTCATGAAACGTCTGGAGGGCATAGTTTCTCTGACCAGGACAAAGAATAGAACTTTTGCAGTGATTCACTGTAGTGATTTTCTGCATATCCACATCTTGAGTTTTTTTTTTAAAAATGCTGAAGTTTCTGGTGGAAGTCCCGTGGCAGCCATCTTGGGGACCTCTAAATCTTGCAACAACGCATCAAGTCTGGACAATGGAGGCAGAAATCCCAGAACCAACAGGTCTGTATGAGGACCTCTTCCAAAGTCCCGGGATTTTTTGCCCCTGATTTAGTGCTGTCTGGAAGTGCCCAGAGCTGGGGAAGAGCAGCTTTGGCCCTGCAGTCATTTTGGTTTCCAACTGGAATCACCTCCCTGCTGAACATTCAAAGTTAATGGACATTTCGTGGTCCAGAATGTCTGAAAGACTCAAGGCCACCCACAACATAAAATAGATGGTGGCTTTAAAAAAAGGTCCATATTCTGTCAAATGGATACTATAATGGTAAACTCTATTTCTCTGTCTTCTAGATTTGCCTTTTATATAACAACTGGGTTAAGATTGAAGCTGCAGTATCACAACTTATCTGAACCTTTTCTACTTCTCCAACTGCTTCGTTGTCTTGGTAACTACAGTTACTAAGCCATATGGTTGCTAAGGCTGAATTTGTTATGATTTCTTTATAAAAATGGAGAATAGCTTCTCCTTAAGAATTTGTAATGGTAAGAATTCACATATTCACCTTATTGTTCACATATTTTGATTCTCCACAGTCCTTTAAGATCCATATCTGATGAAGAGGCCTTAATGGGGATATGTCTCTAAGAAACACACTATGGTCCTTTCAGCATAGGGAGACATGATTTTGGCAACTGAACCTTATGATACTGGAACAGAGAATATCTTCCAGATCTTGGACTGTTCTACAGTACTGAACTGCTATAGGAAACACGGCCAAATGTCTTGGAGTTCTTCTTTAAAGGCTGGATTTACTCACATTGACAGGACAGCCATGGACTACCACTTATTTTCAATTTGGTTCTGTTTATTAGTTGATTTTGGAGTCCTGTGGGATGTCCTGGGGGAGGGAGATTTAAGAGCTTACTGTCCTATCAGGACCAACCCCGCCATGAGACACAATCAGGCAGCAAATGCAGGGCAGAAGAAAGCAAATAACAATCTGCATTAAAGAAATGCTTTGGTAAACATGCAGGTCAATTTCATATCCAACTAGCTTGGATACCTGGCATTGCTGGGTTATTTGAAAAAAGTCAATTTTTAAATTGTACAAAATGCATAAGATTGTGGACATCTTGCCAGGTTAACCCCAAGAAACTCCATCAGTACTTAGTTTGTCATGTTGGGCAAATTTGCTCTAGTCTAGGTGTACCATCGGTGGAGTCCAGTGTGCTTTCTGGCTGCAGGGTAAACTACAACTTCCATCATGGTGAGTCAGTCCCCTCAAACCACTACAGTAGGTTCAGTTGGTCATGGGGGTTCTGTGTGCCAATTTTGGTCCCAGTCTATTGTTGGTGGTGGCCACAGTGTCTCTGATGTAGGTGAACTCCAACCCTCAGAAAGGAAAATCAGTTCCCCTCAAACCCTTCCAGTGTATTCAGTTGGTCATGGGGGCTCTATGTGACAAGCTTGATTCAGGTTCATTGTTGGTAGGGGTCACCATTTCTCTGGTTGTAGGAGAACTACAACTCTCAAAACTCAAGATCAATTTCTCCCAAACTCCTCCAGTAATCAAATTTGAGCATATGAGGTATTTGTGCCAAGTTTTGTCCAGATCCATTAGCTTTTGGGTTCACAATGCTCTCAGGATATAGGGGAACTACAACTCCCCCAAATGAAAGTGAATTTTCCCCAAACATCTTGAGTATTTTTTGATGGTTATAAGAGTTCTGTGTGCCAAGTTTGATCCAATTCCCAGAGTGCTCTTTTGTTGTAGGTGAAGTATAAATCCCAGTACCTACAACTCCACCTAATACTCACCAGTATTCCAATTTGGGCATATCAGGTATGTGTGCTAAGTTTTGTCCAGATCCATGATTGTTTGGGTTCATATTGCTCTCTTGATGTGGGTGAATGACAACTCCTATAAATGCCTCCAAAGACTTCCAGTATATTTAGCTGGTCATGAGGGTTCTGTGTGCCAAATTAGTTCCAAGTCCATCACTGGTGGTATTCAGAGCGCCCTTTGATTGCAGGTGTACTATACATCTTAGTACTGACAACTCCTATAAATCAAGGTAAATTCCTCCCAAACATTTGTTGGTCATGGGGGTTCTGTGTGCCAAATGTGCTCCAGGTCCATTGTCAGTGGGGGTCACAGTGCTCTGTCTTGATGCAGGGTGACCTACAACATCCATCATATTGAGTCAGTCCTCCAAAACCCCTCCAGTATGTTCAGTTGTTGATCAATTCCTCTCTGTTGGCCGTGTGCCATAGGAAACGGTAGAATAGGATTAGGGGAAAAGCAGTGGGCAGGGTCATGCAAATAACACAATAATGGAGAGAATCAGAAACACTGGGACATGGAGGAAACACATCAAATCCAGGATGAAATTGTATGAAAGCCTTCACTTGGGTGTGGGCAGTATGGTGTTTGTGGAGGATAGCCTCCACTTGGGTGGCAGACAGTATGGTGTTTGAGGAGGACATTGGCTGTGGTTAGGAGAGATGTTCATGGGGTTTGCTGTAACCTGAAATGTCCTTGGAGGGAGTGCTTTTGGTGGCTCCTCAGCACTGTGGGTTAAAGTTATTTGTGGAGGTGGGAGGCTGTCTGTGTAAGTGGACACTTCCGCCACATACACACATACAGATTTTCCCTATGTATGTATGTATGGGTGGATGCCTGTATGCAACTACAGGCACATATTCTACTTAATTCCAGGGAAGTTTTTTCATTCTAAAGTGTTTCCTTGCACCTATAACAAGCTGGGTGAGTGCAAACAATCTGAAATTGATTCCACACAAAACAGAAGTCTCTATGGTCAATTGAAAGATAGATCTGAGAATAGGAATTCAGCCTGTGTTTGATGAGGTTACATTCCTTGTGAAAATGCAGGCTTGTAGTTTGGGGACACTCCTGAATTTTATTCCAGATGTATTGGAGTCATTTTATCTGGATTTGATGCATGTCATAGCCCAACTCATTTGGGGAGGCATTTGATTAGGAAAGGCTGTCCTATAGAGTCAATCCACTGTTGAAAATATTTTCTCACTTAAGGTATAATCACTGAAGCATTTGGAGCTGTTTTGAATTAGAAAGGTCTTGATCAGATATTTATAACCTATTAATGCCTAGAACATAGAAGTTTTTCAAAAACTAGGTTTGTTGCAGTCTCTATAATAATAAACCACCTTTTAATAAAGGTAATTCTTTAGGTTCTTTAGCTATGGCCCCATTTTTGTAGTATCTGCTGTCTTATTAACATTATTGATTATCAGTATAAAATATTGATTATCAGCATAAATTGTTAATAACACATCTGTGTATGTGTGTATAACAGAGAATAATAAAAGACTGAATCCAATTAGTAACTCCATGGGCCCTTCACTGTAAATCCATCACGACAGTCTGTAAAAAAGCAGGCAGATAACCCACTGTAAATCCATCACAACCAAAGACGGGCAAATGAGAGAAAAAACTTTATGTCCTTTCTGCCTTCATTCCCTCCCTGTCTGCTTTTTAACTTTTTTCACCCTATTCCTGCTCTTTAGATCAAGCAGCTCAGCAGTACAGAGAGGCCTATATCTTTTTTTGAAGAGATTTATGTTTTGACTAAACCTCAACAACCAGAAAATATAAGATGCCAATTATCAGCTTTGCCTCTTCTTCTTTATAATCCCAATTACATAAGCACGCTTGTGGGTAAGCTAAGAGAAAGCACATCGTTTTGTTCCATCTTCATACTTTCTGCTATATCAGAACTTTTCTATTTCTGCTGTGGACAATATTTGCTAGAGTATCTGCATGTTATCAGAGGTAACCATCCTTGACTTGGCAGGTACAGTCCCAATTAATTCTCTGCTAGCTAGCAAATGACGGCTAACAAATAAATATGTGTAAAACAAACAAGGGCCACCGATGAGTTGACCAAAGAAAGGCCATTTCTTTAACAATTTTTTTTGCTCCTTGACTCTCTCATACCCTCCTATTGCTCACATTTGGCAGGGATGATTCCAATTAATTGTCTGTCATACACTTTTCAGCTGTTTCTAAAATGCCCTAGTTTCTGTTACTGCTCTTCCCTTGGTTCTTAGTTTACATCAGTTGTAGCAAATCGAGATATTTCATGTGTTGCACTCCATTAACTAGGTAGAGCAAGTGTGATGTGATGCTCTGAGTCTTGATCTATGAATATGCAGACGAAGGTTTGGATGGAAACCCACAGAGTGTCTTTGGGGAGGTCACACTTTTTCATCTCCCTTTGATATTTGTCAAAAGACAAATTTTTCCAAAAAGTTCAGGTCCAACTAATTCCTCACTTGCCTTAGGACCTTAGAACATAAGAACATAAGAACATAAGAAGAGCCATGCTGAATCAGGCCTCAGCCCATCTAGTCCAGCATTCTGTGTCACACAGTGGCCCACTAGTTGTACACGGGGATCTCTAGAAGAAAGGAGGGCAAAACCCTCACCTGCTCCCGACCCCCACAACCAGTACCCGGGAAATCCTGCCTGCCTCCATCAACACAGAGGTGGCACTTGGATGTCCATTTCAGTAACTACTGATTCCCTTGGTATCCATGAATCTGTCTAATCCTGCCTTGAAGCTGTCCAGGCTGACAGCTGTCACAACCTCCTCTGGAAGTGAGTTCCATAACCCAATGACCCTCTGGGTGAAGAAATATTTCCCTTTATTAGTCCTAACTTTCCTACCTTGGAGCTTCAGGGAGTGCCCCTAGTCCTAGTGTTGTGTGACAGAGAAAATATTTTTTCTTTATTCACCTTTTCTATCCCATGCATGATTTTATACACTTCGATCAAGTCACCTCTTAAACGCCGTCTTTCAAGGCTGAAAAGACCAAGGCGTTGCAACCTGATTTCATAAGGGAGCTGCTCCATCCCTTGGATCATTTTTGTTGCCCTTCTTTGTACCTTTTCCTGTTCCATTATATCCTTCTTAAGGTGCGGAGACCAGAATTGTACACAGTACTCCAAATGTGGCCTTACCATAGATTTATAGAGAGGCAATACAACATTTGCCGACCTATTTTCGATTCCCTTCCTGATCATGCCAAGCATAGAATTTGCTTTTTTCACTGCTGCAGCGCACTGGGTTGACATCTTCATTGAGCTGTCCACCAAAACCCCAAGATCCCTTTCCTGGTTTGTCTCGGAAAGCTTTGACCCCATCAATTTGTAGGTGTAGTTGGGGTTCTTTGCCCCGATGTGCATGACTTTACACTTGTTTAGGTTAAAATGCATTTGCCACTTTGTTGCCCATTCACTCAATTTCGAGATATCTTTCTGGAGCTCTTTACAATCAGTTTCATTTTTAACTACCCTGAACAATTTAGTGTCGTCTGCAAACTTTGCTACCTCAGAATTCACTCCTACATCCAGGTCATTAATGAATAAATTAAAAAGTAACGGACCCAAAACTGAACCTTGGGGTACGCCACTTCTCACCTCTTTCCACCCAGAGAAATGTCCGTTTATTACCACCCTTTGTTTCCTACAGTTTAGCCAGGTTCCAATCCAGGACAAGACCTGTCCTCTGATTCCATGGCTGAAGAGCTTATTTAGGAGCCTTCCACCTAACCAACAGTGATGACCTGGTAAATGCGGTGGATGTAGTGAGTTCCTTAGGTGGGAGTGACCATATTCTTCTGAATTTATAATACAGCAGAAAAGGGAAATCAGTAACAATAAAAAGGGTTTTTTTAATTTAAAAAAGGAATATGTCTACTTGTATGTAGAGCTGCTGCATACAAGTGAAGGTAAAATGCTAACAGGGGACAGAGGAAAAGAGGAACTGTGCCACACCTCCTTTGCTTCAGTCCTCTTTCTTCCAAAAGGTTAGCGGTGCTCAACTTGGGGACAATGGAGCAGATGGTGCAGTAGGGGAAATGCAGCACATAATAGGTAAAGAGGCCATAAAGGAATTTTGACTAAATGAATTCAAGTATTTAGGGCCAGATAAACTACATCCAAGTATATTTATTTATTTATTTTCTCTCTACCTCTCTACCTCTGAGGAGGGACTCAGAACAGGCAACAATTCAATGCCAACATAGCAAAAACACATAATAAATACATCCATATATATATATATATATATATATATATATATATAGTTAAAATATACATTAGAGTATTAAAAGAAGAGGCAGAAGTAATTTCAAAATAATAATAAAAATAATCTTTATTTGTACCCCACCACCATCTCCCCAAAGGGCTGTTCGCAGAAGCACTCCATGTGCCACATGCAGACAACAATACAAAAGTATAAATAAAATGACATAAGTATAATGAACAGTGCACAAAACCACTGGCAATCATTTTTGAGAATTCCTGGAGAACAGAAGTTCCAGCAAACTGGAAGAAGGCAAATGTTGTCCCCATCTTCAGAAAGGGGAAGGAAAGAGGGTCCAAACAATTGCTGTCATTTACCTGACCTCAATACTACCGGTAGGAAAGATTCTGGAGCAGATCATTAAAGAGATAATCTGTAAGCACTTAGAAAATAAAGCCATATTCACAAATATAAGTTTCTCAATAACAAGTCATGCCAATTGAATCGTATATTTTTATTGATAAGAAGCTAATAAAATGTGGGCTAGATAACAATACTGTTTTGTAGATTGATAATTGGTTGACTGGCTGAACCCAATGGCACCTGCTCATCCTGAAGAGAAGTGACTATTCAGGTGCCACAGGGGTCTGTCCTGGACTCAGTGCTATTCAACATATTTCTCAATCACTTGGATGACAGAATAGAAGGCGTGCTTATCAAATCTGATATGACACCAAACTGAGAAGAGCAACCAAATGATCAAAGATTTGGAAACCAAGCCTTGTGAGAAGCAGCTTAAACATGAGAGCCATGCTTAACTATTTGAAAGGATGTCACACTGAGAAGGAGGCTAGCTTGTTTTCTGCTGCTCTGGAGACTAGGCATAGGCCAGAAGCTTTGCTGATTGAGAGATGTTAATAGTTGTGGTCCAAAAAGTAGCATTTACAATCTCAGTTACTTTGGCAGGGTTGATTAGGTTAATGCTGTAAATGTGGCTGCAAGAAAACAAGAGTGGTTTGATGGCGGTAGCATTGACATGGAGGGCATAGAGCAGCAAAGTACCAAAATAGTGCAGTATTCCCTCTTTATTGACTCTCATCATTATAAGACTACTAGGCATTTCAACCCATTTTTGCTGCCCTAGGCAAGGCAGCAAAAGGCGCACCCTGTCCGTCCTCAAGTCAGTGCTCATGGATGTACTCAAACCTGGCCAAGTTATTTTGGCTGATGTAACAAAGATGCATCACGTTTGAGCTGTTTTTGTATCACCTGAGATTTAGCCTGTTCATCACATCAAATTTTACTGGTTGGTTCCAGGTCCCCCCTGCTTTTCCCCTCAAAGTTATTTTGGTACATGAGGCAGAAAACCTCTCAAGCATCTTTCCCTGCCTCCAGAAGTAAAACTAAATAACTGACAATTTAAATCACTGACAATAAATTCTGGTGCCTAAGGAAGCCACTGCATTCCACCAGCCTAGTCAGGTAGCCTCAGGAACAGCCAGACAGTCTTCTTCTACTTGGCCCTTTCTGAAAATGTTGGGGGTATAGGCCCCATTGTTTCTTTCCAGCATGGACAATGGGAATGGGTACAGAGCTGTAAAGGAGAGACAGTGTGTTGAGCAACATGTAACAATGTGATTGGTATTGCCTTTTCATCCTGTGCATCTGAGAGAAAAGGTTAGCCTGGTCACTTGGCAAAAGTTGTGCAGTATTGAAAATCTCACCCCTGACATCACGTTACTGCTGGCATGCTGGCACAGAAGGGGAAGGGATCCATCACACCAAGTTTCATGATGGGAACATTGTGGGATTGGGAACTATTGAGTGGTTTTACCCATCAAATAGCTAGGAATGGGAGAATTATGGGGAAGGGGGAGGCAAACTTCTACATGGCATTGCATGATAGGGATAATCACAAAAGGTGGCAGTCCAGTGGCAATCAGAACACAACAGCGGTGAAAAAACAATCCTATCTAACCAGGTATATTATCTGGAGGCTGTGTAAAATTGAAAGAAAGACCATACATACGTTTGGAGATTGTATAAATATATAATATGGTGAAATATATATACCAACATGAAGTCCATTCGGGAAAACCCAGTGTAAAGTCAATATACACATAGGTGAAATCCTAGGAAGGTCCATAAATCCAAGGCACTGATTGGTGCAGGTGGTTCCAAGGAGGAAAGCAGTATTATTACAGGAGAGATTCCTGGGTTACGGAACCACCTGCACCAATCGGTGCCTTGGATTTACAGACCTCGTTGGTTTTTCAGTCCAGTGGCAATGCCAGTTTATTTGCCTCATGTGATAAAGTCCCAAGACAACCTGCCAATTCTGTTTTACTGAGTAGCAGCAGCCACTGTGAGTGACAGAAGTCTGTTCTCTTGATTCATACTGAATTTTTAACACTCTCCTTTCAGCAATCCCCAATGTGATAATTAGAAGTAGGATCCCTGTTGTAAGTCTACTTCACACCAGAGATCACTGGCAGGAGGGGATCAAAAACATCAGCAATTTGTGCCCTGATCAAGAGAGGAACAAATCTTTGTTGCTTTCATTGTTGCCCAGTAAAGCAAAATGTGGATACTTTTATAATTGTGGCAATGGTGCTGTGATTATGAATACATTGGGATTATCAATATGAATAATTTATGAATGTGTAAGTCTAGTTTATGCATCTGAAACTGCAATAGTGAATTTGACCTCTTGACTCATTCATACACACACACACACACACATCCATCCATTTATCCTAACTGTGACTTGTGAGACTGTTAGTCAAAACAAGTTCATATATTTCAGTTTCCCTTTATGGGGAAGAACTCTCTAACTTACCCCAATTTGAATTATTCACAAATTAATGCATGCAAATCAAGATAAAACATCTTTGGGGGGAAATGTGCAGACACTAGGCTTGGGCCCGAATAACTTTTAACATTTTGCATAATATCCAAAAACAGAATGGGGAGGAGAGAGACTAAAAGCCCAGCAAAACAGATTCAGAGAGCCAGATTTTTATTTTCGATTCTGGAGAGGAAAGAGTTAAGTCCACAATATACCTGAGGGAGGGATTTGTCCTATCTTTTTCCTTTCCTGGCAGATGCAGCCTCCACCCATTTTTTCTTGGAAAGTTCCCTCGTCCCCCAGAGAGGATCCTGGGAACTTGCATTCTCGGCAGCACTTGCATAGGGTGGACATTGAAAAGTTCCTCTCAGACTATAATGGGAGTTGAAGTTTCTCTCTCTCTCTGTTTCTCAGCCAATAAAATGCCTGGTTGTGTCCATTCTCTGATTGGCTGAGAATGGACACAATTCCCAGAACCCTCTCTTGTGGTTTGTCTTATTTTAAAAAATGTTATGGTTAAAACTTAAAACAATTTTTTTAAAATCAGTAGATTGGTGAATTGTTTTGAAACTTGGCAGGCCTGCAGTTGTAAATGGGACAATTTTTAAAGCAGATTGTGGTGTTCCAGCCTAGTGGCCATAGACAGGCACCGGGGGTCCCAGCTGATCAGGGTCAGATTTGGGGTGATGGGTGGCCTGATGGATACGGGTCTGCAGAGGAAGACTTAGCCTGGGATGATGGATGGTTACATGGGTATGTGACTGCAGATGAGGATAATGATGACTCCATGGAATTTAGTTCTGAATTCGACAGTGAGAGGCCCCGCGACCTTGAGTCCCACAAGAACTTCTACACTCCATTGCCAGGCGAGCATTCCGAGGTCAGGGAGGATCGAGTTTCCCAGCTTGATAGTGAGACATCTGGGGATGCTAACGAGCCGGAATTCGACAGGAGGGCCAGCATTAGATCCTCCCGGAAAGATTGGAGGAAGGGGGTGCACTGGGCACACAGGAGTTAGTTCCCTTTATTAGATTGTGCTCAGGCCTTTCTAGTCAGATCTGAAGCTACGTTCAGTTTGGAAGGACTCTTGTTCAGGACTCTAAGTTCATGTTGACCGCAGGAGCGGTTTGCCTTGTTATTCATGCTTGCACTCTATGGGACTTAAGCCAGTTTGGCTCGCCAGCTTTTGAACTCTTGGGACTATCTTTGGATTTGTTTGATTTTCCTTTGCATCTTTCAACCTTTGGACTATTACTTATTCTAAATAAAAATACATTTATTGCATCTGCCTGGTGTGTGTGATCTAGGGGGGGGCTGTCCGTGATCTGAGGTGCAATACAGATAGGCTTTAAAATGGTTGAGGATTGGTCTTTAAAGTTTCTTATTGTAGCCAATGGGCTGAATCTCTGCTGAATGAAAATGGAAATACTTCTTCCCTTTCAAGTAACTTCCTAGTAAACAGAATGAGGGGCCAGCTGGCAATGGAACCCAAAATGGCATGCCTTTTGGCTGAATTGCATATCTTTAACAGACACCCTTTGGCCAGTAAGATAATGACACATGAAATGTATAAAATAGGAAATATATACACATAAATTTCCATGTCAATTCTCCTCCACTCCCAAGGTCTTAGTACTTGAAAATACAATTCAGAGTAAAGCAATACATTAGGACAGAAAGGTTTTTGTATCCTTAGGTTTTGGTGTAAGTAAAATGCTTATTCCTTCTGTTCTCATCATATCTGTGTCACACTATGCCATTCTATTTTACAATTTCATTTCAGTTGCTTTGGCTTCATCCTATGGAATCTTGGAATTTGAAGTTGAGGGAGGGCATTTAAAATCTTAAGCCGGGGAGCTCCACTGGTGCCTCTGACCAAACTATCAGTCCCAGGATTCCATGGGATGCAGCCATAGCAGTGAGAAGGGAGCCAATGTGCTACCACCAAATAGCATCCTCTCGAGTGCTGGAGACAAACAGGCCTGACTTCTAGCTTTGGGAGCTTTGAACAATTTCCAGGATGCCATGGCTGACATTATTTTTTCATATGCTCAGGGAGATAGTCACCCAGAATAAAAATATTGCTACTGTCTGTCACTCAAAATGTTAAATGTGGAAAGGCGCCTATAACGTTGCACACAAATCTTGTTTCGCCTCCAAGAATGACTCTTCCCACAGGGATGCTTTCATAAATCAGTGTAAAACATGTCATAAATGGAAGATTTACACTGTTGCCACAGAGAGAAACAGTGAGGTCGTCAGAGAGAGCAGCTCCGGGTGTCTCACTATATCCATGGCCATTTGGAAGGAGACAAATGTGGCTCATAGATAGGCCTCTAGCTCTGGTTGGCACCCTTGGACAACCACTAAGTCCCTTCTAGCATCTGCATGGCCCTCTGACACCTGCCCTGGATCTGTAAATGGTGCTTTCACATTTCCCTCAATGGCCCTGACACATTTCCTTTGTAGATCAAAGTCCTCACAAGGTGGATTGGAACAGATAGGAACCATAGAAGCAGAATTGCATGCTCAATTTGTACTGGGAAAAAGAACCAGAAACAACCAACACAGATATTTTCATAATATATTTACAATACAATATCAATCTAAAACCAGTAAACCAGAAGAATAATATATAGAATAATTCAGTATAAAAACAACATGAAGCAAACATGTCTTCAAAGCCTCTGTTGAAGGCCAGAACTGATTGGGGACAACTTGGAATGTCTCAAGAAAGAGTTTCACAGATGAGGGTCAAACAATCAGACAACTCTGAGATAATCCCCATCTATATCACAGATCATAACAGCAGGCCATTAATAGGTTGTAGGGCCAGACTATCTGAAAACCCATATGTCCTTATATCAATCTATCAGAACCTTGAGATCTGTAGGGGAAAGCTTTATCTTGGACCCAACACAGCCATGCTTGGTGAGGACATGAGACAGAGTCTTTTTAGTGGCCACTCCCATTCTCTGGGCCTCCCATGACTTTTTAATGGGTATATTATATGTATCTAATTTCGGTATATTTAATGGAATTTAAACTAATGGAATGTTATAATTCAACCCCATACAGCCCGTCTGCAATCTCCAAGGAGGAATAGTTAGTTGGCTTTAGAATAGGCTGAGGGAATCCCTTCCCCCCAACTCCTGAATGTCAGTTGGAATGTATCTATTTGCACCCCCCCCCCATCTATCTTTCTTTATTTCTTTCTGATGCCATCCTGATTGGTGGTGTAGAATGGATACTCTTCAGGTTGCATGCCTTTGTTTAAGACTTTTTCATCTTTGCACTCAAACCTCTCTCAACTTTCTGTGTTTGAAGAGATGTAATGTTTGTTTGGAGGTTTTTCCTCTTGTTTTGAAACTTAAAAGTTATGGAGTTAGAAAGAAGCTTAGACCCAATTCTTTCTTATAAAGGAATGTAGTTCTAATTGGTAAATAAACCTTTTTGGTAACTTTAAAGATTGAGTAACAAGAGAAAATGTATATAGTTAGCTACTCCCCACTATGTATCTCAAGCACACAAAACAAGGGAAATAAATCTATCGAGTTTAGTCTCTTTAAAGATTGAACTCTGCATATTTGCCTGCTATGCTCAAAATTATTTTGCAGCCACACAACACTTCACCTTTCTGCTTACTGTGAGCTGACTAATCAATTAAGTATCCTGTTTGCATTTTTGGATGCTCTGCTTTTTTTGGGGAGAATTCACTAACACTTAAAAAGTATTATATGATTTTAATTATTTTGACATTATGTGCTGCCCCATTTTAACATATTGTTTTTGCCACCCTGGGCCCCGATTATAGAGAAAGACAGCATATACATTATACACACAAAGAAACAAAAACCAAAATAAAATAAACTGGGTCTGTGTTGTCAGTCTTAACTTGCTGTTGGAATTATAAAATGATCCCTGCCATTTAAAAAGTCCTACAATGCATTAAGAGTGGTATGTTGACAATGTTGCGAGAAATGTATAATGCCTACTCACATCTGCTACCAGGTTAATTTATGTCCCTTTCAAGGTCTCTCTCCCTGTTTGAGAGAGACTCTCTTCTTTGAATTATTTTGAAGCGGGGAAAAGCCAAGATAGGTATGTATGTATGTCTGAGGGAGAACATTCTTCATTACTATTCAAGAACACATCGTGATGTCCCCATGAAAAAAGCAGGCTTTGTTTCATTGAGAATGATGGATCATTACTTTTCCATCTCATTTCCTAAGCACTGTACTGTGCGACTATTACACTTGAGTGGTTTCTCGTGTGTTACGTTATTTTATGTCTTGGTTAGAGTCTCATTCCTGTTTCTATAATATTGAGAGGGTTACTTAAGAAGAGGGTTTCAAATGGATACAGAAATCTGAAACGTCTCCCCCCACCTCACATATACACATCCATTTCAGATTTTCTGTCCTTTTGACATTTTTTGTTAGTTATACAAAGCCTCCAATGGTGGCTAAACCAAAATCATAAGAAGATTATTTCTTTTCCATAATATGCTTATTATCTGCACTACTGGTAATAGGATCACTTCAGTCATTCTTAAGAGCCCTTGGTAGCATTCAATAGTTGATCTGTCTGGTTCCTATTTGTTGCTTGCTCTTCGCTTCATCAGACAATTTAGGAGCTGATATACACTGTAGGACTTTCCCAAGCAGCTCTTATTCAAGGTTGGAATACAGGAAATCCATACAAATGAATACAGTACCTGCAGCACTGGGTCAAGGTGCTTTGCTGCCAAAAGTATAGAAACAAATAGTACTCCCTATCAGGGCATAGCATATTTGAAGAAGACAAGGATTTGTTGGCACTTAAAGCAGAAAGTAAAATTAATCTGACAAGCACCTTTGCTCACTCCTAGTAGTAACAATACAATAACAACAAATTAAATACTTAACAATCTTTTGCGCTTTGATGACAGGAAGAATCTGCAGCATCTGCAGGATTAATTTACCCCTTTAGCACCATGGACAGCTCCCTGGTAGCATTGCATTCTCATGAAGAAGAAAGCCCTTTTAGCATCACTCTAGCTTTCCTACTTATGCCAGGCTCTGCCCACAGTTAGAGGATCTTTCAATGGGATCATATCACACCATGTTACTCTAATTTATCATCATCTAATTTATCATTCATTGCCTGATAGGACTGAAGGGGCTTTGGTCAAGATGATGGGTGACATTTGGCTTGAAAACAGTACAGAAAATACTTTCTGTAAATATTTCAGATTTCAATATTAATGTCAAAAATACGTTGTATGATTTTACATAGGATTTGTGCTACATTAGAAAAGTAAAGAAAACTATCACTTAAGTAAAATAAACATTAAATATTAAATTTTTATTATTATTTATTTATTAATTCATACTTATCTGCCGCCCTTCCCCGAAAAATAAAATAAGATGTAAACACTAAAGTAATCTGGGAATCTGCTATTGCAACACATCCAATGAAGTGGTTTAAAACCAGTATAAAAAGGTTAGGGCTAAGTATGTTCCAGTCTACTTGGAATATATGAAGCTAATTCCAGAAACATGTTTAAGAACTGGTCCAAGGATTGGAAGTTTAGCCCAGCTGGTAGCACAGTTGGTAAATCACCAGCAACTATAAGACCTATCAACTGAAAGGTTGCAAGTTCGAAGCTCCAGGTTGGTGTGAGTGGCCGACTATCAGCCCTGCTCACTGTTTGCCTGTAATTAGAAAAATTAGGTACTGCTATACAACACCATAAAGAAAGAAGATCAGATAATGCTAGGCGACCAAAAGGAAGGAGGAAGTCCTGACGGGTCTTCGTTATAGAGGATGGAGTGACAGCATCCCCTGTGGCTGGACTTGAGCCCAACCTTCCATGGCATCGAAACAACACACCTCCTTTCTATTCTGTCTGTCTGTGTACTGTCTATACAAAGTGGCATTGAATGTTTGCCATATATGTGTACTGTGATCCATTCTGAGTCCCTTTTAGGGTGAGAAGGGCAGAATATAAAGTGTTGTTGTCATTATTACTACTACTACTACAAGGGTTGAATGAAAAGTAATGCCTCCACCTTCGTAACTCCTCAACAGATGGCAGTACTGGTATGTGGCAGGTACTGGCTTGTTCAATAGACTCTCCTCTACAGTTCTATTTTGGCAGGAAGCCTTAGTATTGAATGGTTGTGTTGTTAAAGTACAAAGTATGGAACCCTGCACAGAAGGTTGGTCAATGCAACTTAAGCAATGTGCAGTCATTGAATTCTTGACAGCAGAAGGTGTCACCCAAAAGGAGATTCATCAGAGAATGCAAGCTGTTTATGGTTATTGAATTGATGTGAGTACTGTGCATCATTGGGCGAGTAAGTTTAAAGATGTTGAGGTGGGAACATCTGACTTGCATGACAAACAAAGAGCTGGACGTCCTGTGACAGCAACCGCCAAGTTTCACAAGCAAAAGGTTGACAGATTGATTCAGGATGATCGTCGAATCACTCAGAGGGAAATTTAAGGCATAATCGGCATTTCTATTCCCAATTATGAAAGAAGATCTGCAGGAACATCATTATGCTTCTGATGAAGATGTTGGGAGAACTGTGAGATGCCGATTGTGGAAACAGTGTGTTGACTTTTTCCATGACAGCTTCAGAAAAATTGTTCATCATTGGCAGAAATGTATCCAATTGTCTGGTGATTGTGTGGAAAAGTGAATAGTGGTAACTAAAGAGCACATTCTAAGGATTATTTCTGCATTTGATTTATTAAAATATTCCCATTCAAACCCAAGTAACGAAGGTGGAGGCATTACTTTTCATTCAACCCTTGTATTATTACTATTATGTAGGAAAGAGCTTCAGGAGTCTTAAGAGACCACAGCTGAACACGAGTCAACAGTGTGATGCGTCAGCTGAAAAAGTCAATGTGATGCTAGGCTGTATCAGTAGAAGCACGGTGTCTAGACTGAGGGAAGGAATCGTCCCACTGTATTCTGCATTAGTCAGACTTCACCTGAAACAGTGTGTTCAATCCTAGGCATCGCAATTCAAGAAGCATATTGACAAGCTGAAATGTGTCCAGAGAAGGTCAGCCAAAATGGTCATAGGTTTTGAAGCCAAGCCGTATGACGAGCAGCTGAGGGAGCTAGATATGTTTAACTTGGAGAAGAGATGGTTGAGAGGGACATGAGAGGAAGCTTTCATGGGAGTTTGTTGCCTGGTCACTACAATTTAGAGCTAGTTTCAAACTGCATCAATTCAGTCATTAAGCATTCGATCTGATTTATGTTTAAAAATCACTGGCTGCATTAGTGGTATGCAACTGGGGAGGAGTCAGGGGTCCTTTTCATCTCTTTACCTCTCTCCCTGAACTCCCAATATAACTAGACATTTCAAGTCTCTTCCAGTTCAATTGTGGATCAATTTTTGGCTGATCTTTGGGTGAGGCTTAAGAGCCCACAAAATAGGATAATGGGCCACATGTAGCCCATGGGCTGTTCTTTCTGTACCCCATATGCATACATAACAGTTCATAAAAAGCAGCTATTTCTCTTTGGTGGATCGTCTTCTTTTAAAGTTTAGTGCTAAGAGCTGTAGCAAAGGAATGATTTGATCAAAAATTCATGAAACTGACTTTGGAATAAGAGGATGAACAGCTTCATGTAATTGCTCCTCCCTTTCTCCCCAATTAGGTTCTAATAAATTGTTCCACCAATACATCAGAACATTAGTATGTGCCCAAATCTGAACCAGGATGGCCAGTAATAGGAGTTATAGTTCAATAAGTATTTTCCCAAGCACTACTTGACAATAAGCCCTACTGAATGAAATGAGGGTTATTTTTAATTAGACATGCACAGCAGTCTCTTATCACCCAATTGTACAAAAAGAGAATATGGGACAATTTTAGATTTTTTGAATAAATCGTGGTGATTTTTTTGGGCAAAGTATTATTATTATTATTATTATTCTTATTTTAAAAAGAATCCAGGCAAAAAGAAAATCCTTTCTACTAGTTCAGGTTTAAATATTGTGTTGTGTGGGTTGGAACATTGTAACTTTATACATGCCTCAGTTACTGCGCTGCCTATGGAGCAGTACTTACCTACACCATATCTCTGTAATAAAAGGAGCAATTGCAGGAATGCTCCACCGATTTTCTGAAAACCCTGTATTTTGTGTGTAAAGTTCCTACTGAGTGACGAAATTTGGGCCAATTTGAATTTCTGGTAATTTAGAAGTGATTCGATCAGGGTTTTCTGAGATAAGAAAAATAATGCATCCTTCATAATATAAAACTAGGAAATATAAAACTAGGACCTTCTGGGGGCTGGGCTTCAGGAGCTGGGCCAGATAAGGCTCCCATAGCCCCACAATTAAAGCTAAAAAGACTCAGAACACCCTGAGACCACTGAAACTAGGGAAAGAAATCCCCCAGCTATGACCGATCCCTCCCTTAGACCTTACAGTGGAAGACCTGTTAGAGTTAATTGGGAAGGGCATAGTCCAGCTGCCTTGTATTATTACTTTTTTTTGTAAATAATTTTTATTGGTTTATTTTACAGCCATGATAAAAGAAAAGAAGGGGAGGAGAGGTGAAAAGAGGGGAAGAGATAGTGTGTTTGGGGTAGGTAGAAAGAGAGGATAGGGAAGAGATGGGGATAAGGGGGGGGGGGGATAGGATTGAGAAATAAGGGGGAAGTGCTAGCAGAAGAGAATAGAATAGAAAAGAAAAGTAATATGGTTGCTTCCAGTCAGAGTATATTGAGGGCACGTCCTTGCTTGATGATTTAATTGTCTTCGTACTGGTTTTTTTTTCACCACTGTTTTTGGTTCTAGTGTCTATGGTTTACTAAAATTTTGCCGTCTTCAGGTAGCGCTTGGTGGGCTGCCAATCGGTTCTGTTTTTGATATCTGGCTTTTTAGAACATCCATATCGATAAATTCAGTCAGTTTAATAGCCCAGTCTGTTGGCGTCAGAGGGTTTTCTTGCTTCCACTTCCTTGCCAGCACTACCCTTGCTGCTGCCGTCATAAAGTAAAATATCTTGTGCCTTGTATTATTACTATGTTTAATGGTAAATTGTTGTTAGTTGAATTTGTATTGTTTTTGTTAAGAATATAAGAACATAAGAAGAGCCATGCTGAATCGGACCTCAGCCTATCTAGTCCAGCATTCTGTATCACACAGTGGCCCACCAGTTGTACACGGGGATCTCGAGCAGAAGGGAGGGCAAAACCCTAACCTGCTCCCGACCCCCCACAACCAGTACCCAGGGACATCCTGCCTACCTCAACCAACTCCGAGGTGGCACTTGAATGTCCTTTTCAGTAACTACCGATACACTTGGTATCCATGAATCTGTCTAATCCTGCCTTGAAGTTTTTCAGGCTGACAGCTGTCACAACCTCTTCTGGAAGTAAATTCCATAACCCAATGACCCTCTGGGTGAAGAAATATTTTCCTTTATTAGTCCTAATTTTCCTACCTTGGAGCTTCAGGGAGTGCCCTCTAGTCCTAGTGTTTTGTGACAAAGAAAATATTTTCTATCCCATGCATGATTTTATACACTTCGATCAAGTCACCTCTGTTGTTGTTTATCTATCCTTATATTGTGTTTATTCTTCAATTACTGTAAATCGCTCCGAGCCTTCGGGGAGTGGCGTTCTAGAAATTTGAAGTATAAATAAGTAAGTAAATAAATTCCTTGACCAGATGACCTAACATGCAGAAAGAAGAGATATGGTAGTAAACTTCAGCTGCTTTGATATTCGGTGGGAAACAAACTTTGCTAATTCCTCACTTGCCTTGCAGACAATGTTGTTGTCTGGAATGTAGAAGATGCAACAAGGGGATCGACTATTCTGTGTCTGATCCTAACCAACAGTGAGGATCTAGTCAATGAAGTAGAAGTTGTGGGATCCTTAGGTGGGAGTGAATATGTGGTTCTAGAGTCTGTGATAAAAGGAAGAGTGAAACTAAGAGACGTCAAACATACATTCTAGACTTCAGGAGAGCTGACTTTAGGAAATATTGAGTGTGGTTCCATGGACAGGAATACTAAAATAGAAGGGAGCTAATGATGAATTGGAGCTTCTTAAAAGTGAGATACTGACGGCATAATTGAGACCTGGCCAGCAAGGAGAAAAAATTGGAAAAGTGTAAAGCAACCAGAATAGATGTCCAAAGAACTTTTAACTGAGCTAAGATTTAAAAGTGATATACACAAGAAATGGAAAAGGAAGGAAATCACCAAAGAGGAATTCAAACAAATAACCAACATATATATAGGGAAAAGGTTCGTAAAGCTAAGACACAAAATGAACTCAGGCTTGCCAGAGAGATCTAATCCAATAAAAGGGGGGTTCTTTGGTTATGTCCGTAGAAAAAGGAAGAAAAGGGAAACAGCAGAGAATGTGGTGAAACGTTAACAGAGGGGTAGGGAAAAGGCAGAGCTGCTCAACATCTTCTTTGCCTCAGTCAGAACTTCCTGACCATACAAGCTGTTGAACATTGGAACTCTCTGCCTCAGAGTGTGGTGGAAGCTCCTTCCTTGGAAACTTTTAAAGAGAAGCTGGATGGTCAAATAATAATGATGATGATAATAATAACTTCATTTGTACCCTGCCTCCATCTCCTCAAGGGGACTCGGGGCGGCTAAAATGGGACCAAGCCCAAACAATTGCAATAAAACAAAATAAAATAAATTCAAGACACACAACAACATCAAGTAAGAATACTTACACAATAACATAATAAAACAATAAGATAGTAACAATAACATAATAAAACAGAGTATAAAAAACAATACAAGAATTTAGACAAGGGCGAGCTTGGCCAATGTGTCAGGGATACTGTGTTTGTGCTTTTCTTGCATGGCAAGGGGTTGGACTTGATGGCCCCTGTGGTCTCTTCCAGTTCTATGATTCTATGATTTCTGCACTGGAGAATTTCACCTCTTCCTGCAAAAAGGCCTCTTCTAGTCACAAAAAATTATAAAATCCCCACCCCATGTGATGCTGTCGTAATGCCTGATGTTGGAGGGTATCAGAAAATAAATTGGCCATTGCCATTATCCCCCATGTCTGCTCTAAGCTATTTTCCCCCAAGTGCAATGTTTCCCTAATGCCTCTAAGGAAAGATCAACTGATGATCTGTGTTTGTAGGGTCAACCCTAACTTTTCCACTATGTTTTAAAACAGTGGTTCTCAACCTTTCTAATGCCGTGACCCCTAAATAAAGTTCCTCATGTTGTGGTGACCCCCAACCGAATTTTCGTTGCTACTTCATAACGATAATTTTGCTACTCTTATGAATTATAATACAAATGTCTGATATTCAGGGTGTATTTTCATTGTTACAAATTGACATAATTAAGCATAGTGATTAACCACAAAAACAATATGTTTGGGGGAGTATGGACAATAGATGATGGGATTTGCATCCCATCATCTTCAACAGATGCAGCTCTGACTTCCACAGACCACCGAGACCCCCACGAATTACAGACCTGGACCAAACTTGGCACACAGAACCCCAATGACCAATAGAAAATACTGGAAGGGGTTGGGTCTTGCTGGGATGTTTAGTTCCCCAGCCATCAAAGAGCATTCTGAAACCCAACAATTAAATTGGACCCAACTTGGCCTGCAGAACTCTCATGACCAACAGAAAACACTGGAGAGGTTTGGGGAAAACAGACCTTGGCATTTGGGTCTTGCTGGGATGTTTAGTTCCCCAGCCATCAAAGAGCATTCTGAAATCCAACAACAATTAAATTGGACCCAACTTGGCCTGCAGAACTCCATGACCAACATAAAAGACTGGAGAGATTTGGGGAAAATAGACCTTGGCATTTGGGTCTTGCTGGGATGTTTAGTTCTGGTCAATTTCAAGAATAAAAATAAAAATTAATACCAATAAAATTACATTAATTGAGGCATTCATAGGTTAAATGTTTTTTTTAGTTTTTTTTGAAATATATTTATTAAGTTTTGCCATAAACAATAAAAGAGGGGGAACAATTTCCGGTAAAGGACAGTAGGAGCGGAAGAGAGAGAGGACGAAGACTGAGAAGTGGGCTGAGGGTAGTGAGGTGGGGGGGGGGGGTCGGGGAGGGGGGGGTTGGGGGAGAGGGGAGTCCGGGTGGGAAAGTGGTGGGGAGGAGGGGGGGTATGATGAGTTGGCTTCCGGTATTACTATATTATCCCATTTATTTAGTCCTCGTGGGGGGGGATAGGTTAAATGTTTTTGAATGTTTACATAAAACTGTAATTTAAGTTAAGACTGTCCAACTCTGATGAAACCATTATTCTAACCTTTTTCAATGTAAATGTGCTTACGTATCCTTCCAATAATAATAATAAATAGGATAAAATAATAAATGTAATAACAACAATGAGAATAAAATAATAAATGTAATAACAATAACAATAATTGAGTAAAATAATAAATGTAACAACAAAACAATAATACAATAATCACTATAGTTTAATTACAGTATACATTTTGGGGGAAATGCTGTGTGTGTATATAAATAAAAAGTAGGAAGGACTGACTTGGGAAGGGGGTTGGAAAGAAGGACTGGAAACAGGAAAAAGGGTTGGAATGGGAAGCGGTGTTTGAAAAAGTGGGAAAATGAGGTGGAAAGGGGGTAAGCTGGAAAATTAGGACAATTGGGATGGGAAGAGGGCAACTGGGGAAGGGGGAAAGCTTTAGGTGGGAAAGGTTGGGATGGAAAGGGGGCAAGACTGGAATGGGAAAGAGGGTGGAACCTAGGAAAGGCTGGGATGGAAAGTGGAGAGAGAGGGGCTGGGGATGGGAGTAGTAAAGGCTGGGATAGGAAGGGGAAAACTGGGAAAAGGGAAGACTGGGGTGGGCAAAGGGCTCTGGAAAAGTTGGGGGAAACTAAGGGAAGAAGGGGGAAGGACTGGGAAGGGAAATTGTGGGTTGGGGATTCTTCCTTTGGGTCTTTGGAAGGGGCTGTCTGAGAGAGCTACTTGCTTTTGCAAGAAATTCAAGAAACTCCTGCTGGAGCAGAGGGGCAGCTACCTGCCTGCTCTGCTTCCTCTTCCTCCTCCTCCTCATCCTCTCCCTTCCGCCCCCAGAAGGGAGACCTGAGAGCAGGGAGGCGGGAGGGGAATGAGCGCACGGAGGAAGTTGCTTGTTCTCAGGAGGGGGTGTCTCCTCCACGCTTCCACTCCCCTCCCTGCTTCTGGGGGCGGAAGGGAGAGGAAGAGGCGGCGACCCCAGGCAGCTGTGGATCGCAGGAGGGGAATGAAAGTACGGAGGAGGCGCCCCCGCCTCCTGCGACCCCCGCCTCCTGCGCCCCCGCCTCCTGCCTCCCTGCCTGACTCGATGGGGTGCTGCTGCCCTTTCCTCTCTTCTTCCTCCTTACTTCTCGATGGCTAACTGGAGGAAGAAGGGGAGAAACAACAGCAGCGCCCCTTCTCCTTTTCTTTCTCCTCTTCCTCCAGCTGTCCATCGAGGAGGAAGAGGAAGAGAAGGGACTGGGGTGGGCTGCTGCAGTTTCTCCTCTTCCTTCTCTTCCTCCTCGATGGCCAGCTGGAGAAGGAGGAAGAGGAGAAACAGTGGCAACGGCCCCTGGGCGGCCTCCTCAGTTTCTCCTCTTCTTCCCCCTCTTCTTCCTTCCTTCATGGCCAGCTGGGGGAGGAGGAGGAGGATGGTCAGGAAGAGCAGCGGCATAGGAGCCTCGCCTGGGGTCCCCTGTGTCGCCTTTGCCGCTTGTCCTCCTCCTCCATGGGCAGCCGGCTTTGGAGCCGCACCTCCAGGCTCCGCTGCCGGCTTGACCCGAACATAAGCTGGTGCACCTTCTCCCTTGTGCGCCTTTGCTTCTAAGCCCCTCCTCCCAACTCTTTCCTGTGAGAAGGGGAGGAGGAGGAGGAGACGACCTGGAGTGCCTGGCTGCTTGGCTGGCACGGGCCGGCAGCCATTTCGAAGAGGGGGCGGGGCTAACCGAGGAGCCTTCGCGACCCCTGGAAAATGACCCCGCAACCCCCCTGGGGGTCGCGACCCCCAGGTTGAGAACCACTGTTTTAAAAGCTTCCATGGGTTTTTTGTTCTGTTTTGTTTTGTTTCTGCTCTTCCTGACTACATGGTCAAAAGGGCCAGGGTTTGTACTGACTCACTGACTTGAAGCTTTAGGAGGAAGCTATTTATTTATTTATTTCGGATATTTGTACCCTGCCCTTCTCACCCCCCGGGGGGGGGGGGGCACTCAGGGCAGCTTCCAGTCGGCACATATTTGATGCCCACAAATAAAATACAATAAAATACACATCAAAATCAATAATTAAATAGTAAAACATTAAATTAATACAGTAAAGTTTATTAAAAAGGGGCCAGTCTGGTGGCCATCATCTCGTTGAGTTCTGTAATTGCTGTCTCCATTGTGCTTGTCCATAAACCATTTCCAAAGCAATTGTCGTCATTGTCACTGTCAAGTCTGCAAGCTTGACCAAAGGCCTGGTTCCACATCCATGTTTTTAATTTCTTTCTAAAGAAGAGAAGGGATGAAGATGACGTAATTTTCCCAGGGAGTGAAATTTGTTTTGTTGTATGTTCTTTAGTCTTTTCTCTTTTTCTGTCCATGTTCTGTCTCCAAGCAAATGGCTTATGGTGGTGGAGTTTCAGTGGAGTTACTGCCTTTGTTTGAGATGGAACGTACTGACACAAGTTCTATATAACTATCTTATCAACCAAAAACAGACCCACACTATTCATTAAAATACTGGTAAGTTTATATTGGTTAAATTGCTCTTCATATTAAATATTGTATTGTTCTTTTATGCCTCTTGCACTACAAATAAGATAGGTGCAGTATGCATAGGAATTCATGGGGTTTTTTTCAAACAATAGTCCAGCCTCCCAACAGTTTGAAGGACCATGAACTGGCCCTTAGCTTACAAAGTTTGAGCCCTCCTTGTATAATTGTTGCTTCTGACTTTAGAACTCAGTCTCTAAGGAGAGAGAAAGTGAACGGTGTTTGCAGGTTCAACCCTGACTTTTTGTGTTTTTTAAAGACTTGTGTGGGGGCCTTTCTTTGTTTCTGGCTATCTGGAAAAGTATCTAAATTAAGGAATAGTGCCTCTCTATTTTACTTTTGTCAGACCTCACTAGGACACTCACATCCAGTTCTGGACACTACAGTTCCAGAAGGATATTGAAAAGCTGGAAGGTTTCCAGACTAAGGTGACCAAAAAGGTAAGTAGCCTGGAAGCCAATGCCCTACAAGGAGGGACTTGGGGAGCTGGGTATGTTTAGACCTCACAAGAGATGCAAACAGGTGATGTGATAGTTACTTTTAAATATGTGAAAATTTGTTTTCTGCTGCTCTAGAGACTACAACATGGAGCAATATGGGTCCAAACTGCAGGAAAAGAGATTTCACCTAAACATTAGGAAAAAACTTCCTGATGGTGAGAGCTGTTCAATAGTAGAACATGCTACTTCACAGAGTAGTGGAGTCTCCTACTTGGAAAGTTTTTAAACAGAGACTTGGATGACCATCAGTTGAGAGTGCTTTGACTGGGTATTCCTGCATGGCAAAGGGAAGAGTATTGGATGGCCCTTATGGTTTCTCCCAACTCTTATGATTCTTTGAGTACTTTTTCCTGGTGATAACTATGGCTGATGATCCAAAATGTGAGGAGGGCACCATGCTGGTGAAGATGGCTCAGCGTTTCATTACATATTTTTAAAAATCTGTCTTGTGTCTAATCTATCATTTCAATAGCTTTAACGTCCAATTGTCTTCCCACTCTTTTTTAAAGCTGTCTGAGACAACCATATACTCAAAGTGACCTAATTTTTAGCAAGTCTGTTTCTCCCATTCTCTTCTTTCTTTCTTCTTTCTGTCTTATAGGTGCTTGAAGCTGAAGCCCAGTATTCATATCAAAAATCAAGTGTTATGTAAGTAACTGAGAGTAGTCTATTGAAAGGAAATGTGTCTGTGTGGCTGGGTGGGAAGGTTGTTTTGAAAAACAGGAAGAAAAGAAACCCTGTTTGTGCGAAGACTCCCCGGGCAAAGTGAAATCAGAAAGAAAAAGAGGATGGGTGCCTCCTCTCTGGCTATTACTCACAAAAACATTAAACTCAGTATATACTGTCTAAAAAAAGGTGCAATGTTTTGAAATCTAAGTTGGGAATAACACTCTGTGCAGTCTGTTTCTCATGGAGAGAGGCTTGAATTTCCTATGAATGAGCAAGCGAGCATATGCATGCAGCTCCTAAGAGCATGGAAAAGCTACTTTTGTGAGGGAACTGCAAATCTCAGAAATCCTTTGTAAGGTACCTTTTCTAAGTTTTCACAGTGTGGTATATGCTCAAGGAGAACTTTTTGATTTTATTCTTTTATCTTACATTATTTATGTTATCTCACAATAGGTTTACAGTGCAAGAAATGAACTTTGTAATGATTCTTTTATTGGGTTGTTGTAGGTTTTTCAGGCTGTATGGCCTTGTTCTAGAAGCATTCTCTCCTGATGTTTCACCCACATCTATGGCAGGCATCCTCAGAGGTTGTGAGGTCTGTTGGAAACTAGGAAAATTGGGTTTATATATCTATGGAAAGTCCAGGGTGGGAGAAAGAACTCTTGTCGGTTGGAGCTAAGTGTCAATGTTTGCTTGATTAGCATTTGATGGCCTGACAGTATTAGGTGTGGCTTGTTAGTGCCTGGGGGAACCCTTTGTTGAGAGATGATTAATTGTCCCTGATTGGTTTTTGTCTGGAGTTCCCCCATGTTTGAATGTTGTTCTTTATTTACTGTTATAATTTTCGAGTTTTTAAAAATACTGGTAGCCAGATTTTGTTCATTTTCATGGCTTCTTTATTTCTGTTGAAATTGTCCACATGCTTATGGATTTCAATAGCTTCTCTGTGTAGCCTGACATGGTAGTTGTTAGAGTTGTTAGCATTTCTGTGTTCTCAAATAAAATGCTATGTCCAGCTTGGTTCATCAGGTGCTCTTCTATGGCTGACTTCTCTGTGCCTTTCATATTCCTTGACTTGTGTTTGGGCAATGCTGCATTTGGTGGTCCCTATGTAGACTTGTCCCCAGCTGCATGGTATACAGCAGACTCCTGCAGAGGTGTGAGGATCCCTCTTTTCCTTTGCCGAATGTAGCATTTGTTGGATTTTCTTAGTGGGTCTGTAGATAGTTTGTAGGTTGTGTTTCCTCATCAGCTTCCCTATGCAGTTAGTGGTTCCCTTGATGTATGGCAAGAACACTTTTCCTCTGGGTTGATCTTTGTCTTTACTCTCATGGCTTGTTCTCGGCCTTGCAGCTCTTACGATGTCTGTGGTGGAGTATATGGACTCTTTTATTATGAATTAATTTTCATCTTTTATTAATTGAAACAGAGACGGTCTAGATCCACTTGGTTCTCATGCTTGTTTTTAGAATGACATCTTTTGAAAGGAGTTTGTGTGTGTGTGTGTGTGTGTGTGTGTGTGTGTGTCTATTACTTGTTTTGTCAATGAATGCTGATGCGGAATTCAATTTGTTCTGTTGAATTTTGTTAATTATGGCTTCAATTAAAAATAAATTCTGGGGGGAAAATCGTGGCTTTTTAAATCACCTTATTTGCAGTGCCTTGAATACCAAATTAGTTCAATATCCTCTTAACTGGTATGAATCGGAGGTACTGTTCCATTATCTAGGTGGCCACAAGGGGGTGCTAGAGAGAGAAGGATAGCCCATTTTTTTCCCTTTGTTTCCCTGTTATTTTCCCCACCCACATTCCCGTAGTGGAATCAACCCTTGTTTATGACATGGGAAGTGGGGAGGGGGAATAAATTGCAAGGGGGGGTGTGTGAAATGGTTTTCCTTCTTCAACGTGTCCCTCCCTCCATAAAATGGACTAGCCTTCTCTCTCTAGCACCCCTTGTGGCTTCCTCCCAGATAATAAAACAGTACCAAATGGCATATATCTATTTAAGAGTCAGTGTGGTGTGGGGGGTTTAGCATTGGAATGCAACCTTTGGACAACAAGGTTCATTCCCAACTCGGCAACAGAAACCTACTGGAGCGCACTATTAGCATTGAAAAAGTTATGATAGATTTTGTTTAGAGTCACCATAAGTCAAAAATGACTTGAAGGCACACAACAAAAACAAGCATATTTGGCCTGATACATAATATCTGGTTTGCTGATGACCTTGTCCTTTGAAACCGTCTGCATGCATGCTTGATTAGTTCCCAGTCCCGATGTTGGAACTCAGAGCACACAGGGGACATGAACAGAGGCTTCCTGGAACAGGTCAGGTCAATTAGGGGCAGGCAAAGTCAAAGCTGATTTAAACAGCAAAGCATCCAGCAGCACAATAGGCCACATCTGGGAAATCCAAGTATAGTTATCCTCATGGCTCGTGCATGAAGGAATGTGCATGTTTCCTTTTGGTAACGAGGGTTGGCAACCATGTAGTGTCACTTCTATTTTATATTTTATTAACACTATACACAAATATATGCAATATTTAGGATAAACTAAACAAAATTCAATATCATGCAAACAATAAAACATGTAACACACAATACATTTAACTAAACTGCATCAGTAGCCTATTGCTACAACATACAGGAGAATACTAATGTCTACTAGTTTCTCCACTAATAGATATAATGGCCAAAATCATTAAAATCCTGTAGTTCTTGGTTTAACTGAGCATCTATAATAAGTTCTCTATTAATTCTTGGAGCCATAATGTCTCGAGAATTGATTACTGAATCCCAATATTTCCTTAAAATTAGATACACGTTTGTCCTCAATCAAAATTTTTAATTTTTTTCATCTTGGCCAATTCATATAACTTCATCACTCAATCTCCTTGTGTTGTGGTATTGGTGACCTTCCATCTTTGAGCAAACAAAGTCTTGCTGCTGTCAGCATGTATTGAATAAGCTTGTAATGTTTCTCCTTCAATTGGTCTTCCATCATTCCCAGCAGATAAAGTTCAGGTCTCATTACTAATCAGACCCCCATTTTCAATGCACTTGACAGATGTGCTGTTAAGCCACAGCTCTGCTTTCAAGGTGGGAAAAAGTATATTTTTAAAAAGTTTGCTTTAAGAAAAATAAAAGACAGAAGCCCCAGACCACTGTGAAAATTCAGTACGATATCTGCATGAAAGCTATATACCTCTTGTCCCTCTCCCAAATATACCTGAATTTCATTTCCCAACTTTATTGGAAAAAAAGAATGTTTTTTGATAGGAAGGAGGAGTATTTTCCTTTTTCTGCTCCTTTACAGTCCTATCTAGAGATGTAAGAGATCATTTTCATATGAAGCACATGCTTTACCGCTGCATTACAGTTGTTTCTAAAATGTGAGGTGGCACCTAAAGCTGAGACTCCATTGCCCTTGGTTTCCCATGTAAATTTATTGTTTATTATTTATTTATTTACTACATTTATATCTCGCCCTTCTCACCCTGAAGGGGACTCAGTGCAGACTTACAGATAGGCAGTAATTAAATTCCATAAATATACATACATTACAATAAAAATGCATTAAAACCAAAAATATTAAGATATATCAATATTAAAGCCAATTATTGAAATCATGCCATCCAAAATCATGATCCAAGGCCATTCCATTTGTCATTTTCTTATTCCATATTCTCTTATTGCACTAAAACATGCTATCCAAAAACTTGATTTGATAACCACATTTTTACTGTCATCCTGAAGGTCAGGAGGGAAGGGGCTTCTATAATTTCACTGGGAAGAGAGTTCCATAGGCAACGGGTCACCACTGAGAAGGCCCTGCCTCTCACCCCCACCAGTCACACCTGTGAAAGAGGTGGGAAGGAGTGCAGGGCCTTCCCAGAAGACCTTAACCTTTGAGGTATATCAGAGAGAGAGAGAGAGAGAGAGAGAGAGAGAGAGAGAGAGAGAGAGAGAGAGAGAGATCTTAGGACAGGTAAGCTGGGCCAGACCTGTTTAGGGTTTTATAGGCTACAGCTAGCACTTTGAATTGTGCTCGGCAGCAAACTGGCAGCCAGTGGAGCTGACGTAACCGGGGGGGGGGGGGGGTGTATGCTCTTTGAACACTGCCCCAGTGAGAAATCCAGCTGCTGCCCATTTGACCACCTGAAGCTTCCAAACAGTATTCAAAGGCAACCCCACGTACAGTGCATTGTAGTAGTCTATTTGGGATGTAACAAGAGTATGTAACAACTAGAACCTGGAACAACCTCAGTACCAGATAACTTCACCTGGTGTCTTGGAGCGGTGGCAAGATGGCTACGTGCCCATAAATTGAAAGTAAATCCAGCAAAAACTGAAATCTTGTGGCCTGGCCGCCCATCAGAATTGGTCAGTCTATTACCATCTTTTGAAGGGGAACCGTTAGTTCCATCCCCCACTATGACGAGTCTCGGTGTTATCCTGGATTCCAAAATGACGATGGAAGCCCAGATTGCCTCCACTAGAAAAAGGGCCTTCTTTCATCTACGCCAAGCAAGGCAGTTGGCATCTTATTTACCAACAGAGGTGCTGCCTATGATAATCCATGCCACGGTTACATCGAGGCTGGATTACTGAATTGCTTTGTCTGTGGGCTTACCTCGAGCAGCAATTCGCAAGATCCAAATTGTGCAAAATGCAGTTGCTAGACTCCTCACAAAAACATCAATGAGGTGCCATATAATGCCGTCTCTGCGGCACTTGCATTGGCTGCCAGTTGAACAGAGTCCTCTATAAGACCCTGGTCCTAGCATTCAAGGCTTTTTGAGGTCAGGGTCCTTCATATCTAAGAGACCGTTTAATGCCAGTCCACCACCAGAGACTGCCACGGCCAGCTCATGAGAATCTTCTCTATGTCCCTGGCCCTAGAGAGGTTCGTTTGGAGTCCACAAGACAGAGATCCTTCTCAATCGCAGCCCCAATCTTGTGGAACTCCCTACCGCAAGACCAAAGAGCCACTCCCGATCTACATTCATTTTTAGGGGCACTCAAGACATGGCTTTTCAGAAGATCCTATGACTGTTAAGTAACAAGCTGTGACTATGTAACCTGTTTATTTTAACTGTGTAAGTCGCCTAGAGCACCTTGGTGGAGGGTGTCTCATAAGAAATAAAGTTGAGTTGAGTATGGACCACCATGGCCAAGTCTGACTTCTCAAGGTACATGCGCTTCACATTGTATTTCTTTATCATGGAAGTTTATCTGAGAAGGAAAATAGCATTTTAGATAAGGAATATTATCCAGATAACATGTTATGACGTAAAAGGGATGAGGAATCTTTTGGCTTTGGGTCATATGCTGTCAACTGTAGTCCATCTGGGTAGCAAGCTGTGGCCATCAATTTCACAGGGATCCCCCCCCCCCCTGCTGATGGCTGTATCCTATGCCTGGCTCCACCACCATCCATTTGAAATTACTGCATTAACTAGAGTTAGATTCTACTTACTTTGGACCATCAGGACTAATGATACACCTGCTCAATTGCAGAGCTGGGTGGCATTCAGTTCAGTAGGTTGTTATCAGCTTCCTTTAGGCACTTGTCTGCAGACTTCATGAAAAGGCATGCATTTTCCTTTCCTGTTCCTTTCCCTTCTGTTTTCCCCTGAAGTGCCTTCATATCACTTTCCAGGGGTGGCCTTCAGCAAGCTAAGCAGAGTGGAAAGGAGGTCCATGGTTTTTTTTCTACCAAAGGCAGAAGCCACAAAAATGAGAGAGAAAAATTAGACCTAATTCTTGCTGAGTTTGTCAATGTGTGCCAGGGATGTGCTGCTTCCTAGTTCTGAACTGGGCTCGCCTCTCTTGGTTTGTCTTCTTGCAAACATATTCCTTTTCTGTGTGCAGATACAGTTTTGGGATGGAGAAATCCATCATAGCACCTCCAATGTGATTCAGTCCTGCTGTAAGTAATCCGCAAACAGGTTTATTACCTCACTGAGAATTTAGGAACAGTCAAGTCCTAGAATAAGAAGATGGAATAAGTAGGAGATATTTCGAAAGGTTTGGATTTGAAAGTTATTTTCTCTCTCTTTTGCAGCCTGAGATTCTGCCAGTTTCTTTTTCCCCTTTATTCATCTTTTCTAAGCCTCAAGGTCTTTCTGTCACCAATACCAACGAGTTTTTAAATGTAGGTGAATTCTTCATTAGCACACTGCAATTAATCCCTTATCTATTTGCATCAATCATATTAAATAAATTGTGTTATTTCCTGCATGAGAGAGGATCTGTTCTGTCTGCCTGCCATTTAGGTGCTAAAAATGTGGAGCCTTCAAGGGAATAATTAAAAAAAGATCTGACAACCTCAGATGTTGTTAAATGCAGTGTGACCACCATATCCACGAGGGATACATTGCCAATCTGTGGGTAACAGCAAGCTCTATTGAAATTAAGGATTTTTGATCTAGAAAAACCATAGAGCCGGCATGGGCAGACATTCTAACTTGGAGGCCACATGGTGGGCTGGAGTTGGATGGGCAGGCTAGGAGGGAGGGGGTTCTCCCCAAGTCCCCTCCCCACCTTTTCTTCCCCTTCCTCTTCTCTTTTAGAGGCAGAAAGTCAAGGAAAGACGGAAAACATTTGGATCTCAAAAGTGTTCGCCTTGGTCAGGATGAGATGGTGGACGAGAGAGATAAAGTGTATCCATTAGACCCCATATTGTCTACTCCTGATATAGAATCCTAGAATCCTAGAGCTGGAAGAGACCTCCAAGGGCCATCCATGCAGGAAGGCACAACCAAAGCACTTCCAATAGACAACAGCATTTTTGGGAAAGCCTCCAGAGAAGGAGACTTCACCATACTTCAAAGCAGTCTACGCCACTCTCCAACAGCTCTTTCTCTTAGGAAGTTGTTCCTAATCTTTTCATTTATTTATTACTAGCTTGGGGACCCGGCGGTGCTCGGGTCATTTGAGAAGTGCAGCAGGATGTTGAGTGCGTCATGGGGGCTCTGTGTGCCAACTTTGGTCTTGATCCATCATTATTGGGAGTTGCAGTGGTATCATGAAATTACTGAAGGTAGTGCAAGTCCCATCATCTGTGGTCCACCGTCCTCCAACCTGCAGCAGGATCATGGGTCATGGGTGCTGTGTGTGGCACGTTTGGTCTGTATTGGTGAATGGATGAGGGTTGCATTGTTTTGAGGAAGTGAGTGAAGGTACTTCAAGTCCCAACATCTGTGGTCCGTCTCACACAAAACTGCACCAGGATGTAGAGTGGGTCATGAGGGTTCTGTGTGGCAGATTTGGTGTTGATCAGTCATTGGATTAGGTTTGTAGCAGGCTTGGAAAGTGAGGGAATGTACTGCAAGTCCCATCATCCATGTTCTGCCCCCCTCCAAACTTCAGTAGGATGTAGAGTGGGTCACTTGGGCTCTGTGTGCCAGGTGTGGTCTTTCTCGGTGTTTGCTGGGGGCCGCAGTCATCTGTGGGAACAGAGGGGTGTGAAAGTACTACAAATCCCATCATCCATTGTCAGTCCTCCCACAAACCTCACCAGGACATGAAGGCAGTCATGGGGGTTATGTGTGCCAAGTGTGGTCTCGATCAGTAATTGGATGAGGGTCGCAGCGGACTTGGGAAGTGAGTAGAGGTACTTCAAGTCCCATCATCCATGGTCCACCCTCCTCCGATCTGCACCAGGATGTAGAGTGGGTCATGAGAGCTATGTGTGGCAGGTTTTGGTGTTGATCAGTCATTGGATTAGGTTTGTAGCAGTCTTGGAAAGTGAGGCAAGGTGCTGCAAGTCCCATCATCCACGGTCTGCCCCCCTCCAAACTTCAGTAGGATGTAGAGTGGGTCACTGGGGCTCTGTGTGCCAAGTGTGGTCTTTATTAGTGTTTGTTGGGGGCCACAGTGGTCTGTGGGAACAGAGGGGTGTGAAAGTACTATAAATCCCATCATCCATTGTCAGTCCTCCCCCAAACCTCACCAGGACGTGAAAGCAGTCATAGGGGTTATGTATGCCAAGTTTGGTCTTGATCAGTGATTGGATGAGGGTTGCAGCGGACTTGGGAAGTGAGTAGAGGTACTTCAAGTCCCATCATCCATGGTCCACCCGCCTCCAAACTGCACCAGGACGTAGAGTGGGTCATGGGGGCTGTGTGTGCTAAGTGTGGTCTGTATTGGTCCTTTTTGGTGGCCTCAGTGGTCTGTGGGAACCAAAGTGTTTGAAAGTACTACAAATCCCATAATCCGTGGGTCATGTCCCCCGAACTGCACCAGGACGTAAAGGGGGTTAGGGGGGTTATGTGTACCAAGTTTGGTGCAGGTCCATCACCCGCGTTGGTCGCTGTGGCCTGTGAAAGTGGCTGCCACATATCTGCCCTTCTGCCCTTCCGCCCTTCCGCCCTTCCGCCCTCCCGCCCTCCGCACACATACAAACATTCCGCTTTATAAAGGTATACAGATTTCCACCATTTCTACCCCGTTTCTTCTCAACCCCTGAGGTGGGACTCAGAGCGGCCTAACAACGGCAACAATTCGATGCCAACACAGCATACATATAATAAAAACCCCAAAACAGTTAAAATTAAATACATTAAATTACAGCTGGCAATTAAAATTCGTTAAAATACAATTAACATTAAAATACATCATATATATTCACATCAGTTAAAACAGTATTCTGTCCATAATTGAAGCATTGGGTCTTGTCCACCAGTTTGCCATTTCAATCTGATCTAAAGTGCCGTATCGTGCTAATGTGCAAACGCTTGGTCCCATAACCAAGATTTCACTTTTTTCCTGAATGCCATGAGGGATGGGGTTGATCATATATTCATAGGGAGCGCATTCCACAGATGGGGAGCCACCATCAAGAAGGCCCTGTCTCTCATCCCCACCAACCGTGTTTGAGAAGTAGGTGGGAGCGAGAGCAGGGCCTCCCCGGATGATCTTAATTATGAGGTGGGACGTAGTGGCTGATGCGTTTGGACGAGTAAGCTGGGCCAGAACCATATAGAGCTTTAAAGGTCAAAACCAGCACATTTGAATTGAGCTCGGAATTGGACAGGCAGCCAGTGGAGCTGACACAACAGGGGGTGGTATGCTCCCTGTATGTAGCTCCCGTTAGTAATCTGGCTGCCGCCCGTTGAACTAATTGCAGTTTCCGAACTGTCTTCAAAGGCAGCCCCATGTAGAGTGCGTTGCAGTAATCTATTTGGGATGTGACCAGAGCGTGGACGACCATAGCCAGATCAGACCCCCCAAGGTACGGGCGCAGCTGGCACACGAGTCTTAACTGTGCGAAAGCTCCCCTGGCCACCGCCGAGACCTGGGGCTCCAGGTTCATTTGAACCTCATTCTCTGCCATTTTGTAGGGGATACATATCTTCTTCATTTCCAAGAAACAGGCAAGTAATTTTAAAAAGCTTGAATGTCTTTGAATATCAGGGAGCTATTCCTGTGATTATTTTCCCCCATAAGGTATCTACGGACTACAGAACAACTCCAAAAACATATGTGCTATGGAAGCATTTGCAGAATTATATCTCCAACAATTTGTTGTTGTTTTTTCATGTCAGGAGCAACTTGAGATACTCCAAGTCACTTCTGGTGTTAGTGAATTAGCTGTCTGCAAGGACGTTGCCCATGGGACGCCTGGATGAGTTAGAGCAGGCATGGGCAAACTTCAGCCCTCCAGGTGTTTTGGACTTCAATTCCCACGATTCCTAACAGCCTACAGATTGGAATTTAACACTATTTTTCTAATTGCCTGCCTCAAAATTTATATCTCCTGCTAATAATCATAATAATAAATAATAATAATAATAAGGCTTTATTTATATCCTGCCCCCTCTCCCAAAGGAGACTTGGTGTGCCTAACTCAGTAAAATGAAAAAATTATGACTTGCATCATTTTTAGGTTCATTTTTTTGTTTTTCAGGTTCAAGTCTCATGTTATATTGTCCAAACACTTGTATTGATTAATCTTTGCTGTACAGTATATTTTAAATGTCGAAATACTAATTCTGTTAGAGCTACCAATAAATATAGGTTGATTAGATCGATAATTTATATTTTTATTCTTGTGAGTGATTCTGTAGGCAGAGCCCAGTGCGCTGCTTTGCCCAGGGGCTTATAATGCTGTTAAGAAAAGCCCTGATTTAAAGTCCTTTCTTTCATAGATGTTGTAGTGATGTATACACTCACATGAGCAATTTCTTCTGCACAAGATGTAGAATGAGATTGCACTACACAATTATAGTGCTATGATAAAGTGTAAACAGGATACTTACAGTATAATTGTGTATTATGGAAAGGTTATAGCAGACATGGGCAAACTTTGGCCCTCCATGGGTTTTGGACTTCAACCCCCACAATTTCTAAGAGCCACAATTCCTAACAGCTCCCAGTGGTGCAATGAGTTAAGCCCTTGTGCCGGCAGGACTGAAGACTGACAGGTCAGAGGTTTGAATCTGGGGAGAGTGTGGATGAACTACCTTTGTCAGCTCCAGTTTCCTATGTGGGGACATGAGAAAAGCTTCCCACAAGGATGGTAAAACAGCAAAACATCCAGGTGTCCCCTGGGCAATGTCCTTGCAAACCGTCAATTCTTTCACACAAGAAGCCACTTGAAGTTTCTCAAGTCGCTCCTGGTACAAAAAAACCCAAACAAAACAAAACGCATTGAATTCTTGCCAGAGCTGTAATCTGCCTTGAGTCCCCTCATGTGAGAAAGGAGGGGTAAAAATGAATTAAATAAATAAATAAATTCAGTACACATATTTATTTATTTATTTCGATTTATTCGTCGCCACTCCCGTCAGGCTCGGGGCGACTTACAAGTGTTAAAAAGACCATAAAATACAGATAAAAACACAAGATTAAAACTATACAATTAAAATTATTCAATAGTGCACGGGCACCAGAAATTACTCCCATGGCCTATGGCTACATAGTAGAGGCCTGGGGTTATTTACTGACTGAATGCCTGTACAAACAGAAAGGTCTTACAAGCCTTCCGGAAAGCTACTAAGTCAGACAACGCGCAAATTGCGGGAGGAAGATCGTTCCAAAGTACTGGAGCGGTGACACTGAAGGCTCTCCTCCGCGTTGAAGTCAGGTGAAGGGTTTTACAGCTTGGCACCGCAAGAAGGTTCAGGGACTCTGATCGCAATGGTCTTATGGGACAATAAAGGGAGAGGCGGTCCCTTAGGTACACTGGCGCCAGACCATTCAAGGCCTTAAAGGTTAAAATCAGCACTTTGAAGGTGATCCGGTGCTCAATTGGAAGCCAGTGCAGTTCACGCAGAACAGGTGTAATGTGGCAGCAAGATGGTAAGCCTGCCAACAGCCACATATAAAGAATTGGTTTGGATACCCGATTGGCCTCAATTAATGTCTCTAATATCAAAGGACCCTCAGATGAATTGTATTTTATTTATTTATTGTACTTATACCCTACCTTTATCATCCAAAAGGTGAGTCAGGGTGACTTACAAATTATCGCAATAATTCAATGCCAGATTCAGATAATAACAATATCAATAAATGACAATATTACAAAAATTTAAAAAACACATACATATCAGTTCTGGGAAGGAATCCTGCTGAAGCATTGCATCAAACCAGCAAGCAAAGTTTATTGATTAGTCCACTGACCGTATCAACATTAAGGACAAAAACGAAAACGTACACAAGTAGACACTAATCACTATCCTAAGATTCCCATAATAGCAAACTAGCATACATTCAAACTTGATTAAGTTAAAAGATAATTAAAAATATCATCATTAAAATGCCAAGATAAAATTTCAAACCACAAAAATTAAAAATGAAGGTTGAAACAAAGGTTTAAATAGACCAGCTATTACACAATACCAAGCCATTTCAAGTATCTGCACCAGTGTACCCCAATTGCCTCCAGATACGCAGTTCTCAGCTGCGTTGCTTTATGACGAAAAAGGGCCATTTGGTGTGTTATTTTAGCATTCTGGCCAGCCATTAAGAATGTAGTCTTGACATGGGGATCCCAGTGAGTTTTCTGTGTAATGAATGGTCCGAGGTATTGATTTCTCTCTTTCTGGTACAAAATACAACTAAACAGTACATGCGGAATATCCTCTACCTCTGTCGCCCCACAGATACAGAATCGTTCGTTATATGGAACTTGGTTAAACCTTCCATGTTTAACCATTGTATCCGTCTGTTCAAATTTGGTTCTAGTGAATACCCTCCTGAGATGTTTAGGCATTTCTGTCTTTAGGTATTCGGCTGTTTGAAAAGTATGTTTGAAGCAACTTAACCATTTCAGTGAGCAGGCTTTACTAAGGGTGGCAATGTCTTTCTGAGCCTCTATATACATATCAATTAAAATAGTCTTTCAAATGATTAAACATATTAAAACATATCAAACTTACATTGTATTGTATGACTAGTGTAGACTCATATAATGCAGACTAACTGCATTGAATTGCATTTTATTACTCTACAGTGATTATATGATGCAGTTTCAAACTACATTATATGGCAGTATAGATGGGTCCATTGCTGCAGAGTCAAATCTAGGGTAATAACAAATGTGTCACTTGTGGCTATTGCCATTTAGTAGACAGAGATGGTTTAAACTGCTCTTGCAATTTTTAAAAAAAGACAAAAACAAAGTCAGGAGAACTTGAGAGATGTTCCACTGAGTCATTCCACATCTAATTTGGAGCCTGTACTATCTGATCCATTGATGTTGTCCTCCCACCAAATCAAACCTTTAGGATTGCAAGGAGATGGAGAGGCATGCCACCATGATTTGCCAGCTGAGGCAGGGCCAGCATCAAGTGACACATCCCCTCTGAATCATCAGGCATATTGTGTGCTCTCCGTATAATCATTTTTAGAGTCCAGAGGAAGCAATGAGAAATGAGGAAATGAATTGGCCAGTTTTATGACTTTCATTGCACTGTTGCAGAGAGCTAAATGATAACCTCAGCAGCAAGGATAGCAAATAACAGGAGTCTATCCAATAGTTAGAAAATATACACGGTTTAATGCCTTGTGATACCAGACCCTCCAAAATCATGAACTGAAGGGCATCTCACTAACAAGGCAAAAGTGGTGACCTGTTCTAATGTATCTGTGGGGAAGCCAGTTGAGGGTTAAAAAGTAAAAGCACAGACATTATGTGGTGCTGGTAACACTGAGATTGTGTGCGAGAGACAGGCTGGAATTGCACTTTGCTGACCAGGAGGAAGACATTGCTATTTCTCATCTTGTCCTCAAGTTAGGGATGCTCTGGGAGTTCATTCAATTTGCATTGCAAAGCAAATGGACTTGATATACACCTCTTGGATTAATTATCAGGTTGGCAGAACATATTTCTCCTTCAGAGTTTGCCCTTCTCTCATTTTGCTATGCAAAACGCAGAGTAAGTATGCACATCATAGATCAAGTGCATATATACAATGGCATATTTTGCACAAAAATAACATAAATAAATGTATAAATATGATTTCCCATGAAAGCCGAAAATAAATAGGCTCCGGTTAACACAGAAAGTGGATGAGATGACTGTATGAACGAACCATCGTGAATGACATGGGCAAGAAATAAAAGAGATATTTTATTATTTATTTATTTTATTATTTGGTCTTGTATTCCGCTCCTCCCTGCAGGCTCGGGGCGGGTCACAACATTTAAAACAAGCAGCATGTAATAACCATGCAGCCATACAATAAAACAGTAAAACATTAAAACAGTTACAAGTCGCATCACGAGGTATTTGAAAGGAACATAAAGCATTTCCTCGGACCCGAGGCACAAATATATTAGGTAACTGTAATAAACAGCCACCCCAGCTAATGTGCCTAGTCAAAGGCCAGTCTGAACAGTATAGTCTTTGCAGTCCTATAGTAGACAAGAGCAATAAACAGAAACCTTACTCAGTACCACTCTGCAAACAGCAACAGCTTACTACAGTAAAGTATTATATCAAGAAGAACTGGAAACGTTTTAACATATTTTCTAAAATTAGAAAGAAATGTTGCAGTATAAATTGGGGATGGCGAATGTGTAGCCCATGGGATACATGTGGCCTTGATCCCTACTTTTATGGTGTCTATTAGGCTTGTGCATTCTGGGTAAACCATGATCTGTTTCAGTGTCACAGATTTTGGTGGGGGCCCTCATCTGTTTTTGGGAGCCTCCCAAATTTAGAAGGGCAGCTATCTGTTTTTGCTCTGGGGTGCTGAAAGATTCATATTGTATTTGGCCCATTATGGGGGGGGGGCTTCCCAGGTTCCCCTTCCTGTCATTTTAGGCATGTAAGCTGTTTCTACTCTACAGGAGAGGTGCTGGGGGCACTGGCATATGCACTTTCTCTCACGGGCCTGTACCACACCACACACTCTTTCCAAGGAATTTAAAGGAGGCTTCTTAAAGCTGTTTCTATTCTAGAGGAAAGACGCTGAAGGCAGGCACATACACTTTAAGGAGGCTTCTTACCTGTCTACTCTAGAGGAGAGGCATTGCAAGCTCTCTCCCAAGCCTACACCACATCACACTCTTTCCAAGGCATTTAAAGAAAGGCTTCTTAAAGCTGTTTCTACTCTAGAGGCAGGCATGTAGCCAGGGGGGGGCCTTAGGGGGCTTCAGCCCCCCCTCCCGAAATTCTCAGGGTGGTCCGTGAGAAGGCCTTACTTGTACATTATTTAAACTGTTATGTTTATTCATATCATGATCTGATCACCATGCTCATTATATCCCACATTCATGGGGTTATTGGGATAACAATACAAAAGGTTTGCTAGGGTAGACCCTCTTCCACCCAGTCTCACCCCCCCCTCGAACCAAACTCAGCCCCCCCCCCCCGAATCCAAATCCTGGCTACGGCCCTGTCTAGAGGAGAGGCACTGCAGTCACTGGGGCACATGCTTTCTTTTCCAGGCCTGCATCACACCACACACTCTTTCCAAAGTATTTTAAGGACACTTCCCCACTTCCAGGTAAGGAAGAGTGATGACCTCTTGGAGTTATCCTCCCTGGGCTTCCTTTTAAAAAATCCTCTTTTTTTCCTGGAATGCTTCAATCTCCTTTCTGCTTTAGGTTTAATGCTTCCTTACAGCTGTTTGTACTTTCTACTCTAGAGCAGAGCTACCCAACCTTTTTTGAGCTGCGGCACACTTTTTACATTTACAAAATCCTGGGGCACACTACCAACCAAAATGACACAAAATGACACTCTAACACAGTAATACATATAGTTAATAAGTTTTTAATGTATTTATATACTCAGTGTGTTTTGATGAACACAACATAGATGAACCAATATAGAGAAGTAATTTGAGCATTGGAGTTATGGGTACATCTACACCAGGCATGGGCAAACTTGGTCCCTCCAGGTGCTTTGGACATCAACTCCCACCACTCCTAACAGCCTCAGACCCCTTCCTTTTCCCCCTCAGCCACTTAAGCTGATTTGGCGTACCCCCACAGAGAGACATTGTACTAATTCCCAACCCAGGGGAATTAGCATAATGTCTCTCTGTGGGGGTACGCCAACTAGGTTGCTGGTGGGGACGGCTGCCAGGGCAGTAGTTGAGGCCGCCGGCATGGCTTCCATGTGGCGGCTGAGTCACCCCTCAGCTCTTCCTGCCGCTCCTCTTGCTCAAAAGCCTTCCGTCCCAGAGAAGATGAAAGACTTCGAATGTGTCCCGAGAGCACCGACGGCAGACAGTGAGCAGCTCTGACGAATGACACTGAATGGAGCGGCGAAGAGCAGGTCCAGCAGAGGCAGGGAAGGAGGAGGAGAGAGGAGGGGGGGCCAAGGGCCATGACAGGGGGAGGTTTTCCCATGGCACACCAGCTGATCCCTCACAGAACACTAGTGTGCTGTGGAACCGCGGTTGGGAAACACTGCTCTAGAGGACAGGTAACCGATAGTAGTTTTCAGAGAATGAGGGTTTTCTTTGTGTTTACTGGGATTAATTTTTTAAAAAAGTTTAAACTGTAATGCTGAAAAGCAGAAGAGAAGCTGAGATTGGTTTCCTCTTTTTTTGTTGTTGTTGCAGGTGGGTTTTCATACTTGGAGAAAGTGTTTTCCCTTCTCTTGTCCAAGCTAAACATACCGAACCCACTGCAATGCTGCTCACAGGACTTGGTATCCTGCTCTTCGCTGGATAGCTTCCAGCTTGTCAATATCCCTTTTGAATTGTGGTACCCACAACTGGACACAGTATTCCAGGTGAGGGTTGACAAAGGCAGAATATTATTCCTTTCCTTCATCTTGATAGTATAGTCCGATTGATGAAGCCTTTGTTTGCATTGGCTTTTTGAGCAGGTGCTACACACTGCTCACTCATGTTCAGCTTGTGGTCTACTAAGACACCCAGATCTGTTTCATATGAACTTCTGTCATGCTAGGCATCATCCTTTCTATACCTATGCATTTCATTATCATTTTGCCTATGTGGGTTGCTACAAATTTCTTCCTGTCGAAAATTATTTTATTAGTTTTGCCCTGAATTACATTGGATTATGTTGGATGGAGCCTCCAGCTATAAATAAAGAATTTCCCAAGTTGAAAAGTTCCTTCTGTTATGAATTCATTAAAGGTACTTATGGTAAGCTATTTTCCCTCACTCTCAGTGAAATACCAACAGAGCTTCAAATAACAGCATATAATCGGAAAGAAATTACAACTGGGTTGTGAGGCCATCTGCATTTAAAAAAACGTCACTGAAGCAAGAAATTACTAATATTAATGCTGCAGCAAATCTGCCCCATTTAATAACTGTCACTTTTGAATGAAAATGCACTCAAATGGACCTAAAACCTGCAAAATCTTGGTTGCAAGTGCTGTCTTGGGGATAGGAAGCATGCTCATGAAAGAGAGGAGGGGCAGGGTCCGTGAGACAGTTTTGAAAGTGTTGATGAAGATTTAATAATCTGTGATTTGTCATCTACATCAGCCCAGTTATGAATTTTTGTTTTTGTTTCTATTTGGCATCTGTTGTAATAAAGATGAAATGTTGTGAAACCAACCACAGGAAGGGGAAAAAAAGAGAAATGGATTTGATTTTTGAAAAAAAAAAGCCTTTGGGAAGTAAATAAATATTTGTAATGGCTGTCTGAGAGCTGTTGTTGCCATGGACACCCATCTAATATAAATGTTGCATTGTTAATAGATGTGGCAGTGTGAGACTATATACAACGGCGCATGAAACTGAGTGACAGAGTCGAAAATGCAATTAAGAACATTCTTAAGAACGTTCACTGTAGCATCAGTACAAGGTGCTGTCTTGTCGCTTATGTTCCTTACTGTTAGAATAAGGTGTTACTCATGATTAACTTTTACTTAAATATCAGGTGTAGAACTATAAACTATGGGTAGCTGACACAGAAGGTAGGATATGTCTGGACCACAACATGTTGAGCTTAGAAATCTGTGATGTATAGATGGAGGACTTTGGTTGAGATTGGAGCTGCATCAGAGATTCTTTGTGCAAGCTTGAGCAAAACATCAATTTTTAAAGCTTGATTTTCCATCTGTAAAATAGGAATATTTGTGAGCTGTTTCACATGTTGTTGTGAAGGTGAGATGCCCACATACAGATGCCTGAATCCCTGAATAGGAAGATGTTGTTGTAAACAGTTTTTTTAAATGACTGGCATCTTAACACCACAAAATAAACAGTTGGAGATTGAACTCAGGAAAGAAACTGCACCTGGGTGTAGACATTGCTGGAAAAATGAGCTACCGCCATAGTTCATTGAACTGTGCAGCATTGACATAACAGTCATACAGAATGAATGGAGATATGTCAGGGAATAAATGAAGGCATGAGCTCATGGATGCTTGTAAACTCACTGCAGAACTTAACAAAGAAGGGGCTGCAGTCTGAAGGCTGGAACAGCTGCAGCAGGTGGAGTTGCACACTGTCTTAACATTTCAGAAAGAAAGAGGAGAAGATTGTGATCTGGGCACCATTAAATGTCATGGTGTATGCTGATTTCAGGTTTTTTTTTAAATAAAGGAGCTTCTTTTTCTTCTATTCTGAATCCATTACCCATCTCAGATCTGTGCTCAGATTTCAGGGGAATGTGAGTGGGAAGGAGTTTCTTCAGTCAAGATTGTGATTCCACTAAAGGGCAGACCTCACTGGTACCAAATAGATGACCGACTGACATTCTTTCTGTACATGTGTGTGGAAGGAAGTGGAGGAAGAAGAAACAATGGAAGTTAGCATACATAGTTATTTATTTGCTATTTGTTTATTGTTTAGGCCAGGGGTGCTCATTAGGTAGATCATGATCTACTGGTAGATATTGAAGGGTGTCCTGGTAGATCTCGAAGGGCGTCCTGGTTGATCCCAGGCAGATCGCAGGCACAGTGTGTATGGCTCCCATGCCATTTGTGAGGAATGCTCAGCGGCTTATTATACTCACACAGGGCCGTAGCCAGGATTTTGATTCGGGGTGAGTTTGGTTCGGGGGCTGAGACTGGGTGGAAGAGGGTCTACCATAGCAAACCTTTTGTATTGTTATCCCAATAACCCCATTAATGTGGGATATAATGAGCATGGTGATCAGATCATGATATGAATAAACATAACAGTTTAAATAATGTACCAGTAAGGCCTTCTCACGGACCACCCTGAGAATTTCGGGGGGGGGGGGGCTGAAACCCCCTTAGCCCCCCCTGGCTACATGCCTGTACTCACATTTAGTTGAATTCAGTCTTAAAATGTATTATATGGCTCTCACTGAAATAAATTTCCTAATATTTTGCTTTTATGGCTCTCTGAGTAGTGGGTAGGTAGATCTTTGGGACTTAGTTGTTTTATAAGTAGTTTGCATGCTGGAAAAGTGTGAACACCCCTGGTTTAGGCTCATAACCCAATATTCATCCAGTGAGCTCTACTCTTCCCATTAGATCCTATAACAACCTTCTAGGATAAGTCAGGGAGAGAAAGGGTGGGGAGGGAGGGAGAGAGGACAAGAGATCTTGGCTGAAGGTTTTCCAGTAAAACTATGGCTCAATGGAGAGTGGGGTTTTCAAGTCCTTGTCCACCACTTTCATCATTGCACCACACTTCTCCATGTTGTACAAGGGAACAGATTCTAACCTTTCAATATTAAGTTTAACACAAAGGGAATAACCAAAAAAAAGGAGGAGGAGGAGGAGGAAAGGGGCAAAACAGGGAGTGATATGCAATGATTTCAATTTTACATATAAAGACTTAGGACCTCATCACATTGAGGTCACCTATTTGGGTGACAGCAGGAGGATTCACCACAGATCATGGCAAATCTGGTGTGGGGCGTGGGGAACCTGCTGCCCCACTCCCCAGCCTGCTCACCCTGCCTCTCACCTCATCCCACAGGGAGAAGCGTTAACTGCCTGGCTTCCCCCATTGTTTATGCAAAACAGGACACATTTTGTACTGCCAGTGCTGCCTCCTGTGACACTTGGACCTTCAGCACGGAGCCCTCCTGGAAGTAGATTGACATCTTGTGATGGGATCTAGAATGCTCCATGCCTGAAGTTACATCCAAGGACATCTTCATATGTACCCTTTTTTCTGTGGTGGTAACTGGATTTTTAGGGTTCAGTCACAAAGCCTGATGGCTCCCATCACACCCTATATAAGTACTTCAGGGGCAGTTCCATGGCTGAAGTGCTGTCGCCTCTGAAAAAATTGTGACAGAAAATGGCAGATCCCTGTCTTTCCATAAGGAAAGATGGATTGAGCCATTGAAAAAGAAATTCCTCCCATGTAGGGGGGGAAACTGTGATGGACTGGGGCATGGGGCAACAGGTTCCTATGCCTCCTATGCAACCATCACCAGGCTGCAGTGATCTATAACATCTTGGTGGTAGAATACCTTAGAGTGCTGTACCTCTCCATCACATCTAATCCCACCAAATAATTAACTAACTAAAGATTCCCCGAATCACCTCTAGGATATTTGGGAGGCATTTTCACCATGTTTTGGTGACTTTCTGGGCAACTTTGGGAGAAGGCTTTTTAGCAATCAAAACTGAGCAGAAGAGATTTCCTATTTACTTCTTGTTTCCAACCCCCCCCCCCCCCAAAACAACCCCTTGAAACTGGCTGAGGGAAAATACAATGCATTCCACATTCAGTAGACATTTTGGTGCATTTCATAAAAAAATAATTTGGGTCCTTGAGTGTCCTGAGGACCCCCAAACTTAGTAGAAATGTATTCCCCTAGAGTTCATTTGAAGTGGTTTGGATATATTTGTTGACCTTTGGGGAGTCCTGGATACTTCAGGAATGGACTGAAAGGCTGCATCTGGTCCACAGGCTGCACTTTGCCCAACCAGAAGGACTGAGATATTGGAAGTGGCATGGTAACTTGCCGGTGTCCTGGGGTCCCCACTCTTGAGCCCATGGGGCAAGAAAGAAGAAAAGTATGGAACTGGAGACTTCTAGTCAGTGGTAAAACTAGAGCAATGACAGTTTGAGATATAAGAGTGTTTGGGCAAAATCATGGAAGACAAAACATTTCTACTGGATTCAGGAGCAGAAAGATAAATGACGTGGATTTTAGGAAGATGGCACATGTTCAAAGTGACAAGAGTCACAAATGATTTTGATGGAGGAATGGTAGATTGATATGAGCAGACCATGAGGAGAGAGAGCTGAATATTGAAAAGGAGAAGAGTAAAAGCTTGGATGGTTGGAGCTTTACTATGAAGTTGGAAAGGGAGTCACATAGCTCTTTTAGAAGTTATTGAGCTTCACCTCTTAGAAAACGTCACCTAGGGCTGCTGAGAATCATATCTCAATGACACAAGAAATTCCATTTGACTCTTACCCTTGCTGCAAATGGAAAGCAATATGTCTTGGCTGTGAAATAAATATGGGAAACAAGGAGCAAAGGTGTCAAAGAGCAATGAAAGTGAATCTTCAGGTGGATGGTGACATTGTTGATAGATGCAAGAAGCCTATGAGAAGAGTGCCCAGGGGGGAAAATACTTTGATGTACTGAATTGATCAAAGGACCACAGTGGAAACAATAAGGACTTCTCCCAATGTTAGGACACTATTTGTGGAAAGCTCTCCTTTTGAATACCGGTCTGGTGCTGAAAATGCCCTTCTTGCAAAGCCTAGTGAAAACCCAGCGATTCATTCAAGCATTCAGCGCCTAATGAGATCATAACTGGTTTTCCAAGCTATCAGTTTGCTGGTATTGTTCTGTTGAATTGCTAAATTGTTCTGAAATGTTTTGTATTGTCTGGATGCTTTTAAGATGATTTTATTGATTCTACCTTGGCTTCAGGTCTATTGGCAGAGGGCTGGTTAGAAATGATGCAATAAATAGGCTCTAAGCAGAAATATCAGTGAAGCGAGTTGAGTTTTGGGTACTTGTAATAGTTTTGTTTTCCCAGCCAAGGAATATTTTTTGATATCTCTAACCTTCTATACTGTTATTATATAATGTACCCTGTTATTATATATTGGTATTATGGAATATCTGTTCTGCCTACTGATTACTCTATAATTAGTGCTATGAGAAATATCTTTTCAATGCAATTTTCAATGCAATTTCAGCTTCACTGAAATTGTAGAGGAAGAAATATGAGCTACCTCCTCCCATGGGGCCTTTTAGATTAGGCTGCGTGGGCAGCTAGTGAGACTGCATAGCAATTGGACACACACACACACACACCCAAGGTCATTTTTACAAACTCTCAAGAAATCAATGCTGAATATCATACCGTCAAATATCAGTTGAAAAACAGTAAAAGATGCTTAAGGACAAATAACCTGTTTGCTTTAAACAGGTTTTCATGTTTGGTCTCAGACAGATTCTTTCACATCAAGAGTCCTTTCTCTTGATGTGAGAGAACTAACACTGGATCATTTTTTGTGATTTTTTTACTTAAGCAACTTTGCCCAAAAGTTCTAGGACCCTGAAGAGATCTGGTCAGGCCATTTACTATGATTTGAAGCTAGCACTGCCAGAAATGAAACACCCCCCTCCACACACAACTTTTTTTGTTCTCTACTTCTTGGTCCTTCCCATACATTTTGGAAAAATCTATGCAGTTGTGGAGAAACACTGGATCTCAATATCTGTTTTGAATCCAAATTGCTAATGATCTTCAGTAGTGCCCAAAATCCCAGATTTGAAAGAGACCACTCGTTCCAGGACCATCTGCGATAAGTGAAAATCCGTGAAGTAGGAACACTCCTCTTTTCCCCTCCCTAATTCCCTCCCCCCTTTCCTTGCACACCACACTTCCCACTGGCTCCTCCTCATGTGCCTGGCTCCTCCACCCCTCCTCCTCCTCTTCCCCCTCTTCCTTCCCTGCTCACGTGGGGAAGGAAGGAAAGGAAGCAAGCCCTCCTCCTCTTCCCCCTCCTCCCTCCCCATGAAACAGCGAGTCCACTATATACAAACCGCGAAGTAGCAAGGAAACATTGTATTTCAGTTTGGAGGGCTCCCAGACTCTACCTAAATCTTATTAATTTGTCTAGGGATTTGGATTTGTCTGGATCCCTGACTCACTTGCAGTCATGTTTAGCTTTTCGAGTGGAATGTAAATGTCAAAGGGCCTCTTCACACTACATATGTTGGTATGATCCCACTATAGTTTTCTTGCTTATATCCTATGGAAACCTGGCTTCATAGTTTGATGAGGCTCTAAAGTGCTGATTTCTAAACACTCTAAATGCCCACAAATTAACATCAAAACCAGGCAGGGTGGCTACCTGAATTGGATACACCAAATTCCTGACACCCCTTGAGTTAAGGTTAAGGATAGTTAAATAGGTAACAATTCAAATAAATGTTGCCCAATTTGAACCCAACCACTGTTGTCATGTGTCTTCTTTCGGGAGTGGGCAGGCAAAGCCCTTTGAGCTTTAAAAGACCTAGACCTTAAAAACAGGAGCTCAAGGAAGCCATCGTTTTCAAGATCTGAGGTCAGTTTCCTCACAGACATGTGAACGTTGGCGCTGAGAGATGAAAAAACCTGTTTGATCACATATTTCTGTTTAATGTTTGTGTTCACATGGATCTGAAGGCAGTGCAGAAACTCACATCATATAGTTGGGAAGTGGTTAGATGTGCTACTTTTTTTGGCCATGCTAACTGGGAGATTATGGGAATTGTAGTCCAAAAGTCCTCCACCTCACTTCAAGCATTGACCTTAGGTGATGAGCACCCTTTCCTCTTACCAACATTAAGGAAAGGACATTGTCACAACCTATATTTATTTACAGGCCCTTCTGGCTCTTGTTTTCTACTTGGTCATCAAGGCTGCAGGCTTTTATAGCTATGCTTTCCTTGTTCTGTCAGCTTCTGGCTCTTCATGCCACCAGCTGATCTGTCATTGCTATGTATTTTTTCTCAGTAACTTTTTTTTCTCACTAGCATTAGTTAGGCTCAGAGTACTCACACACTGCAGTGTTTCAGGTTTAGCACAGCTGCAGTTTGATCTTTTTATCTATGCATGTGCCAGTTAGGCAATGGTTGCCTGGGTATTTAAAGCCCTCAGAGTCCCAGAGTGCCCACAAAACCAAATGCATGTACCCATTTTCACAAGGTACAGAGTTTCTTTGAGATACAGACATATAAGTGTCACTACAAAGGATTTAGGAATGAGTTGTAAAAATGTTTGTGCATTTATGATTATTTATTTAGCCATTCTTAAATTTACTATGCCCAGTACCATGAGATCTATCTCATTGCTTTATGGGCAGTCTGGCCTCTTAAATGGGGATGAATTAAGATCAGACACCAAGAAGAATGAATACATTCTCTTGTGCCAGAAAGGTTAGTACAGAGGCTGCCTTCTGCATAGAAAGGCCATTGATCCAGCCAGCTTAATACCATCTATAGTACACCAAGGTTGAAAAACTTGCAACCCTCTGTATATTGTTGACTTCTCTCACACATTAGCCCTAACTAGCTAGGCCAACAATGCATCAATATCGAAAGACCAAAGCTTATCCACTAGGCATGAGAAAAAAGTTATGAAAATGAAATGATTCGTAAGAAATTCGTAAGAAATGCTACTTTCGAGTATTTCCGCATCTGGAACGCCAACCAGGAAGTGGACTTTCTTTATAGAACTTCGGGGCCAGGATTTTCTTAAGTATCGTTATTAGGTCGTAAGGGGGCACCCTCCTTCTCTCTCACCACCCTCCCGCCTCCCTTGCCAATAAGTATTATGGCAAGGCAAGCCCTAAACTCGCTCCTTCTTCGGCTGGAAGCCTGGAAAAAATGTAAACAGAGAGGATTACTCAGAAGTAAATCTGCAAAGGAAGTAAACAGAGAGGTTTACTCATGAGTAAATCCGCAAAGGAGGGCACTTTGGATGTTTACATTTTTCCAGGCTTCCCTGCCCCTCCTGCCGGCCAGGATCTAAAGCATCAAAGAGTATTGGGGTAGTTGCACACAACACACGAGAAACCAACCTAATGTATAATAGAATGAATGCTAACTTATAGAGTAAGTGCCTAATATTATAAGTAATCCAACTGGTCATATACCTACATTCCATGCACATGCAATAATACAGCAGTAATAACAATGGGTATAAGAAGAGGTAAAATTCAAACCGAAGTATTCTGACTGACCACAGCGTCCCTCCTCAAGCGGTGCAAACTGCAAACAGCTCTTCTCTATGAGCCCGGGAGGCAGCCTCTCCCGGGAAAAGTCAAAAGCCCGGGCACAGCGTTTGCTGCCTGGGTGCATATACATATTCTTTGGGGGGGATTTGCTGCAGAATCCCGGGATCATAGAGAAGAGCCCGTTTGAGGAGGAACCAGTCAGAATACTTCGGTTTGAATTTTACCTCTTCTTATACCCATTGTTATTACTGCTGTATTATTGCATGTGCATGGAATGTAGGTATATGACCAGTTGGATTACTTATAATATTTAGGCACTTACTCTATAAGTTAGCATTCATTCTATTATACATTAGGTTGGTTTCTCACAGGATCTAAAGCGTGCCAAGCCTTGATGCGCTTTAGATCCTGGCAGGGCAGGAGGAGTGGGCGGGCCCTCCCTGCCCCTTCTGCCTGCCAGGATCTAAAGCCTTGAAGAGGCTTCATGATGGGCCAACTTCAGCCCTCCAGGTGTTTTGGACTTCAACTCCCACCATTCCTCACAGCCTCAGGCCTCTTTCTTTACCTCTCAGCCTGGGCAAACTTGGGCCCTCGCTCCCTCAGGATTGGGGTGAGAGAGAGGCAGCGAGGAGCGAGGGGGGCCCCTCCTCCTCCTTTTTTGCTGCTTCCAAGAATAGAATACCCCCCTCCCTCCCTCCTTCCTTCCCTCCTTCCTATTTGGAGAGTCCCATCTAGAATTCAGTGTGATTTATTCAAGTTTTGGCCTACAACTCCCAGAAATCCCAGCCAATTTACCAGCTGTTAGGATTTCTGGGAGTTGTAGGCCAAAACCATCTGGAATGCGCATGCACTGGCATACGAACTACTAAAGAATTTCGTTAGTAATTACATTTCATTTTAGAAATTTTTGGAAAATTTTTTGTAAGTCTTTCTATTACTAATAAAAAAACCCCACCTCATTAGATTTTCGATTCCCTATTTTTATTTATTTTTATTTATTTATTTCTTCAATTTTGTATTCCGCTCCTCCCCACAGGCTCGGGGCGGATAACAGCAATATATATGGGCATCATGTCGCAGACATGCAGCCCTACAATAAAAACATTAGAACACATTAAAAACACAATACATCACATCACAAGGTGCAGGGTGACATACAAAAGGTTTCTTGGGGTACAATCCTTCTGTGCCTAGTTGAAGGCTAGTCTGAAGAGGGCGGTCTTACAGGCCCTTCTGAATGGAGCCAGCTCAGACATGGCTCGAGCATTGTCCGGCAGAGAGTTCCACAGCGCCGGAGCTGCCGCAGAAAAAGCTCTTTGTCAAGTCACAGACAGGTGGCAGGAGCGGATTGATGGTATCGTCAGCAGATTCTGTTCATCTGAACGCAGTGATCTCGGGGGTAGATACGGGGTAAGGCGGTTTTTGGGTTCTAAACCATGCCTGTTATCCACACTTTGATTGGAACTGGATCTCCCATCTAAAAATGCTAGGGATTGAATTGAGGGCTTTTTTTAAAAAAACAACATTGTGGGGCATGATGGCAGTAACAGTTTGTCAACATCTGGAATGCCTGGGTTTCCTCACCCCTAGTAGTAGACCTCCGGGGTTTTCAATAGGGGTCTTTTCCAGGATGGCTGGGATGGCAGATGTCAAACCCATGTGATTTACTATCATGTGCTCAGACAATGAGCTGCAGCCATATGCCCTTAAGCCTGTTTCCGGATCTTCTGTATTGGATTACAACTAATATCACCAGTCTTGCTGAGAATTGTTGTCCAACAACGTGTGGGCCCATGTTGCAGAGCCAGCACACTAAAAGCTGAGACTGCAATTGTATGTTTTTAATTGTTAATTTGTTATTATATGGTTTGTTGCTGTGTTGTATTGAGGGCAGAGACTGCCTGTGTAAACCGTCCCGAGTCACCTTCGGGCTGAGAGGGGCGGTATAGAAACGTGACAAATAAATAAATAATAAATAAAGCTGTCCAAGACTTGGGATAAGTGTTGCCAAAGTCTTGTCAGATGAACCACTCAAAAGTGCTGCCTTTTCTTCCCATTTATTCTTCTCTGTCACTGACTGATAACACTTCTGCCTAGGATTTGGCATTGTTACTTTGTGACCTATAGCTCCCAGTCTCCCCCAGCCAGCATGTCCAGTCCCCTCCCCCAAAATTAATATTTCCAGTTCCTATGTCCAACCAGTCCCCTCTACCCGGGTTATGTCTTTTTTACCACTGTTTTTTTAGGTCTGTGGCTGACCTTTCTCTGCTTCACTTCGCATTTTCTCTCTCCTTGATTACACCCAGTCTCTTGAGTTCGAAACAAATTGGGGACTAATACATGGTGAACCTATTGACAGTGTATTTTTAAACCAAACTGCAGAGTTTCTATAAAAAGAATTCTTAGACTAAAGTTAGACCGGTGAGAGGTGTCACTTTCTTTAATGAAAGGATATCATCAAAGTAGGAATGGAAAGCTTATTTGCAAATATTTGAACAAAAAGATTAAAAAGAGGTTTCCCCGAGAGTCAAAAATAATGGGTGATGAAAATCTGGGTAGTTCAGGAATAATTCTCCATGAGGAAGGTCACTTTCTGTGTCTATGTGTAAAGAAAATGGCATTTTCAACTTTCCGTGGTTGAACTTTGTTTTTATTACTATTTTCTGAGTTTAAATTCCCTGAACCCCATTCTGGTTTTCATGTCAGATGTTCCAAACTGCAGCCAGTGTTTGGATACAGCACAGTTGTTGTGGAGTCTCTCATAGAGGGATGAAGATTGATTAAATTACTTGTTTGGTGTTTTCTGGTACTGTATATATTTTTACACCAAAATCAGGAGGGAGTTGTTGCCAAGGTAGAAAGTGGGCACTCCATGACTCAGGAATGCTTCTCCACATCCTAAACATATTTATTTATTTATTATTCAATTTTATATTCCGCTCCTCCCTGCAGGCTCGGGGCAGATCACAATGAGCAATAAAACATGCGATAAAACATACAATAAAACATCAGATAAAAACACAGTACATGACAGAACATCAGCAGATTACACTTCTCAGCACAGATGGAGACACATCATACCATCTTCTTGTTACTCAAATACATAATTTTGATTCCATTTCTAGGGACAGAAAGGAAAAGTGGCTCTATCATCCTATGAGGAAGTCATGGCATCTCTTACATGAAGTCTTTGGACACTGAATTGGACTTAGATATGGCTATATGGATGATAATAATGTTTTAAATTGATTTTTAACCTAATGTTTTTTACCCAGTGTGTAATGTCATGATATACCATGTTTTTGTATGTGTCTGCATCTAATTGTTGCCAGTTTAAGCCACACATACAAAAACATGGTGTGTGTGTGTTGAGATGGATGGGGTACAAATATTTGAAATAAATACATTCTTATTGGTGTCCAAATTTCAGAATGCTCATACTTCTATCCAGAGGTACTGGTGTTTATGGCAAAAATAGGTTATTGTTTCAAATAAGTATCAGAGGTTCCAACTGAGCTATATACATATCTTGGGTTTTTCACAGCACTACTTCCCAAGTGGTGAAAAACATCTGTCACAGAATATAATTTTCCTCACTTCCATATCTTGCATTTAGTGTGCTTCATGTTCTCATTTAGAAGGCAAATGAGGCATACTTCATAAATCTTATTGCTGAGGCCTGTATTAAGAAACTTATTAAGAGGGCATTGAACCAAGCCAATGCTGGATCTGGACAAAACTTGGCACATAGAGCCAATGTGCTCAACTGTGCATAGAGGCAGGCATTGGGGAATGATTGCCCTTTTTCAAATGGCAGTTGCTGTTTACCTGGATCCAGAGAGACCCAGAAGGCAGCCGACGGGCTCGATGCACTCCACTCCCAGCCACGAGTTTGGTGAGATTTCAATGCACAGGCGCAGATGGCTATTGTGGCCTCCGAATGGTCTGTGGTTTGGCAGTATCATCTTTGGCGCCTGGGCTGTCAGTGCACTCCCCTTTCTCTCCTGGCACTGAAGGCTGAAACCAGGGGCACCAAAAAGGAAAGAGAGTGCGTAGAGGACCCTGGTGCAGACAAGGATGCCACTGTGCCATGTACCAGTAAGGCCTTTCTGTGGACCACCCTGAGAATTTGGGGGGGAGGATGAAGCTCCTCAACCCCCCCCCCCCGGGGGGGGGGTCTACATGCTTGTCTGGCATTGAATTTTGCTATTAATATGTTGTAAACTGTTTTGAGTCCCCTCAGGGGTGAGAAAAGTGATATATAAATTCAGCAAATAAATAAATAAATATTCAGGAAACCAAAACTAACTAATAGGCTAATATCAGATAGTACATATACAGTTTAATATTACTGATCCTCAGAAGAGTACACAGTGATCATCAGAATTTGGTCTAACAAACCTTTTCAATAGGGTTAGACTTGCAGTTTTAACTCCATTTATTTTCAGCATTCGATCATCTGCCTGGCCAATTATGCATACCTCCCCTTTCCCATTATATCACGAGATTACTTTTTGTTCTGATGCTATGCCATTAATAAGAATAGGAGTTCTGGCTTTAACTACATAATGGCTGCATAAAAACCCTGGCTGTATACCCAAAAACCTGTGAATGTATTTTAAAAAGCCAAAAGATAGGTATTTTGGCCTAAACTGTCCATATGCCTTCTTTACTCTTGTAAAGGAAACAAGCCACCACACCTTGGAGTATTATTGGATATGGGAAAGTGATCTTTAAAATGGGATGTTGCCCCCCATGAGGAAAAGTGTGTAAACCCGAAGATCAACAAATTAAATAGATATGACACAGTGGGGGAAGGAAGAGAGAGGCAAAAGCCCACCTGCTTCCAAACAGCCCAGTCGGTTGAACGGAAGAAAATGAAAATTAAATTGAGTGCCTCTCCAGTGCATCATGCCAAGCATAGTATTCCCAAAAGGCAAAATGCCAACAGAAATACCTGCCAAAAATCATAGGAATTTATTAAGTAAAACTACAAGAATACAAGCAAGTGGTATAATAATATCCCAAGACAGGAAGGGGGTTCAGTCATCACCATCTGTCCAAGCAGCCCAGTTGTAGCAATTTCCATGTTGGATAGAGCAACTGTTCCCTTTCCTGCTGGCCTATTGCCTGCCAAATGCTACATTTTAAAGCACCAGACTTGCCTTGCAAATGGCTTCATTGCATCTGATCTGCAGCTTGAAGCAGATCTAATCCACCACACGTGGCTCTTATCGGAAGCTGCACGCACAACTAGGATGCTTCGTGCCCAGACATCGGGTTAGTCCATTCTGTTTTGCTAGAACAGAAGGCAAAATAAGGCCAGGCCTGCTGTGAGAGAATACACTCTCCATTTTAATGCAAACTTGTTGATTAATTTTAAAGAATTTTAGAAAACTCTTCTCTTTAAGACTGCATACTATTAATTATTTTCTCATTTTCTATTGAAGTAGAATTTGCTTACCCTATAAGCTCATGCAAAATTCAATCCAAAAAACTCTCGATCGACTTATTCATGGGTCAGTGTGAGCGCTGTATTTTAACTCTTCGAGAAGAAGATTTTTCCTTTTTTATGAGTTGAGTGGAAAAGGCAAGAGCTTAATTCATATTGGGAGAACCTAACAGAAACACGGGCTCCCCCTTTCCACCATGCCACTACTTTTGGTCTTTTTGAATGCCTGTCAAGTATGCCAACACAGAATGATCTTCAATTTCTCAATGGGTCATATGAAAAACCCATAGTTTTGCCCTCCAAATCTGCTTTCAATTTCTAAATGAGGTTGACTTATACATTAGTAAATTCTGAACAGATACATTAGTTGCTGCTGTGTGCCTTTAAGCTCTTTCCAATTTATGGCCACCCTAAGGCAATACTATCACAGGATTTTCTGGAGCTGAGTGTTGTGTGACTCGCTGAAGGTCACCCAGCGGGTTTCCATAGTCAAGTGGGAAAATTGAACCCTGGTCTCCAGAGTTGTAGTACAAAACTCAAACTGTTACATTGTGCTACCTCTCGTGTGCTCCAGAATTAGCCCTGCTAAATGTCTCCATCTAGCATGCTTCACTACTTTACTTTTTTTAAAAAGGGGGTGGGCGGTGGGTGGAGTTGAGTAAAAGCTTTCAAATTCCATTCAAAGCTGGATTCTGTGTCAATAAATCTGTATCTCTAACATCTCTCGCTTTGGTAAACGTTTAGCATGAGCTGGAGAGCAAGAGCTAAAGGGCTCTTACCCTGTGGCTCTTAGCCTAGGGCCATGACAGAAAAAGACCAGGCCAATTGACAGAACAACCTGTCTTTAGCTGGGAGGACTATAAAGGGAGGCCACATTGATTCCCAGTAGCATAGTAGCAGATCATTGGATGGCAAACTGAAGCAAGAGCACAGGGCCATGCAAAATGTCTGCCCGAGGGCAGCAAGTGTCTTTCAACTCCATCCGGGTTGACACAGACAGTCAAAGAATTTCAAGCTGGTGGCTTCAAGAACAGCACATCTTGCCCTTGGAATATTATATTAGTATGCAATATTCCAGTGTCTTTGCACTGTTCTGTGTTTAGAGAAAAGTGCTCCATTTCTGTAGTTAGGTAAAGTGGAGATACGTGGTAGGGATGAAACAGGTCAGTGGAGGGTTTTTTAAGGCCACCTCCATCATGATGACCGCAGTAAAGAAATCAGTTTTTTCTACTGTCATTGTGTCATTGCTGTTTTATTCAATGAAATTTAAAACTCCAAAAGCATAGTTAATAGCCTAGGATATTGAGAAGGAGCTCCTCAGCAGCCTTGCTATGATAAGTTTGAAAAATCTATTTTGGTTCTGATTTTGGCTTTGCTTTGTGAGTAAATTGTGTGTGGGGAGACGATGGAGACAGCTGGACTGAACTGGATCATATGAGTCTAGACTGTAGGCTTGTTTGATCAAGAAAAAAATGGTTCAAAACTTATTTTGGATGTAGGGGCGCTGGTGATTTGATTTTGAAATGATTTCTGAAATTTTCTGAAAAAAGGTTGGAATTTTCTGAAATTTCCGAAATTTCCAAATCACTTTGTTAATGGCAGGTGCGATTTCACAATGCACAAAAACCTGCAAATGGGCCAGGAAAAACTTATGGGATTTATTATCAGGGGAATTCTAGTTTTCCAAAGCACAGAAGTCAAACCCCAGAAGGAAAAAAGCCCTTTAAAGTTGTTTCCCCTGCTTTAGGAAGGGAATTATTAACAGCAAAGGGGAATTCCGGTTTTCTAAACCACAGAAGTCAAACCAGAGGGGGGGAGCCCTTTAAAGTTGTTTTCTAGTTTCAAAAACTACAACGTGTAATCCAAAACAGACAAAGGGGGCTCCTTAGTGGTATTTTGTGTCGTTCCTCAAGGAAAATATTTGTTTCACCCCAGCCCTGTCCTTCTCTTGCAAAGCGTTCCCACCCAAGCAACCTGCCCTAGTCCCTCTGCCTTTGTGTCCCCGGCTCGCAATGAGCCCATGAGGTACGCACGGCCCTTTAAAAAAAGCAATGGCTGCTGTGCCAAAACCCCGCCCCTCCTGAGATGGTTTCCCCTCATTTGCTGGAGGCAAGCATCCCAGCATGCAAAAAAGCCACTTGCCTCCAAACGCTGTTTCATTTTCGATTCACTTCCTGAATTGGAAAAAAGATGGCGACAGTGGCTTCGAAATGGCAAGGATACTTCTGGGTTCCCAAATCACTTCGATATCGCTTCAAAAAGGGATTTATTCCGATTTTAATCTGAATTACGGAGATTCTGACTGGAACTGACCACGCCTACTAGACTGCCATATAATGCAGTTCAAAGCAGATAATCTGGATTTTACATGGCCTAAGACGTTCAAGGGCAGTACTATCAAATGTTAGAAATGAGAACACTATGTTGGGACATTTTATCACAGAAAGGCCCAGAAATATTGCAATCAAATACATTTGATGGTACAAGATATTGTTAAGGTGAAAATTAGGCTGCATTTATCAGTTGGTTATGCATGTAATCATCTAAAAAGAAAATTAGAGAGACTGTTAGATTATATGAAAATTCCCCCAATAATGTATATACTCAGAAGTGAGAGGAACCAGTCATCCCAACCCAAGAAGTGATGATTTGTGAATTAGCCAAGATGTACAACATGACTATGCTGATTATAGGGAAATCTTTAACTTTAAGAAATATTGAAATTTTTGCAACAAAGATGGGGACATTTATCAACTTTGGAATTAATGCACTAATAAAGTGTTGCTTTAAAAAGAAATGTGATTACATTATTATTCAAAGGAGTAGACTACTCTAAGGGGTCAGAGTGGGGAGTTGTAGTTTTCTTTTTTTAGTTGTAGTGTATAGTTGTGCGGTCTTGGCAGTTTTATAAAGATAAAATATCTGTTTGAGTGTTTTTCTTTATGCTTTCCTTGCATAAAAATAAATAAGCTCTGCACGAAATATGTGAACTTGGTTAAACTGGGGGCTGCAACCTTGCTTCATGAAGCCCTGCAATGTCTCGATAGCAGTACTTACATCCTTAGCACAGCAGCTATTGCATTTACTTCTGAAAGTCACTATGACACCAGACCCACACAAATCCAAGCAAGGGCAAAACAAGAAGGCTATGGCTTCCTGGGAAATGTGACATGGGGTGGTGGTGGAACAATTAGGGCTGCAGTCCTGTGGTTGGCTCCTTCATCGACATCAAGTAGCATGGCTAAGCTGCTGGCTGGTCAGCCTGCCAGCAGCTAACATTGTACTCCTCGCTCCAACCAAAGGTACTGGATGAAGGTCAATAATATAGCTGAGTGCTCACATCTATCTTTCCGCCAGCAGCTCTAGGGTATGCTCCCTTTGGTTCTAAAATAATATTAGTTGTCTCTGTGGGGACACACTTGCCTTTATTTTTTGTGGCTGTCAGTCACACATCATTTAGGATTACATTCAGATACTTTTTTCTCTCTCGGTGCTTTTGACATTGCAACTCACACTAAACTTTATGTTTCCCCCCTCTTTTGTACTTTTTCCAATAAAATAAAACAATGTAGATTTCAAAAAGATATTTTCTGCTTTCTATTTAAGGACAATACTTCAAGCACCTGCCATAAATCTATATCACAAAAAAGAAGTTTTACTCAGCAGCTTATATGGATGAGTTAGAGTAAGAATGAGTCTGGAAAGTTGGTGTTACTCTTAATTTGAGGAGATCAAGGGGATTTACATAAGTTTTGACTCAGCTATCAGTGATTACTTCAATTGGTTTATCCTCGTGGGACTGATATATAGAATTCAGATTTATGTGAGAGTGTGTATGTCTGACTGAGAGAGTGTGAGTGAGAAAGACTGAGGATAAGAGAGGCTAGCTGTATAAGAATGTGTGAATAAGAACATCAGAAGCATCACTGATTTTTTTTTGAATGGCACATTTTCTGACTGGGAGAAGTTCCTTCCAGATGGAGGCCTTCTAGCACTATCACTCAAAAAACATTGTGGCAAATGAGATTGTGTGGCTGTTCCACTTTTCCTTCTCTCACTCAATTTCTCTCTCTCTCTCTCTTGCTTTTTTGTAAGAAAATAAAAAGTGAGAAAACATGGGAGGGTTGTACTGAGATGGTAAATCATCCAGTTGTTGAGTTGAAATGTTCAACTCATTTCCTACTTATGGAGAACCAAAGGACCTCATTGCACTGATATCCTGAAGCCAGGGAACAGCAGGGGCATCCATGGGGAAGCCGGGCAAATCTGGTGAGCAGTGTGGGAACCCAACGTTTCACATCCCACATTGCCGCCTTCCCCATTTTACGGGGGAAATGACATTGCCGGGTTTCTCCTGATGCTTTTCTACTTCATGAGAACATGAGAACCCTCCTGTGTTCTCAGAGCTCTGTCGTAGGTTGATTTCAACATGGAGCCAGTACAGAGCCCCACCAGAAGTAGTTCTGCATCATGTGATGGGCTCTATCCGGCTCCATCCTGGCTCTGGGTTGAAAGCATTATGATGGAGCCCAGACCTCATGTGATGAGGTTGTAAGATGAAACTATCATGGGTTTTTCTGGGAGTGAGGGTATATAACTTGACCAAAGTAACCCAGTGAGTTTCTATGGCTGAATAGGGAATCAAATTGGCCCCAAGAGGTGTCATTCAGCATTCAAACCACTACACCATGGTGGCTTTCATTATCATCTTGTCTGTGTGGGAGATAAGGGAATCGTACAATGGCAACCACACCTGGAGGCATTCCAATGTCAGTCTCTGGTCTCATCTTTTCAGTAATTTCCTTGAAGAGGTGTGTGTGGGGGGATGTTATTTTAGATTAGCAACAAGTTATTAAGTAACAATCAGAACTGTAAGAGCTATATGAGAGTGGAGTAGACTGCCTTGGGGAGTAGTGAGCTCCTTCTTTGAAGGTTTAAACAAAGATTGAAGGCCACCTCTCAATAATCCTTATTCTTGCATGGCAGGAGGTTAGACTAGATGGCCCTCATGATTTCTGTCAGCCTTATGTTTCTCAAATGATGAGAAACTTTGATAGGATGAATCAGATATTTTTAAGATGAATTAATTTTTTAAAAAGGAAGAAAACATAGCAGAGTATGGCCATACATCTCTCTCATGACAACATTTGCATTATTAAAAAATCAAGTGTGGGGTTGGCAGCTGGAAAGACCAGAGGAATATAGAAAGATCACAAGCTATTTATTACAGACAGGAAGCATATGAGCTGACAGTGCGATGCATCTGCAAAGAAATAAAACACAACTCTCCAGTGAATTAAGAGAGGTACTTCTAGTAATCCACTTTTAGTCATTCCCGTTCAAGATGAATGAATTCAAAGAAGATCAGGTGCAAAGAGAATCAGTCAGAATGAGTACAGGAAGGGAGGATGGGGTTATGACGGGCACTGAACAAACTTGGCACATTTAATAGAAGAGAAGACGTGGAAAAAATCTGGGAAGAGGCCATATGAAAACAAGAATCAAAGGCTGCTTTAATATTTTATATAATACTTCATGGTGCATGCAAATGTAAGTTGAATTTGCAACCAACATACATGGGGAGCATGTGTGCCTATTTCGCTCTCCAAATGAGACACCCATATCAAGATGGAGCGTGTGTGTGAGAGAGTAGGCTCCCTACCTTAGACTGCATCCCTTTTTAATCTTGCCCAGGTCTGAGCTAAAAAGAAATGGTTATATGCATTTGTAGTAGAAACTGGCTTTGCTCAACCTTGTTTTCTAGTGACAAAGATCATTGCATTACACAGGTGAGATTTATTTATTTATTATTTTTATTTATTATTCGAGTTTATATACCGCCACTCCCCGAAGGCTCGGAGCGGTTTACAACAGAATAATACCGTTAACAGTGAACAACTCTGCACATCACAAACAATAACAAAACAAACTATAGGAGTCATCTACTAGATACCAGCGTTCACCTGGTAAATCTTGATTTGTTTTCCTGATTCCAGGCAGATTTCAGGAACATTGAAACTACCCCCCCCAAACCCCCAAACTTTAGACACTCAGTTGCTCAGCTTCCACAAAAAACTGTGTAATTTTCTGGAATTGAAACAACACTTTATGCACAAAGGCGATGGATGAAAAGACTGCTAGCCTTGATTTTTACAGTCAAGTGGCACAGTTTCTTAAAACCTTGCTGTTACGCAAAATTCTGTGCAGTTTTCAAAAATGATGTAGTTTGTTGTGGCAAGAACGTCTACAAAACATCATCATAAGTTGTGGGAATTTTAACACATCATTTTTCTTTCCATATCATTTTTGGAGGTTGAAAAGTGATCCACGGCACTACAGAAGTGGAAGAAAAGGTCAATAAGAGAGCTTTGTGTGTGTTTGTGTTAGTAAAAAGAATCCCTTTCAAAACAGTCTCCCATGGGACAACTGCAGAAGAATGACAACAGCCAAAAAGGTACTAGCATCTAGATGTAATTGTAATTTACATGCCTTGTGCAATAAAACCCTAAGAAAAGAAACTAACAAATACACTGATGTTATTCATTCCCTTGCACAAGATAGTGGTTTTGCTTCCACTCATACAACTGTGAGTGTGAGGAAATAATTTATCTTACACTTTGTTGGTAAGATTAATAGAAACATAATCCCCGAGGATGCCTGCCATAGATGTGGGCGAAATGTCAGGAGAGAATGCTTCTGGAACATGGTCATACAGACCGAAAAACTCACAGCAACCCAGTGATTCCGTCCAATTTTTTTCTCATGTCAGGAGCGGCTTGAGAAACTGCAAGTCGCTTCCAGTGTGAGATAATTGGCTGTTTGCAAGGACGTTGCCCAGGAGACGCCCTGATGTTTTAATGTTTTACCATCCTTGTGGGAGTCTTCTCTTATGTCCCCGCATAGGGAGATGGAGCTGACAGAGCTCATCCACACTCTCCCGAGATTTTTTCTCATGTCAGGAGCGACTTGAGAAACTGCAATTTGCTTCTGGTGTGGCCGAATTGGCCATCTGTAAGGACATTGCTCAGGGGATGTCCGGATGTTTTGATATTTTGCCATTCTTGTGTGAGGTTTCTCTCATGTCCCCACATGGGGAGCTGGAGCTGACTGAAGGAGCTCATCCGTGCTCTCCCTGGATTTGAACCTCTGACCTGTTGGTCTTCAGTTCTGTTGGCACAAGGGCTCCAGGGCCATGAAAGCCTTTGGCAACACATAACCATATTGTTAATTAACCAATGCTACCTAAATGAATACACAAACTACAGGCAGTCCCCAACTTACAAACGACTCATAGTTACAAATGGGGGTGAGACAACAGGAAGTGAGAGAAATCTACTCCTCAGAAGGGAAATTCAGTCCTTAAAGCGTTAGTATGGGGGAAAGGTGTCTCCACTGAAGCTTTCTTACCAATTCTTGTTTCTACAACCAGCCAAACTTTTAAAAATACAATTCTCACAGGGACAGGAAGTGAGGTGAAATCTTCTGAACAGGGGACCAGACAGCAAAACCAACACCACAGGAGTGTTAACCCCTTCCCTGCACTCCAAAGCTAATGTATGGCTGGAGTTACACTGAAAAAAGTACCTGATCCAACTTACATGCAAATTCAACTTAAGTACAAACTTACAGGACCTCACTTGTCTTACTAACTTGATAGAACTCTTTGAGGGTGTAAATAAACACATAGATAAAGGGGACCCAGTCGATATTGTTTACCTTGACTTTCAAAAGGCTTTTGACAAAGTCCCTCACCAAAGGCTCCTAAATAAGCTCTTCAGCCATGGAATCAGGGGACAGGTCTTGTCCTGGATTGGAACCTGGCTAAACTGTAGGAAACAAAGGGTGGTAATAAATGGACACTTCTCTGGATGGAAAGAGGTGAGAAGTGGCGTACCCCAAGGTTCAGTTTTAGGACCGTTACTTTTTAATTTATTCATTAAGGATCTGGATGTAGAAGTAAATTGTGAGGTAGCAAAGTTTGCAGACGACACTAGACTGTTCAGGGTAGTTAAAAATGAAACTGACTGTAAAGAGCTCCAGAAAGATCTCTCGAAATTGAGTGAATGGGCAACAAAGTGGCAAATGCATTTTAACCTAAACAAGTGTAAAGTCATGCACATCGGGGCAAAGAACCCCAAATACACTTATCAACTGATGGGATCAAAGCTTTCTGAGACAAACCAGGAAAGGGATCTTGGGGTTCTGGTGGACAGCTCAATGAAGATGTCAACCCAGTGCGCTGCAGCAGTGAAAAAAGCAAATTCTATGCTTGGCATGATCAGGAAGGGAATCGAAAATAGGTCGGCAAATGTTGTGTTGCCTCTCTACAAATCTATGGCGAGGCCACATCTGGAGTACTGTGTACAATTCTGGTCACCGCACCTCAAGAAGGATATAACGGAACTGGAAAAGGTACAGAAAAGGGCAACAAGAATGATCCAAGGGATGGAGCGGCTCCCTTATGAAATCAGGTTGCAATGCCTTGGTCTTTTCAGCCTTGAAAGACGGCGTTTAAGAGGTGACTTGATCGAAGTGTATAAAATCATGCATGGGATAGAAAAGGTGAATAAAGAAAAAATATTTTCTCTGTCACACAACACTAGGACTGGGGGCACTCCTAAAGCTCCAAGGTAGGAAAGTTAGGACTAATAAAGGGAAATATTTCTTCACCCAGAGGGTCATTGGGTTATGGAACTCACTTCCAGAGGAGGTTGTGACAGCTGTCAGCCTGGACAGCTTCAAGGCAGGATTAGACAGATTCATGGATACCAAGGGAATCAGTAGCTACTGAAATGGACATCCAAGTGCCACCTCTGTGTTGATGGAGGCAGGCAGGATTTTCCCGGGTACTGGTTGTGGGGGTTGGGAGCAGGTGAGGGTTTTGCCCTCCTTTCTGCTAGAGATCCCTGTGTACAACTAGTGGGCCACTGTGTGACACAGAATGCTGGACTAGATGGGCTGAGGCCCGATTCAGCATGGCTCTTCTTATGTTCTTATGTTCTAACTTGGAGACTGCCTGAATATATAATGAAGAATCCCATAAGCCCATACATAGGAAAAATCTATCAGGTCATAAGACTTTTGCAACTAACTTGTTTTCATCAAATAAGATGTAGCTTTGGGGGCCATACATCCATTAACTATTACTTTATACATGCATATATGCAATCTGTGAATCCTATTTGCATAAGAAAATAATTTCTTTTCTTTTTTTGGTCCAATTTCAAGCTATAGTAAACATGGCAATAAGCAATGATCCAGAATTTCCAACCATTTCCTCACATATCGGATCATTTTTCATGTGTCTCTATTGCGGCTGACTGATGTCATTTTCTGGAAATGCACAGATGTAATGACTCTGCTCAATTGGGTCAGCAGCAGAGCATGGAAAAGTTATTTGTTTGACTATAGTTCCCAGGATCTCTTAACCAGCCTGGTCATGGTGGGTGCAAGGGTTTTGGGAAACACAGCCCAAAACTAACTTATTCCAACTATTGCCCATAGGATTATTTCCTGTGAAGGTTTAGTATTTATATAAAGCTTTAGTGTAGAGACCTTTTGTAACGTGGGGATTGCTTGGTAGGGTTACTAAGGCTTGATGGCACGGTGGATTGAAAGGCTTCTCTTGGATCTACAAAGTGTATTCATAACCCAATACAATGATATTTGTATTTGAGAAACAACCTTGTTTCTGGGTTGTTGTGAGTCTTCCAGGCTGTATGGCCATGTTCCAGAAGCATTCTCGTCTGACGTTTCACCTGCATCTGTGGCAGGATCCTCAGAGGTTGTGAGGTCTGTTGGAAACTAGGCAAGTGGGGGTTATGTAACTGTGCAATGCCCAAGGTGGGAGAAAGAACTCTTGTCTATTTGAGGCAAGTGTGAATGTTGCAGTTGACCACCTTGATTAGCATTTAATAGCCTTGCAGCTTCAAGGCCTGACTGCTTCCTGCCTGGGGATCCTTTGTTGGGAGGCGTTAGCTGGCCCAGAGTGATTCTTATCTGGAATTACCCTGTTTTTAGTGTTACTCTTTATTTACTGTCCTGATTCTACAATGGCATTAAATGCCATAGGTGCAGGCAAAACGTCATGAGTGAATGCTTCTGGAACATGGTCATACAGCCAGAAGACTCACAACAACTCTGTGATTCCGGCCAGGAAAGCCTTTGTCAAAACCCTGGTTCTAATTAAAATCCCATACAATTTTCTAGACATCCTATAAATCTATTTTAAGGACTTTCCTGCTTTTGTAGCTTTAGGAGGGCTGTGTACATTTCTCTCCCCCCCACCCCCCCTTTGATTTAGACTCATGTTGCTGCCAAATCAGTTGGCACGTTTACATCCTTGATGTTTTTTCTAGCTCACATTGTGGTTATGCAACACCGACTGCTGCTCAAAAGCATCTGAAAAGCCATGTTGATTAATTATTTCAATTATGTTGACATACCAACCATGCTTACAAGAGCTGTGAGTCTCTTGAGTTGAATGGAAAAGATTAAGTCATTGCAATTTCACGATCAATTCTCTTCTATCTAATCACCGCAGGTAATTGTTTTTGGCTTTCAAAGTCCATACAGGGTCCAAATTACCAAATCAATTTCTGACATACTTTTACAGTGTATCTTTCTTGATGTTGTCTGGATTTTTTTTTGGAGGGGATAATTGAAGGGCGAGGAACTGCAAATAATGGCAGGAGCCATTTTCAATCACATAACATGGTAAACATTGCAAGGACATTCAAAAAATACGGCTGGATTGGACTAAAGCAGTGGTTCTCAACCTGTGGGTCTCCAGATGTTTTGGCCTTCAACTCTCAGAAATCCTAACAGCTGGTAAACTTGCTGGGAATTCTGGGAGTTGTAGGTTAAAACACCTGGGGATCCACAGGCTGAGAACCACTGAACTAAAGGCTTATCAAGCATTCTCTTCTCCCAGTCACTAAGCATATAGTTTTGGAAAGACCACAAGTTCAATATACTGTAAGTGGAAAAGCACCTTCCAGTTTGTGAACATCAGGAGCTCAATACAGTATTGTGTAGTCTTAATGCTGTTTAACTACGTAAGACTTTAGGTTCTAGTCACCAGTACCGCTACATTTTGCCCTCCCTCTTTCTGCCTTCCTGTTTATTTCATGCTAACTCTATAAGTGAGATAAAATAGGGAAGAAGAAATCCCTGCAGAAATAAACTTATTGTAGGAAAGGTGGGGAATAAATTACCACAAATAAAGTAAACCATAAGTAGCAGATAGATAGACCTCGTTAGAAGTAGCTTTTCACAGACTCCCCTTGGCTTCAATGATGTATTTGAAGTCCAGGAGTGGCTGGTGGTTTCCATGCCACTGGACATGGGTTTGTCTAACCTCCAAAGACTATATCCAAAGATTGAAACCCTTTCCTTTCTCTTTTGAAACATTATTTAGCACCTTGGACAGGTCAACTGCTGGAAAGCAGACTCCCTTTTTCCATTACATCCAGTCAGCTCCAGTAATGATTTCCTACTGGGTCAGAAACAATACATCTAGAGCAGGTTTCTCAAACTGTACTCCACAGAGCCCTTGGGGCTCCACGAGTATTAGTGAGGGGCTCTGCGGCACTATGTTGCTTCCCACCTCTTTCCTCCTCCTTCTGAGAAATGCAGGGAAAGTAAAGTTTGGGGTTGCAGCAGCAGCAGAGTTTTTCCAGGGCACAGACCCTTCCCTACCACCACCTCCCTCGCTGGCCAGACTCTTTTTCTTGCCACCCAGACCCTCCCCTTTACCACCTTCTTTGCTTCCAAAACCCTATTTCCCTCCTACCACTCAGGGGGTGCTTTGATTGTGCCTTTCTTACATGGCAGGAAGGAGTTGAACTGGGTGGCCCGTGAGGTTTCTGCTATTTATTATTATCACTATTACTATTACTATTATTATTATTCCAAAGGCTGGATAGCCATCTGTTGGGGGTTGTGCTTTTCCTGCATACCAGAAAGGAGTTGGATTGGATGGTTTCTGGATTGCTGCTGCTGCTGTTACTACTACTACTACTACTACTACTACTACTGTATTTGCACTACAAATGAGATATGTGTAGTGTGCATAGGAATTTGTTCATGTCCCCCTCCCCTCGGAATTAGTTCACACAAACACTCTCTGTCCATCTGCCACCGACCTGGCTCATTTGTCAAATTTTAAACCACAATGGGACCCCTGTGTCCAATAGTTTGCTCATGCCTGATAAATAAACTATATAAATATATAAACATTTCTTGTGGATCCACAAGAAACTTTTGCTTTAAAAGAGGCTCTGTGGCTGAAAAAGTTTGAAAACCCTTGATCTAGATAATTACTTATATTAATGCTAATTGTATTTTAATTCTGAATGTCTATGGTTTTATATTGTATTTATATTGTGTATCAGCATTGAATTGTTGCCTTTTGTTAGGCCGCTCTGAATCCCCCCTCGGGGGTTGAGAAGAGTGGGGTAGAAATGATGTAAATAATAAATAAATAAATAAATAAATAAATAAATTACTCAAGTCTAATGTGCCATTGAATCTAAAGTGCCTCTCAATTTTCAAAACCTTGAAACCAAAAAAAAGTGTTTTCTGGCAAATGTAATGTGCACTGGCTCCTTGCTGATAATTCCTTCTTTAAAAACAAAAGTATTAGAAGACCAAAGCTTTCAGCAATGGAAAAGAAAACCTTAGGGTGCTTCCATGCTGTATAATGACTCCACTTTAAGTGCCCTGGCTCAACGCTATGGGGTGATGGGGCCGCCAAAGAATGCTAAAGCCCCTTTACTTAAAACTTTCTTCTAGGTAGCCAGGCCCACTAGACAATGCATGTATTTATATTTTGCATGTATTTTTCACATTCCATGTCTTTACTTGAGAACTCTGCTAAAGGAGACTTGCGGCCTCATCAGACAGGCTAACATTTGGCATTGTATGCTGGTTCTTCTTCAGTTTTGCCACAGAGCCTGGTGGCTCCCATCCCTCAACATACATCTACTTCTGGCAGGGCTCCGTGCAAAACTGGAACGGAACCAGTGTGCGCAGCTATGGTAGCAATTCAGGAGGCTTCCCATATTGCATACAGATCAACAGTGGGAAACCAGGCAGCGGATGCTTCCCACCCCATGGTATAAGGTAAGGAGGAAGCTGGGGCGATGCAGGGCGTGGAAAGCGGGTTCTTACAGCCGGGTGCCACCAGATTTGCCATGATCCATGGCAGTTCTGGCAGCAATGTGATGAGGTCCTAGTCTTCATCTTCCCCAGAAAGGGGGCTAGCAACCAAGGAATGTACCTCTACTTCAACAATGTAAATAGATTCATTGTGTATCCCATCAGGACAGATACAAGTACCTATATGAGTTATTTGTTTCAAGCGAAATGCTGAAGCATGTTGCCATCAAAACTATATATATACACACACACACATACAGAGACACACACCTGCCCTTTATCCAAATGCATCAGGATAGTGTAGGCTAAAACCAATCTTGCAAATTAAAAATAATGCAAGTAATTAAAATAATGGAAAAAGAGGAGCCAGCTGCTTTGTACTATTAGCATTAGAGTACTAATTTTACCAACACTGTGAGCTGTACAGTGTTTTTTTATATTGGTTTTCTCCAGAATTTCAGACACCCCCTTTCCATTCATGAGCGTGGATCATATTGGAGAAGCAGGTGCATAATTTTCTCTGAAAGCCCAAGAGAGCAATCAATTATCCAGTCTTTACGTATCAAAGGGGAGAACATATTCTGCATTACAGATTTTATCTTCACATTCCGATAGTTTTATGTTTCCTTTTTAACAGCCGCCTTTAAATAACTTGCACTGGAGATCCTTCAGGCTGTTGAAAGTGATGTACTTTACTCCTGTTACTGCCCACACTTTAGGTATGGGGCATTCTTCTGAATCAAGCAGAGTTAATTTTTCTTTCTTTCTGAATTTCTGTGTAAAATACTGAGTCCTGTACAACATCTCTCCTGAGAGACATAGTCTTCAGAGGATGGAGTGTGGTAAATAAACACAATTCTTAATTAAAACCAAGTAAAGAAAAACAACAAGTGAGCTGTTAGCATCTCTTCGAGATCAGGTTTCCGTTGCTTTCTGAAAATAACACTTCTGCTTTTTGACATAAGCAGATGTTTCAAATGTATAGACCTGGAGATGGATTTCAAAGTCAAGGGCATGCAGATGTCTTTGCCTTCTTTTCTGTCTTTCAGTGAACTGAAATATTTTTTTCACAACATCTTTCTCCTCTGGTTGAACAAAGGAACCACCATCAGAAAACTTGACCTCCAAAAATATTTGCCCTTACCACATTCTGTAATTTTCCTTCAAGAATTTTCAACTGATTAAATAGCACGCAAAAGGTATGCATGGGATTAAAGAAATCATCTCAAAAAAGTGCTCCCATTGATCCCATATACGTTTTCCACAGTATCAGGTCTGATTCTCTACAATTTCAAGGGCATCGTTCATTCTTCTCCCCATTACCTGTTGATTGTAGCTGCACTTGGCTGGCAAAGCAAAACAATCCGGTTTTTCAAATAGGCATTGCTAGAGGCCCTTCTACACTGTCATATAATCCAGAATATCAAGGCAGGTTATCTGCTTTGAACTGGATTATCTGAGTCTACATTATCATATAATCTAGTTCAAAGCAGATAATCTAGATTTTATACAGCTGTGTAGAAGGGGCCTAGGTTTTGGGTCAATTAAAATTGCAGGTTCCTCGTGAGAAGGACTTTGTTCAATTTTGGCATCTCTGTACTTGTGGGACACTCCACCCTCCCATACAATTTATGCATGAACATGTACAGACAGATAAAAACAGTAACTAAGTGCTAGTGTATATGCTCAAATATATTCCATACTGTGCCCAACTCTTATTTTAGTATCCTCACTTTCCTCTCCTCAGTGATACAGTGGGTTAAAACCTTGGGCTGGCAAGATGGAAGACCAAGGAAGTTGGAGGTTCGAATCCAGGGAGAGTGTGGATGAGCTCCCTCTGTCAGCTCCAGCTCCCCATGCAGGGACATGAGAGAAGACTCCCACAAGGATGGTAAAATATCAAAACATCCAGGTATACCCTGGGCAACATCCTGGCAGATGGCCAATTCTCTCACACCAGAATCGATTTGCGGTTTCTCAAGTTGCTCCTGACACGAAAAAACAAACAAACCAACCTCGGGGTCTCTGTCCCCATTCCCAACCTTGGTGGCACTGTTCTACCACACCATAATTCTCATCTGGAGTCTGCAACTGGTCTCATATGGGAAAGAGTAGTTTGCCCCTGTTTCTCAAGTAATGGGTAATCCAAAGAGGTGAAACAGTACGCATTTCCTTTTTTGAATTGGTTGGTTTTTTTGCCTTTAGTATGAATATTATCTGCTATCTGTTCCTGTTTTTGGTAGTATTATGTGTGATTTGGTGATGGAGCATTATGGGGGAAGATTCAGGTCACCCCTATAGTAGACAAATTTTAAATTCATTTTTATTGGTGTTTTCCAGGGTATATCAGAAGCGGATTATCCGGAGTAGGCTGTGGTTGTTTTTAGCCTGGAGCCATCCATCTACACACACATGCACATCTTTTTTTTAGGTTTTACCAAGTATATAAAAGTTTGGCTGATGAAATGTACCATGGAGAGGGAGATGTACAAGAGGGTGAGGGTGCCACCCAATTAACTTCCATTCTTGAACAGGGAAATGTCAGCAGTGGCTAAAGGGCAGGCAAGTGGCTGGCTGGATAGCGCAAGGGAACTGTGTCAGATGCACAGGCAACACTGTTTGTCTCTTTCCTTTGTGGCCTTTCCTGCGCTTCTCTAAATCATCCGCACATTGTTAGGAGCGATAAATTTATTTCCTGGGTCTGCGTGACTTATTTGCAAACTAATCTCGCCTCTCTCTGATCTTTCCCACCAACCTTCCCAACCTTTTCTCACTCAATTAAAAAGCAATCTATGCAGGGAAGGAGGCCTGCTGTTTTGACTGGCCTGCCCCAACCTGATACCAGCCAGCAGAGGATTGCGGGAAGCTGACCTTAGCACATCTGGATGCGTACTTTTTTGCTGTTCTTTTTTCCTCTTTCTCTCTCTTTGTATGTATGTTTATACGTGTGAGCATGTAGATATAGTTATGACAAAAACATCTGTGTCTGTCGTAGCTCAAAGATTATGAAATCTAGAGATGTGAAACTTGTCGTGAGTACTTAGGAAACCCTGTGGATATACCTCTTATAAGTTATTTGGTTTTAAAAATAGATTAGCGCTGATTAGCTCTCTGTAGCCTACACTAAATGGCAGGCACCTGAATCATCAGAAGAGAGCTCTTCTCCGATAGGCATCACCTGAGCTGTAGGAAGCCTTGAGGTTTGGGCCAAATACTTGCAGGTGGTTACAGTTGGAGCTAGAACATGGCTATTTGAACCTGGCTTCTCAATTTTTGGCATTTTCACTATCAAAATAGAGCAAGCCCTGGTGCAGTGTGACCCAGTTGGTAATGTTGCCTGTGCTGGACTCCAAATGTGTGTTCTTCCCTGTTTGTGAGTGTAGTGATGGAGGGGTGGGAGTGAATGCGAATTTGGAGTTGCTTTGAGCATGGCTTTTACCAAGAGAAAGTGCATAAAAATAAACGTGATGCCGAGCTGTGGTATAAGTGGGTAATTTTAGGTACCTTAAGCAGAATCTTCAACCTGAAAGAAATTCTTACTGGGTGCAAAAGAATAGTTGGCATTTCTGTGTGTGGTAGGCCAGTACAATTAGAACATACAGTAGAATTGGGAGTAATTACTTTGGTTACTCTAGTCTAGGTCCTCAAACCCTTTTGAACAGAGGGTCAGTTCACAGTCCCTCAGGCTGCTGGGGAGCCAGACTATAGTTTTGAGACTAAAAACATGATCGAATTCCTATGCACTGCACTTATCTTATTTGTAGTGCAAAAAGATTAATAATAATGAAAAACAATACAATATTTTAAAGTAACAATTTTAACCAATATGAACTCACCGCTATTTCAGTGTAAAGTGTGGGCCTGGTTTTGGCTGATGAGATGGTTAATCAAGATTTGCTGTTGTGTGCCTTCAAGTCATTTCAGACTCAGGGCAATTCTAGGTCTAAAGTTTAAGACAGAGACTAGGTAAAGACCTCGGAGGGCAACATCCAGCCAGCAGGCCTTAGTTTGGGGACTCCTGCTCTAGTAAAATAAAACAAAAATAAAAATAACATGTCTGGGGCTGTGGTGGCACAATGGGCTAAACCCTTGTGCTGCTGAACTGCTGACTTGAAGGTTGGCAGTTCAAATCCACGGGACGGGTGACCCCCCCCCACCCACGGGACGGGTGAGCCCTAGCTCCTGCCAATCTAGCAGTTCAAAAACATGCAAATGTGAGTAGATCAATAGGTACCGGCTCAGTGGGAAAGGCAAAAAGACAATCCATGCAGTCATACTGTCCACACAACCATAGTCTACAGACAACGCAGCCTCCTCAGCTTGGAAATGGAGAAGAGCACCTCCTCCAGAGCCAGAAATGAACAGGAGAAAGCCTTTGCCTTTGTCTGTATTATTTGTGTTCATTGTATTTCACTGTAACAAGGCATTGAATGTTTGCCTGTGTCTGTTTATATGCTGTAATCTGCTCCGAGTCCCCTCAGGAATAAGGGTAGAATATAAATAAAATGTTGTTGTTGTTATTTGATTTTAATTGTCTTGGGAAATTCATCTAAGGATACGAAATGAGATGAACATGAACATTTAGTTTGTTCTTCGTTACAGGTGCCACTTAAACTGGAAATTAATCTAGTAGCCAATACTAGAGATGGACTGTCATTATATTGTGTCTGCCCCTGTCTCAGACAAGCAAGCAGAAAGACTGACTACTTTATAGGAGAAGAGGACTTGACCTCAACTGGAAGAAAAGAGCAAAAGACCCTACACATCTCTAAGAAACCACAAGAACAAAAACATCAGAGACTGTGTGTCAATGTTCATTGCCTACTTCCACTGATTGTTTCATACAGATATTGATGCCATTTTAACATGCTGTTGAATAACTACATTTTCTGTAGCATTTAAAGGCACATGTGAGGAGAAAAGGGGCCAGAGGGTTCATAAAACACTTTGGTGTGCAGGTTGTTTGCACCTATATTACATTGAAAGGATAGAAGGAAACCAAATTTGTTTTATGTCCCTAAAACAATGTTGAAAGTGCTTCTGAATGAGAAATTGGCAGTATGTGCGCATGATGATCAATCCTTTCACTACGCACTACATAATTTGTATAATGAACAAATAATTTGCATAATAGCAGAAATCTGGTTGCCTGAACTTTGGGAACCAGAATGTGACAACAGAGAGAGACTAATTATGGATGCATCCGCAAACAGATACGTACTCGCACAGTTGTAAATGCTTCAGCATTTTTTTGATATGCTATTTCATATGAAATTGATGTAGCTATTCACATTTCTTCTCACTAAAAATTCTTTCTTCTCGCAACATATGGCCTTTAATCCTTCATATGCTCTTCCAATTTTTTTGTTCTCTCAGAATAGGGAGCTGGGGTGCAGATCACCCTATGCGAGCATCCCACTGAGGAAATTGCCCACCTCTTCCTCCAAACTGCCATGATAACTAAGATGTGCAATGCCTTACTAGCCTGTTATCCCTTTTAGATGTTTTAAAATTATTTTGCATACTTATCCATTAAATTTCACTGGAGTTTGATTTCACAGGGTTCGTATTCCCCAGGGAAAGGAAAGGAAAAAGTAAGTTTGCTTCAGCTTACTCATCCCTTTTATTTCCCACAGGAAAAAGGAGGAAATGTGTGTATACATCCTCTCACTTGCACTTCATAGAACCTTCTTCCCTGGGCAGCAAGGAGGAAATGTCTCCTCTTTTCTTTTGCTTAGCTTCCCTGTTCAAAAGAGGGAAAGATTCATCATGCCAGGAAAGACAGGGAGGAAAAACAGGGGTGAAGTTATGAAAAGCAGGGACAATGAGCAAACTAGAGGTTGTGGTGAGGAGAACCAGGAGCTGCTGCTGCTATACTTCTTCAGAACAATATATATATGGTGTGGAGAGCTGTGTGTGGACAGATTCTCACTGCCAAAAAAAACAGCCAGAAAATATGGTCAAATACTGCTAGGAAAGAATGAGGATTTGCTAATAATGTCCCCAGTGTAATGACATTATACCAGCTGCCAGGATCACCATGGATGGGGAACCTATCACTCCAAGCCCCACATGTTGCACTAGAACCTTTTGCACCACAAACCACACTCTGTTCAGGTAGTCCAGTAAGTGAACATCCAGTAAGTGAACATTTATTAAGAGAAGAATATATAAAAAAAGAAGCAAAATCAAAAAGGAGAATCAATGTTGAACGTTATTTCCAAGATTCCAAAATCCTTTCTGATATTATCCAAAGAATCAATCCCCATATTTATCCATAAACTTGATAACATGAATCCAAGTCAGGCAACCTATGGCAAACATGAAACTATAAACCGGAACAAACTTAAAAACTTGAATATATGAATAAACAAATCTATGACCAGGAACCAAGAGCTATTCACCTGAATACAACGTTGCTCTCACAAAGGATAGCACCATCAAAAACCCACTTAAAAGGCCTCAAGCCCTCCCATGACATCATTCCTCACACACTTGCTTTTCTTTTCCTTATCTCTAAGCCACTGGGAGATTCCAAAACAACTCTCTCCAGGCCAATTCTATCCTTCTCTGGGCCCTCCAAATCTATCCTAGCATCCCCTTCTTCATCTTCTGACCATTGAGCATCTGACCAGGCTACAACACTGCATCGTTAGACTTACCAATGGCCCCATCCAACGGGTAGAAGTGTCGGCCACACAGCTTCCCTTCATTGATATGTCATGAAGGCATATGCTGGTTCTTCTTTATTTTTGTGATGGAGCTCTGTCAGATGTAGCTGTATGCCATGGTATGGGAGCCAGTGGGCTTTGTTTGCAAGAGATGAACTAGTGCATGCCACCAAAAGTACCCCGTCTGATGAGAGGAGTAAAAAGAGTGATGGATTGTGGGATAGAAGAACACATTTTCCAAAGAAATGATTGCAAGTGGAATATATTAAAATTACTCCTTTTATTATGCTAAGGAATATGTGCTAGTGCTGGCATGAGACAGCAGGAATGCTTACTGATGACTTGGGATATTTTACTGTGTTGTGCGAATAGAGAATGTAAATGCAAGAAGCTGATTCCTAAAGCCTTTATGAAAGGTCAAGAAGAACATTAGGAGGTGGAAAGCCTAAAGAAGCGTGCGGAGGAAGCAGAGAAAGAAAAATCAGCAAGAAAGTAAAGGAGCAAAGCTGGTACACAATGAATGAGTCCTAGCCTGGAGAAAAGGAGAGAGCAGCATGAAAGAAAAGGAGCAAAGAGTGCCAGAGAGAAAGCACTGGGTGAGAACAGAACTAATGGGTTTCTAACCCATGGAAAGCCAGGCATATTCATGAGGGGAAGGAGGAAGCAGATCTGGATTTCAGACTGATGTATGATCTCAGTATGAGTAAATGTGACTCCAGCACACATATATCTTCTATAATAATTCAGATTTGTGAGAGTATCAATGTTGAAGCTCTAAAGCATGTAACGTAGACCTCTAAAGAGGGATAGCTGGATCTCAAGGTAAATTACTTTTATGTTGCTAATTGAGCTGACATTTTATTACTTGTCTTTTACTGTAATGTCCTTTTTCCCTGGCCCTCACATGGCCAAAGAAGTGGCTGGCCTCTGCCTGCATTGAAATCCTTCAATACCAATTTAACTGACAACTGAATAGCATCTGAGACAGAAGGCAGGCCTGTGATTCTAATATTTTCACTTTTTCCCACATACATGATTTTAACATCTTTGCCTGATAAAGAAACCAATGAATTTTCTAAAGCTTTGATGCATATTATGCATTTTGGTCAGACAATGAATGTAACACACTTTTGGGGATTTTGTATTTTGTTGTATTTTGTTGTATGTCCAAAGCACCTCCCACTCTCGCTTAACATGTTATTTAAAACTTGACTTGAGTGAACACTTTACATCTAGGGATTTAAAAACTACATTTATTTTAATCAATTTAAGTATATCAGGTGTCTTCAAAAGCTGCAGTAATCTCTTCAGTCACCAGATGGGAGACTTCTGTAATTAGGACATAGGTTTAAATGTGATAGTTTGAAGTGAGGAAGAATATGCCAAAGACCAACATTTATAGCAGAGTTTCTCAGACTGTGCTTCTCCAGATGTTTTGGATTTCAGCTCTCACAATTCCTAATCGCTAGTAAACTGGCTGGAATTTCCGGGAACTGAAGTCCAAAACACCTAGAGTAGCACAGTTTGAAAAACACTGGTTTATGGGATGTCCTCTTTAAGAACATAAGAACATAAGAAGAGCCATGCTGAATCGGGCCTCAGCCCATCTATTCCAGCATTCTGTGTCACACAGTGGCCCACTAGTTGTACACAGGGATCTCTAGCAGAAAGGAGGGCAAAACCCTCACCTGCTCCCGACCCCCCACAACCAGTACCCAGGGAAATCCTGCCTGCCTCCATCAACACAGAGGTGGCACTTGGATGTCCATTTCAGTAGCTACTGATTCCCTTGGTATCCATGAATCTGTCTAATCCTGCCTTGAAGCTGTCCAGGCTGACCGCTGTCACAACCTCCTCTGGAAGTGAGTTCCATAACCCAATGACCCTCTGGGTGAAGAAATATTTCCCTTTATTAGTCCTAACTTTCCTACCTTGGAGTTTTAGGGAGTGCCCCTAGTCCTAGTGTTGTGTGACAGAGAAAATATTTTTCTCTATTCACCCTTTCTATCCCATGCATGATTTTATACACTTCGATCAAGTCACCTCTTAAACGCCGTCTTTCAAGGCTGAAAAGACCAAGGCGTTGCAACCTGATTTTGTAAGGGAGCTGCTCCATCCCTTGGATCATTCTTGTTGCCCTTTTCTGTACCTTTTCCAGTTCCGTTATATCCTTCTTGAGGTGCGGTGACCAGAATTGTACACAGTACTCCAGATGTGGCCTCACCATAGATTTGTAGAGAGGCAATTCAACATTTGCCGACCTATTTTCGATTCCCTTCCTGATCATGCCAAGCATAGAATTTGCTTTTTTCACTGCTGCAGCGCACTGGGTTGACATCTTCATTGAGCTGTCCACCAAAACCCCGAGATCCCTTTCCTGGTTTGTCTCAGAACGCTTTGACCCCATCAATTGGTAGGTGTAGTTGTGGTTCTTTTGCCCCGATGTGCATGACTTTACACTTGTTTAGGTTAAAATGCATTTGCCACTTTGTTGCCCATTCACTCAATTTCAAGAGATCTTTCTGGAGCTCTTTACAATCAGTTTCATTTTTAACTACCCTGAACAATTTAGTGTCGTCTGCAAACTTTGCTACCTCAGAATTTACTCCTACATCCAGGTCATTAATGAATAAATTAAAAAGTAACGGACCCAAAACTGAACCTTGGGGTACGCCACTTCTCACCTCTTTCCACCCAGAGAAATGTCCATTTATTACCACCCTTTGTTTCCTACAGTTTAGCCAGGTTCCAATCCAGGACAAGACCTGTCCTCTGATTCCATGGCTGAAGAGCTTATTTAGGAGCCTTTGGTGAGGGACTTTGTCAAAAGCCTTTTGAAAGTCAAGGTAAACAATATCGACTGGGTCCCCTTTATCTATGTGTTTATTTACACCCTCAAAGAATTCTAACAAGTTAGTAAGACATGATTTGCCTTTGCAGAAACCATGTTGATTTTCCTTCAGCAATGCCTGTTCTTCTATGTGCTTAGTAATTTTTCTTTAATAATGGTTTCCATCACTTTGCCTGGAACTGAGGTTAGACTAACTGGCCTATAATTTCCTGGATCACCCCTGGATCCTTTCTTGAAGATCGGAGTTACATTTGCCTCCCTCCAGTCCTCGGGTACAGTGCCTGATCTTAGAGAAAGGTTATATATTTTGGCTAGAATTTCAGCAATTTCACACTTGAGTTCCTTAAGAACTCTGGGGTGGATGCCATCTGGCCCTGGTGATTTGTTGACATTTAGTTTAGTAAGGCATGTGAGAACATCTTCCTTGTTTATCTGGTTTAATTCATTTAATTCCCTCCCTGAAAAAACTGACTCAGCTGCAGGCATATGTTGTCTGTCCTCCTGTGTGAAAACGGAGGCAAAGAAGTCGTTTAGCCGCTCGGCAATCTCCTTGTCTTCACTTATTGTCCCTTTCTTACCATTTTCGTCAAGTGGCCCAACTGCTTTTCTAGTTGGGTTTCTACTCTGATGTACTTAAAGAAGTTTTTTTAAATGTTCTTAGCTATATGTGCCTCAAAATCTCTCTTGGCTTTCCTGACGGTTGCTTTGCATTTAGTTTGCCAGAGCTTGTGTTCCTTTCTGTTCTCCTCAGTAGGAAGAGCCTTCCATTTCTTAAATGAGTTTTTTTTCTTTCCAATCACATCTTTTACTTCATTTGTAAGCCATGCCGATGTCCTCTTGGACTTTCCCGGCCTCTTTCTTATTTTAGGAATGCATTTTAGTTCGGCTTGTTTTAAAGTATTTTTAAACAGTTTCCAAGCATTTTGGAGGGATTTGATTTTTGTTACTGTTCCTTTTAGTTTGTTCTTTACTATTTTTCTCATTTTGGTGAAATTCCCTTTTTGAAAATTTAAGGTCTCTGTGTTAGTTTTCATTGACAGTTTGCTATGCAAACTTAAGTTGAAGGTTATTGTGTTGTGGTCACTGGTACCTATGGGCTCAGTTACAAGGACATCTTGAACGAGATCTTGTTCATTTGTTAGCACCAAGTCCAGGATCCCCTTTCCCCTGGTTGGTTCCATGACCATCTGCTCAAGGGAATAATCAGCTAGCATGTCGAGGAACCTTGTCTCTCTTTCATGCGTAGAACAAGAATTTAGCCAATCTATTCGGGGATAGTTGAAGTCTCCCATTATGACTAATTTATTGCTTTTTGCTTTTTGCTTTCCCTGCTGTGTGATGCCCTCTTCATGAACATAGAGGGGCATCCGCCTAAGTCACAGCTATAGTGGTTCATCATGACATTGGGCATAGTTAGGCATCATAGCTGCTGTGTTGACACTTAGAGTGGATACAATGGTAAGGATCCACTGGCATATGGTGACACTCACAAGCATATATATCATAATGACAGAAAATGCACTTTTTAGAAGGCTGGCAAAAGCATTGTATCGTGATTATGAAGGTTGCATTCAGATTATGGGCTTATGTATGTCCATTTGTGAATGGTGACTTGGACATTACCAACTACTGCATGGCAAGTGTATACATCAGCCTCATGCTAATTGTGCAATCAGTTGATCAACGTTACCAGCCAATATACAACTGTGAGTTTAGCACACTCGGAGTACAGACCACTTTTTAAACTGTGGGTTCTGTTGTGATTCAGCCAGAGGCTGAAAATGAGGGGATGGTTCAATCAGAGATTGTGAGGGATGATGGGCTTTCCGATGTGGGAAATGAGGGCATTTCAGATCATGATTCTGTATGGGAGAATGATTCTGTGTCTGGTCAGATAGAAATGGCTTCAGAGCAGGGAGGAGATGGAGATGCTTTGGCAATGGATAAGGAGCTGGAAGAACAAAAATATTTTCCCTGGGAAAACACTTGTGGTCAGTAGGGGTATGAGACTTGATCTATGGGAGGAGGGTCAGATTACGGAGGTCACAAATAATCCATAAGAAATCAGGGAAAGAGATCAGTAGGCAATCCTTGAAACAGAGCAGATGTCAGAGGCATAACTTCATGGCTCCTGGACCTTAAATAACTATATTGTTAGAACCAGAGTTAGAACAGGCAACACTGCATTGCCGTGTACACCTTGGATCTTGTTCTCATTCCAAGTTTATGTTCAAGTTTATGGTTAGGATCTTTTGGAACATATTGTGCTCATGTTCATGGAGCCATGTTTTGAATGCAGTTCCTGTATTTCTGGTTATGGATATAGGCTTATATTTTGATTTCTGTTTTTTTCATGTAACTTGTCACTTCTGAACAGAACTTTGCTGTTTGGACTATTGCCTTTTGAAAGTCTTTTTTTCCTATTGCGTTTTGGACATTGCTTTTTATAGTAACTTTTGCCTTTTGCTTTTTTATATGTGCTTTCTTCAATAGTTCAGTTAGTACCACTGGACTTTTGTGTGGTGTTGGGTGCAAAGGTGAATCCAGTCTAGAGTGCAACAGGTCCTGACCCCAAATGAGATCCCCTTAGCTCAATGTTGGGGTTACAAAAATTGGCAACAGTGAGAGTTTCTGAACACTACCTATAAATTTACATGACTCTGTTAGCAGCAGCAGGCAGTGTTTGCAGTGGACTCTGCAGAAAATGCTTCAGCTGTACTTCCCAAAAAGGAAAACCAGCCTATTTAGCAATCCTCACAAATGCTGATTTATTACCAGTAAATGTTTATATGGCCTCTATATAGCTGGATCTATGTAAACATTTCTTGGAAAGAAAGGAGCCACAAAAAAAATGCTCAGGTAGAAATGGGTCATGAATGAAAAAAGTTCAAGAGGCTCTGATATGCTAATGAAATTTTACTCTGTGCAACTCTATTGAATTGTGGGCAATGCCTCCAACTCTGACATTTGGAGACTTTGGTGTATGAAAATAGCAGCTACTCCAACCCATGTAAAGCCTGGCACCGTCACTAGTATTTAAAATAAGAGAAGATGCCGACATCTTTACAGCAATCACTTTTCAGTTTCTCTTTCTCTCTATCACTCTCACACAAACACACCTTCTGCTCTTATTGCAAAGTCTTTTTCCCATAGAAGCAAAAGGAAAGCTCAGTTCTACCTGACTGCAATGTGGACAAGGAAATTAACAGTCAGGAAGAAACCCTGTGTTTTCAAATAGCTATAGAGCTGTGAGCATTCAATAATTTGCACTCTATCCCTGGAGTTTGTGGCTTTTACTTCTAATTTTCTGATTGCGTCCTTTTAAAAAAACTCTTTGGGGGAGCAAGTTAATACCATTTTAATCTCTTCTAGCAATTTGTTTGAAGTCGTGATTTGACATGTTTCTAAGATAAATGGAATATGCAGAAGTAAATAATCCAACTAAGTAAGCATTGTGACTCAACCTGCATTGCGGCCCTCATTAGCCCAATGGATGCGAAGAGATTTAGAGAGCAATCACCTTACACCTGGAGGCAGAGACACACTCCCACTACATCAGCTGAAAGGCTGCAGTGTCTGGGGGTATTAAATACACAAGCAGAAAATGTCAAAAAACCCATCCTACATTAAAGACTTTACAGTTTAAAAAATACAAATTTTGTGCCTGCTAAGTACAGCTATGCACAGGGATCGTGTAGTACCTTGGAGACTGAGGAAAGGGTGTTGGTAGCATCTATTATAGTTTGGCATCTACTATGCACTTTGGCATCATTTTAATTGCCACAGCTCAATGTGAATGAATCTTGGGACTCAATGAATCTACCAGCACTGCTTGGCAGAGAAGGCTAAAGACCTTGTAAAACTGCAGTTCCCATGATTCCATAACATTGAGCCATGGCAGTTTAAATGGTATCAAACTGTATGAATGTTACAAGGTAGATACACCACATCTCATAGAATCATAGAATTGGAAGAGACCTTGTGGGCCATCCAGTCCAACCCCCTGCCAAGAAGCAAAAAAATCGCATTCAAAGCACCCTCGATAGATGGCCATGCGGCTTCTGTTTAAAAGCCTCCAAAGAAGGAGCCTTCACCACACTCTGGGGCAGAGAGTTCCACTGCTGAACAGCTCTCACAGTCAGGAAGTCCTTCCTATTGTTCAGAGAAACTGAAAATCTCTGCACAAACATATGCTACCAAGTCAGTCTCCCAATTAGTTGGTCTCTGAGGTGCTATAAGATTCCTGTCTTTATTGATGTTCCAGACTAACACAACTATGTTTTTGAATGTCAAGTGTAAGGTTATTAATTTGTATAATTTAAAAAAAATTCTTTTAATAATTGAGTACCCATCATTTGCTAGGCTGAACCTAGCCCCAAACATATCAGAGACAGTTTACGTATTCGTGCAGTATTTTTTCAAATGAAGCAGAAAGCATTTGAAGACCGGGACATCCGTATGGATACCAAGATGCTTGTTTATAAAGCTATTGTCCTTCCAACTTTGTTGTCTGCCTGTGAAACATGGACTATCTACAAACATCACTCCCGGCTTCTGGAATGATTCCATCAGATTTGCCTTCAAAAGGTCCTGCAAATCTCTTGGGAAGACAGTGTTCTGGAAGAAGAAAAGTCCACCAGCCTCGAAACAATGATTCTCCACCAGCCATCAACCTCGCCAGACAAGCCATGTTTTCTGGATGCCCAATCACTATCTCCTTTACTTTCAGCTCAAGAACAGAAAATGGAAGGTCTGTGGACAGCAAAAGAGATTTAAAGATTTACCTCAGAAAATGTGGTGCAAACACTGAGAATTGGGAACAATGGAGCATTCAGACTGGAGTACAGCTGTTCCCAACTGTGCTGTGGATTTTGAAGAGGCATAAATATAGGATAGAAAGGAGAAACATGCCAAGAGCAAGAAGGCACCTCAAGAAAAACCCTTGTTGGGATTGCCTTCCATCCAGAAATGTATGTCCTCTCTTCAGAAGACCATGTGGATCCAGAATAGGTTTCTGTAGGCACGTATGGACTCACCGCCAAGACTCTACTCTTGGAAGACCATCACACATGGCCACTAGCAATAGCCTATGATGATGATGACATATTTGAATAGATTTTAAGCATGTTGAAATTACTGGAGAATTGTGGAATGATTTGGGTGCCTTTCACTCAAACCATAAGTAGGACTAATTTCAGTTCTAAACTTGCCTTTTGGGAGGGAGCTTTTGCAAGTTAGAAGATATCTGCTCTCTGGAGGGCTTCCTAAAGGTAGGGACTGTCTTATTCACCTGCTTAAAGCTGGGCTTTTGCTTGCTACCTTTTCAGTGTTGTACCTATTCAGTCTCCCTTATCTTCCTTAGAACTTAACAGGCCCTAAAGTAGAGTCTTTTTTTATTTTTTTATTTTTTTATTTTTTTATTTTTTTATTTTTAAATGAATATTTTTATTGATTTATTTACATACAGAATAAAAACCACATCCAAACAACAAAACATAACAAAACAGAACAGTGCACTGTGAAAGTGCCCCTTCCACCCTCACTAACATCCACACCCTCCACCCTTCTGAGGGTTTCATCGCCATTCTTCTTCCCTTCAAACTTCCAAGCCTTTGGACAGTTTACGTTACAAATTAAACAGTAGATCCAACTTATTCCTCGTATCTTGATCTCGAGTTTTCCAGATAATATATTGTCTTACCCGGTCCCATCGCCCCAACAGTTCCTGCAGTTTATTCTCCTCCATCTCATTAACCCTAATCTCCATAATTTCAAATTGAATGTGCTCTACCAGGTACCGCAGCCAATTCTTAATTGTCCATTTGGAGGAGTCCTTCCAACCCAGAACTATAACCGACAGCGCTTTCAATCATAGCTTCCTTAATTCCTCCATATTCCCCCAAGTCACTCTTTCTCACCAATATCGCCATTTCCTTTGTAATTACCCAATTTATGTTCAGTGCCTTATTAATTTCCCTTGTACCTCTTTCCAAAATCTCTGCACTACTGCACATTCCCAAATCAGGTGCATGTATACCCCTTTCACTTGGCACCCGTGCCAACACTGACTACTCACATTTTGAGAGAAGTATGCCAATTGGGCCGAGTCCGATACCACTTATGCAGGAGTTTCCTTCTCATTTCCCTCACTCTTGTGTTTTTAATTTTTTGCGATATTTCCCATTATCCTTTCCATCTCTAATTCTGATACTTGTACTTCCCTCTCCCACAATTTGGTTAATTCTTGTACAGGGCTTTCCCCTGACCCTACTAACAACTTGTATATCTTTCCCACCTGAGTCCTTTTCCCTTCCTTCCATTCCCTTACCAACCTCTCAAAAGCAGTGTCCTCTCTTTGCATTGCCTCTCTAACCTCCCTCTGCATAAGAAATTCACATATTGCCCGAATTTGCAGCCACCACCTTTGTCCCAACCAATTCTCTAGTTTATCTCTCCTAATTCTGCCCCCTTCATCCACTAATTGCTCCAATCTTGTAACCCCTTCCCTTTCAATTCCCTTATTATTCTGCTTAAATTTTCCTCCTTTTTAGGGTTCATTACCTGTAAAGAGGCTCCAATCGATACTCACGGTGCCATCCCCCTTGCCAGCTTCTCCACACCTCCAAAGTGGCTCTCATAGGCCCTATCAATTTCTCCACCTCACCTTTTCCCCATCTCCTAAAAATCAGTTCCTCCGATCCAATTGCATTCACTTCTCTCTCCACTTTCGCCCATTTTTGTCTTCCACCTGTAGCTCTATCAGTCTTTCTATCTGAAACGCATCTCTATATAGCTCTAGGCTTGGGATTCCCCATCCTCCTTCCTTCTCACTCGCTATCAACCATTTTTCCTTATCCGTGGTTTCTTATCTCCTTCCACCCACTGGTTCACTTTTCTGTCCCATTCTTTTATCTTGACTCCTGAAAGAACTCCTGGCAAAGCCTGGGCTAAATACAGAAATTTAGGCAATATCATCATTTTCAGCGCTCTTATTTTTGCCATTCTCCTCAAGCTTTTGTGTTTCCAACTTTTAATTTGTTTCAGGAGTTTTTCCAAATCTGTCCATAGTTTCCATCTACTATTTTCCCCACATTCTTATAAATCCACACTCCCAGATATTTCATACTTTTTATTCCTAATTTTAACCCTGTCTCTTTCCTTACCTCAATCTGTTCCCTTGGGCCTGTATTTATAAACATTATCTCCGACTTTTCCATATTCACCCTGAGCCCTGACTGCCTCTCGAACTCTCTCAGCGTTCCCTTCATTGCCTTGACCATCTCCAAAGGGACTGGGTTAATATAATTGCATCATCCGCAAATAAGTTTAGTTTCGTCTCTATCCCCCTATCCTATATCCTTTCCACGTTGTATCTTTTCTTATCTTATTCGCTAATATTTCTATTGCCAATACAAATAACATTGGAGATAATGGGCAACCTTGTTTAGTTCCATTCAATATCCTAATCTTTTCCATCCTGTTTCCATTAACTCTTATATACGCCTCACTCCCTATATATAAACTCCTAATCACCTCACAGAAGCTATTCCCCAAATTTAGTTCTTTGCACACCTCATACAAATAAGCATGATTCACCTTATCAAATGCCTTATACACATCCAATTTTAATATTCCTAATTTCCTCTTGGTTGCGGTAGCGTGTTGTAGCACATTCATTACATTCCTAATTGGTTCACTTATCCGTCTTTTTTTAACAAACCCATATTGATCCCCCCCCAATAATTTTAGGTAATATTTTCTCCAACCTGTTTGCCAATACCTTTGCAAATATTTTGTAATCTTGATTCGCTAAACTTATGGGGCGGTAGGACTCCGGGCAGGTCTCGTCCCGACCAGCCTTTGGGATTGTCACAATCTCCGATATCTTCCAGGACTGTGGAATAACCTGGTTTAACAATACTTCATTAAAAAGTTCCGTCAAATATGGTAACAATTCATTCATATATGTTTTATAAAATTCACCCGAATACCCGTCGGGGCCTGGCGCCCTTGACATTTGTTGAATTGCCTCCTTGTTTCTCAACATCCAACTCACATGTTACACATACAGTTAAAAGTCTATTTTATTTACAAAATCACAAAAAGCTTTCCCCCCCCAAAAAAGACTATTTAACTCCAGGGAATTCTTTCCCCATGCTTTCCTGGAAATGCAAGTATCTACCAGGTTGATACAGAATTCAAATACAAAAATAAACCCCCACTTTCATCCTTTTCTTTCAAACATAAAGCTTACAGTCACAGGGAATAAATCAGACACAGGGAAATTCTGTCACAGATATACAAAGTAAACAATACATGTATTATATGGTGGGTTTTGTTGTTTTAGTGTTTTAGTTTGCTGTGAAAGCTGTCTGTGTAGTATGTGATTTTCCTTACCTGTGTATTCAGTGCACTTTGTTTGGTGGTTGGCCATTGTGGGTTGAATATGGGTTTCACTTGCAAATTGGATTGGTGAACCATGTATCTGGAAAAAAAAACAAAGCACAGTATAAGAAATAAATCTATCAGCTACTGGGAATAAACATCCCCGTTTCCATCTAAGATTGATCCACTCACGCATCAATAGAAAAGGATAAAATCTGGTTCCCATATAAATAGGGTGCATGTTTGGGAGTGAATGTAGGCCTACATACTTAGAGGCATTGACCAGAAACTTCAGTGACTACTACCTGTTGTCCTGTCTCCACCTCGCTTTTTTTGAGAGGAAATTTTTCACACCCAAAGTAAATATAAATGTAGTAGACTAAGAGGAAATAAATGTATCTGGAGAACAAGGTGCTTTTTATTTTATCACTATCTGTTCAATTCATGCCACTTGGGTCATCTGTTGCTTGGATTGTGCTTTGCTATGGTCACTAATATTGTCATAGACATTCTAGAGATAAAATGAACCCATGGTCTCCCCCAACATGAGAGAAAGCAGATGAATGAGGTCTAATCCAGCGGGACTCTTCTTACGTAAATGTTTATTTCTTTCATGCATTTATACCCCACCCTTCAGCTAAGCCATCCTCTAAATCAGGGGTTCTTAAACTTTGAAAGCTGTGGAGCTCTTTTTAAAGGAATTTTTTTTTGTGGAGCCCCAATAAACTTTTGGACACAGGGTCTGCAATGCATTTTAAAAATTGACAGATGGGCTGGGCCAGTGGCAGATGGATGAGGAGTGTTTGTGTGAACTAACTGGAAAAAAAACAAACACATTCTTATGCACACTGTAGTTCAAAAAGAAAGAAAGAAAAACCAACAACAAAATATATAAAATGAAGGACAATTTTAACCAACATAAACTTAACAGTATTTCAGTGGAAGACCCCAGAGGCCATCCAGTCCAACCCCTTTCTGCCATGAAGGAAAAGCACAATCAAAACAACCCCAACAGATGGTCACCCAGCAATAATAATAATAAAAAATAAACCCCAGGCACAATCCAGTCTAACCCCCTCTACCTTACAGAAAAAGCACAGCCAAAGCACCCCCAACAGATAGCCACCCAGCCTTTGTAATAAGAAGAAAAACAGCAGCAACAACAACAACAGGAGGAACCGCAGGGGCCATCCAGTCCTGCCCCATTCTGCCATGCAAGGGAGGCCTTGCAAGCCGTGGTGGTGGTGACACTGGGATGCTCCCTAGGCCTTGTGCTTCATAGGCAGGTGAGATCAGGGCACTTGTGGAGCCCCTGACTGCTTCATGGAGCCCTTAGGGCTCCACGGAGCACAGTTTGGGAAAACGCTGCTCTGAGCCAAGAAGGATTTAGACAATTTACTTGAAAAAATGAAGGCATTACTAATATTGAACCATGGAAAGGAGGGTGACAATAATTTAAATGGTAAATTGCTGCTCATCCCCAAGATGTTCTTTACTGTTGAGTTAGAAGTCTGTATGTTAAAAAGTCAGCACTCAGCGGAGCTCTCCAAGTGTGAGAAATCTGCTTGCCTGCATCACACGGCACAGCATTCTTGCATGAAACAGCATCCCACAGTGAAGTTGTGCAGCGGCCTTTGATGGGCTCCCAAGGGAGGAAACATAGACCCAAGCAGTCATCTCCTGCCGCATGAAAAAAGAGCAGCCAAGACAGCTGTCAAAGAGAGAGATGCAGCTCTTCTGTCTCCAGTCACTACCATCTCCAGGCTGCTTCTGCTTCTTGTTGCAGAAATGTCTCCCCTCATGTTCCCAACTGCAACTCCACTTCCCCTCCCCAAATTGGCCTTTGTTTCTTTTGTGAGCTGAAATATAGCTCATATAGCTGGAGAGGATCATTTGGGATGCACCAACTGCTTTTAAAAGTACACTGGCTTGTCTTGCCCTCTGCCTTCTTTGTGCATCCAAGGAAAGGCAGAAACCGCCAGCTTCAGCGGGGAGTGTGGCCTTGAAAGGAAATGAGATTTTTTCTTTCTTTTTAAGCTCTTTCTGTCCCTCTCTTCTCAACAATGTGGGCCGCTGGTGTGTTTTGCATTCTACTCATTTTCCCTCTGACCTTTGCAGTGACAGAAGTAAGTTCACCGGGAGTCCATTAGGGAACGTAATCACAGTCCTTAGGACACAATCCCTCTTAACCTGCTGCAGTCAAACCTAGAAGGAATTGTGTGGTATCTTAAAGCTCCACAAACAGAGAAGTTTATTTTGAAACAAAGGTAACTTATGTTGATTCTTCATGAAAAACAACCAAAGGGTTTGAACTTTGGAGTTCTCCCAGACTCTTAAGAACATAAGAACATAAGAAGAGCCATGCTGAATCGGACCTCAGCCCATCTAGTCCAGCACTCTGTATCACACAGTGGCCCACTAGTTGTACACAGGGATCTCGAGCAGAAGGGAGGGCAAAACCCTGACCTGCTACCGACCCCTCACAACCAGTACCCAGGGAAATCCTGCCTACCTCAACCAACTCCGAGGTGGCACTTGAATGTCCTTTTCAGTAACTACCGATACACTTGGTATCCATGAATCTGTCTAATCCTGCCTTGAAGTTGTTCAGGCTGACAGCTGTCACAACCTCTTCTGGAAGTGAGTTCCATAACCCAATGACCCTCTGGGTGAAGAAATATTTCCCTTTATTAGTCCTAATTTTCCTACCTTGGAGCTTCAGGAGTGCCCTCTAGTCCTAGTGTTTTGTGACAAAGAAAATATTTTTCTTTATTCACCTTTTCTATCCCATGCATGATTTTATACACTTCGATCAAGTCACCTCTTAAACGCCATCTTTCAAGGCTGAAAAGACCAGGCGTTGCAACCTGGTTTCATAAGGAGCCGCTCCATCCCTTGGATCATTCTTGTTGCCCTTTTCTGTACCTTTTCCAGTTCCGTTATATCCTTCTTAAGGTGCGGAGACCAGAATTGTACACAGTACTCCAAATGTGGCCTTACCATCGATTTGTAGAGAGGTAATACAACATTTGCTGACCTATTTTCGATTCCCTTTCTGATCATGCCTAGCATAGAATTTGCTTTTTTCACTGCTGCTGCGCACTCTTCATCAAGTTTCATGGCAAAACAGGGAGAAGACTTAAAAATAACCCAAAAACTAAGAGAAGGGGAAGGTAAAGAAAATTAGTCCACAAATGGTAAGACCGTTAGGTCTGCAGCTAAACTGCCAAATTTAGAAAGAGTGTAACAGAGATATATGTGAAGATTGGCCACTGAATCACTGATACCCTTTGGAAAATACTAATGGATTGATTGGAGTAGCACCTTAAAGTGCATGAATTTGGTAGCTTAGTAGGTAGTTGTCACATTACATGTATCTTGAATACAGAGCAATTTTTCTGCTGCAAAATGAAGCAAGTCTTGCAGTAAAATAAGGCATACTAGAAGGCAGTAGACACTCTTGACCATTTAAGGTTTTTAAGTTCAAACTAACCACTTGAATTATGTCCAGTCACTGGATTTCTTCTCCCTCTGTATCAGCTCTCATTTCAGACTTTGGAATTCATGTCCCTCTGTATTTCTTCTACTTGATCAATGTTGTTTGCAGAGATTAGTGTTATCAGTCTCCTCTTGATAAATGCAGCGTAAATGGCAGCTTTTAATTAGTCACAAATTCTCTCTCTCTTTTCCTTAATGAGATTACATCCCAGCTCTTGTGTGTGTTTGTCTCTTTCTTTGCTTTTGGACTGCAGGGACGGCTCGAGGTCATGGCGATAACTTGTGTCAGGGTGCATTTGGCATGGCAGGCATGACAGACTTAGGCCTAGGTGGTGGGAAACAAGGGCTCTGGGTGATGATTTCAAACTGGGCTTTAATGAATGGGTTTGGACAGCCCAGACATTTAAAGAGGCTGCTCATATTTTCAATCAACACACACAGCGACAGGCTGAGCTTCAGAAGAGTGCAAAGGCTATAGCATACACACAACGAGTACATAATAAGCCTTGAGACACATCTTAGAGAGTGCTGCTTATTAAACTGTGAGTTCTGATCCCAAATGATGTCCTCTTACATCAATGTTGTGGTCCTGAAAATATTGGCAACAGTAAAGGTTTTTTTGAATATCACCTATGACCTCATCAGGAATGGATGTGTTATGTTTAAAGTGGACTGCAGAAGATGCTTCAGTTGTATTTTATAAAAAAGGAGAATCAACTTGTTTGGCAAGCCTTACAAATGTTGATTTCCTATCAGTAAATGTTTGATATTTGCCTTCCAATCCCCAAAATAACGAGACCAGACAACAATAACTTGGGTTCAAATTTGGGCAACTTTTATTAAAGGTTACCTATTTAACTTTTCAACTGAACTAAACTTAAGTGTCAATGGAACTTGGTGTGGTGGAAATGAGGTAGTGTTCCTAAGCATTCTACCCCTCGACTATTCAGGGCTACACCTGGGCTCCCTGATAATGCAAACTGGGCACGCTGTAAGGGAAACACTGGAGAGCCTCTCCTGACTTATTGAGACTGGACTCTCCAGTTTTTGGGCCATATGATGTCCCTCTCACCCTTTAACTGCCATCAAGGTGAGTAAATTGTGTAATGGCCCCACACTCCCTTTAAGCGGTGCCTTGTGTGTATATCAACCTTTGTATTTTTCTATGCTATTTACACCTGGCCTAATTATAAACCACACCATCTCAGCTAGCCCTAGTAACAGTATAGGGTAGGCAGGAAAAAACCCCTAGAACATAGAAGGGCAAAAAAAATCCTACCCGGTCCCCTTAGGCAACCAAAAGTTATACTGTCAATGGGCGGGCGTGGTGGGTCCAAGTCTCCAACCAGAATGGAATTGGAGGTGGGCTGGCAACAGTTAGCCAGCCCCGTCCCCTCTTCTGGATGGTTCCCTAGAATCATCCAATCTCGTGCCTTCAGGGGAGGAGGCAAACAACTCTCCCCGCCCACTTTGTTGGGTGGGGAAAGTTTATCATACCTATTTTATATACCTATATACCCAGAGTCACAAACAAAATTTATTGAGCCAAAAGGAATTCCGAGTGGAAAATTTACAAAGCCCTGTTCTAGAGTAGCTGTGGTCCAACTGTATCCCACATCCACTTACAGCCTTCAGTTTTATCATATATGGCTCTCAGATTTATTTTGGAGGGAAGTGATTAGTTCACTTATTTGCAAGGGATATCTATTATCTGCATTTTTCCAATATCAACCCTTGGTGGAGAGAAGAGGCGTAAGACAAAAATGTGTGGGAAAATGAGAGTGCTAGATGGCAGAAAGAGAGAGAGAAAATGAGTAGGTTTGCTACATCATCATATGGAAGTCTTCCTCCATTTCTACCCATTTCTATACAATTAAAAGACAAATTCCTACAGAGGCAATCAAACAATGCAGGGTTCTTGTGGTTGACTCTGCATAGAAATGGGAAAATTTCAAAGACAGGCAGAAATCGACTCCATTCCTCTCCCTGCTCAAAGAAACACTTTAAAACGGGTATTTTCCTTGTGATAGGAAGTAGTGGATTTGTCTGATTACTTTGTGATGTTTTAGTTTGGGTATTCTCGAGTGTGGTTTGCTAATGCTCCTTCTGTTTCCATCAGTGGTTTAAAGATGGTGTAGGTCCCATTGAAAGAAGTGTTTTAAAAAGTGTGCCTGTCTCCTTTGGTGTAGGGGCTTCAAGGGAAGGATCCAATGGAAAGTGTTGTCTCAAAAAGGAAAGGATGCCCATCTCCTTTAGTGTCAGGGCTTCAGGGGATGCCCCTTTTAAAAATTATCTTTGAAATGGTGGAGCTAGAAAGGATAGGAGGCAATCCTGTGTGATGGGGTGAGTACATTCTCTGTCTTCTTTACATTAATTTATTTATTTACTTAATTTCTACCCTGCCTTTCTCACCCAAAGGGACTCAAGGCAGCTTACAATTCCAGCAAAAATTCAATGTCGGTAAAAACCAGTAGTAACAATAAAAATTAAACAGTTAAAAACAATTCACATTAAACAATGACAAAATACATCAGTAAACAAATTTTAAAAGCATATAAAGGGCATAGTTCAATTTGTCTGTAAAGGCATGAAATGCTATGCAAAGATGATAATTCCCCCACTTTCTCCCATTTGTGGGATGACATCTCTACCTGCTTTCAGTTCTATTTAGGAGGGATAATTCAGTACACTGGTTGGAGTAGGGGACTAGCATTGGAGGGTGGGGAATTCAAATTCAGTTCCCCATGGATTTTTATTTAGAGATCTTGTAATGAGTAACATAGCACCGGGACTGTGGTGCAGCTGGCTGGAAATCAGCTGAATTAAGATCACTACTGACTGAAAGGTCATAAGTTCGAAGCCAGCCCGGGTTGGAGTGAGCTCCCCACCAAAATTGTGTAGCTTGTTGTTGACCTTTGCAGCCCGAAAGACAGTTGCATCTGTCAAGTAGGAAATTTAGGTACCACTTTGTGGGGAGGCTAATTTAACTAAATTTTTCATCAGTGTCGCAGATAGACAATGAAGCGACAGCTCCCCTGGTGGCCAGAAAAAGTTGGAATGTTAAATAGCTTCTGACTATATGTGTTGTGCGTCTATGACATTGAATGTTTGTCATGTATATGTACATTGTAATCCACCCTGAGTTGCCTGCGGGGTGAGAAGGATGGAATATAAATACTGTAAATAAATAAATAAATAAATTCCATTTTAAAGAGTTGTTTCAAAACTAGACAGTACATTTGTCTTGAATGATCTGTCACTGTGGCACTCAATTTTTTTGTTATTCCTTACAGTCTGAACATCCAGAGCAAAATCCCCATTCTTTGTCATTGTAAATGAGCACATTTCCCTGTGGAATAAATGGTGCCTCTGTAATACATACTTAAAACTATGTTCATACACAGACAGGCAGGTTACAAATGATCTGGCTACAAAATGTGTACACCTTTGCTTTTGTGGAATCCAAACAAACATGGTGCAATGAATCAAACCATTGCAAAAACAGCAGGGAGAAAAATGAAGAATGGATTAAGGACCAAAGGAATGGTGCATGGTATTTTATCAAAAAGAATTGAAGGGGAACTACAGTCTTTCTCTTCTCTCTTGTTCGATGCTACGTAACTTTAGGTTTAAAAGCACAGCAAGGTAGACCATACCCTCCTTCACTGCTTTACCTTTTCCGTTTCAAAGGCAGAGTTTAAAGCCTTTGTTTATAGGTCAAAGGTGGGAACTCAAATGAAATGGTGATGGGAAGACTTGTGACTGAAAATTGGGCAAGGCTGTGTTTATGTCTTTGTAAAACTTTATTTGTGGCAAGTCGCTTCTGGTGTGAGAGAATTGGCCGTCTGCAAGGATGTTGCCCAGGGGGCACATGTATGTTTTGATGTTTTAGCATCCTTGTGAGAAGCTTCTCCCATGCCCCCACATGGGGAGCCGGAGCTGACAAAGGGAGCTCATCCGCACTCTTCCTGGATTCAAACCTCTGACCTGTTGGTCTTCAATCCTGCTGGCACAAGGGTTTAACCCATTGCACCACCAGGGGCTCCTGCAGTTTCCCAAGTTGCTTGTGACATGATAAATTTTGCTGAGGCAGACCCACATAATATTGGTGCCTGAGGCAAACTGGCAAATGGTGCTCCCACACCACTCATAGCACACATGGCAAGCTAAGTCATTTTGGTAGCAAATCTTAGAAATGCGTCCCCCTCCCTTGGCAAATAACAAGAATTTGATGCATTTTTCTTGCACTAACTGCTAACTGAAGCGGCTGCCTCACTCTGCCTAATGGTAGTGATGACCCTGGTCTCATTTCTTCACTTATTTTCTCCCTCCCTCCCTTCTTCCCTCTAATGAAATGAACACCATTTGCACGTTGATACATGACTAATTGCCGGCAAACCCCACAAAACAGTGACATCTTTATTGGGCCAACTAACATGATGCTTTATATTTTTGTGCTTTTTAAATGGTCCAATAAAAATGTCACTGCTTTGTGGGTTTCCTTGTGTTTTGCTGTGGGGTCAGTACAGCTACCCCTGAATATGTTTCTGTGTGGTTTTTATAACTCTGCTTTGACATTTGTGTTTTGTGAGCAGCATTTTTAAAAATCCCTTTTCTGAGCCGTTTTTATTCCAAAAGAAGTTTTTTTTCTATTTCTCCAATTATTTGCTTGCCCTTTTCCTCTCCCCTCCTCTCTTCTTTTCTTTTCCTTATTAAATCTCTTTTTCCAGAGGTAGGCTGGCTAGAACTAAACAGGAACATGCCATAGGCTTAGCCCGCAGTTTTACTTTGAACTTTTTTCCTTATAAATTTTTCTAGCACTGAATTTGTCTCATCTTCACAACCACAGAAGAAGCTCAGTCCTTAAGAAATACAGAGAGGGGAGCTGAGCTAAAACAAAGAGACAGGAGGGAGCAGAGGTGTGATGACGCTCTCAAGTATCCAAGCTTTCCCACATTCAGGATGACCACTCAGCCATTAAATCAGGCATGGGCAAACTTGGGCCTTCCAGGTGTTTTGGACAACAATTCCTACAATTCCCAACAGCCTCAGGCCCCTTCCTTTTCCCTCAGCTGCTTAAGGAAAGGGCCTGAGGCTGTTAGGAATTGTAGGAGTTGAAGTCCAAAACATGTCTGCATTAAACCCACTTGGCGACTCGGGCAAATCACATGCTCTCAAGTTCAAGTGAAAACAAAGACAAACCTCTTCTGAACAAATACTGCCAAGAAAATCACATGATAAAGTTGGTGTTGCCATAGGTCAGAAATGACTTGTGAAAGCATAAGAAAAGCTACAAAGCCTGCATTTAGGAACAAAACCAGAAACTTTGACTTCAACTAACTGTGGGAGGGATTTTTGTGATTTGTAATTTCTACTCTGGGATTTCCATAGAAGTGTGGCTTCTGACCTTCCAACTCACAAGTGGATGTGGTTTTTTCAATTACCATGAACAAACAGATGGGACATATATGGGTTCTGCTGGCAAATGCTTTCCTACAAGAAGGTTTTGTGAATATAAGTTTCCCCAGAAAAGATTCTGGAAATGAAAGATACGAGAAATAAAAGGCAGGTTTGAAACAAAAGAACAGAGCTGTGCCTGAGAATAATGCCAGTAGTTTCCAGCTGCACAGAATAGCACAAAAACAAAGAATCAGAAAACCATGCCACTTTTCATGAAAGTGAACCTCTGATTCCACCTGGTAGGAACTGGATGGACTCTGCTGGCATTTGAAAACTTGGAACCAAAGTACAAGAGCTTGGAGAGGTAGGGAGCTTCTTTTTTCTCTAAACAGCTGAGCTCCACTATACTCTAATTTGGAATCCCCCCCCCCCAAATCCTTTCCCACAATGGACCTTTAGTTTGCCATGAACAGAAATAAGAAAGATAGCAGGTAAAGGACTAATGTGTAAATAATAAGCCCTCCCAAATATCTAATTCAATTGCATTTGAAGAAGAAGAAATAAACAATGAACGTTATGCACCACTGTCATTTAAATTTAAAGTTTGCACTCAAAGCCTTATTCAACTGAAGCTGGAAAATGGCATTCATGATTTTATGTACCTCTTCTCCATGTCCTTATTCAAACAAACACATATAATTTAACTGAATTCAAATTCAAAGTACTGGCTTTGGCCTATAAAGCCCTAAATGGCCCCAGCCCAATTTACCTGCCCGAACGCATTTCCCTCTATGAACCATCGTAGAGATTAAGATCCTCTGGGGAGGCCCTGCCCTCTGTCTCACCACTGTCAGAGGCGCGATTGGCAGGGACGAGAGAGTGATTGCCCCTCGGCTATGGAACCCCCTTTCTGGTGAGATTAGATCAGCCCCCTCCCTCCTGTCCTTCAGAAGGACAGTAAAAACTTGGCTGTGGGACCAAGATTTTGTGACAGTACAATAAGGCAGCGATAGGAAACCTTACCATGCCAATTAGATTCGATGTGGATGACCAAGATGATTTTAAACAGTGGATTTTAATTTTGAGATAAGTGATCTTAATGCTTATGTATGTGTATAATCTATTTATGTCCCAGCATTGAATGTTTGCCACTTTTTATGTTGTGCTCCACCCTGAGTCCCCTTCGGACGAGAAGGGCGGAATAGAAATGTTTTAAATAAATAAATAAATATGTAAGTAAGTAAATAAATAAATAAATTCTGAGATAACCTACATTTTCTTTTATTTGGGAAATGTTTGTGTCTGAGAAGGTTTAGATGGGTATATTTTCAGGACTATGGCCTAAATCCAATTCTTAGTCCCAGTTAGAGTAGATCCAATGAATGAATGAAACATTCAGTGGGCCTACTCTAGTTGGAACTAACAACTAGATTTAAAACAAATGTTTGCAAAGTAAGAGGAGAAAGAGTCTGAAATTATGGCCAAGATCCTGCATCGCAGATGTAATTATAATGCTGGAACTCTATTATCTGTAACCCTTAGACTGAAATAATAGGTTTTGTGGGTTATTTTGTTGTTGTTAATGACTATACATGGGAATGCCAGCAGTCATGACACCCCAAGTCCAGCTGATGATCTCATACTCATCTAAAAAGATGCCAAACAAAGTTTCTAAAGTTGAGAGACTTTGAAAGTAATGAACCCCTCTTTAAGGGGAGATGCCTGCTTTACTGCCTGCTTGTTTTTACACATTCCTGATGCTGCTTGTAATATAGTGTGAATAAGCCAAATAGATAGTCTTACAAAGGACGATAACTCATTATACCTGTGTGATCACCTATAACCAATAGAAAGTTATAAAAATATGTAGTGTGTGATGTAGATGCTTGAAACCATATAAAATGAATTTATCTGCATAGATGGGGGTGGCAGTCTGTTTTGGTGTGTTTGGATAGACACATTACTGGCCAACCAAACTGATCAGTTTGCTAATTAAAGTGTTTTTGCTTAGATTCGTTGGACTCTGTGTACTCTCTAAGATAAGGGGATTCACTCTCCACTTGGTATCATCTTACAAAGTATCTGCTCTGTTTTTTTTAAAGAAAACCTTTACATAGCTGTCAAATGTTTTACAATGTTCAAAAGAACCCCAGATTTGATATTGTTTTTGTATGCCTCCATATCTTTCCTGACTTATATGAGCAATCTCAATGACAAGGATTTGTATTAGTTTTAGAGCATGGATAAGCAAGGAGAAAGATCAGTTATTGAGATATCACAGAATTCATCTAATCAGAAATATTCTTCAGTACATGGTTTTGATCTTGTGACCCACAACTTTATAATTCTTCAGCCCTGAGAATTTAACAAAAAGAGCTAAATTGTTTAGATTTTTTTTGGAAGAGAACTGGGTTTTGTGTGAAGAACCAACTGGGAAATGTACAATTAGTTGGCTCTTTCACACTCTTTCTTTTAAACAATCAATAATTTAATAACTCAATTTTGGAATTAAGTTAATGCTGAAATGCTAATCTAAGTCAGCCAATTGATTAAAAATTAAGTTTTTTAATTTGAAACTTTCCAAGCTAATTGATAACTTAGTTAATTTTAACTAATTACTTCCTCTCTTGGGCCATGGATTAAAGAGAGCTTCTCCCAAGGTAGTTTGGGCTGACAAAAGTAAGGCCATGCTGAAGTATTTAGTTGCATGAAATGAAGCAGCAAATAGCACAACAAACCCACCACATCCTACCTAACTTTGGTTTATTCATTTTGACACATGAAACATGTGTCAAAAATGTCATCCACACAGGCAGGTTTTTTTAATCATGTCAGAAACTGCAAGTCATTTCTGGTGTGAGAGAACTGGCTGTCTGCAAAGACATTGCCCAGGAGATGCCCGGATGTTTTGCAATCCTATGGGAGGCTTCTCTCATATCTCCACAAAGGAAACTGGAGCTGACAGATAACAGCTCACCCTGTCTCTTGGATTCGAACCGCTGACCTTCAGGTCAGCAATCCAGCTGGCACAAGGGTTTAACCCATTGTCCTACTGCAACTCCTCATACAGGTGGTAAAAGGTGATAACAACAAAGCAGTAGGCATATTAAGAATATTTTAAAATATTTTTAAATGTAAAATGTCAAAAGTCCTGATGAAAAGAATAATTTGGGACTATTTCTGCTAAAAGTCCTGACTTTAAAAAAATTAAGGATTTTTTTTAAACATCACTTTCTCCACAGGGAAAAGTATTCTCAGGTCACGTAATTATATTTCTTACGCAGATATGCTATTGCTTGAGCTAAAAATCCTGTAATTGGGGAGTTTGGCACAAAATTTGCACATGAGTGATAGATAGATCAATTTATTGATTAGTCATCTGACCATGTCAACAATAAAAGACAAAAAACACAAAAATACACAGATAAATAGAGACTGAAATCCTCTAATAGTTAACTAAAATAAATTAAAACACAATAAAACTTGCTAAAACACCAGGTTAACCTTGCATATTTTGTACACTTACGGAGCAATAAGAGTTTTTGTACCACAATAAAATGTTGTTTGTTTTGCTAAAATGGCATTAAATTACTAGATGAAACAGGGGGTGTAGAGAGACAAGTGTAAAAGAATCATTCAGAGAATTTAGATAAGTTCATGGGTGATTTGCATTTTAAGTAGCATTTTCTGACCAGAAAACAGCATTTTTGAACAGGAAATAATGTTTCTGCAAATAATTATTTCAGACATTTATATCCCATCCTTATCACTCCTGGAGGGGCACTTACAACCGACAACCATTAGATGCCAACAATAACAATAAAAACACAGTTAAACATTAATTAAAACATCATCATAAGTTAAGTTAAGAAGAATCATTTTATTTCATATGCAGGAAATGCTAAAATGAACACATGTAGCGCCTCCTTGTGACGTAATGGAGCGACTGCACCCTTCCGAATGTAGCCAGATGGAAAGATCCTTCTAATTGTACAAGTGTCTGCAGCTGTTTGTCTGTTTGTCTGTATTGTAATCGTATGTCAATCCGGCAGGGACTGTCTGCCGTATGTGTAATGTAATCCGCACTGAGTCCCCTTCGGGGTGAGAAGAGCGGAATATAAATAAAGTGTATTATTATTATTATTGTGTAGATTAGTCGCACATTATGGATAACCTTCAAAACCCACATCTTTTAAAAAGGTTTTTCACTGGGAGAAGAAAATTGCTAACATTACTGTGTATTCTCACATATAAGTAAAAACAAGACCCCCCCCCCATGTGTCAACTTATCCATGGGTTAATAAGTACCAAGCTATTTTGATAAAAAGGAACCATTCCCTTCTTTGAGTAGAGTTATGAAATGTGAGAACTTAGCCTGTCTTGAAAGAACCGAAAAGACCCACCTCTCTGCTGTGACACCAATTCTGGCCTTTATGATTGCCTGGGAAAGAAAATAGCAGTGGTGGGGCAGCTGTTTTGACCATTTCCTATAAATAGAGGCAAAGAGAGCAGAGGAGGTTGGTGTTTTCCTTAGGTTCTCCTGGGACAAACTATGTAAGCTGTTGCCTTTCACTACTCTACTCAGGTACAGTGACAGTTCCTATTTTCATAAAGGTTAATACTGTACCTTTGTCATTCCCCGAGTAGAGTGGAGAAAGACATTTTTGAATGCCAGCCCTGGTGGCCAAGGGTAGCTGGCCCTTTCAGTTGGCACAGATACATTCTACTCTCTGCAGAATGACTTTCAACCCATCTACAAGTGTCATGGGGTTCATATCTTCCATTGGAAGAGGGACATCAAACTCTTCCTTGCATGGCCTTCCAAACTTTTGTATGATCTTCTAAACACACAGAACCTTTTAAATAGGAAAAAAAGACTTTCTTTAAACTCAGCAGGTCCTAAGACTGTGACAAGGTTCCAATAAGTGTTGTCAGGATAAAGGTTTTGGTAAACTTTTGCTGAAAGACTGCAGAGAATTCCTTGGTACGGCCTTCTCACTGGGAGCAGGGTTCATCTTCCACCCCTCCAAATCTGGGTTCTCAACAATCTCGAAGGACTTCCACAGTCAGGCAGCTTGAGACGCTTCATGCACCCTAGTGTTCAGGTCCAATTAAAATACCTACTGCTCATCTTCTGCTATGCAGCTTCCAGCCTCACTCAGAATCTGCTCATGTTCTTTTATTTACTCTTTGCCACACTCCACAGCAGAGACTTTAACTGAGGCCAGAGAACAGGTTCTCCTTTCCTTCTGAGGCCAGAGAGCTGGAAAAAGTGATACTAGTGATTCCTCTTCTTTCACAATAGGTTGTATCAAAATCCATGATTTTGGACCCAAAACCTGTGCTAAACATATACATGAGACTAACTTATACATGATTATATGCAGTACTCATTACTTCCTTTCAGGAGAAATGTAGTAAAGAATTACATCCATGTAAAGCACCATCATCTGTGACCTGAGATAGCATCCTTACTTGGCTAATTATCTTGTCCAAGAAGTATTTTCATTGATTGTCCTTTGGAAAATGACCCATGTTATATTTATGGCTGAGATCCTAGTCATCAAATTATATAGTCCAAAATTTGCAATCATAAGTAATTCTACAGTACTGGATTTTGCCATGGTATGTCCAATTACTAATACCTATGTACTCGCCCACTGCACTGATGGCTCCAAAGTCATTTCACCCACCACAAAAGACCTTAATTACTGAATCTTGTGGATAAGTTTCCTGAGGGTCCTTCCACACAGCCCTATATCCCATAATGTCCAGACAAAAAATTCCACAATAAAAATCTAAATAAATAAATAAATAATATCCAGACAAAAAATTTGAATTTTGTTATGTGAGTCCACACTCAGATAATGTGGGATTTTCTGCCTTGCTATTATGGGATATAGGGCTGTGTGGAAGGGCCCTGGGTTTCATCAGCAGTTTGCATCTGTATCATAGAGCATTTACAAGCCTAAATAGGTTGCCACCTTTGGAAAATCTCTGGAAAAAGTCCAACTGATTCCATGAAGGCATTTATCCCATTGTACCCTAAAGTCACCAGATCCCATTTGATCTTGGAAGCAAAGCACAGTCAGTCCTGCTTCGTACTTTGATGGGAGACTACCAATGAAGTCAAAGGGCTATATGCTGTATTTCAGAGGAAGGAACTGGCAAAACCACAATTGAACATTTCTTGCCTAAGAAAACCATATAAAATTTATGAGGTAACAATGAGTTGACTGGCAGCTTGAAGGCACATGCACACACACACATTAGAGTACCCAAGCCCCTATTTTGGAGTGACAAGAGAGATGGTCTTCTGCTTAATGTCACATTGCTTTAGTTTTTCTGGTACCAAGTCAACTTCAACTTATAATGATGCTAAGAATAGGAGGCCTCCAAGAACTTCAATCATCAACTGTCCTTTTCAGACCTTGCAAATGCTAGGCGGTGGCTATCTTGATTGAGTCACACACACACACACACACACGGTTTTACAAGTCAGATAGATTTATGTCACATTGGGACTATTAAAATCAAATCAAGTTTCTCTCAGACTTCAGCATATTATTTTCTGTTGCTATTTGCTGAGTGGAGACTGAATGAAAACAGAAATATGCCTCTTTGTTTTCTGATGTTTGTAAACTGAAGTATCTCATCAGTACAAAACAACCTTTCATTAACTTCCCTTGTAAAAATATGTATTTCTGTGCAAATGATTATTTTTATGGTTCAGCCACAAAACATTCACAACAACAATTGAGATCTGCATAAAAGTTAAGTATATGTTGCTTGCTATTTATTTATTTTGAGAAACTAGGGAACACAGTTACAGGATGATTTCCAGAAAATAGTGATTCAAATTTGGAAAAAAAGGATGCACATAAATAAAGACACACAGACAGATGATAGATAGACAGTAGGTATTACAAAACTGGGGGTGCCAGCATTTCATTTCTAAAGTGTTTCTAAAGTTTTGTTAGTGAAAATGTCATTACTATAGCAAGAGTAATGAAAATTTGTTACTTTTTAGTTATAGTAATTACTAATTGTGCAAGTGGGGAAACTTCAGGGGACCCCTTCTCTCTCATTTTTACAGTTATTGGGGTGAAACTTGCCACAATGGTAGAACATATTTATCACTATTAGCCCATCAGTCCACAATTTCTCTTAGGCTGAACAGACCAGAATAACACTTGTTTTAAAACTGTTTTGCATCTAACCTAATATATTGTGGCTTCTTTACCTAGGCTTGCTTGGGTCGGGGTGAGCACTCGACCATTGTGTAGCTCATTGTCGACCTTTGCAACCCGAAAGACTATTGCATCTGTCAAGTAGGAAATTTGGGTACCACGTTGTGGGGAGGCTAATTTAACAAATTTACGAGGCCTTAAATCTCCAGGAAGTGTGTAAAAGGGGTAAAGGAGTGCGACAGTTCCCCCTGGTGGCCAGAAGCTGAAATGTTAAATTGCCTCTGAGTGTCTTGTCTTACATGTTTGTATGTCAAAGGGCATTGAATGTTTGCCTGTTTATGTGCATTGTGACCCACCCTGAGTCCCCTGTGGGGTGAGAAGGGCGGAATATAAATTATATAAATAAATAAATAATAGTAGGAACACTTTTATAACATACACTAGTTTTACAAATATCAGGTATGCTACTTTTTACCACCCCCCCCCACAAACATACTAAAATGTGCAAACACTCCCATATCACCCACACAGCTTTTCCTGATAACCTGTACTATCCCCAAGTACATCCTTTCTTACTTTAGTCCTTACAATGTGATAGGAAATGACACAATGTTACTTCTGGTTGCCATTTTAAAAGGCACTATAGATGAAAACAGGTATTTGGTCTTGTCTAACACACTTTTGAGGGGTCTCTATCCTTCTCACAATGGAATAGGAAATGATGCAATGTTACTTCTAGTTTCCATTTTGAGAGTGACTATAGATGAAAGCAGGGAATTGCTCTTGCTTAGTACACTTATTTTGACTACCATTGTTCTCAAAAAACAAAATTTCCATTTTGAGGGGGGCTGCAGATAAAAACAGGTATTTGGTAGGGTTGTGCACAAAATCTTGTTTCCTCCAGTTCCTGCGGCACATCTGGCACAACCAGTACCTTTGGGAACATGAAACAGGAAGGGTCCTCCCAGTACTAAAACTCATCTGCAATGAAAGCAAGTGGAAACCAATCTTTTCAGCATCACAGCTTAATCTTTTTTTTATTAATACCCCAACAAACAAACAGAAAACCCCAGTCTCTGAAAACAACTACCAGTTACATACCTTTCCTCTAGAATAGAAAGTAGAAACAGCTGTAAGGAAGCATTAAATTCTATTGTGATGTTTGTTCTGTGTTCTGGTTTTATTTTGTTGTAATGCACTACTAGGCCTCATGTAAGCCGCCTTATTTAAGCCGCCTTGAGTCCCCTTTGGGGAATTGGTGGTGAGGTATAAATAAAGATTATTATTATCATCATTATTATTATTCCCAAAGCAGAAAGGAGATTGAAACGTGCAAGGAAAAAAGAGGATTTTAAAAAGGAAGTCCATGGAGGATACGGAGCTCCAGCAAGTCATTGCTCTTCCTTACCTTGAAGTGGGAAACCTTAAAATGCCCTAGAAAGTGCATGTGGCATGCAGGCCCAAGAGAGAAAGTGCAGGTGTTTGCCTGCAGGGCCTCTCCTCTAGAGTAGAAGGTAAGAACTTGCCTCCTTAAAACACATGCCTGTCTGCAGCTGAGCGCCTCTCCCCTAGAGTAGAGCTTAAGTGCCTAAAATAATGGGAAGGGGAGCCAGGAAAGCCCCTCCCTAGAATGAAAACAGTTATCTGCTCTCCCAATTTTTGGAGACTCCTAAAAAACAGATTGGGGCCCCTACTGAAAGCTGGGACATGAAACTGATCAAGATTTATCTCAAAAGCACAACCCTAGTTGTTCTGGCACAGCAGTGCCAATAGGGCTCTGTTTTCCATTTGTTGCACTACAAGTTTGCATTCCCTTGCATTTCATGTTGTAAGTGACTTTCTTGGTTTGCATTTACGGGCCCAGAGGGCTGCCAATCTATCTAGAGTTGCAGATCCGCCCCTATTCCCAGGATTTGGGAGGGAAAGGGTATGTTTTCTTCTCAGTCTTAACAGCTACTGTATTGGAGAGGACGTGATTTAAGAGAGCCTGTTCCTTCCTACTTGGAAAAAGGCATTAAATCTTACAGCTTTGCTGGGGTAACAGATCCAGCTTTGCTGGGGTAACAGATCCAGCTTTGCTGGGGAAACACAGAACAGCTTCACGGTTCTTTGTGAAGGCATTATCTACAGTCCCAACAGCCTGACTAATCGACAGAAACCTTGCCTGGTACAGGTCATCTGGCTATCCATAATGCAGCTTGGAGTCGGAAGAAGGGGTCTCATGCCAGCAAGGTAAAGAAAGATTGCTCAGGGAAGGGTCAATTTTCCCCCAAAAGAAAAGACCAGTTTTGCCCAGTTTGTCGGCCCTGTTGAGAACTTTGTTGAACTTTTCTCAAGCTTTGAAGGACTTTATCATTGGGGAAATTAAGGAGCCCTTCCAGCTGAGGCACCCTGGCAACCCGTTGGGCAGACAGGGGTCACATCCTAGAAACAGCCATTCTACTGGCCCAGCGTGCGACAGCACACTAGTATTTGGTCTTGGTTTGTGAGGATGTTGTGAATTGCTATTGGAGAGATAGGTCTGTGGAGAAAATTGGCTCTGCCCCCCTAACAACTGCCATCATATCCTATCCTATCTCAATGTGATTTTAAAGGATGCCAACAATAGCAGAAATCTGTGGCTTATATACAGAAATACCCAAAAGTTTCACTGCTTGTTGTCACAATCCATAATCCTTCTGTTCTTTTTCAAAGGAACAGCATGGCTTACAGTGTTCTTTGTGGGCCATTCAGACAAAAGTCATCCCAGAAAGCAAGGAAAATATTGCTTTATATAGGTCAAATCAATTAAAACCCCACTTCTTCCTCTCTTTGCTTAATTTAAACAGGCATTTAATTGGGAATCCCAATGTGCCTGCTGTCAATGCACGGCTGGTTTTATTGAGGTACCTGTAGTCTAGTAACTTGATTTATTCATTATTCTGTTCTCCTCACTGCATTGACTTTCCTCCTTTCCTGCTGATGCGATCTTTCTCCATGATGACTGTATGCCGTCTCCTGCTTGTCCTAATTATCAGGTCTTCCACACAAAGCAGAAAGAAGGGGGAAAATCCTTTGGTCTATTTTAAGGACTAGGAGAGATGATAATCCTGCCAAAGTTGTGAAACCACAGGAAGCTGTGTGACAACTCACAAAGAGCTACCTCCCTCTGCGATTGCTTATTCGACACAAGTTCCTTGTCTCTAGCACACACTTAAAGGAGACCTCCGCTTTTTCTGGAGGCTCCTTGTGGGGCTTCTTTGAAGCCCACCTTCTCTTGAACAATATGTAACCTTGGGCAAAAACCCTGTCTCATTCATCTGCCACAACAAAGTTTGGATCTTTCTAAATGGAACCACCATCGCTGCTATCATCTTTAGACTTTTGCTCTCACTGTTCTCCTTATCGGAGAGATGTTTTCCTGGTGCTCAACCTTTCAAGGATCCTGTTTTAGACATCTTAATTCACAGTATCTTTTAGCAAAGACATAATAAACCTGTAGCCATTTGAATGTTGTTAGATGTCACCTTCTGAAAGTCAAAAGTGATGGGAACTATAATGTCACCTATTCAGGTTCCACAACTCTGAATTAGAACTTCGTGGGTTTGGATACCCATGGTCTTTTCTTCTGCTCCATGGATCAAACCTGCACACAATGTGTATTTATCATTTATTACTTCATTGGCCACCATTGAGGGACATGTGAGAATTTGATAAAAACTCATTTCAGATGAAGGGGGCACTGGTGGTTCAATTCTGAAGTCACTTCTGATTTTTTTTAAAAAAGTCAGAAATTCTGAAACTTTTGAATCACTTTGTTAATGTGGATGCACTTGCACAGTAGGGAAAAACAGCACTGGCACTGGGGAAACTTCAGGGGATTCTCCCTCCCTAATTTTTAGACCAATCCTGATGAAACTTGCTACAGTGGTAGAACACATGGACCACCATTAGCTTGCCAAATTTCATAACCTTTAATTTATCCATGGATTTTTGGTAAACTTTCAAAGTTTTTATTTAAAAAAACATTTTTAATAATAAATAAAATATGTTCCTGGTTTGAAAGTGTTATTTCCTGTTTCATTTGGTGATCTTTACTTTGAAAGTAGTTGTTCTCCTCCAGAAACTTTGTCTGTGTGGCACAAACGGTGTTAAATTGGTGGAGAACAGAAATCATAGTACAGACCCCATCAAGGGACATCTAGACGGACTCCCTTCTTCTGGGCAGATAGGCACCATCTAAACTCTCCTGACATCCATTTGCTTCTTCTACTGAGTTGTCATGAACAAGGCACAAATATTTGCAGATGCAATCCTCATTTTATTTTATTATTACTTACTGACTGTAAAGGAGTGGCTAGCTGTGGCCGGCTACCCCAGTGCCTTGTTCATGGCAAGTAAAAAGGATTGGTTTTTTAAGTAGTTTATGTACTCTCGGCTTTGCAAAAGTTGCTTATTGCTTTGCAGCCTTCTTTGGACCTCTTTTTAGATTCAATCAGTTTATTTTGTATTTAGACAGAGACTATTTTGGGGTCCTTCAGCCATCATTTGGCCAATGAGCAGGTGAGAATGAGATTTTTAAAGTTCCCTTGCCTTTGCCAAAGTTGCTTAATGTTTGTTAAAATTAAAATAACCTTGGAAGACATCCAAACATTACAGTATATTTCCAAAAGAAGGGTAAGTGGTTCAAAATTGGAATTCCCCCCCCCCCCCCAAACCGTTCCTGCATGGTTCAAAACTCACTTCGAAAGTGAAATTCATATGTTCATATCCAATTTCTCATGTATTTCTGATTTTTTTTGCTCATGCCTAATAGACACAGAGAGCCAAAATGATATAGAGGTTTGGGCTCTCTGAGGCCAGGGTTCAAATCTCCCTTCAGCTATGTGAAATCCATGAAGTGACCTTGAGGAAGCCACACTCTCTCAGCTTCAGAGAAAGGAAAACATAAACCCTCCTCTGAATAAATCTTGCACAGAAACCCTATAATTGAAGATGTAATCTACTTTGGGTCCATAAGTACAAAAAAAGCAAGCAGTATCCTCTTGGCTGGAGTTTATATAATACAATCTAAATGTAAAGTATCTAAATATAAATAAATGTATAAGCAATTAAAATATTGTCCAGGGAAATTTGCTGCCTTCTCCCACACCTGTGTTAGCACTGTACAAAATTCTCCAGGGCAGATTCAGATTGGCAATTATGAGCAAAAATGCAAAACACCTAGGGAAAAAGTGTTTTTGACAGTTCCAAATTCACTAATAATTACCAACCGCAGTAACCCTCAAATCCTTCCTGCCAAGAGTCCAAACACTTCTCTTGTTCCCTATTTCTCTTCATTCTTTCTATCTTCTCTTCTCTTTCTATTTCCATTTCTCTTTCTCTCACTCATATTTCCTCCCAGTTCCAATCAGCACTGTGAATGCTACCAATAATAGCATTTTAAGTGCCAGACACCCCGGGTCATGTAACTTTCTTATGTGACAGGTGTCCATATTAATGTTAGGTTAGTGCTTCAGTATTGATTTCTTTTACCACTTCAGGAGAATGAGGTGGAGAATGCTTTCCACATTAGCTTATTCTTTGGGAGGGGAAAGTTGAAATCAAAGTGTCTGAAGTCCCTTCCTGACTTTCACAGGAAAAAAATGGCATCCTCAGGCCCTTTGTGACAAAAGTCTTGCTGAGTGGATATGAATGTGTAACCTACAGCTACACATTTGTGATGGTTTCATACTTATGATTGTTACATAGCTCCATTTAAGGGATACATAAGAACCGTAAAGGTTCCTGCAATGTCCACCTACTTAGAAGTAGACACTGTGGTTGACAGGAGTCGGTTTCCCTGTTGATCAGGAAGCACTAGCTAGTGATCCCACCCTGCTCATACTCATGATCTCTAGTACAAGAAGGAATTGCAACACGGTCTTGCTTCTACCTATCACTCTGGAGTTTGCTGCCGTGAGTGTGTGTGTTAAGTGATTTCAGCTTCTGCAAGAACTGCAGGTTCGGAGCCTGGTGTGTCTGGCATTCCAGAAGGCCAGATAAGACACATATGGGTTGAAGGCAAAAATCAAAAGCACTGTCGCACACCGGCTGGGAACCAGGGCCCTTTAAATATTCACACAACCATGGTTGGAAATAACAGTCTATTTATTGAAGTAAACATTGTCCAAAAAATAAACAGTAAACATGAATATAGCCAAGGCAAAAAGCATTCGAGAAAATCCCAGGAAATGTTCCCAAAGCCTCAGGCTAATTAAGTTGTAAGGTCTCTGAATATAAATCCACTAAGAAGCAACAGAACTTAAAACTAGGTTAGTCCCAAAAAAGGCAAGCTCAAAGTTCTGTCGTGAATGACCAAAAAATCATGAAATCAGGAGTTCATGGAACTGCTTGCAGTAGAATCGAAAGTTGACCAGGAACTGAATTTCAGCCTTTACAGGGCTAATAACAAGATCTCCACATTCTAACATTTCCCTCCCTTTTCCCTGGGAAAGTAACAGCTGCGGCTAGAATCAGCAAGCCAGGTGTCTCAATTCCCGCCCACTGGACTCTCAGAAAAACTAAATTCCCTTAACTGCTTTTCCAGAGTTTCATCACCTTGGCCCTGCACTGAAAATCACACAGATTCCTGCACACCACCACAACCCACAACCCCTGAAGCCACAGAAGCCACAGGCCCAACGCGCTTTATTCTCTATGACCAGATAGGTGTCAGTGGAAACAACACTCCAAAGAACTGGCTTACTGCAATTGCAAATACATAGAATATTTATTGCAAGACTCCTGCACCAGCTTCTGATTGGTATAGAACAGTGGTTCACAAACTTTTTTGACTAGTGACCACTTGACCAGGGACTACTCTGATTAGGGACCACTCTCCAACATTAGTACCAAAAGCATTACAAATCAGTTTTTGGACAACTTTAGATTCAGTTGGGTTATTTGGGGTGCTGATTCAGAAAATTGCATTGGATAGACCACATCAACTCTAGTTTGTGATACAGAACATATGCCATCCAGTAGTCTCCATCTGTTTGCCCACAGAAAACCATATTTAATAAACCTCAGTACTATAAGAGGATTTTGCAAGACCAGTCACTCTCGTGGCAATGGTGTAGTAATAGTGAGACCATTGACCATATTTTAGTTCTTGTAGGCCACTGGTGGTCCACAGGCCACAGCTTGGGAACCATTGGTCTAGATCAGGGCTGTCCAGCTGGCGGCCCTGGGGCCATACACGGCCCCCCAGCCTGTTGGCTCCGGCCCCCGCTATGCCCCCGGCCACCATTTTTAATTTTTTTTTTAAAAAAATTTTAAATGGCGACCGGGGGGGAGGGGAGGTGGGGCAGGGAGGAGGAAGTGAGCCAGCTCCTCCTCCCTGCACCGCCCTCTTTTTCCCTCTCTTTTTCCATTTATTATTACTTACTGACTGTAAAGGAGTGGCTAGCTGTGGCCGGCTACCCCAGTGCCTTGTTCATGGCAATAAGGCCAAAGTAAAAAGGATTGGTTTTTAAGTAGTTTATGTACTCTCGGCTTTGCAAAAGTTGCTTATTGCTTTGCTGCCTTCTTTGGACCTCTTTTTAGATTCAATCAGTTTATTTTGTATTTAGACGGAGACTATTTTTGGGTCCTTCAGCCATCATTTGGCCAATGAGCAGGTGAGAATGAGATTTTTAAAGTTCCCTTGCCTTTGCCAAAGTTGCTTAATGTTTGTTAAAATTAAAATAACCTTGGAAGACATCCAAACATTACAGTATATTTCCAAAAGAAGGGTAAGTGGTTCAAAATTGGAATCCCCCCCCCCCAACCGTTCCTGCATGGTTCAAAACTCACTTCGAAAGTGAAATTCATATGTTCATATCCAATTTTTCATGTATTTCTGATTTTTTTTGCTCATGCCTCATAGACACAGAGAGCCAAAATGATATAGAGGTTTGGGCTCTCTGAGGCCAGGGTTCAAATCTCCCTTCAGCTATGTGAAATCCATGAAGTGACCTTGAGGAAGCCACACTCTCTCAGCCTCAGAAAAGGAAAACATAAACCCTCCTCTGAATAAATCTTGCACAGAAACCCTATAATTGAAGATGTAATCTACTTTGGGTCCATAAGTACAAAAAGGCCTTACTGGTAAGGCCTTCTCGTGGACCACTCTGAGAATTTCAGGGGAGAGGCCTAGTTTGGGGGTCAAGAATAAGGAAGAGTTCCGAGGAATAAATCTAATCATATAAGTTAAAAAGAGGAAAAGACCAAGGGTTTTTTTTGTTGCACAAATCCATTGTGTGATCTCCGAGTCTTCATGGGCCATTGTGAGGGGATTGTGATAATTACAAGATTATATGCTGAAGTCTGAAGGGCAACATTCCCAGAGAAATTCATGAACGGTTACCACAGGACAAATGGGGAGGGTAATATGGCTTGCAGTATGCCCAAAAAGAGTTCCTGTTCATAATTCATAATTTTGGGATCAGGAGTTCAACAACAAAGGGGTGTCATTAACCAACTCCTTCCAGATTGGCAGGGGACAGAGCTCTGTCAATTGCAGTGGCTGTATAGCAATTATGACCATCCAATTAGCGATATCCCACCGTTTGACACCAAATATAGCAAAGATATGTCCCAACAACCTGAGATAGCCCACCAAGTGCCTCCAATTATAACCAATTGCCCCCAATTAAGACAAACAATGGAGGGACAATAGGCAGAATTTGCCTCAGGCACACCACACCCAAGATGGAGGACAAAAGGCAAACAAGGCTTGGTCCAAGGCAAGGCCATGAGGGAATCTGAGCACATGCACATCCCTCACTCATAGAAAGCCAAACAGTGGGGAATATTGTATATTTTTATTTTGCCTTTGCTCCTTCCAAGTATTTATTAAAGATTTCTTTCTTCTGCTGCCACCAATTTATGATTTCATTAGGCCACCTCCTTTACTGGGATGTTCATAAAGCCACACAAAGACTTGAGGTAGAAGAAAACAGGAAATAGTTGTTTATTTAGAACAGTCAATAAGCGTAATGGTTGCAGATAATTTGTCAGGTTTTTATTCAAGACAGAGGATGGTACTTATAGCTTAAGTTTCTTTACAATAAAATTCCAAACAGAAATTCAAACAGGAATCCTTTTAAACCTTTTGAATTCACCCTTCCTTCTTACACAGCACTCTAAAACACTATAGAGGCCTATTAAGTAGTATTCCTCAAAGAGGTATCTTTCCTATTACAAAGCAGTTCCCAAATCTCTCTCTTCCTTCCTTTCCTTCAGACTCCTAACTCCTTCTTCTCCTCCACCAATTCCCTAACTGATCTTAAAATGTCTGCTTTCCTCCTCCTTTGGCTCTAGCTCCACCCATCTTCAGCCACTGAGCTTTTTCCTCCAATTCTGTCAATTCTGTCAGACTGCACTTCTGCCTTAGAGACAGCCTGATTGCTCCACCCCTCAGCTCTGTTTAGCTTTAGCAAGCTGGGCCTGGCTTCTGCCTTTTGCAGCAACCTTTTATACACACCAACCCTTTAGGGTAGTCCAATCCATTACAGGCTGCTTCTCAGTAAGTGGAGATTAGGAGGATTTTAATGGGCTTCATGGTGTGGTGCTATACTTCCCCATAGGGTTCCAGCATTTGTCCCTCACTATTGGACTGCTGAGAACAGATAAGGAATGGTTCATAGCAGGCATGTAGCCGGGGGGCTAAGGGGGCTTCAGCCCCCTGAAATTCTCAGAGTGGTCCACGAAAAGGCCTTACTGGTACATTATTTAAACTGTTATGTGCATTTATATCATGATCTGATCACCATGCTCATTATATCCCACATTAATGGGGTTATTGGGATAACAATACAAAAGGTTTGCTAGGGTAGACCCTCTTCCACCCAGTCTCAGCCCCCCAAACCAAACTCAGCCCCCCGAATCAAACTCCTGGCTACGGCCCTGGTTCAGAACCATGTTGTTGTTAATTGCCATCAACCACACAAAGCAAATAACAAGAGGAAAAAATGGATTGTTCTAATCAGGCTCCTTAAAATCATGCAAGATCAGTGCCTTCATTTGCAGTGCCTCCAGGCTGGTGAAACAACCTTCCCACTGAGGTGTGAATTCATCATTTTTGAAAAAAGAGCTGCTAAGTGGAATCCATCTCAGCTAGTTTTTGGATGGGTCGGTTATGTTCTATTCGTAAAGTTGTCTGAGCTGGTAACTTGGGGATACTGATTTTGATTTTTAATTAGCTAACATTCTAATGCAACATTTTAATTTAAAAAAACATTTCATGTGTATTGCTATACCTTTGCAGAAAGGTCAAACAAAAACATCCTACTATCCAATAATGAAACAAGACAAACTAGCACTGAAGCTGGACCATTTCATTAAATTATAGGTCTTACCATACAGTACCATGCACAGCCTACTGCCTGTCTGCTTCCTCCATGCAATTAATATTCCCCTTGCTATTGATGGGTCAGACACATCAACAGCTTGCAATCTTGCAATGTTTCTCTCACTTACCTTTTGTGATGGGTCTATCCACTTCTGTGCTGACATACTGGCAATAGCGTCAAGAGACAGGATTTGCCTCCTCCACTTTCTCTCATTCCACTTGCTATTCCCTAGCTCCTTGTTTTGTCTATATTTAACATTTTTATTTGCCTTTTTTGGGAGAATCTGCAAAATTGCTGTAAAAATAAAATTAAAAAAATAATGGAGCAGTGGACGTGTAGGAAGGCGAGGTTACAGAATATGCAGAGGTAAGATTTCAGGACCATGGATATGCTAATTGGAGCAATTGTGCAAATGAACAGAGGTGCAATAATTCAGATGTTAATTCCATTATATATTCACCATCTATGATTGCATGACTGCTGTGGAATAGTGATTTCATGTAATAAAGTCCTCAAAATTCTAACTTATATCAAGTGATGTTTATTAGGAACTGCACATTTTCCATTTTGAATTGCACCTGATTTGTCTGACATCTCTCTCAGAAAGGCTCTTTCCTGGTATAGGCCAATACATTTTTCTGCTTGAAGCAAAAAATAAAACAAAATAAAACAAAAACAGATGTCACTTCCTCCCCCAAGTAAAAGGATAGTGTACCCCCAAAAAGCCAAAATATTATGGCACCTGAAGCAAAACATCCCTCTGGTATTTATCCCCAACAACAAAAATAGAATAGTGACAGCATAGTAATTTTCATGCCTGGATAAAGGTAAAGTTAAAGGTTTCCCCTTGACATTAACTCTAGCCGTGTCTGACTCTGTGGGGTGGTACTCATCGCCATTTCTAAGCCGAAGAGCTGATGTTATCATGTGGCCAGCATGACTGCATAGAGAGCCGTTACCTTCCCACACAAGCAGTACCTATTGATCTATTCACATTTGCATGTTTTTGAACTGCTAGGTTGGCAAAAGCTGGGCCCAAGAGTAGGAGCTTACCTCGCTCCCCGGATTCAAACAGCCAACCTTTTGGTCAGCAAGTTCAGCAGCTCAGCGGTTTAACCTGCTGCACCACCAGGGGGAAGTATTCATATGCCTGGATATGAATACTGAAAATATGCATCTTAAAATGTCTATCTTATTCTACCTAATGGTAGGGCCAGTCCTGTTCTTATCCATCAGGGCTGTTAATCTTCATTCTTGTACCCAAATATTTTTCCTGATGTGAGAGGTATTCACACTTTCAAAGTCTTAAGGTCAAATATTCTATGCCGGGGGTGTTGTGCACAACCTCTCCCTACCTTTTACACAAAAACCCAGTATTTTTGTGCAAATTGCATTGTTCCTTAAAAGTTAACAATGCAAAACTGATAAGTAAGTTTGTGTTCTAGGTGAGAGAATTACACATAAAGTGAAGATTTTGCTGCCCCTTGAGTCTTCTTGCAGCGGTTTTATAAATAGATGAATAATCTGTCATTCTGAAAGAAAGTGAAATGTAACACATATTCGTTCCATTGTAAGGCAAAACTAAATATATCCACTCATTTTTATTGTGTACCTTCAAGTTATTTCCAACTTATGAGAATGCAAAGATGAATATATCACAAGGTTTTCTGAATTTAAGAGCGTGTGAATTGCCCGAGGTCATCCGGTGGATTCATGGCTGAGTGGGGATTCGAACCCTGTTCTCCTGAGTTGGAGACTAATGCTCAAACCATTTCGCTCCTCAACCCCAAGCTGGAATCTTCATGTAAGCTTTTTTTTGTATTCCTCTAAAAGGACATGATATCGCCATTTCTATAGTTGCAAAGTTCCCCCACGCAAGCAATCTGAGGACATTGCTTCCGCGCCATTGTTTCAACATTAGAGGCTGCTCTCTTTCCTTTTTTTAAAAGGACAAAGGTTAACCCAATTTAGAATCCTTTAAGAATTCACAGTAGGGAAGCTGCATTAGTTTGATGCTACAGAAATGATGAAGAGTCCTATGGCACTTTAAAGACTAAGAGATTAATTAACTTGGCTTATATGGGTATGATCCTGTGTCTGTGGCGACCGCTCCCAGAAGAAAACTTGATCTTTCTATATTTGCCAGTTTCAAATACTAATCTGTTTGAATGTGTAACAATGAGCCTCAGCCTATCAAAAGAAAATCCCTGCAGAGAAGAAACAAACCAGCTAGGTCTTTTTGAAAAATGAAGAGGTCATAAACTGAAGCACTTCAACTAATGTGATTTTTTAAAAAATTACATGTTTAGTCCATTTACAGACAAGATGTGTATTTAAGTCTACAGCTGTCTTTCTGTCTATCTCCTCATTGAAGGAGAAATAAGAAAACATAACAGTCATTGAATGGTAAAACATCACATAATGCAGACACCTCAATTAAAAACAATTAAAAATGAAAATTTACTATGCAAACAGTTCACAATCTTGGTAGGACAATTGTCAGAGAAGGCTTGGGTGAACGCAAAGTCTTTTAATCCAGTTTCTAAAGCATGCTACAGCTGCTGCCCATCCAATACCAGGGAAGAGAGCATTTCCGAAGGTGGATAATGGGTTGCCAAGTCTCTGGAGTATGGCTGAAATCTCAAAGTCTTCAGCAATTGCTGAGACTCTCACAGTTTGGAGACAGACCTATCTTGTGGTGATTTCAGCTAGGATAATGGTTAAAAGGGTGAGTGCCCGATGGGCATACACTTAACCATAGCAGTCAGGACAGAGAAATAAACTCACCAGGTTGAAGACTAACCACAATGAGTTTGTTATGATATAGCCAAAAAAGGATGCAAGTACAAGCAATGTAAAAGCAAAATCATACAGAGAAATGCAAGACATCTTATTCAGTTCTGGCAATTGTTCAGACTTTCTCTCCTGATTGGCTGAAAAAAAGACCGGCCCCAGTCTGCGTCGGGATTGGCTGGAGGTTCCTTTGACATCATAGCCTACAAGCTGGTATTCCTGCCGCTGGGAGAATGCTGCCCAAAGATTGGTCTATGCAGGGAACCAATTTGCTATAGAGATGCCCCCTGGGAAGGCACAGTCCATAAGGAAACAGTGGCGTAAGATTCAAAAGACAAAGGTTCCGATCTTGGATAACGAAGGATTTAGCTGCCAGTATAGAAAGTTAATGAATGCATGTCTCTTAAACCCCATCTTCCACAGGAGTGGCCGACTCAGCTTCAGGTTAAATGGAAAAACATCCTGAGCTTCTGTTGTTAGAAAGAGGATCATCTATCTACATATCTACACAATGGGTCTGATAGTTATCTAGCTTGGGAAATGGCTGGAGGGATTTTGGCCATAGTCCTCTTCCTAAGAGATTATGCAAACTGGGTCACAGAGAGGTGGCTGCCTTCAAGTTACATTTTGATACACATACTTAGAAACAGTTTATACACTTCATGTCGGGAATCGATACAGTACACCCAGTATGAAAGATGTAAGTTACATAGAAATCTTCAAATTGTTACAATTTATTAAAGGGCTTAAAATTGATAGGGTTTGCAGAGTTACTGCTAGGTCCACTCCCAATCCTCTAAAACAGTGTTTCCCAACTACTGTGACGCGGCACAGTAGTGTGCCGTGACGGACCTCCTGCTGTGCCGTGAGAACAGCTCTCTGCCCCCTTCCTTCCCCCCTCCTCCTGCCGAACTCCTGCTGCTTGGGGGAGGAGGAGGAAGGGCTGGGCGACGGCGAAGAAAAAGAAGGGGCCGGGGTGCCGCTTCCTTCAGCTGTTTCCCCAGCCAGCCTCCAATCCGCTATGACATCTGCCCCTCTCTTGCTGAAGCCGTGCAGAAGAGGAGCCCCACCCACTGAAGTCCGTCCACCGCTCATGCTCCTCCTCCTCTGTGCGGCTTCAGCTTCAGCTGTGGGAGAGCTGAAGCTGGGGGGAAAGGGCGGGGCATGGCATGGCCTGGCTCCACCCCCTCCCCTGGCTTTGGCTCTCCCACAGCTTCTCCAGCCTTGAGGGGACAGTGCCAAGCCAGCATTGTGCTGGCTCTGCCACTCCTGGCTTGGCATTGCCCCCTCAAGGCTGGAGAAGCTCTGGGAGAGCTGAAACCAGGGGGAGGGGGCGGGGCATGGTGCAGCCTGGCTCCTCCCCTTCCCCTGGCTTTGGCTCTCCCACAGCTTCTCCAGCCTTGAGGGGGCAGTGCCAAGCCAGCATTGTGCTGGCTCTGCCACTCCTGGCTTGGCATTGCCCCCTCCCCCCCAAGGCTGGAGAAGCTCTGGGAGAGCTGAAGCCAGGGGGGGGGCGGGGCATGGTGCGGCCTGGCTCCACCCCCTCCCCCCGGCTTTGGCTCTCCCACAGCTTCTCCAGCCTTGAGGGGGCAATGCCAAGCCAGCATTGTGCTGGCTCTGCCACTCCTGGCTTGGCATTGCCCCCTCAAGGCTGGAGAAGCCCTGGGAAAGCTGAAGCCGGGGGAGGGGCATGGTGCGGCCTGGCTCCTGCCCCTCCCCCGGCTTCAGCACTCCAAGCAGCTGCTCCCAGCAGGCCACCATCCCCCAGCCATTCTTTATTGTGTTCGAGTGTCATTTTGTGTCATTTTGGTTGGTGGTGTGCCCCCAGATATTTTTTAATGTTAAAAGTGTGTCTCGGCTCAAAAAAGGTTGGGAAACACTGCTCTAAAACTTCAGAATTTTGCAACTCTAGACCTCCAGAAAAGGTTGTTAATAAAAAGAAACCCACCCCCCATATATTTACTTGAAGTCTCTTAATAAACTATAAATCTTTGGGGGGGGGGGTGTATCATGGCTTGGTAACAATATTGAGTATGAAATGTACAAGATAAGGAGAAAGCCTAATATGGTTTTAAAAATTTTTTATTTGGTGTATCTATGCTGTAGAATAAATACAGTTTTATACCACTTTAATTGCCTTGGCTCAATGCTATGGAATTATGGGAGTTGTAGTTTGGTGAGGCACAGGGCAGAGAAGGCCCAAGACTTTGTAATACTATATAATATAATGGCATTGGTAGTAAAGCAATGTTGCCTGTGTGTCCCCATTCAGGAGGTTTCTTGTGGTGCACATATCATGTACCTCACAGGGAGGAAAATAACTTCCCTTGCCACCTTGATCCCATGGGAGAACAGGTAGCAAACAAATGTAGATAATAAATACAGCGAAATAAGTGTAAGCTCTTGTAGGCAATAAGGCAGTAGAGGCTAGCATGCCTCCTTGTGCAAATGTGCAATTGAACCATTTGCTACCTAATAACTTCCAGCTACGCTAGCACCTTGATTGCTTGCTATATTGTTGTTTTCTTTTCTTTCTTTTTTTACAGCTAGAAAGTGATCTTGCTCTTGGGAAGGGGGGGGGGGGAGAGAGAGAGAGTGTAAAAACAACCTGAACTAAAGAATGTTGACAAATTAAATATTGATCTAGTTCTGCATGCCAGGGTAAAAAAACAACAACCCCCCCCCCCCCCAAAACCAAACAAAGGGGGTGAAGGGAGGAAGAGACAGCAATGATTCATTTGGCTGTATGCTGGAGGTGATGCCAGAAGCATTAATGGGTCTAACTATTTCAGTGGGTCACCCCTAAGTGCTGTTGCATATAACAAAACTACTTGTGAAAGAGAGCTTTGGTTAAAGATAGGAGTCATACTATTCCTTCATTGTGGGTACCAAAACTGCAACCTCCTTTGATTTCTAGCATCTAGAGCAGTGGTTCCCAAACTTTTTTGGCCTACCGCCCCCTTTCCAGAAAAAATTTACTCACCGCCCCCCTAGAAATATTTTTTTAAAAAATTAATAGCAATTAAACAGAAATATATATGTATTAATGCAGTGGTTCTCAACCTTTCTAATGCCATGACCCCTAAATAAGGTTCCTCATGTTGTGGTGATCCTATTTTCCATATTTTCATTGCTACTTCATAAATAATTTTGCTACTCTTACGAATTCTAATCCAAATATCTAATATGCAGGTCAACGTGAAGGAGGCAGGGCCAAAGAAGAGGGCCGCGCAACCCCTCCTAAATGGCCAATCGTTCCCCACCCCCTTAAAGGGGTTCATTGCCCCCCAAATTCCCCTGAGCCTCCCACCGCCCCCTTGGATCGCCTCACCGCCCACCAGGGGGCAGTACCGCCTACTTTGAGAATCAGTGATCTAGAGCATTCTAGCATCTCAACCTTCCTGATGCCGTGACCCCTTAATACAGTTCCTCATGTTGTGGTGACCCCCAACCATAACATTATTTTTGTTGCTACTTCATAACTGTAATTTTGCTACTGTTATGAATTGTAATGTAAATATCTGATATGCAGGATGTATTTTCATTCACTGGACCAAACTTTGCACAAATACCTCATACGCCCAAATTTGAATACTGTTGGGGTTGTGGGGGGTATTGATTTTGTCATTTGGGAGTTGTAGTTGCTGGGATTTATAGTTCACTTACAATCAAAGAGCATTCTGAACTCCACCAATGATGGAATTGAACCGAACTTGGCACACAGAACTCCCATGACCAACAGAAAATACTGGAAGGGTCTGCTGAGCATTGACCTTGTGTTTTGGAGTTGTTGTTCATCTACATCCAGAGAGCACAGTGGACTCAAACAATTATGGATCTGGAACAAACTTGTCATGAGTACTCAATATGCCCAGGTGTGAACAATGGTGGAGTTTGGGGGAAATAGACCTTGACATTTGGGAGTTGTAGTTGCTAGAATGTATAGTTCACCTCCAATCAAAGAGCATTCTAAACCCCACCAATGAGAGAATTGAACCAAAGTTGGCACACAGAATCCCCATGACCAACAGAAAATACTGTGTTTTCTGATGATCTTTGGCAACCCCTCTAACACCCCCTCACAACCTACCCCCACAGGGGTCCTAACTGCCTGGTTGAGAAACACTGATCTAGAGGCAGGATTTTATAAATGATGGGGTAAGGGGGGGAGAGAAGAATTTTCTAGGGGAATGTGTACAGCAAGACCCATCATGCTGTATTGGTTTAGGAGTTGGGGAAGACTATGGTTTGAGTTCTCACTCAGCTACTGGGTGATCTTGGCTAAGTCATATACATTTAGCCTCAGATAAGGCAATAGCAAACCCCCTCTGACCAAATCGTGCCAGGAAAATTCTATGATAGGTTCATCATAGGACTGCACTACATCAAAAAAAAAATGTGACGGCACATAATGATAATGTGTAGAGAGGAAGAGTGGCCTCCCTTCCTGCAGACAAAAAGCTTAGCCTGATTATACTGGTGTGACATTCACCGACACCATCCCCTATAAGAACATTTACTTCAAAGAGGGACTGCTTTCTACTCGATATTTGACTTAAGGGGAAATAATCCTGTGTACAATCATAAAAATAGATGTTTTATTTATATGTCCATCCCTCCATCAATTGAACATAGGAGTTGCCATGTAGTTAAAGCTCTTAATGCAAAATGTGTAGATATTAAAGAAAATTCTAAAATCAATAAAACCAAATGTATTACAATGAAGACCGTGACAAAACACAATGTAAAATGGCAGAGGCTAAAACATCAAAGGAGGGATTTATTAAAGGAACTCCTGCAGGGATGTTTATGTTAACTTGTGGATAGCCAGATGTTGCCTTGGTCAGGGATCATGGGATTTGTAATCTAAAAGGTTTCAGAGGCACTCAAATTCTTCACTGCCAATAGAAAATATCCATGGAGATAAGACGGTGATCAAATATTATTTCCAGTTTCTAAGACTCCATAGCACTTTGCCTTTCTCTGAGGTTGAGATTGTTTGACTTGAGATTTGAACCCTAATCTACAGAATCATAATCTAATGCTCAAACCACTATTCTGACTCACAAGCCAAACTTGCTCTGCATATATCTTTGGGGGAAGGAATCATTATGGAGGTTGGCATTCATTTCCTTCCTCAGGAACAACCAAAGCCCCCCACCAACAGTGTTTCACTGGGATATCCCCCTCCCTATGGAATTCAGTGGCTGGTAGATAACAGGGGTAGAGGAACAGGAGAAATGCTTGGCAGTATAACCAAAGCCAGATGTAAAAGGATTACATCATCCTTGAGATCTTCAAAGTGATGTAATTGGTTTGCATCTGGCTCCAAGAATAGAGTCAGAAGCTTTTCTAATTCACCAGCACTTGCTACCTATTGATAGGCTGTGGAAGGAGGACTGTACTGCCTAAACAGTTGAGTCCGGGGGGGGCAGTGACATTGAGAGTAAACATGTTGCATAGGTTTGCCAGTGAAACTTTTACGCTATGTTGTGCAGTGCTGGGTCTTGGCCAGTAACTCTCCAGTGACTTTATGAAAGCATTTGGAGCAGGGTCCCCAAAAATGACTTGAGGAATGAATAGGAAAAACAAATGGGAAAGTGTAATTGTTCCAGTACTTGGGTCCCAGGGAACAAAGGCATGTACTGGTCAAAATCCAGCATTGAATTGATCCAGGAGCCAGTTAATAATAAAGCCGTGATAATAAAGCCTTGTTCCAGACAGTGCTCTTCCCTATTTTATTGTTTCTGGATCATCTTCAAAGAAAGCCTCATGTGCAATGCAGGGTGATAGGCTCAACAAAGGCCAGCATCTTGCTCAGTAATAGCAATATAAATCTGCCTCACACCATCACAATTTACTTTTACAGTCACTGCATTGTTAGATTCCCCTAAAACCTTCCTTGTAAGGTTCCATCAGATGTCTGCTGCAGTGTGTTTAGAAATTAGATGTATTTTCTCTCATTCCCCTGCTCACTGGCAACATGGAAAATGACTTATTGGGGTGAGAGGGGAACTCTGATGCTGAAATAAGTTTGCAGGAAAGCTATATCTCTCAGTGCAGGATATGAGTAAAAAATTACCAAGATGTGAACCAGAGAGGCCAAGATATATGTACACATAATGGCATGGTTATCATACCAATCTAGGCTGGTAAAATGTACTTTATGGCACACAAGTCCATTTGATAGAAATAGGTGTCCAAATACCTCCAAACTACATATATTATCCTTTATTTAGCCTTCCACAATTAGGTGCCCTTCCTCCTCCTTTTCCTCCTAGTGTTTGTCCCACGAATTTACAGGGTCTGCTTGCTTGCTTCTTGTTCTCCACTTGTTCCTATCAGTCACATTTCTCATCTCTCATTGTGAGTCTTGCTTCAGCCTCACCCCATATGTTCCCCCAAGATCGCTGCATTCACAAGAACAAAATCTTCTGATGATTCCATCAATCCGTTCCTCCCGCCTTTCAGTAACAAGACAAAGAGCCTTCTCCTTGGTGGCGCTGATACTATGGAACACGTTACCAGACGACATTTGGGCTATCACGAAGTTAGCCCCCTTCCGGAGGGCCTGCAAGACGACTCTTTTTAAGCAGGCCTTCAATCTAAGCACCTTCTGACAACTCTGACCACGTCCTTGTGTTTTATATAACAAAGTGTTTTATCTGTATTTTTATACTGTTGTTTTATGTAAACCGCCCCGAACCTGCAGGGAGGAGCGGTATATAAAAGCGAACAATAAATAAATGAATAAATGTTACATTTCAAACAGTCGGGGCCAGTGCCCGCCAAATTTGGTGCCCTCCAAATACTACATCCCTTGTCATGTGTGACCTGGCATGATGATAGAAGCTGATGGTATGTGTAAATGAAACCATCTGGAGAGCACCACAATGCAGAGGACTGCTTAAGCGTGAATAATAAATAAATAAATAAGCTGGAATCCCTTCAAAAATATTCTATAAACTAGATTGGCCACAGTGCACTCAAATACTAGGACAAGGCACTGATAAAGAACTTCCACTGCCTCACCACGTGAAAGAGAAGAAACTTCTGACAGAAGTCATTCATTTCATTGAGATTCTCTATTATGCATGGTTTCTTGTTTCCATGGTAAGCTCAGGAATATATCTTCTGTGAATACGAGGGTCATCCTGTACATAGATAACATAATGTCTCATTCTGCTTTTATCCAGAGAGGTAGTAGGCAATTTTGAAGCTAGGTGTGTACACATTACGTGACACATCAAGAGGCTGAGCTAGATGACCCAGGAATAAAGCCTGGTGCTGCTTGGGAAAGGCAAGAAGCATCACCTAGTTGAACCTGGAAGACACGATGACACAAAGCATCCTTGATTTTAGTCATGAATCTTGAGATCTTTCCTTTCCCTAGAGATTCCAAGGAGGCTAAAAGCTTGGAATTTCAGTCTAAACCTTGACACTGATCAACCCTGCCAACACCTGCCATTGCTATTAGAGGAAGGAGTCAGTCTTTTCCATACTTCGATCCTTCTGGGCAGACATGGGCAATTGCCGGCCCTCCAGGTGTTTTGGACTTCAACTTCCAGAAATCCTAGCCAGTTTACCAGCTGCTAGGATTTCTGGGATTTGAAGTCCAAAACACCTGGAGGGCCGACAATTGCCCAGGTCTGCTTCTGGGGCTTTGGGCTTCAAATATCAGAGGCTCCAGCTGGTTTGGACAACCACCAGGAATTCTTGGAGATGAAATCCAAGAATTTTGGAAGTCTGAAGTTTGGGAACCACTATCTTAAGGAGACATAAGGATATAGCTCACTGGTTCTTAACCTGTGGGTCCCCAGATGTTTTGGCCTTCAACTCCCAGAAATACTAACAGCTGGTAAACTAACTTGGATTTCTGGGAGTTGTAGGCCAAAACACCTGGGGATCCACAAGTTGAGAACCACTGATCTAGCTGATACACCTACTCACAGCCAATGATATCAATGTCAGTGGGCAGTGAATCCATTCTGAGTTTTAGTGTGAACTATCCAAAATGCTGAACCATATCCCAAAGATATATTTAACACCTGGGATGGTTCTTTTCTATCCCAGAGCAGCATCTTACTGACATTTAAACCACCAGTTCCCAATTGATTATTTGCATTCCCTTCTTTTCAGATCTATAGGGGTTGGAATTGGTTTTTAAAAAATAAAAAATAAGCTAAATCTTATCCATGACTGGAGAATAGCTGTGACAAGCCAATAGAAAGAAAACGAAAATAAGAAGAAGTAAGCCATGTATTATATGGGGTAATCCTCATATTCTCATTGCTCATAAACTCATTATGTGGAAAACCTGGGTAAATAAGGGTATAATTTACTTGACTCAGTGACTAACCAGAGATAATGTCTTTAAAGCCTTCTACACACACTTCAGGAGGAATACCAGTTAGTCCATACAGCAGAATGGAAATACCTACAGTTCAAGCACGGCTTTGTGTCAAATTTCTGTGCAACTCAGCCTTTAGAATTTATCCACTTGGTACAAAAACAGCTACTCTGTGTATAGCAAATGCATTCCCATACAAGGTTATTTGAAAATCGTTCACTCCTCATTTAAATTGTATGAGGGACAGATGGAACACCAAACAGAATCAAGGAAAATCTACACATTGGGAAATTGCTTTGCATTCAGTCAAATTATTTACATTGGCTTATATGGCTGAGTTGTAGACTACAACAACAAACCTATTTTTTAAAAAGAGTGTATTGGAAACTGCTTCATTTTCAGCTATAGAGTTTGGTCCATCAAGATCAGTACTGGAGACGGGAGCAAGCAGATGCCAATCTTTCATATCATAACCTCTTTTGGACAGAAGTCAAGAATAAGTATCATACTTGATAAATTATTAACAATGGAAGCTGCATATGTTTTATTGAGTTAAAGGACTATTTCATGGCATTGAGGTAAGGTGAGGATGGACAGAAGGCATAGCTTGCCAGAGCTGCACTGATGAAGAAGTGTTTTAGGAGACATTAGCAGGATAGTAGAAACCTAGAATCAATGAGTTGGAAAAGACCATAAGGGCCATACATCCAATCCTCTGCCATGCAAGACTACACAATCAAAGCACCTCTGGCAGATGGCCTGTCGGTCTTCAGTTCTGCTGGCACAAGGATTTAACCCATTGCACCACTGAGGGCTCCAACCCAAGATGTTTTGCTATCTTAAGTGAAGAAGAAGGCATGTTTGTCTTCATTCCACTTAGAATAGCTGATTGAGCTATCAGATGAAGTATATTTCATCACTCTTAATGGGGACAATATCCTTCACCATTTCCGAGGGCAGCAGAGACATTCTGGAATGTATAGTTCAGTTTTCCAGAACCGAGAGAAACTCACTTTTTCCACACTGTTCAAATTCTCTTGGATGGGTAGCCAACCTACAAGCATGATGTACCATCTCCTGTCTATCTCGTACACTGTCACTTTTAGCATGCTGAGAATAACTTTGGAAACTCTCGATTTTTCCCAGTTACAATCTCTCTTAAGATCAATTTCTTGACAATATGAAATATAATAATTGAATGAATGTAAACCCTCACAGTACCGCTTCCATGTCTGTGGGGTACACATTTGCAGACTTTCATGGATAGCCAAAACCATTAGTAATAAGAAACCCTATTGAAATGAAAGGTTTTGGGTTTTCTATATTCTCCAGCACAACTGTGGTCAATTTCTACAGGAAGCTGACCTAAAAGTCATGCTGCAGGACTTACAGATTCCTTGAGATAACATTTTAATCTAGAGCAAGGGTTCTCAAACCTTTTAAGCCAGGGAGCCCTTTTTAAAGCATAGATTTTTCTTGGAGCCCCAATAAATGTTTATATATTATATCACACAGTGAAAACACAATAAAAACACCATCAACAGTTGGCCAACTGGCCTTCATATCAACAACCACAACAACCACAACAACTACAACAACAGGAGCAACCCCAGGGGTCATCTACTCCAACCTTCTTCTGCCATGCAGGAAAAGCACAATCAAAGAATTCTCAGCAGATGGCCACCCAGCTTTTGTAATAGTAGTAGTAGTAGTAGTAGTAGTAGTAGTAGTAGTAGTAGTACTAATCCCAGGAGCCATCCAGTTCAACTTCCTTCTGCCATCCAGGAAAAGCACAATCAAAGCACCCTCTGAGTGGAGGAAATAGGGTTTTTGAAGCAAAGAAGGTGAGGAGAAAAAGCTTTTGGGTGTGAGGGAGGTGAGGAAAGGGGGCTTTTGAGGGTGAAGGAGGTAGGGAGGGGGGGAGCAAGGGAAAGCTTGGAGGGAGAGGAAACCGCAGAACACCTCAATATACTTCATGGGGCCGCAAGGGCTCTGCAGAGCACACCTTGAGCAACCCTGATTTAGGGAGTATATATCTTATGGCAGGGGTGCTCATTAGGTAGATCGCGATCTATTGGTAGATTGCGTAGGGCGTCCTGGTAGATCGCAGACAGCGCGGGAGGAAGGCTCAGTCCTGCCCCACAAGCTCCCGACGCTGCCCAGGTGCTGCCGGCCCTGGGTTATCTGAGGTCCTTTCCACATGGTTGTATAAAATCCCATGTTATCTGCTTTGAATCAGATTATATGGCAGTGTGGACTCAGAAAACCCAGTTCAAAGCAGATATTGTGTTATGTGTTTCACATTTTTGTAATGGGTAGGTAGATCATTTTGACTTGGTTGTTTTATAAGTAGCTCGCATGCTGAAAAAGTGTGAGCACCCCTGTCTTATGGGAAGTGGATAAATACAACTCTGGATACAGGTCCTACAAATACAGAGGTCATGCTGCAAATGTCCTTTTCAGACACAGTGGTTTGTTTTAATCATGGCAGAACTGATGACACAAGCTATAAAAGCCTCAGCTTTTAGCTCAACTTCATGAAACACAAACCAGTCATTTGGGAGAGCTAGTAAGGGTCAGCAGCTATAAAAGAATGGAGAAAAGGAATGAAAGGTATGAGCCACCATAGATGTTTTGCTGCCTGAAATGAAAAGTCAACATGGTCTTTTGTTTTGTTTTCTTTGAAGGCTGGAATTGCCTTTACATTTCTCCTCTGAATAAAATTTACAGTTCTTTGTACTTTTGATGCACAAGGTCAGTTAAGCATCCGGTTTGCTTCCAACACTCAGCCATTCCCCCCGCCTCCATCCCAGCCTCAGCAAATGTTGCTGAAATAAAGTGCTGCTGATTGTCTGGATGTTACTGTAGACAGCAGGGCAATGACACAGCATGGGGAGCCTGTCAGCTTGTTCACAGAACTCTCATTATCTGTGTTCGCTTCCCAGTACTTCTCTAGACATGTGTAGAATCTCAATTCTGTATTCCAGAATGATTTAGCTTCTTTCTTCTCGTTTCTCCTCTTTCTTTCTTTGGGCATAGTCAATCAGAGTCATAGCACATGAGATGGCACAATACTACAGAGAGAGAGCCCAGCACTCTCCTTGTGTCTGGAATTGTAACACTCACCAGCTTGAGCTGACACCAGGTTGATTGTATGTAGTACAGGAACTTCATCACATGGGGCAAAAATGCCGCAGTTTGCTGCTTTATTTCACTACTTGGATCACATAACACATGGCAGGCCCTGCCCACTTTTCTCCCAAAGTGAAGGTGAAGCGCCGAAAGGGAAGAAAGTGTTGTTCAAGTAGCTCCAACAGAGCTACCTGGACTTTCCTCTGCAAGTCCCCATGTGATGGCAGAAAGGGTGGCAGGGCAACACATGTTCCTACTGTTTCTGCCATCTGATGAGGAGTGGGAAAAGGTACCAAAACATCCTCCATATAATGAGAGGAAGGGGAGAGGGTGTGTGAGATGCCACCTTCCTTTTCACCAGCGATTGCTGGCACAATGGTGTGGCTGTGTGAAGAGGTTCTAAAACAACCTAGAGAAGGAGTGGGCAAAGAGCACCCCTGGAATTGGGTGCACATTCCCCCAAGGATGTTTCTATAGCCCTCACAAGCTTCAAACTTCTCCAATCTTTGTCTAAAGCAGGGATTATCAAACGTTTTAAACAGAGGGCCAGGTCACAGTCCCTCAAACTGTTGGAGGCCCAGATTATAATTTTTTTAAAAAATGAATGAATTACATTTATTTATTTATTTACTGTATTTCTAATCCGCCCTTCTCAACCCCCCGTGGGACGGGGACTCAGGGCGGCTTACAAGGCACAATTAGATGCCGTACACAATATATAAACACCAATACAACAAGATTAAAACTTCAAGATTAAAACATCAGCTATCCAGTTCATCTAAAAATTCTATCTATACAATACACATTCAAACAATCTATCAATGGCGGAAGCCGTATTTCATGTCCGTCGTTAAAACAGTCTGTTCCAAATAAAGTGCTGCAGTTACTGTGCGAAGGCCTGGTCCCACAACCTATGTTGCACTGCACATATTTTATTTGTAGTGCAAACAAACACTTTAAAACAATTCAATAATTAAAATGAAGAACAATTTTAACAAATATAAACTTATTAGTATTTCAGTGGGAAGTGTGGGTGATCATTCTGGCTGATGAGATAGGATTGTTGTTATGTGCTTTCAAGTAGTTTCAGACTTAGGTTGACCCTGAGCGAGGGCTAGGTAAATGATCATGGAGTGCCATATCCAGTGCTCAGGCCTTAGTTTGAGGACCCCCGAGACCCCAAGAGATTGTGCTGCTGCTCTTGAATACCTCCAGATGCAACAATTTGCTTTTTAAATAGTTTGCAAGGACTCTTTGTTGTATCCCCTACTGTCTTATTTGAGAGGTCTAATTTGGTTTTTTTTGGGGGGGGGGGTTGTTGCAAGGATTGTACACATCTTCATGAAGGCTCCCAAATATAAAAGTGGCCCCTGAGTCTGCTGCAATTACTTATCCTGAATCTAGATTAGGCCTGCACAACCTGTGGCCCTCCAGATCTTTTGGACTTCAGCTCCCAGAATTCCCGATCATTGATCAAGCTGACTAGGGCTTTTCAGAATTGGAGTTCCGAATATCTGGAGATCCAGAGGTTGTATAGTCCAGATTTAGAGATAACCACCCGTGTACTCCAGCCTATTGGGATGAATGAGACCTGCACAAATGTTCATGCCCACAAAGCCTGGATACTGGGATGGGCAGAAGCAGGACAGCCCTCCATATTCACTAGAGTTAAGGGAACAGAAACACCATGAAACCAAAAAGCTAGAAACAAAAATATTATTTTTTCATTGTGTTGTTGGAAGGTTTCCATGACCGTAATCACTCAGTTGCTGTGAGTTTTCCAGGCTGCATGGCCATGTTCCAGAAACATTCTCTCCTACATCTATGGTAGGCATCCTCAGTGGTTGTGAGTTCACATCAGGATGAAACATCAGGATAGAATGCTTCTGCAACATGGCCATGGAGCCTGAAAAACTCACAGCAACTCAATTTTTCATTGTCTATTGGTATTCTATAAATATTATATAAAGTGCTTTAGAAATATCTACAAGGATTGATGGGCTAACAGCTTCCTTCCCCTCATATCTCCCCATTCAAAGGAATGACTACTTCAGTGTTTCAAATCAAACACTGCTCCTCCAGTTTTTTTGGGCTTCAATTCCAGAAATTCCAGCCATTAAGTAATGTTGAGAGTTGAATTCCAAAACATTTGGAAGAGCAGAGTTTTGAGAACCACTGGACTAGTCTATAGTTCTTGTCTTGGTGAATGGATATGACTCTCTCAGATCTTCACTAAATGAGTGCAATATGCAATAGATGCACACTGATATACTGAGAAACACTGGAGTCCATACAATCTTGTGAACTTTTTTTTGGTTTTTTTAGTCTTAAAGATGTGAAAGTGTGGTAAAATAGTTAAAGAGTTGGAAACCCAGGTCTGAACTGACATAATTCCTGACCTGACCGTGAAGTTTATCAGGTGACCTTACTATATCTCCACTGAAGCCTCATCCATATGAGCAAAAAATCTATATCTAGTACTTCTATTCCAGTGCTCTTAGAATGCAAACATTGTGTTCAGTGTATGTTTGAGATCATCTACTTGATAGAGCCTGTATTTTACATTTTATTAAATCCATATGATTTTATTAATAAAGAGCACAATTGCTCTCATGACAGGGCTCAGCTGGGGAGCAGGTGGTGGATCCAAAAAGAAGAATGAAAAAAATGGTGCTTGGCCGGGAAGGCAGTAATAGTAGAAGAATGAAACATTTTCTTCTTCTCCTCCTTCAGGCTACCACCTGCTCCTCAGCTGAGCACAGCCATGAGATCAATGGTGAGGGGTTAGATCGGGTTACCACCTCACCATTGACCACATGGCTGGATGTCTCCTTCTGGACAAAGTCTTTGATCACTTGGCATTGGAGCAAGCAATTTCACCAGTGGGGATCTGCTAGCAAGTCAGTGGCAATTCCAAGAAGAGGAATACAATGCAAATAAAAGGTTTCTTTCTCAGGGCATAGGATTTCCTTTTTGGCCACTGCTGCTGTCTTCCTGGCCAAGCACTGCTTGTTCTTCCTTTCTCCTTCTCCTTGGAGCTGCTGCCCACTCCTCAGCAAAGCTCTGATGGCAAACACTTCAACCGGAATATGTGATCAATGATGGTGTGGTAGCTGAATGACCTCCTCGCCATTGATCTCATGGCTGGGTTGGGCTGCAGAGGAAGCTGTAGCCTTAAGGAAAAGGGGGGAAAACAGTACTGTGTTGAATTCGAGCAAGGGAAATGTGTAGCTATCAATACAATTTGAGTCCACTATATTTCGATGGGGTGAATCCAGGGCAGCTCTGGGGCAGAATACTGCATATAGAATTATTTTGCTAGTGTGGATTCAGCTGTAGTCTATCTCATAAGTTCTTGTGAGGATACAATGGAAAGGGCACTTTCAGCTCCATAGAGGAAAGGGCTAATGGAAGTATAACCATGAAAAAAAATCTGCCTCCCACCACCCGATTTCTTGAAAACTTTGAGAGGTGATGTGTTCTTCTAAATGTTAAAAATGTTGGCCCAGTATTGGTTATATTTTCCTCTCTTTTTCTCAGATTCAGGGTGGTTTTTCTTTCTTTTTTATTTATAAAACATGTCTATGTTTTGTTAAGCTTAATGCTCACTTAATGCTTGGGTGACTTTGGAATTAGTTTATTCATTGTGAACAATGGTTGTCTTTGCCTGAAATATCTGCTTAAAATTGCTTTGGAAACAGCTGCCTTGAAGGCCAGCCTGGATTCAGTATTATTTTTGTTTCTTTTGTTTCTCCCCAGCCCCTCCTTTCAATAGCTGGACTAACTAATTCAGGTTAGTATTTTGTAGAAGACAAGGCCAAATAGATTTCATAGTTCATAGGGTTAGACATCACTACAGGGATGTTTTAGGACACACTGAAAACTTGAATCTTCCTTTGTGAGTTCATTTAATTTATTCCCGCTGCTGAAGGCAGCTCTGTTTATGGTGGATTATACTAAAAAGAATACAAAAGAGGGTATGAGATTTGCATAGTCTAATTGATATATATCTAGAGACAATAATCACTGTAATTTAAATGGACATCAATATTGTTGGTGTTATGTGCTTTCAAACTGATTCTGACTTGAGCCAGTGTAATGTAGTGATTTGGAGAAGGTTCAAATGCCCCCTTGGCCATGAAAACCCTTTGGGTGACCCTGGGTAAATCACACTCTGTCAACCCCAAGAAACTCTGAGATAGGTTTGCCTTAAGGTCTTCATAAGTTGGAAGGAACTGGAAGGCACCCAGCAAAACAAACCCTACCCTAGACTTGTGTTGGCAAGATTAATTCAGGCAAGATTCAGTCAGACTTACAGGAGGGCCATTGCCTTCCTGTATGTCTGTGAGAGTTTTCCAAGGCCACACCCCATGTTTTCATGGCTGAGCAATAGTTCAAACCCTTGTCTCCCAGAGTCCTAGTCTACACCAGTGTTTCCCAACCTTTTTTGAACTGTGGCACACCTTTTACATTTGCAAAATCCTGGGGCACACCACCAACCAAAATGACACAAAATGACACTCTCACACAGTAATACATTTAGTTAATATGTTTTAAAAATGTATTTATACACTCAGTGTGAAACCTGGGCCTGTTTCGATGAACACAACATAGATATCCTGGCAGGAATGGCAGAAAGACACAAACTTCCCACACAGAACTCCCATAACCAAGAGAAAATGCTATAAGAGTTTGGTGGGCATTGACCTTGAGTTTTGGAGTTGTAGTTCACCTATATCCAGAGAGCACTGTGGATTCAAACAATGTTGGATCAGGACCAAACTTGGCATGAATAGTCAATATGCCCAAATATGAACACAGATGGAGTTCAGGGGAAATAGACCTTGACATTTGGGAGTTGTAGTTGCTGGGATTTATAGTTCCCCTACAATCAAAGAGCATTCTGAACCCCACCAATGATAGAACTGGGCCAAACTTCCCATACAGAACCCCCAGGAGGCAAGAGGAGGTCTCGACTTGAGGAAAGGGAGGCGGGCCTTCCCAATTCATGGAGAGGAAGAGACCAAGTAGACAACGGGTGGGGAGGGGGGTGTTTGTAATTTTTTGCCTTTATCGAGGTAGGTTTCCTAAGATTTTTATGCTTCAACACACTAGACTCTCCCCCCCTTCCTTCCTGGAGGTTCCAATTTCCCACGGCACACCTGATGATTGCTCACGGCACACTAGTGTGCCCCGGCACACTTGTTGGGAAACACTGGTCTACACCACAGTAGTGCCTTAAAATATAATGCATCTTGACATTGTGTAGAAAAGTGATTCTCAAACTCTGGGCCTTTAAGTTTTTGGACTTCAACTTCCAGCATCCTCAACCGTGTTGGCCAATGGTTAGGGATTGTGAGAGTTGGAGTTCAACATGCCTGAACAACTAGGGTTTGGGAATCACTGGAGTAGAAAACCAATCCAGTCCTGTGTGCCCATTCTCCTAAGCAGGTGTTAACATCAAGGCAACTTGAGCAACCTGGTCAACTTCAAGGCCCCTGATGTCTCTCCAATCTTTTTTTGGTCCTTCATCTTTAAACTGACCTTGGAGCAGATCGGTCTTTCCAGTAGAGATTGCCTTGAAATAGAAAATTGCCAATTAATTTCCCTTCAAATGGAAGACTATCTTCTAAGAGAACTTCAAATAGAGAGCTTTCTTTTGTCACTCAGGCTGCATGATCAACTGACCTCCCCACTGATATATTTATTTTCCTTTGATGACCCTTATACCAACAAGTCCCATCAAGAATGCTTACTTATCTCGATATCGAAGCTACCTGAAGCTCAAATCAGCTTCCCTTCCCCAAACCTATTTTAATGCATCCTTGCCTGTCTTTCCCCCCAAAAGGGAAAGGTTAGATGCACATCCTTTTTAAAAATACTATTAAACAAGGACCCAAATATTATGTTAATGATAGGCTATAGAAGCCCAAAGACAATCTGATGGAATGTTTGAAAGAGCTTTTTCTTATGGGTTAAGCTGCTGTTTATCAATAGCTGTGCCTGGCATGTCTTCAAAAAGAAAGGAAAAAAGAAGAGGCCAGAGCAGGCATTATATTAATTAGGTTATAAATAATTGGGCCTTGTTAAAACAATTTTAAGTTACAAAGACTGTCTGAAGTCAAAGTTTTAGATGAGAAACCTTTGTTACCACTGGGAATATATAACAATTAAAAGCAGCCTCTCCCCACACAATCTCCCCAGTAGGATTTGGCTGTTAAGAATCTTTGAAAAGCAGAGCATGGGTAGGATGCTAATGCATACTGTTTTTGAATGTGTTCAGAGTGCATCCCACAGATATTATCTAAGGGTTTGGAGCATGTGGCCCTCTGTTGTTGAGCTGTTATAGGTCAGAGCAGGCCTGGGCAAACTTTGGCCCTCCAGGTGTTTTGGACTCCAACTCCCACAATTCCTAACAGCCGGTAGGCTGTTAGGAATTGTGGGAGTTGGAGTCCAAAACACCTGGAAGGCCAAAGTTTGCCCAGGCCTGGGTCAGATTATCCATCAGCTCTACCTTATTTTTTTAAATATTTACATCTATACAAAAATAACATGTTATTCAGATCTTGTCCTCTTTTGGAGGATATGCATATTGTTTTAGTTTCTAAGTGGGCATGCAGTGCTTTAGGTGGTTCCTCTCAAGAACAGTGGTTTTGAGTCACTGGTAGAGTTGTGCATGGAACCATTTTCCTTCGTGTCATCCATTCTTTCATTACTTTTGTTACCTTAGGGAGCACATAAAGGGAAGGCCCCTTCCGGTATGAAAATCAGCTTGACACGAAAGCAAGCAGGAGGCGATCCTTGCTCCTCACTTGATTTTTGTGGGCACTTTGTGCTCCATGCCTCCTTGCCTTGGAAAGAGTGTGTGTGTGTGTGTGATGTGCAGTCCCAGAAAGTGTGTGCACCTGCCTGCAGCCAAGCACCTCCTCTAAAGTAAGAATGAGAACTTGCCTGTTGCCTCCTTGCCTTGAAAAGAGTATGTGTGTGAATGCCAAGTTTGGTTCAGTTCAATTGTTGGTGAAGCTCAGAATGCTCTTTGATGGCTGATGAACTATAAATCCACACAACTGCAATTCCCAAATGTCAGGGTCTATTTCCTCCCAAACCTCTCCAGTATTTTCTGTTCCTCATGGGAGTTGTGTATGTCAAGTATGGTTCAGTTCAATTGTTGGTGCACCTTTGAATGCTCTTTGATTGAAGGGGAGCCATAAATCCACACAACTGCAACTCCCAAATGTCAGAGTCAAATTTCCCCAAACCACCCCACCCCCAGGTATTTTCTGTTGCTCATGGGAGTTGTATATGCCAAGTTTGATTCAGTTCTATTGTTGTTGGAGCTTAGAATGCTCTTTTATTGCAAGTGAACTATAAATCCACACAACTGCAACTCCCAAATGTCAGGTTCTATTTTCTCCAAACTCCACCAGTGTTCAAATATGGGCATATTGAGTATTTGTGCCAAGTTTGGTCCAGATCCATAGTCCTTTGGGTTCACAGTGCTCTCTGGATGTAGGTGAACTACATCTCCCATAAATCACTGTCAGTTTTTCCTAACCCCCTCCAGTATTTTCATGGGGGTTCTGTGTGCAAGTTTGGTCCAGGTCTGGAATTCGTGAGGGGTCTCAGTGGTCTGTGAAAGCAGGGCTGAATCGGTTGAAGGTACTGGCAATCCCATTATCAGTTATCCATACTCCCCCAAACATATTGTTTCTGTGATTAATCACTATGCTTTAATTATGTTCAGTTTGTATCATTGAAAATACATCTTGCATACCCGATATTTACATTACAATTGATAACATAACCAGCCCTCTTCTTTAAAAATTTGAGGACCCCTGGTGTAGTGACTTGGAATCCCTGATCATGGGTTTAGTTTGAGGGGCTGTGTAATTTTTTAATGTAGTTTTAATTGTATTGTAATATTTTATATGCTCCATAATTCAACATTTTAAATTGTTTTTGAAATGTGTATATTCATATTTTAGAGTGTTAGCTCTGCTTGTTATTGTATTGTGGGGTTTTTTTTGTTAGCTGCCTTTTGGGGAGAAAAGCTGAATAAAAATAAATAAACAAGTTAGATTCCAAGACTTCAGGGTTCAAATCTTTGCTTCTTCATGGAAATAACAACAACAACAACTTTATTTTTATACCTCGCCTCCATCTCTCCTAAGGAACTCGGGGCAGCTTAGAAAGGGACAAGCCCAGAGAGCACAAAGTTAAAAACATAACACAATAAGATAGCATCAAAACAAAATCAATTAAAAACATATCACAATAAAACATAAGATCATAAAAATAGTACCATACAGAACATTAAAAGTGCTGAGTTCAGAGGGCTCTGGATTTGTGCAAATTCCTAGACAGAACTAAGAGAAAGTGCAAAATTCAGAAAGGGAGGGCCAGGAGGATAATATTCATGGGCATTAAAATGTCAGGATTGTAGAGCAGAGGACTATGCTAAAGTGCTGGAACTTAGGTAACATTGGGCTAATTCTTTGGAACTGCCTAGTCAAAGGTACAGCGGAACATCCATGTGTTTAGGTTCTTGTGGAAGGTGGACAGGGTAGGTGCCAGTCTGATCTCCCTAGCAAGAGAGTTGGGTGGAAATCTGTTGGGTGGTGACTTTGGACAAGTCCCACTATTTTGGCCTCAAAGCGAGGCAAAGGCAAGTCAATTCTGAACAATTTTTTTCAAGGAAACCATGTGATCACTTCGCTTTAAGGTCTACATAAACTGTAAACAACTTGAAGGCATATAACAACAAGAAGACATTTGTAAATTCCATGATGTACACATAAAGGGCTCACAACCCCAAATATGGGATTTTTGGTATAAAAGGAAAGGCTTTCTGATTCTCAAATAGGGGGCATCCCCTATAAGATGTTCAGTGGTATCTTTTTAAGTTATTGAAAGCTGATTTATATCTCGATTCAATCCATCCGTCAATATACCTTCAAATTCCATAAGGAACTAACCTTCCAACACTCAAATAATGAAATTAATTAGCACAAGGGACTCCTGGATGTTCTCTTCTTCAGCAACAAAAGGTTCTGGTATGTTTCTACTAAGTGTGGAAAACCCAGCCTATTCTCAGATCATGACAGATAGTCATTGAGAAGTTCTTTATTACATATATAATCATGGCTTCTCAAATTAGCATAGATAAATAAGAAATATTGTATTATTCTTGCTATTGATGTTGCAATCACCACTATCACAACAACCCAGTGAGGCAGGTTTGGTAGGCTGAGATGCCCAAAGGACCCAGAAAGTGTTGTCACCTGGAGTACAGATTATAAACTTGACTGCTTGGTTTGGTCAACATAGGCCAAGTGGGGTGGAGAAATTAAAACCTCCACCCATGCCCCATGGCTCTGATCTTGGAAGCATGAGTCCCCAATGGCAGCACCTGGTGTTTGGACTGTTTATGATTTGTGCCACTTTAAACTCAGTATGTATGCCATATGTATGCAGCTTGGCCCTAAGAAATCCAGAGACTGGTTTCACAATATGTCTGCTCATTTCTATGACAGCTGGCACTTGTGGAGGGTGTCGCTTTGCCACTATTACAGCTCCTCTTTGCATCTTGTTCTTGCACTGAGTGGCCACCCAGCCAGTCATGTAGGAATGCTTTAGCTTCTTGTTAATCAGAGATGACACAGCACAGCTTGTCTATTCAGAACAGGCACTCGCTGTGTTGCAGAGGAGTGAAAAGTGAAATGTTGCAGCCTGACTTAGCTCCTTGAGGCTCTGCTTTCAAGGAAATCTATATTTCCCTCATGGGATTCCAAGTGCTGCCTTTGTTCTGTCTCCACACATATGCGGTCTGTGCTCTGTGTAAGTCATACCCTTTTGCTGGCCATATTTTCACTCACTGCAATTCTGATATGGATTCCATTCGTCAGGTACCCGATGTCCTTCTCACAGTAGCTATGTACCATTTAGCTTTCAGTTTTTCTACTTTCAGTAATGCTGCAAGCTAACAAGGCCAGATGTAGCTTTACAAAACAATGTGCATCCACATATATGTGAGGCTTTAAACCTTATCCAATTGTCCAACAATTGTATCAATGCAGGAGAAGACCATGAGTGCCTGGCCTGTTCCAACTACCATCTTCCCATGTTTACTGAAAACAGAGTTCCCATCAGGAGCTACCACCTCAGTGCCAGGAGAAGAATCTCAGGGCAGAAGCATTGCCTTGAATATTTATAAAATAACAAACAAATAGTGTGCAACTGGTAATCGACTTTGGAGGAGTTGATGTGGACTCCCCATGGTGTCCATCTGAAACTAGTGGAATAGAGTGGTCAGTGCTGGGAAATATTGAGTTGCCTAAGTATTTATTGCCTCAAGAGTTGAATATAGGATTATCGTTTGTGGGTTTTCCTGTCTTGCTAACTTTCCCAGCTCTGTTCCCCCAACCAGCCTTCAAAGTGATGGTCATTTCCTTTCCCAAGGTAAAGCCTGGTATAAATACAATTCTTCAGCTCAGATGGATTCCTTCCTATTTTAATTTTTTTCATTTCAATTGTCTCTCGTCCTCTTTCTTTTTCTTTCCCAACTTTTTTCTAAACACACTCTGTTTCCATTGTCACATTCTCTGTCTTCTCCCCGTCCCTTACAAAACTGTTGCATATAAGCATTTTCTTCCTAATTTCCCCTCTTTCTCATCCTCTTTCACCTTTCAAATTCCTTGCTGAACGGCTTATCAATCTCCCTGCTTTTTCCTTCTTCTCCCCAACCACATCTATGAATTGCACTCATCATCTTCTTTCCATAGTCTCCCAACATCATTTTGTCCTTCTTCCTCCTTCTGTTACCTCTACATTCTCCTTGGCTGCATTTATCTTCTCCCTCCTTCCTGATACATCCTCTTTTATTTGTCATACTCTCTCTGCACAGTTGCTAGTTACACTCATAATATTCTTTTTTTCCTTCAGTTTTTCTTTTGCTCTAACTCCATCTTTTTTCCATTCCTCAACCCCACCTGCAAAATCTGGTATGTTAAATTCTCATCTTTTAAATGTTGTTAATTTTATTAAACTCAGCATGACTTGTTTGTGACAAAACCTATGTAGATGTGCATGTGCAGTTGATTTCTATTGTCCAGCTATCTGTTATTATTCCTGTCAGTCATCACCAGCAGCATCCCTTCTCCCTCCCCTCAAATATTTGATTATTGCTAACATCGTTAATATGATTAAGATTATGAAGGCAGTGAGGGAGATTTCAGATTTTAAATGCAAGAGAGAGAAAGAAAAAAGAAGAGAAATTAGGCCAACAAGAAACATTCATTAATTGGAGCAACCCATTTAAAGCAGAGTTTGGACAACTTTCTTTTATTATTGATTTTCAATTTCTGTATGTCAAAAACAGGGACTGAGAAAAAAATGATTTTGTTTCCAAATCATAGCAGGAACCTTTTCTTTGGTAGGACTGCTATTCCCATGCATTATGAAAAGTGTTGTAAGAAAAGTGTCTCAAAATAACCTGGCAAATTTTTGGATTTGTATTTATTCTCAGAAGAGTTGGGGAAAAAATATTTGGTTGGATAACAAGCCCTAGTATTGTTTCAAGCAGTCCTTGCCAAAGTGTTTTAAAAAAAGAATTGGCAACATTTATTTTTCCCCTCTTTAAAGCAGAGCTTGAAAATTGAATTTAGAAGTGGATAATTTTTTCTCATTTTTTAGCGTCAGTGTTTTTCATATGAGTGACATCCATTGAGAACTGACTCCATGCTTAATGCATCATGATTGTCGACAAGATCAGGGTCCAACCCCTTGCAAGCAATAGCAGGGGTCATATCAGAAATCCATGTCCATATTCGGAGATGCTAACTGTGGGTTCCTGAAAGTTATAGTCTAAACAATATTATTCCGAAACTCTGGGTAGGAAGGCTGAAGAACACCACAGTCTGATCTCTGTAATGAGACCAAAGGCTTCAGGGAGGTGGTAACCTATGCCTTCTAGGATAAATGCCATGGCAAAAAGGAAGATCAATTTAAAAGCTGAACTAAAACCTAAAATGGATTGTTTGACCAGGCCACTAACATGAAAGCTGCCAGCCACCGCAGAACTATCATCTCAAAAAAAGTAACTTTCAAAAAAGCAACTGCCAAATGTCAAATTTTGCTGGCACGTTAACCATTGCTGCTTTCATATCTATGCAATCAATCATAGTCCTGCAATTAACATTTCGGTTCATACTGTAGAAGGTTTGCTTCTTCTGAAAAGAAGCTGAAAGTGATGATTTCTCCCCCTCTTCCGGTTTTACTAACAATGCATCTCTGAGCTGCTAAAAGTATAGGTCTAAAAGTATCTCATATGTCCTTGTGACACAGCTGCTTGTTATGCAACCCCAAAATAACCACTTCAGGGGGAAAATGGGAGGGTGAGTCATGCACAGTGACTCCAACCACTGAGAAAGTCTCTGACGTGGCATTTTGAAACTTTTGGACATTGGAAGACAATAGGCTTGTTCTGCACTCTGCCTCCTACACAAGTCACTGTAGGAGGGTGTCCTCCATTGGTAGCTATTTTAACCAGGGCTAAATCTAGACAAAATCTCAAGTTGCTTCTGAATGAGAGACCTTCGGTATCCTTGATTCGGATGGTCCTGCTGAGCATTACTGAAAATTACACCTCCGAAAAAGCCAAGGTAATATGACATCTGTGATATTTGACAAAATATAGTATTGCTCAGCATAAATGCTAGCCTAAACATAGTGCACAGGTTTACTCTGAAGTACATTTCCTTTTTTTTTGCTTGTAGCCTAGTGTGAGGGGATGTCAGATTTGTGTATTCGAGATACATGCCCTTCCTGGCTGATCAAACAGGCCAGAGGGGGACTGGCAGAATGGATGAAGTGGGTGGTCAGTTCCTCCTTGGAACAAGGCAAAGTTCCAACTTGCCTAAAGGAGGCAGTTGTGAGGCCTATATTTTAAAAGCCATTCCTGAGCCCCTCTATGATGGATAATTATTGACCAGTGTCCAACCTCCCCTTTCTGAGTAAGGTCTCACAACTCCAGGGATTTTTGGATGATAATGATTATCTAGATCCATTTCAATCTGGTTTCAGGCCTGGCTATGGAGTAGGTACAGCTTTGGTCACCTTGGTGGATATCCTATGCAGAGAGCTAGACGTGGGAAGTGTGTCCCTGTTGGTTCTCCTGGATCTCTCAGTGGCTTTTGATACCATTGACCATGGTATCTTTCTGGATCAGCTCACTGGAATGGGACTGGGAAGCACTGTTTTACAATGGCTCTGATCCTTCCTGGAGGGCTCCGATCCTTCCTGGAGGATTCCTGTTCGAATCCCTGGCCATTGACCTGTGTGGTTTCTCAGGTTTCCATTTTGTTCCCCATGCTATTTAACATATACATGAAACCACTGGAAGAGGCCCTTTTTTAGTTTTGGAATTTGGTCCCACCTATATGCAGATGAAGGAATAGGGATCCAACCTGTGCTGCATGGGATTACACTCCCCCCAAAAAACACAGGTCTGCATTCTAGGAGTCCTCCTGGACTTGGCTCTGAACCTGGAGACCCAGGTGTCAAAAGTGGCCAGGAGGTCCTTTGCATAATTAAAAATTGTGTGCCAACGGCACCCATTCCTTGAGAAGCCAGATCTGGCCATGGTGGTACACGTCTTAGTTACATCCAGTCTGGCTTACTATAATGCACACTATGTGGGGCTGCCTCTGAAGAGTGCATGAAAACTTCATCTGGTCCATAGAGCTGCAGCTCACCGGGTTGCTAGTTGGCTACAGGGAGCAGACAACCCCCTTGTTGCAGCAACTCCACTGGCTTCTAGTCTGTTTCTGGGCACAGTTCAAAGTGCTGCTTAGGACCTTTAAAGCTCTAGATTGTTCAGATCCAGGCTACTTGGCTGGCCCCATACCCTTGTATGAACTTGCCATGGCCCTGAGATTTTCAGGAGAGGCTCTTCTCTCGGCCTCATCTCTATCTCAAGCCCAGTTGCCAGACCTTCTTTCTGGGTGGCTGCCCCTGAACCCTGGAACTTTCTTCTTCCCAAGAAGCCAGAATGGCCTCTTCCTTGCTGTCCTTCTGGTGGTAGGATAAAACCTTTTTATTCAGACTGGTGTTTAAAGATGAAGGTGCTTCAGGGGGTGCTGTGGTTTTATATGCCTTTAAGGTTTTAACTTGAATTATTTTTAATATTAATAATATTTAATACTGTTTTAATATTTGTATATTGTTCATTTTAAGTTTAATCATGAGCTGCTTTGAGTATCCATATGGCGAGAGAAGGCAGGATACAAATAAACATAATAATAATAGCAATAACAACAATAATTCAATGAAGGAGATGCTAATGGTGATGACAATTATATTGTGGATCCTGTCTGGTATCTTACTAATGATTTACAATTGTGTTGGTCCAGTTTATGGTATCATAATCTACCTTTTTGCTCATTACAGAGATCAGGATTCTTCATTAGCCAAGCCATGTAGCAACCAAAATCCTCCCAAATCCACTTTTCAAAAACAGAACTCACTCCCAAATGCATAGCTGTTTGTATTCACACACACATATACGATCTCCAATTGTTGATCAGTTTGTTATCCCCAATAATCTGAGCAGCACCATACATGGGAGATAACATGGAAGAAGAGATTTAGCTTCTTCTGTCTCCAGAAACATCTCCAATATTGCTCCAGCTGATCTGCAGGAAATAACTAAGCCTTGAGGGGCTACCTCGTACAAATCAGTTGAGCAATTCTGTGATGAAGGAATGGGAGAAAGGAGATTACATTTCTCCTCCTGTGATCTCCACTCTCTGGCTACCAACATAACTGATCAGACAACCAGCAGAGGAAAGCAGCATAAGGGGTGGGCAGGATGAAAACAAGCATCAGCCCTGGAAAAAAAAGCTCTGAAAAGAAATCTCTGGAAAGATAGCTGGTTATTTTGAGCCAATAATGTCAAATGCTGTTCTCTTTGGACAGACAGCCTTTTTGTGCACATTTTAGTGAACTCTTATTTATCACTTTCATGTTGATAATTGACTTATGGTGACCTTGTGATTTTTATAGGGTTTTCTTAGGCAAGGAATACTCAAAAGTGGTTTTGCTAGTTACATCCCATGAATTGTATCTTTGTTTACATTGAAACAGTTATTTGCATTTTGATTTATAGGAATTATAGTTCACCTACATCCAGAGAGCACTGTGAATGCAAACAACAATGGATCAGGACTAAATTTGGCATACATACCCTTTATGCCAAAATTTGAATACTGGTGGGTTTTGGGGGGGGAATTGGTCTTGACATTTATTAGTTGTAGGTACTGGGATTTACAGTTCACCTGCAATCAAAGAGCACTCTGTATCCCACCGATGATGGACCTGGACCTAACTTGGCACATAGAACCCAATGACCAACTGAATGTACTGGAGGGATTTGATGGGACTTACCCATCCTGCGGCCAGAGAGCACACTGAACACCATCAATGATGCATCTAGAACAAACTTGCCCAACCTGACAAACTTTAAGTATTGATGGAATTTCAGGGGGTTAACTTGGCATGATGTGAGTTGTAGTTCACCCACAACCTTATGCGTTTTGTAAAATAAAAAAAATGACATATTCTAATAACCTGGGCAACGCCGGGTACCCAAGCTAGTAAATAAATAAATATGAAAAAGAAAGCAAAAATTAAATAAAAACTGGAACAAACTTGTGCACCAGTAGAGTTTTCTGGCCTGTGCTAGTGTAAAGGCAGGTTCTGAAAGATCAGACCGGCCATGTCTCCCCCAGGTAGAAATGTGGTCTGGTGGTGGTGAACCCTGAACGTTGACCTTGAGTTGTTTTTCTTTAGTGTTCCCCCCACCTCAACAACAAAACAGCTGAGCCATTTTGTCAGGAGTCAAGACGAATAGCAAAGAATATATACATTTATATTGCAATGATCTAATGGATTTTACAAAGCATGCATTAAGAGCTCAGTTTTTCCATGATTGTCACCCCCAGAATGGCACAAATAAAAGTTCAACAATGGTGTAATCAGTTGCTGAACAATGAAAAATGCATAATCTCTTGGAACAGTTATTAAAAAGAAATAACAGCACCACTAGGAACTGCTATGGCTAATCTTCCCTAAAATCAGCAAATTTTATTTCTTCCACTAAAGTAGAGCAGTGGATGGGCTCTCTTATTGGAGAGTTATACTTGAGTTTTAACAAATATGGCTGGACTGTGGTTCAGATTGAAAGCTATAGGGCTTAATCCTCATATATGTCAACCTTGATTTGTTTTAGGTGAGCAAAGTAGCAGAGAAAGTTCTACAAGATGCGGAATTCTACAGAAGCTTGGTTGATGCTATTGAAGAGAACTCTCCAGGGTGCTGAATTATTGACCCCTTACACGAATGTTAACTTTTGAAGGCCTAGATGTCCTTGGGAAGCAAGGTACCTGAATTATTATTTGCTCTGATCCTAAGATTTCCTTGAGTCTGAAACATCCAGGGATACAATTAGAGGAAAATCTTTACCTGTTTGAGGTTCTAATCTTCTATTTCTTTCTGTTCCCCTTAGACCAGACCCTGAGAAAAGAGAGGTCATAAGGGAGAAATATGTTTTTGAAGCAAATTATGATTGTCAGCAAATCCATAGGATTGTTTAGCACACAGGAAGGAAAGCTCTGGTCTGGAAAGAATTTGTGTGATGAAATGAGAATACAGAGTACACACATTTGCACACAGAGTCTGTACCAGAGCATGAAAAAGCTACATTTGTGGACGATAGTTTATCAACCTCCAAGGCTGTAAGGCAGCACACAGCAACCCTTTACACAGCATCAGTGTGAATTGCAGGTGTACAAACCCCTTTTTTGAAATTTGGAGACAGATTTGTGCAACCGAGAAGACTTCCACATGCCATTGGTGCTTATTAGCACCGTGAGCAGCCAAGATCTAGTGAGCAGGTGGTCTTTGTTTTGCTCTGCTCTTTGGCAGTGACATCTGTACTAATGTTGTTGACTGCACTGGAGAAACCTGAGATTTACTAGCAGCACTGTGTTATCAGCACCAGTTTTTGGCTGGCTGGCTTTAATTATAATGGCTACGTTTTTCTCAGCTGACTTCACATCCCTTTCTAAGCTTCACATTATGTTCTTCCAGTAATTGCAGCTTTTTCTCGACTCCCTTCGGCTCTAATTTGCAGCCCATCAAAATGTTAACCAACATTTGGTGCACTACTCCGTAAGGTCATTACATTTAAGCTTTTCCTCCTCTCGGTATTTCTCTTGAAGCTGAAAGACTGGCATCGACCTTCTCTGAGGTCTTTATTTTCCTCTGCTGCATTTCATTGAGATAAATAGGGTTTGTTTTATGGATCAGAAATGCTGCAAAATAATGTACATTTCCAACCATTTTATACACCCAGAAAGTGTCAGAGTGCTCTCAAGGTACTGCATTGTTTATCTGATGGACATCTCAGATGAATCCAGTCTTTAACAGACATTAGCTATGACTGCAGATGAACCCCAGATGAACAGAAGCTCTTTGATGAAGAGATATTGTCTAGATAAAGACTAGCTTGAACCAGTTGATTTTAAATAATGGCAATTCTCTTATTTCACATGCCAGTAAGGTAATTCTCAAGATCTTGCAAGGTAGACTCCAGCAATACACTGAGAGGGAGTTGCCAAATGTACAAGCTGGGTTTAGAAAAGAACAAAAGAGCAAATTGCCAATATCTGCTGGATAATGGAGAAAGGCAGGTAGTTTCAGAAAAACATATAGAGATTTATTCAAAAGTAAATCCTATAGCACTTACCATATGGTGTTGATTCTTAGGAAAGAATACTTAGCATTACAGCCTAAATGTGCATTATGGGCACACCTGGAATGAATTTATTACAAACTAAGCCAGATTTATAAGTACCAAGTCCTCTGTATGTCACCGCTGAAGTACATCCCACCAAGTTCAAGGGGACACTTGCTCCCAGTTAAGGCCTACAGTGTAAGTGCTTTAGCAAAGTCCTATTAGTAAAACTGTGAAGAGTGGAATTCCTTTGGTGTTGTACAGAAGTTAAAGAACACAGTCTGGTGTCATATCAGTGTGATGTAAAAGATGGCCAATGCCAGGGAATCGTGATATAGCTTTTCATTTCCACTGCCCTTCAATGTGCAGCAAGGGCAGTTTGGTGTAATATAGAATTATGGTGGCACAACTAAGCACTACTGTATATATAAAGAGTTTTCCCTCTGACATTATGCTTATAAATCACTTTTCAATACTGAGTGCTACTTGTAAATGTTGAGGCTCAGAGGCACCTCTCTCTCTCTCTCTCTCTCTCTCTCTGTATCTAGACATCCCAGCTAAACAATAACAAAGGACGATGTCTTCTATAATTAATTTGTGATAAACAGCTCACTAAAAAAACTACATTTACTGAACAGAACTTGTATACAAAGGGAGTTTATAAATACTGCTCAGCTCCACAACTTGACCAGCAAAATATTTATTCTCTCCCCCCTCCCCCAATTCTCAAACAGCTCTTGCCTGCTTTGGCAACCCATTTGACAGATGTGATGGCCAGGAAATCGAATTCTGATTTAGAAGTCTGTGCACTGATTTAGGAGTCTGTCTCTCCCCCCCCCCCCCCCCAATCCCATCCCATGTTTTAGAAAAGTTATTTTCCTCCTCCACCTCCTTCTCTTCCTTCTTTTTTAAAGAATAAGTTGCACATGGCATGGCATTTTGTTGTTCTTACATGTTTGGTGCTATATCTATTTGTTCCGAGTTTTTAAGAGCCCATAATCAACTTTGTAAAACTTGAAAAACTGCTCTGGAAAAGAGGTAAGGAAGGGAACTTGTGATATCATACATGTCAGCCAAACAGAACATTGGTTCAGCTTCCACAGCAACCAGAGAGGATCAATTTTAGCTTAGGTCCAGCCCTCTTCATATATACTGGGCTGATACGTGTGTATGGAGGGAAGGACCAAGGAAGGGTGGGAAGCTAGTCCAAACTGAACAGGCCCTAGTGGCCCAGAACAACCATGATTGAATACCAATCACGTTGCATTTTTTGTCTTTCTGGTTCATATCATTACCTAGCTGTCACGATCACGGACTTAGCAGGCCCCTTAAACACACACACAGAGACGTACTGAAGGCTAACTACTTTATTGAGTATAAAAACAGTTCCAAAGAAGATAAAGTCCAATAATAAGCAATTGTCCAAAAGGTAGAAGCAAGATTGTCCAAAGTAACGCAGCAAATAAGGCTTGAAGCTTGGCAAGGCTCCGCAATCCAATGCGGTTCAGGAAACAGGGCAAGGCTCCGCAATCCAATGCGGATTAGGAAACAAGGCGGATGCAAGGCAAGGCTTGATGACCACGGCTGGCTTGTGGTCCCACTCCGCTTCACGCCTATCCAGGAAAGACGTGGCCGGAGAACTGAGGATGCGTTCCCACGGACCCTATACTTAATCCTTCGGCCGAGGTCCGCGACGCTCTAGGCTTCTCCGTCTCCAATCTCTGCTCACGGACCTCGGTCGGTCTAGGACCCTAGACCAAGCCCTCCTGGTAGACTCAATGTCCCGTCTCCTATCGAAGGAGCGACCTTGCCTCTCCGCAGCTGTGTCGCTATCTTCCTGAGAACTATCCTCCCTAGCACTTTCCCATTCGGCTTCGTCCATGTTTACACTTTCAAACTCTTGGGAATTCCTCCCCCCGGGGTGTTCATAACTCCCTTCGCTGCTTCCCATCTCCACCTGGTGATCGGAATCTATGCTAGGCCCAAACAACATCTCATCCCATGCCAAGCTCTCTGTGGGCGAATGAGGCCCATCCGAAGGGCCCTGTGCTTCGCCCCAATCATCTAGCTCATCCTCTGAATCCACATCTGCTGCTGCAGGCCCTAATGCTAATGGAACCCCGGGACCTATTCCCTGCCCTCCAGGCACGAACGAGAACTGCTGTGCTACACTATTTTTCTTTTTCTTTTTTAAAAATCTGTTTTAACTTTTGTGAACTTTAGCAAACATAATGGCATACAATATTTAATATTGCATGTAAAGTTTTTACCAGTTAACCATGAGTTCACATTGCTACTAAGTGGGTCAAAAGTTGAAGCTGGACTCCTCAGAGGTCACTCTCAACACCCTGCATAGTAAAGCAGTCTGACCATGAGAGAAAAGGAGAAAAGTCCTCCTGCCATCACTTGAATCAGCCTTTTCCAGGGGTTGAAGTCCCTACCCCATTTCCCCACCCATTTGATCAGGAATTGGCCTCACACTCTCCCCTATCCCATCTGTCTGCCCATCTGCCTTTCTTGCAACTGAAAATGATATGCACATGCAAACTCAAAGCCCCATTGTCCTATGATGCCGACAGCCAGTGTCCCAGGAGCCAAGAGGTTAGCTTACCAGATCTGTTGAGTACTTAATTCAGTCTAGATCAGCCATGGGTTATCCAACAAGATGAAGGGCAAAACAGAATGGAACCATCAGCTGGTCCAGGAGTTGTTATAAAAAATCAGCAGTCCAGATACAAGAAGCCAGCAAGGATTAGTGTCATGAAACAATAGCCAGTCCGAAGTTAAGAAAATATGATTACTGGAGAGTACTGATAGCTACCCAGATAAGATGCTTGTGAGCAACAGACATATGAGGAACAGTTGGGAGATTTATAGACAACTATATCCAAATATCAGGTGCCTAATTAGGTTATTGTCTCCTATTTAACAGCTGCTAAGATTGATACAATCTTTTCCCTCTTCATTGTTTGGGGAAAGATGGTGGCATGTCTTCAGCATTCTCAGCATCTGCTATCTCCTGCTGGAGAGCCATCCTCCAATGCTCAATCTCCAGCTCCCAAGACTTGGAGAGACCACTTTTATCAGGAAATACACATTCCTGGACACCTGGCCTTTCCATGTCTAAATCATCTGACTGCAAGAGAGGAATTATGATACTCAAGGCAGTGGTACCACAGAATATTTTCTTCATCTAGGAAATCAGGGTGGTCACGCAAGAGAGGAGTCCTTTTCTCAGATGAGCTTCCATACCCTTTCCCACTTGGCCCAAACCAGAGACACTTATCTGAAGTTGCTTACTTAGACAGCTGGCCCATAGCTGACCTCTGGTGGGCCTTGCCTACTATGCGGCTACTAAAACATCAGGGGCAGCCACCACAGGTTTTTTTCCCCACCAAGGCCTGAATTCCCCCTTTCCAATCAGCCCTAATGGGCTGTCTTCTGGCTTTACACATGCAAGAATTCCTTCTCTGTAGCTGTGACCATCAACCAGGACTGGATCAAGGCCATTAAGGGCTAATAGGCTAAAGTGCCTCCTTCCTCAACTTCGCTCCTAGATCTCAACTTAGACATAATTTTTGTATGCACATATTCACATATACAGGTGCAGCAGAAGAAAAGCATGCTATATTCATTTAGCAGAGTGCACAAAAATACTACAAACCACAGTGGAAGATAATCTCTGCTGCTTTCTTAGAAGCAGAAGATCCCAGTGTCCTCCTTTTTATTTTCTTGAGGGAACGCTGCCACCATAAGTATAAGTATAAAGGGCAATGCCGCTGACTCCACCTACCATCAACATCTCATGGCTTACACTGCCGTTGTCCCAGCATCAGTATATCGAGCATGGTTCTTTGCATAAGGAAATCTATTAATTGTAGACATTAAAAGTGAAATCATGTAAAATTTGGGAGTGGGGATAGGAACTTCTTACATGTATTTAAGGTACACATTAGTTTCACATTTTTAGTCTTTTAATCTTTCTATGACTTCAGGTTTTAAACCCTCTTGCATTGCACACAATACTAGAAGATCCATTCCAGTTTTTCGATCAAAACTACTATTTATTAATTTTAACCGGGCTAAAATGTTTTGCACATAAATCCGTGTACATACTATGTGCATCTATGTGGTGGCGGGCAAGAATAAGATAATTACAACTTTGATTTAAGAGTTAGCTTGTGCTGCATCCACCTCTTCCCCTTCCCCGGTTCCCAGTTTGCTGGCTTTTTTACTCATTAATTATAGTACAGATTAATTTTATGAAACAATGCATTTTAAAAAGTTCTTCATTGCCTCAAAAAGGGTCATTGATTTTTCTGCCTCTCTTACTGGGAATCTCCAGATGGGGCAAATGTTGCTGGAGGCTGCAGTATTTGTTGCTTTAGTCCTTTTTCCTTTTAATTGTGTGGGAGATAAAATCCACTTCTACTTCATTTCTCTCTAATATGTATGTGTTAATTTCATTTTTGTGGTATACATCAATGAAATGACACTTTTGCATCAAAGCATGAAGGGGAAAAATTAAAAAAAATAAAGAGATGATAACATTTTTTCTTCTCACCATAGGATCACATTAGCAATCTATGACTCACTTTTTTAAGCATTGAAAGACCCATACAGAAAATCCAAGAAATTGCTACAAAAAGCCTTTTAGAAGAATGGAACATGTAGATATGAAAACAGCAACAACCAGCAGATCCTTGCAAAACCCAAGGTGCTGTATTGTGGGAATCCTTACTGCTTTAAGCCATCTTAGAAAAGCTTGAAGTCAGGAAAGGAAAGAACTTGGAGAGGGATGCCATTCAGGAAGAGGGAAATTGAACTCACCTTATTGACTGTACGGCAATTTTGAAATGACCTGGAGTGGGAACAATATTTTTTACAAATATTCAAAAATGGGCAAAAACGTATTTCTTGAGTATCACGGACCATAATGAAAGATTCATGGATTGATAAGAACCTTTTTAAATCAAAAATTATTCTGTATTATTCGTTTTTGTTTTGTGCACGGAAAAATCAGCATGTGTAGAAAAGGCTATTTTCTGTACAGAAAAGCCATGATTGAATTTGATACAGAGTGCCATTCCAACCATATTATTTCCTGTGCAAGAAACACACTCTTCAGGACAGAAAATATCTCCTGTGCAGAAAAAGTTGTTTTCCTTGTAGAAAACAAAAAAAAATCAAACATATTAACTCCCAAAGTATGAGTAGTCCTCAAAAGCTGTAGTTTTCAAAGTCTTTCTCTCACTGAATAGAACAGGGGTGCTCACACTTTTTCAGCGTGCGAGCTACTTATAAAACAACCAAGTCAAAATGATCTATCTACCCACTACAAAAATGTGAAACATATAACACAATATATGCTTTGAACTGGGTTTTCTGAGTCCACACTGCCATATAATCTGATTCAAAGCAGATAACATGGAATTTTATTCAACTGTGTGGAAAGGACCTCAGATAACCCAGGGCTGGCAGCACTTGGGCGGCGTCGGGAGCCTGCGGGATGGGACTGAGCCTTCCTCCCGCCCTGCCTGCGATCTACCAGGACGCCCTACGTGATCTACCAGTAGGTCGCGATCTACCTAATGAGCACCCCTGGAGTAGAACATTGAAGAAATTGTCTTGAGAATGAAATTAAGAATGGCAGTCCAACTTTTATACACCGAGGTTTATAATTCAATAGGACTTCCTGTCCTATTAAGCCCATTGAGCACCACATCTTGTCTGGAAAGATTTTTGTGTGTAAAGAATCCTGTATCATTTTAAAACTTTCCATGATGTTTTGTGACTCCTTTGTTTCACTCTCACCTCCCTCCATACTCAAAGACTTGTCAGAAGAAAAAAACGTGAGAAAAGTTGACACATATCGTTAGCCAGCATCTGTAAAGGGGAATGAACTGGATTATATGACAGTGTAGATCCAACCTGAGAGATATTTTCCCAGATTATGTAGGTTACATAAGCTAGGAACCAGAGCTCATTTGGTTTCTTCAGAGACTACAAGAAATATTTGCGTATATTTATAATTATTTTATGTTCCAGCATGGAATGCTTGCTGTGTATTGTGCTCCGTCCTGAGTCTCCTTTGGGGTGATAAGGGTGGAATAGAAACGTGGAAGAATGATAAATATTTGGAAGCATTACCTGGTGGTAAAAGCTGTTCAGCAGTGGAATATGTTGCCTGAAATTGTGGTATATTCTTCTTCTTTAGAAATTTTTAAATAGATGTTGGGTGGCTATCTGTTGGGAATGGTTAGATTAGGTCATCCTACATGACAGAATGGGGGTGGACTAGATAATTCTGGTGGTCTCTTCTAGCTCAATGATTCTTTCTAAATCCACCTGTCAAATGTCACACATGCAATGATGCCTGCAGTATGATTTTTCCTTGATTCTCTACAAAAAAATATTGGCAAAATAGAAGGTGAGAAAGAAACCATTCCTTCCTTTTAGAATCTACTGCCTAGAGATGGACTAAATTTCCCTGTAAAATAAATAAAAACTCATCATCCTCTTGGATCATAACGTTTTAAGAGAGCTGTTTTGTGAAAGGCATTTGAATGGAACTGCCTGTTTAAACAAAAACCCAAATTTTGGAAATTGGAATGAATACAACAGTAGCTGATAGTAAAATGAAAGTTGTAATTAGTTTTCTTCTGAAGAATCACTTCTAGGATGCACATAAATTTGTTTGCACAGGTTCTGGGAACTGCGGAAATTGGTGTATTCATCGGGTTTTCTTCCAGTGCCATCATTTTCTCCCCTTAAAATTTATATCATGTCAAAGAACTGCATGAGATTAGCTGTCATGTCTTAAAATACTGACAAGTATTTGAATAAAATTAATTTCCAAGTAAAGCTTTGAATTTGTTTGAATATCACATTGAAAGCACACTGTGCACTTTTCGGAATGTTCTTTCCTGATCAAATATTCACACCAATTACTTTTGATTCTTTGAAAAGTTTTCAGCATATAAAATTAACATGGCATATTTTGATAAATATGTTAAATCAGATTTTCATCAGTTTAGGGTGATGGGGGAAAAATTCCACAAAATCCGTGGAGTCAAAATTTTCCTGTAAACACTCAGCAGCAGCACAGTAGCATAATCTCCTTTTCATAATGGCCAGATGCTGTGTAAATGGAAATCCCCTCTCTCCTTCTTCTGAGGCAAGGAAGTTTACAAAACGTGGAATTTAGGTTTTTAGATACAGGAAGATGGAGGGAAGACCAAGTGTCAGGGACCTCCATTTCAGGTTTTTAAAACTGCCTTGCCTCAGCAGAAGGAGGAAGGAGAGAAGAGTGGAGCTCCAGAGATCTTGGCTTTATAGCTTTTAAACTGCCTTTGGAGAAAGAAGGATGGATGGAAGGGGAAATCAGCCCCAAATGACTCTACAGTTTAAACAAACAAACAAACAAACAAAAAGAAACCAAGCTGTTTGTTTGACACTCCTCCTCCTCCCCTTTCAGAAGTAAGACATTTTATTTTATTTTTAAAAACCCCAGAAAACAGAGAATCAAAGGCAGTTCTTTTCCTCACATAATAGTTGCACCTTTTTAAGAAAAGAAGGGGGAGTGTGACTATTATGTGATGAAATACTGGTAATCATTGGAGTTGTGCGCGGATTTTGTTTCATCTGTTTCCTTCTCTGCCTTCGGTACTTCAGGAGCTCATAATGTTAAGGACTACCCCAGTACGAAAACACACCCAACCTATAAGCAAGTGGGTGCTGATCTCGGCTCTTCCTCCCCTTTCAGCATCACAGTTAAATCTTTTTTATTATCCTGTTTCTTCTTATTTTTTTATTTTATTTATTTATTTACTTTATTTATATTTCACTCTTCTCACCCTGAAGGGGACTAGAGCGGATTACAGGTACACATACTTAGCAGACAATCCCTGCCGTTTCCACATACACAGTACACACAGTACACAGTACACACATATAAACAAACAGAGGCAAACTCTGGCAACCAGGGGGAGCTGATGCACTCCTCATCTCTCAGCGTCCCTTGTTGTTCCTTCCGCATTCCTTAGAGTTTTCTGGAGTTCTTTTAATGGCCTCATAATTCAGTCAAAATTTGCCTCCCCATTTAATGTGCTACCTTTATCACCTACTTGACAGATGCAACTGTCTTATAGGCTGCAAAGGTCGACAACAGGCTACACTTAAGGTCAAGCACCCACCTATTGGTCAGAGAGATCTTATGCAGCTGACACTTAGCTAGCTGTGCCACATTCCCGGTGTTTAGTGGGACTGACTGGGAGATGGGAACTTGCAAAGGGACAGTGGGCGGAGTGCACATGCATTTGGGGGCTTTCACCCTTTAAGCTTCTTTTTCTCCTTCCCTTTTTATCCTTCAGGAAATACTTCTAAAAGGTTATTATTAATAATAGTAATCCCAGAAAACAAAAAGAGAAGCCTTCCTCTCCTCTAGAATGGAAGAAACAGCTTTAAGGAAGCAAAATCCCAAGCAGAAAGAAGATTACAGCCTTGCAGGCAAGTGAGGGGATTTTTAAGGTAGTCCAGATCGCTCAACTGAGCTCAAGGACATTGCTCTTCCTTCCCCGAGCCTCCTTAAAATGCCTTGGAAAGCTGCTGGTGCTGGAAGAGAAGAAAGGGCATGCACCTGCCTCTCCTCTAGAGTTGAACAGCTTAAAGAAGCAGTAAACCCAGTCTCCTCCTCTACAAACAGAAGGGAAAGGATCAAGAAACTTAAGAGTGGTAACCAATGTTTTTTTAAAGCAGAAAACCTGGGATCAGATCCTGGGATATAGGGCCTGGAATATAGGAAGGGCACTGCAAAGGAGTCTTACATAGTGCACACGATATCCGTTAAATGGGGCTTATAAGGGTTTCTTTTTGGATTACAGCTCCCAACGTAAGGCAAGATGGGGAGCTCTCATGCCAGCTAGGAGATTCTGGGAACTGTTGTCCTGAAAAGGTACTTTTCAAGTCCTGGCCTTAAATCAGTAACTCTGTGAAATGATTGAATAATGATGACAGGAAGCCATCTGCCCAATGCATACTGCAAGAGTCTGCTGGATGCTGGCACAAGTCCTATGGATATTTGGTTACTTGCTGGCAGTCTTCATCTCTCAGTGCTGCTCTTCATCCCCTCCCTTTTTGTCAAGAACTATCTTCATACCCAAACCAAGTTATTATTACCTAGGCTTTTTTTTTGTGCCGAGCATTTCCGATTTAATGCCACTCGAGCCATTCTCCAAAGATCATTTTCCATGCAACCTCTTAGCAGCTACCAATATTAATAACCACATTTCTCTTTCATGTATGCGGCCCGGGCACCTTTGCTGTGAGCTAACAACAGCTCAGTGAATGTGCTTTTGGTCTCTTCAATTCTCAGAGCGCTGCCTCTCCTCATTTGAAATTCATCCTCTCTATTTTTGTTTCCTTTTATCTCATATACCCCCCTTTCCCCCCCTACCAGGAATGATACCGCCAGAGGGTGAGTTGGCTGGTAATATTGCTTCTTGTTTCAGACTTTTCAAGGACTAATGAACTTTGTTAGATTATAGGAAACTAACTATTTGGTGCTGTTGACCTGCTTTCTGAAGAACTTGCATTGTTGTTTTGGACCAATCCTATCAAGGGAGTCATTTAATCATTTTATTATTCTGTCTTCTTCTCCCTGAAGTTGGAATATTTACTGGATGATTTTTATATATTCAGCTCTGGATTCCAAGGGAACATTTGAAGTCTTAATGCTTTGTCAAGCTGAAATATATATCAAAGTCAAACCTGAATTTAATGAATGGCATGAATTCACCCACGGCAAATCCGAATGATCATTACCTAGTGGCACTTTTATATGGAAAAGCCTCACGTAAATAGTTAAACATACCCATTTTGATGTGGGATAGTATACTTGGAGCCTGGTTTCTTTTATTACTCTCTTGCGGTGAGTTTAATTTCTGAGTTTGTAATTTTAACTCCCTCAACCTGTGACCTGGTGCAAAAAGTTTTTTTTAATGAATCGAAGGATGATCCAGAAAATTACAGGATGGTTAACTTAACATCCCTTAGGTACATTGGTTGAATATATGTTTTATATAAGATTATAAAACATATTATGAAAGGTTGTGCTGGAAAAGGATGAAGTTGTCTTCTGGAAGAGAAAGTCTCTGCTTCACGAAATTTTTGGAATTCTTGAAATTGCCCAGAAGTGTGTGCAGAGAAGTGTGTGCTGGAAGTGAAGAAGAGTCAACACTTGCAAAGGGAAAGAGGGAACCCTATGGGTGCATGCCTACTGTATTGTTTTCATCTCTGCTTCTTAGATCTGTGTAGCTCAAAATGTTTTGCTTATTGCATTATGCGGTCTCTACCCCCCCCCCTTCTTCCTAGATATCTTTAGGGTTTTATTACCCTTTGTTTGATAAAGGAACATCATGATGCTGTCTTAAGATGCCTTCTACACAGACATAAGTCAGCATTAAAGACTCTTCTACTGAAGTTAAGTAACTTTATTTGTTTATCTACTCTTTTAAATGAGATGTATTACTTGCAGCAATAAAAGTAAGTTTTTACCTTTTTGAAACTTAACTAGAGCAGTGTTTCCCAACCGCTGTGACGCGGCACAGTAGTGTGCTGTGACGGACCTCCTGCTGTGCTGCGAGAAAAGCTCTCTGTCCCCCTTCCTCCCCCCTCCTTCCAAACTCCTGTTCCTTGGGGGGGGGGGAGGAAGGGCCAGGTGGCGGCAAAGAAAAAGAAGAAGGGGCCGAGGCGCCGCCTCCTTCGGCCGTTTCCCCAGCCAGCCTCCAATCCGCCATGACTCCCTCCCCTTGCTTGCTGAAACCGCACGGAGGAGGAAGCCGGAGGGAGGGGGCAGGGCATGGTGCAGCCTGGCTCTGCCCCCTCCCCCGGCTTCTGCAATCCCACAGCTTCTCCAGCCTTGAGGGGACAGTGCCAAGCCAGCATTGTGCTGGCTCTGCCACCGCTGGCTTGGCATTGCCCCCTCAAGGCTGGAGAAGCTGTGGGAGAGCAGAAGCCGGGGGAAGGGAGTGGAGCATGGCGCGGCCTGGCTCCGCCCCCTCCCGCCAGCTTCCGCTCTCTCACAGCTTCTCCAGCCTTGAGGGGACAGTGCAAATCCAACATTGTGCTGGCTCTGCCACTGCTGGCTTGGCATTGCCCTCTCAAGGCTGGAGAAGCTGTGGGAGAGTGAAAGCCAGGGGAGGGGCATGGTGCAGCCTGGCTCTGCCCCCTCCACTGGCTTCTGCTCTCCCACAGCTCCTCCAGCCTTGAGGGGACAATGCCAAGCCAGCATTGTGCTGGCTCTGCCACTGCTGGCTTGGCATTGCCCCCTCAAGGCTGTAGAAGCTGTGGGAGAGCTGAAGCTGGGGGGAGGGGCGGGGTATGGTGTGGCCTGGCTCCTCCCCCTCCCCCAGCTTCGGCACTCCCAGAAGCTGCTCCCAGCATGCCACCAATCCCCAGCCATTCTTTACTGTGTATTAGAGTGTCATTTTGTGTCATTTTGGTTGGTGGTGTGCCCCTGGATATTTTTAATTTTAAAAGTGTGCCGTGGCTCAAAATGTTGGGAAACACTGAACTAGAGTATCCTGTACATTTTCTCACCTGTTTTGGCTATCAACCATATTATATTGGTTCAGGCAGGGTCACGGCCCGGCCCCTTAATGCCCTAACTATTTAAATAATAAAAACAGGTAAAAGCCATCCAAAGAAGCTGGTTCTATCAATAAAACAAAGTTTCCGGTCCCAATTCAAGATGCAGGTTATGACCTACAAAGCCTTAAATGGTTCAGGTCCCACCTATCTTTGCTGACTCAATGCATCTCCCTTGCTATGAACCGACATCCTCCACTGTTTCCCTAATCTCTAAGATCCACCTGAGGCAGGCAGCCTTTCCTTGCTCCCACCATGGTCACATGTCCTCAGCATGGCTGGTGGGAGTCAGGCAGGGAGAGGCCATTCTCACCTATCTTTGGTGGTGGCCCTCCTCTGACCATTTGGGCTGGTGGAACACCCTCCCCAGATAGATTAGGCAAGCCCCTTCACTGTCCTGCTTTTGTAGGGATCTGAAAATCTGGATGTTCCAACATGCTTTGAGTCGCCAGAGGGCTGAGAAAAGCAATATAGAAATATAGTAAATAAATAAATGTATTTGAGAATTACTAGTCCCAGCTTATAAATGCCCAGTCCCTAGTTTGCCAGATAGTACTCTGTCTCTGCACTTCTTCCTATCCACAGTCCTATGCTACGCTGTTTTGCACTATCCCATGCCCAATCCTTTTTATAGCCTGATCGTGTCCATCTTACTATTATTGGTTATTGGTTTTTGTAGTGCATTGTTTGACCAAATTTTAAAAGTGTTGTTTTATACCTTTATGTTGTATTTAATTGTGTTTTTATCAGATTGCTATGTTTTGCTATGTTTTATTTTAATCATGTTTTTTGTTTTAATTGTTTGTTTTCTTTGATGTTTTGTGGACATTTTGTCCCATGTGTAAGCCGCCCTGAATCCCTTTGGGGAGATGGAAGCAGGATATAAAAATAAAATAATAATTACTATTATTAAACTTGGATATAGTGATAGCTGCACTTTATTCTGCTTTAGACACAAAATATTCCTACAGTGTGATCAGACAGACATTGCATACTCTCTTGTTATCTCAATTAAGCAGGGACTATGCTGATTAATCCACCGTCATCCTACTTCTTTTAACTTCTTTAAGAAGACTTAGTTTCTTTTCTCCACTTTTCGACTTCATCATAACTTTTTCAGTTGCTGCAAAATGGATTTATAAGTTAAAAAGTAAGTTTCTAAGCAAAAAAAGAAGTTTGCATTCAACTCAGCATGGAGAGAGGAGGGCGGAATATTGCCTTTTCAAGTAGGGTTAACGCAAAAACAATCTGCTGCTACCTCGCCTACCTTGTGTGTTCTTTTTCACTTTGGCTATCTTGAACATAATGTGATGTTGCTTTCCTGGGTGTTCACCTGTGAAATGTAGAAGGGTATAAGACTTGGGGCCCTTCCACACAGCCCTATATCCCACAATATCTGCTTTGAACTGGGTTATATGAGTCCTCACTTAGATACTGTGGGATTTTCTACTTTGATATTCTGTGATATAGGACTGTGTGGAAGGGCTCTTGGACCTCCAAAAGGCATTTTTAAGAATCTGTTACCAAAGATTACTGAGAAATTATAGTATCCAGGAGATTATAGAAATTCTCCAGTGGATCGACAACTTGTTAAGAAACAAAAAGCAGGAACTTAGAATGAGTGGTCATTTCTTGCAATGGGCAGATGTGAATTTTGGGGTCCCATGGAGACCTGGACTGGTGCTTTCTGAATCTATTCATAAATAATATGAGAGAACGTTTAGTAATTTGCCAAATTATTTAACATTGTAAAGAAGTCTAAAATAATTGGTCCAAATTGAGAGAATGAGTTTTAACCACAGAAAATCCAATTCAGTGCACATAACACAATGAACACTTTGCTTGAAACAACCACAGCTCGGTTTCACTGCTGAGATCTGGATTAGTAGCAAGAGAACAATAAGGAAATCTTGGGGATATAGTAGCCATGTCTATAAAAATGCCATCCCAGTGTACAGTTGTTTAAAAAGAAAGAAAGAGAGGGGGGACATTCCACCTTGATCATAAAAAGAAAAGGAACTGGAAATAAAATCGCTAATACCCACTTGTATGACTCAGTGATGTGAGCTCACTTTGTAGTTCATGTCATTAATTTGCACCCAAAACCAGAGAAGCAGAAAAGGGCAGCAAAATGATCAAGGGGCTGGAACAGTTTTCCATCAAGGCCATAATATTTGGATTTGATTAGCTTTGAAAGAGGTTGCAAATGGTGTGTAGGTGAAGGGAGGGAGGGAGGGGTTTCTAAAATTACATATGGTGTGGAGAGAGTGGACAGGTAGAAGTTTTTCTTCCTTTCTCATACTTTTAGAAATTGAGGTCATCCACTAAAGCTGAATGATTAGAAATTCAGGGTGGACAAAGGAAGGTACTCCATAATATAGTGCATAAAACTATATTATTTGTTACTACATGATGCAGTGATGGCTGGCAAAGTGGACAGCTATAAGGGGCAATTGGACAAATTCATAGCAGATCAGAGGCTATTGGTCATGATGGATATATGAGTGATCCAATACTGCAAGCAACTTTTTGTTAACTGCTATCATGCCAATTTCAATGATTGGCAACTGCATGAATAAAAGACTTCCAAGTCACCCTATCCTCAACACTCTATTCAGGTCTTGCAGATTTAGGGCAGCCATGGCTTCTTTGGTTGACTCTATCCAACCGGAATGCAATCTTTCTCTTTTCCTACTGCCTTCCATCTTCCCAAACTTTATTGTCTTTTCTAATGGGTCATGCCTTCTCACAATATGACCAAAGTGTGATCATCTCAGGGTCCTTCCAGACAGGCCCTATATCCCAGGATTGGATCCCAGGTTTTCTGTTTTAAACTGGACTATATGAGTCTACACTGCCAGATCATCTGGCAAAAAGGGAAAACCTGGGATCAGATTCTGGGATATAGGGCCTGTCTGGAAGGGCCCTCAGCTTATTTATCTTGGCTTCTAGGGATAGTTTAGGCTTCATTTGCTCAAGGATCCATTTATTGCACTCCTTCCAACCACATTTCAAGAGTTGTTTTTCATCTTATCAGCTTTCTTCACTGCCCTGTTTTCACAACCATACATAGAAATGGGAAACACAATGGCCTGAGTTCAGTATTCACTTTACACTACAGGATCTTGTCTAGTTCCTCCATATCTGTCCTTGCAAATTCTTGCCTTCTTCTGATTTCTTGACTGCAGTCTTGATTCTCATTGATAACTAAGCCAAACAGTATGCATGTGTAAATCAACTTGGCCTGAACCATCATGGCTGTTCTTATGTTCCTATCCTCTCTAGAAGTCACTCCCAGTACTAGTTATGCTTCATGATTTCTTATGATGTTTTGCATTCTTAATGGTTGGATTTTAAAAATATAAATCCCTCATTATTTCTTTTTTAGGATACACACCATTCCATAATGAATGATCCCGCACTGTTGAGCCACTGAAGTGAAGAGTTTTCTGCTCACCTGGTGCATTCTGTTTTTAACACCAAGAAGATCAGTGTCAGTCGTAAGGCCAAACAGGGCATAGGGTTACAGCCTGTGCTTGATGGGGTTACACTCCCCCTGAAGGCACAGGTTCGCAGTCTGGGAGTGATCCTGGACTCATTGCTGAGCCTGGAGCCCCAGGTCTTGGCGATGGTCGGGAGAGCTTTTGCACAGTTAAAGCTTGTGCGCCAGCTGCGCCCGTACCTTGGGAAGTCTGACTTGGCCACAGTGGTCCACACTCTGGTTACATCCCGAATAGACTACTGCAATGCTCTCTATGTGGGGTTGCCTCTGAAGACTGCTCGGAAGCTGCAATTAGTCCAACGTTCGGCAGTCAGGTTACTAACAGGAGCGGGATAAAGGGAGCATACAACTCCCTTGCTGCGCCAGCTCCACTGGCTGCCAATTAGCTTCTGGGCACAATTCAAAGTGCTGGTTTTAACCTACAAAACCCTATACGGTTCTGGCCCAGTTTACCTGTCCCAACGGATTCTCCCCCATGAACCATCAAGAACATTAAGATCCTCTGGAGAGGCCCTGCTCTCGGTCCCGCCGGCTTCGCAAGCGCGGCTGGTGGGGACGAGAGACAGGGCCTTCTCTGTGGTCGCCCCTCGGCTGTGGAACTCTCTCCCAAGTGATTCTAGATCTGCCCCCTCTCTGTTGTCCTTCAGGAGGCTGGTGAAGACCTGGATGTGGAACCAAGCCTTCCCAGAATAGGCTGAGATTGGCTACTGTCTGAATGTATGACCATGTTTACAGATTGAGTGGAATTGTTTTAATGGTGATGTGGTTTTAGGCTGGGTTTTTATGTATTTTAATATGTTGTTGTTGTTGTTGTTGTATAGCATGGAATTTTTGCTGTTATGCCGGTCTGAGTCCCTCGATAGAGGTGAGAAGGTCAGGGTACAAAAGTTTTAAATAAATAAATAAATAATATGACACTATTACAGTTTATAAGAAAAGGGAGACAAATGATGGAGGGGGGGGGACCCTTTCTCCACTGAATGCCATATTGTAGGTTCATAGTGGGAAGCTCATCTACAGACATCTGCATGGAAACCTTGTTACAGGTAGTGTGGCAGTCAGGTTGTCCTCCTCTCTATTTGTGTGCATGGGTGTGTGTGAGAGAATGTTTTCAACAAATAGTTTTCTGAACTAACAGGAGATTGTTTCAGGGGCAAGAGCTAGCTTTTAATCTCCTTCACCACATTTTCATTTGTTTTGCAAGAGCTTTGTGCGCACTCATGAGTGACATCCCAGCCCATGGTGATGTGCATATCTTGGAAAGGACTCAAAACAATTCAAGCAAACTAAACCCTTCTTAAAAGGCAGACATTGCACAAACAACACCAGGAGAGGGAAAATGCGTCCCTTGTCAGAGACATTCATCAATAGGTGCTCTTAATAACTTCAGCTTGAGGGAAGAATCAGATTAACTGCTTAATCTTATTTAGTGGGATTTATTTCCCGGTATATTTGTACGGGACTGCAAGCTGATAGTGTGAGTCCATACATGTTCACTCAGAAGTAAGTCCACTACATTCAATGAGGTTTATACTCATTGTATTTAGAATCACAACCTAAATCAGTCATGCTGCAATGTGCTGAGTTTCAGAGTAAGGGAAAGTCAATCTATGTGGTACAGAACAGGGCTGTCCAACTTCTGCCGGCCCAAGGGCCGGAATTCCAGCGAGTGATCACCTGGGGAGCCGCAGTGGGGGCATGGCTGCTCGCGGGAAGTGTGGCCACTCGCAGAGGCGTGGCCGCTCACAGGGGCGTGGCCGCTCGCGGGCATGCGCAGCAGGGCGGGAGCAGCGAGGCGCTCTCCGCCATTTCCCTGGCTGCTGCAGCGGCCGCCCCAGGAGCTTACCTTACTTTCTCTTCCTTCCGAGAAGGAAGGTAAGCTCCCAGGCGCGGCCGCTGCAACAGCCAGGGAGATCGCGGAGAGCGCCTTGCCGCTCATGCCCTGGCGCGCATGCCCAGCGTCCTGCGCGGCCTGCCCCTTTTCGGCGGGGCTGGGTGACGTCAGGTGTGGCGCCTGCGCCGAGGAGGAAGAGGTGGAGGGAAGCTGGGGCCTCTGCCTCCACCTCTTCCTCCTCGTCGCCGGGGCCACGCCTGACGTCACCCAGCCCCGCCAAAAGGGGTGGGCGCAGGACAGGGCGGGACCGGCCCTGTGTCAGGATGCAGGGTCTCGGCCCAGCCCCTTAATCACACACACAGAGACGGTAATCAGCTAACTATGTATTGAATAATAAAAAACAGGTGAAAAGGGTAATTGTCCATAAAAAGTATCAAAATAGCAAAGAAGCAAAGAGTTCGTAGTTAAATCCAAAGGCAAGGCTTGACAAGGGTCCGCAAAACAAAGCGGATCAAAAACAGACTTGGTCCGTGGCAAAGGCAAACAAGGCAAGGTTCATGAAAGTAAACCCAAGAAACTTCTTGGCATGGCATGAGCCGAATCCTGGCTCCGTGGATCTTCGCTCGCTTCACTCCCATCAGAACAGAAGTGGCCGAGCTACTGAGGATCCTTTTCCACGGATCCTATACTTAATTCCCTTGGCGCGGCCCCCGACGCTCTAGGCTGCGCCACCAATCTGTGCTGCGGGATCTAGCGCTTCTCTGGCGCTCTAGGCTGCGGTGCCAATCTCTCCTGCTGGACTCAATGCTCCGTCTCCTATCAAAGCTCCGTCCTTACCTCCCAGCACCTGGGTCGCTATCTTCGTGAGAGCCGAACTCCCTTTCGGCTTCCATGGGCTCATCCTCCACTGTTTCCCTAATCCTTTCCTGCGACCCGTAACCACCTGGTTTCTCATACTGATCTGAGTCAGCACTCTCAGGGTCAGCTTGACTTTCCCAGCTATCATAGCCGTCAGGCCATTCATCATCCCAGGCCAAGCTCTCTGTGGGAGAGGAAGGCCCAGCTACCTCGCCATACCCTTCCTCCATGTCCTCATCAGCTGCAGCTGGCCCTCATGCAAGTGGGACCCCCGGTGCTGCCCCCTGCCCCCCAGGCACGAAAGGGAACTGGGTTGCTACACCCTGCCCCCGTGAGCGGCCCCTCCCCCGGAGATCAATTTTTGAAAGATTTTTAAAATAAAAACAGCTGAGTTCTTGCGGGTCGCGTCCAGGGGCCTGGCGGGCCGTGTACGGCCCGCGGGGCGCCAGTTGGACAGGCCCGGTCCAGAACTCCCAAATCTTTCAGGTCATTCCTTCTGGACTACAATTAACAAGCAATTTTATCAAGTAAATTTTTTATGCCCTCGTATCTTTCCTGGGATGAAACCACAGTGAGTCAGATAAAACAGAGTCAGGTGCTTGTTTAAATAGAAGTATAAGCCATGCCAAATAGGGGTGTACAATTTGGTTAAACCCCATGCCAGTTTTGGTGTACAGATTTCAGCCCCCGGATATTTTTTTTAGGGGAAGCCTCTCCCTAAATTTGGCTGGGGAAAAATCTGGGTTTTTGGTTCAGCATTTAGAAGATCCGGCCCATTGGTGGCACTGAGGAATTTATGAGGCTCCTCTTTCAGCCATTTTTAGGACATCAGTCTTAAGGAACCCATTTCCGGCAAAGGAAAAGATTGGAATTGAGCCTGAAAGCAAGATCCCAAAAGCAGTGAAGGAACTGAGATAGAACACTGAGCAGCTTTCGTCTTCTGATTCACAGTCTCACAGGGAAACCCATGTGTGCGCCGCTGCCTTCCTCTCCACACTCCATGAGTAGCTGAAATAAACCGAAGGCAGCAATTTTCAGCACTCCCATGGTCTGTTGCGGCCAGGAAAGAATGGAGACGGTGCCCATGCCATTATGGTTGGCCAAAATGGATCCATGCACAGCCCTAATGACAAACATTCACACATCAAGCGAACCCATCGCTTGTATTAGCTTTGCCCATTTTTGTCACTTTTGTTTCCAGGTGACCAATTGGAGAGGCAGGCCAGGGACATCACAACAAGACATGGTTTTAATGAACCAGAGTTTACAAGTCAACAGCAGCCTATGATTTTTTATTGTGGCTTGTGGATAGCTAAGAAACTTTAGCTTGTTTGTAGTAATATTACTAATACTCTTTATTTATATTCTGCCCTTCTCCCCTGGGGGGGGGGGGCATGAGCGGATTAGAGCATAAATGTAAACAGCAGACATAGGCAAACATTCAATGCTTTACAATCACATACAATGAGACACACAAACACAGAAAAGGCAAAAGCTTCAGCTACTTAATTTCTGGCTTCTAGAGGCGGTGCTCAGCTCTGGCTCTGGAGAATCTGCGTTGCTACCTCCTGGTCATGTGGTCAGCTAGGCAGCTTGGAGCACCTTTTCCTTTTTCCTGCTGAAGCAGTACCTATTGATCTACTCACATTTTTATGTTTTTGAACTGATAGGTTGACAGGAGCTAGGGCTAACAGCAGGAGCTCATCCTGTCCCATGGATTCGAACTGCCGACCTTCAGGTCAGCAGTTCAGCAGCACAATAATTTAACTCATTGTGTCACCGTGGCCCCAGTAATAGGTTCATATGAAACAGGCCAGCACGGAATAAATTGTAGCCTTGCTTGCCATTTCATGTGTATCTGGATGATATGTAGAGAACCAGGAGCCTGAAACTGATGGGAAAAATAAAACATGAAGCCTGGAGTGCCACAAAGCTTAGAAAGCAAAGGGGATAATGTATATTCTTTGTGTCTTCTTGTTACCTGATGAAGAATAACTGCTGTCTGCAGAATGAATAGGAATCCCGCTAGCAGGATTTCAGTTGTAAAGCAATAGCTATAAAGGTTCAAACAATTATTCAACTCTCAGATCCTTTACACAGAGACGAATAAGAAAGACTATAAAGCATCTGGGAGACAGTCACACTCCCAGTGGTGGATCCTACAGAATGGGTTCAGGAGCTTCAACCTCCTTGAGAAGGAGAGCAAGGGAGGTGGAGCCATTTTTTTTAAAAAGGAAAAAGAATGGACTTGCCTTCTTTTATTTGGGTTTGATTTTTCAAACTCATTTTCAGCTTAGATTCAAAGTAGTGTTCAGGAAGTGGGAGGTCACATATAACCTAGGAAGCTACCTTGGCTTCTTTTGAAATAGCATGAGGAAAGTTGGTTTCTGTGCAGGTGCCCACTGGAATTTTCCCAGGAAAGGACAAAGCACCCATAATGCACAGTTGCTGCACACCTGAGGATTGCTTATGCACATACTTTGTTGCTAATTTGCTGGTTTGTTGAAGACACTTAAACCTGTCCACAAACCAGAGTTCTCTAGGTGGTATACAGTGCATAATATAACATTGTACTCATACACAATTATAATAAGTCAGCCCTCTGTCTCTACAGATTTTGGTTCCACAGACGGTACCATCCTTAGCTTAAAAATATCAAAAAGAAAATCCTAAAAGCAAGCATGATTTTGCTATTTGACATAAGAGATACCATTTTGCTACACCATTTTATATAATGGGACTTGAATATTTTGAGATTTTAATATCCACGGGTGGTCCTGAAACCAAACCCTAGTTGATATTAAGAGTCCAAAAGCACATCCCATGAACCTTAAGGAATCAGACCACAGAAAAGTAGAACAGCATTACAGGACTTCATCACATTGAGCTGGAGAAAATGAGAGAAAGCAGGGTAAAGGGTGGAGTTTCGTTTTTAAAGTCGAAATGGGCATTTTGGCAACAGGGATTAACATCACATGGGGAAATTGGCCATTTTGCCTGTCTCTATGCGGGGAATTTAAAAATAAGTCGATTGCCAACCAACTTAGGAATTGTTGGGAAAACCAACATTTTGGAAATGGCAAAAATTTCACCCTCCCAGTTAAAGCTTGCATAATGTGAAGGGCACCATGGGTTGCTGTTTCTTAAATGTGTAGAATAATAATAATCATCATCATAATCATCATCAACATCATCTTTATTTATACCCTGCCACCATCTCCCCGAAGAGACTCAGGGAGGCTAACATGAGGCCAAGCCCAAATAATTACAATAAAGCAAATCAAGTACATACGAAACAGACAATGTTTATTGCTTAACAATAAACATAATAATACATAAAATAGTGACAATAACAGAATAAAAGCAAAATATAAAATGCTAAAGTAACTTAACAAAGGAGAGCACAAAAAAAACCAATTATTTTATTGTGTGTGATGAAGTCCATGGTCAAGCTTCACTAGAGATACTATGAACTGCCAGAAAATAATTATTTAGAGATGGAATGGGCAACTGTTTGGGATCCAGGAGCAATTTCCCCCCAGCCCTCCCTCCCATAGGTCACATGACTCTAGAGGACCTTTCAAGTGCCACTGGCTTCTTTAAAGATTCATCCCTGCCTTCTCTCCATCTGGGTGACTTGTCACTATAGGAAGCCAGCCACCTTATCTTTATCACTGGACATCAGGCCACCCAAAGTACTCAAATGGAGAGCCTGGCAGTCAAGATTGCCTGAATGTCATAGTGACAAATATTCTCGGTTCTTAACCCTTGAAGATGTGCTTCTCTCTAATCTCTGGAGTAAAGGGAGTGTGACTGACTGAGATGGCATTTACATGCAGGCTGCAAGGTGGCCTCTTATCAAGGTCCAGGCCAACTTGTGTATATCTTTCTCATGTTTTTTCTAACCACTAGCCAGGAAGGTATGAGATTTATCACTCTGACCAATCCTTTTCTCAGGCTCCATGCAAGCAGCAGACAAACAATCCCATTTGAAGCTTCCTTCATGCTAAAGAAAAGCCTTCCTGTTAATATTCTGCCAGCTCATCAGTTGTGTGATTTCAACCTGGTTCACACGAAAGTTGCCAGGGCTTTTTGTTGCTTCATCTTGGCTAATATATTGTGTGCCATCTAAAGGACTTAATTTCATTATTGATTTAAGAAGTTTATGTGCTAACTTTGCATTCCAGGACAGTTTGTAGTAAGAATGCAAAACAACAAATACAGTAAAACAAAATCATCCAAACCTACCCACACTTAACAAACAACACAATAAAGAACTAAGGCTGCCAGATCTCAGGACTGGAGTCCTAGTTGTTATGATTCAACACCAGACAGGAGACAAGAGAGCAAAGAGGGAAGGGCTGTATACAACTCTTCAACAAATCTAGCAGATCACCAGTTTCCAACAGTTTGCAAGGCTTAATTGACTCATTGCTGTAATAGACTCTCCACAGGCTTTAGATATTTACTTAATTTCATATTTACATTCCAGTTGTTGTAGAGCAAGGGTCCTTAAACTAAGCAAATTGCAGCCCTCCAAGGTCAGTTCCCCAGCCCCTACCCTAAACTTTAGACTTAGGGCCACCCTAAGTCTGAAAAAACTTGAAGGCACACAACAACAACATTTCACTCAACTGTCTCATCAGCCAAAAAGCAGGTCCACACTTCCCATGAAAACCCTGATAAGTTTATGTAGGTGGAAATTGTTCTTCATGTTAAATGTTGGACTATTCTTTCATAGTCGGGTCGATGGTAAAAGCATTATTGAAAAAGACCTCCTTTGATCCCTCCGTGTGTCACGATGCACGGACTTGACCAGCCCCTTAATCACACACACAGAGACGGACTGAAGGCTAACTACTTTATTGAATATAAAAACAGTTCAAAAGGTATATTGTCCATAAAAATAGCCAAAGCAAATCCAAAGGCAAAAGGCAAGCAAATGTCCAAAACAACTTGGTAAAATTTTCCAAAAGACTTGGCAAGGCTCCGCGCAACAATGTGGATTCAGGAAACAAGGCAAGGTACAAGATGCAACACAAGACTTGGTAAGCCATTAGCCAACCTAGCTCCGTGGACCAGCTTCGCTTCACGTCTGCTCAGATGAGACGTGGCCGAAGTACTGAGGATTCGTTCCCACGGATCCTCTACTTAATCTTCATGGCGAGGACCCCGACGCTCTAGGCTTCTCCTTCTCCAATCTGTGGTTCGAGACCTCGGTCTGTCTAGGCTATGAAACCAACCCCTCCTGCTGGCCTCAATGCTGCGTCTCCTATCAAAGGTTCGGCCTTGCCTCCCAGCACCTGGGTCTCTATCTCCGTGAGAGCTCTCCTCCCTAGAATCTTCCCAACCGCTCTCTTCCATGTTTTCACTCAAGAGCTCCTGTGAACCTCTCCCCCCTGGCCGTTCATAAGTTTCGCTATCACTGCTTTCCATTTGCACCTGGTTATCTGTCTCGTCGTAAGGGTCAGGCCAACCTTCATCCCAAGCCAAGCTTTCTGTGGGAGAAGGAGGCCCAGTGATGGGAAACTCTCTTTCTGCTAACCCTTCTAAATCCCCTTCAGAATCCATCTCCGCTGCTGCAGGCCCCAATGCCAATGGGACCCCCGGTCCTGTCCCCTGCCCCCCAGGGACAAACGAGAACTGCTGTGCTACACCGTGCTTAATAACTACAGACCAATTTCCAACCTCCCTTTTTTATTTATTTATTATTTATTATTTCGATTTCTTGGTCGCCCCTTCCATGTGACTCGGGGCGACTCACAGAGGTTAAAACACAATAAAACATAATAAAAAACACAGCAAGCACAACAAAAATACATCAAATACACTAAAATCACATTGGGAACTCACATTCAATTTAAAAGCTACATAGTAACGGGAACAATAGGACACCCGCATTATTCTAGGCCAAATGCCCTCACAAACAGGAAGGTTTTACAAGCCTTTCTGAAGGCTAGTAGATTGGGTAGCGCCAGGATGGTGGGCTGGAGCAATAGCGCTGAAAGCTCTCCTCCGTGTCGAGGTCAAGTGGAGGGCTGTGTGGCTCGGGACCGTCAGCAAGTTTAAGGATTCGGATCTCAGTGGTCTTATAGGACTATATGGGGAGAGGCGGTCCCTTAGGTACACCGGCCCCAGACCGTGCAAGGCCTTGAAGGTCAAGACCAATACTTTGAAAGTGATCCAGTGCTCTATTGGAAGCCAGTGCAGTTCGCGCAGAACAGGTGTGATGTGGCAGCGAGATGGTAGGCCTGCCACCAGCCGAGCTGCAGCGTTCTGCACCAGCTTAAGCCTCCGGATCACTGACAAATGAAGGCCAACATAAAGAGCATTACAGTAGTCCAATCTTGAGATGACCGTGGCTTGGACCACTGTGGCTAGGTCATAACGGGACAGGTAGGGAGCCAGCTTCCTCGCCTGCTGGAGGAGGTGAAAAGCTACTCCGCTGATGGTGGAGATGTGTTTCTCCATCGACAGGTGGGAGTCAAGAGTGACTTCCAGGCTTTTGACCGATGGCAACGGGCGAAGTATCGCACCATCCAGGGTTGGGAGCCGGATCTCACCCGGCCCGGGCGGCCCAGCCACAGGATCTCCGTCTTGTCTGGATTCACCTTCAACCTACTGGCTCGCAGTCATCCAGTGACGGCTTCAAGGCAACGATGGAAATTATCGGGTACGGAGTCGGGCCATCTTTATGTGATGACACCCAACTCCACTACTCTTTTCCATTGGAATCCAAGGAAGCCCCTCGGAGGCTGGACCAGTGCCTGGCTGCTGTGTCAACCTGGATGAGGGCAAACAGGCTGAAGATCAATCTCAACAAGACAGAGGTCCTCCAGGTCAGTCGTACACCTGACCGGGGTATGGGGTGGCAACCTTTGCTTGATGCGGTTGCGCTCCCCTTGAAGGCGCAGGTCCATAGCTTGGGGGTCCTCCTGAACTCAGCACTGATGCTTGATGCGCAAGTGTCGGTGGTGGCCGGGAGGGCCTTCGCACAATTAAGACTTGTGCACCAGCTGTGACCATACCTCACGAAGCCTGACTTGACCATGGTGGTCCATGACTTAGTTACCTCTAGATTGGACTATTGCAATGCACTCTACATGGGGCTTCCCTTGAAGACAGCCTGGAAACTCCTATTGGTCCAACGCTCGGCAGCCAGATTTCTAACTGTGGCGAATTACAGGGAGCGATTAACCCCCCCTGTTCAAGGAGCTCCATTGGCTGCCATTTATCTTCCAGTCCCAATTCAAAGTTCAGTTCATCACCTATATAGACCTAAACAGTTTGGGACCCTCCTACCTTCATAACCGCCTCTCTTATCACAAACCCGCACAATCTCTTCGATCTTCTGGAGAGGCCTTCCTTTCGCCCCTTCCTCTATCACAGGGAGAGGGAGAGGACATTCTCCGCTGTGCCCTCCCCCCACACCTTTAGAACACACTTCCTGGGGAGATCAGACAAGCCCCTACCCTGGCAGTCTTCAAGAAGAGCTATTGTATTTTATTTTATGCCTGCATGGCTATCACATGCAGCTTGTTTTATATGTTGTGACCCGCCCGAGCCTGCAGGGAGGAGCAGAATACAAGACCAAATAATAAATAAAAATAAATAAACAAAATAAAATCCTGGCTCTTCTGATGTGCCTTTGGAGAGTGACCATTCAACCCACTGTTTGTTTCCACCTTCAATTCACCCTCATGATGAAGCAGCCCCCCTTTATAAAGGTTAAACCCCACTGCTCCTCCTTTTTGGGCTCCTTTCTTACAAATACACTTTGTGTTCCTATCACACCCAGGGTTTTAGTCTTTTAACATTTTATCCTATACACCTGGCCCACCCCTGTGTTGATTTTATTATGTGTTATATCTTATTTGCCATTTTTATATTTTGTTATGATTCTGTTTTATGTTTAATTGTGTTGTTTGTTTTTTTTGGCTTGGCCTCATGTTAGCCACCCCGAGTCCCCTCTTGGGGAAATGGAGGTGGGTTATAAATAAAGATTATTATTATTATATTTTTATTCGCACTACAAATAAGATATGTGGAGTGTGCATAGGAATTCATTCATGTGTTTTTAAACTATAGTCTGGTCCCCTATTTAAAAAGGTTGAAGACCTGATCTGGAGTGATTCACAGCCTTAGGTATATTGAAAGTTCATGCCTGTTGCCAACCTGAAAGCAAGAGTCAACTATCAATCCATTTGGCTTGTACATTTGGAATGAGAGGGAGAACCCCTAGTTGGGCATTTGAGAAAAAAACCCAGCTTTTTGCAGCAAAATGTTTTGGGCCAATCATGTGCATGACCTTTCTTTCTGGCTAATTGGATGGGAAACATGTTGTCTACCAGATACTATTGAATTTCAGCCCCTGGCAGCCCGGTCAATGATCAGGCATTATGGAAGTATTAGAGTCGCCCTAAGCCTGAAACAACTTGAAGGCACACAACAACAGTCCCAATTAACTTGAGTATCTCATTAGCCAAAAGCAGGCCCACACTGCCATAGAAATAATGGTAAGTTTATGTTACTTAAAATGGTTCTTCGTTTTAAATATTGTATTGTTCTTTCACCTTTTTTTTGCACTACAAATAAGTTATGTGCAGAGTGCATAAGAATCCGTTCATTTTTTTTCAAACTACAAGAAAAGGTTTGTTCTTAAGTTGAATTTCTATGTAAGTTGGAACAGGTACATTTTTAAGGGTAACTCCAGTCAAACATATATATAATTTTAGCTTTGGATAGCATAGAAATGTTAACATTTATGTGACATTTGTTTTGCTGTCTGTGCCCCTGTTCACACTCTCTGTCTCTGAGATAATTGGATTTTGAAAAAAATGGCTTGTTATGAAAACACAGATTGGCAAGAAAGCTTCAGTGGAAACACCTTTCCCCATGATAACTCTTTCAAAGTGATTTTTCCTTCCTCTGAGTGGATTTCTCTCACTTCCTGTGGCCTCAACCCCCCCCCCCCTCCACTCTTATCTATGAGTCATTTGTAAATGCAATGTATGTAACTCAAGGACTGCCTGTATATTATGGCCCCACAACAGTCTGAGGGACTGTGAACTGGTCCTCAGCTTAAAAGTTTTAAGGACCCCTGTTGTAGAGTCAGCATTCTTCCTTCATTTTACTCTACACCCACTTAGAAGCAAGTACATCAGATAAATACTTTATTCTACCGCCCAAAATACGTGGGAAGGAACAATCCCCTCATTTGATTGGATTTGGAAGATCACATTTATCTATGATTTCTGCCTTAATTTCCAAACAGGAAACTATGCTCTGTGTGTGTGTTTAAAGAACAAACTAAACAATTGTAGTTGGCATTTAATGCGTAGTGCTTAATGACATCACCGAAGTCCAACCCTTGCTATCAGATTCTGGGATGGTACGGAACTAGGCATGTAGCCCGGGGGGGGGGGGGGCTTGATGAGCTTCAGCTCCCCCCAAAATTCTCAGGGTGGTCCGCGAGAAGGCCTTACTGGTATCCTTGTCCGCGCCTGGCCTGGGCCCTCAGCACACTCTATTTCCTTTTTGGTGTCCCTGGTTTCAGCCTTTGGTGCTGGGAGAGGAAGGGGAGTGCACTGACAGCCCAGGTGCCAAAGAGGATGCCGCTGCACCACAGACCATTTGGAGGCCACAATAGACCTTCTCGCCCGTGCACTCGGCGGACCTTCGCACCTGTGCATTGAAGTCTCACCACACTCGTGGCTGGGAGTGGAGTGCGTCAAGCCCATCGGCTGTCTTCTGGGACTCTCTGGATCCAGGTAAAAAACATCTCCCATTTGAAAAAGGGCAATCATTCACCAATCCCTTCCTCTATGCACAGTTGGGCACATTGGCTCTATGTGCTAAGTTTAGTCCAGATCCAGCGTTGGCTTGATTCAATGCCCTATGGATAAGGGCTCACTGCAACTCCCAGATCCAAGGTCAATCAACCCCAATCCCCGCCTGTCCTGTATGCACAATTGGCCATGTTTGGTCCAATTCAGTGCTTTCTGGATCCAGGTAAACAACAACTACCATTTGAAAAGGGCAATCATTCCCCAATCCCTGCCTGTATGCACTGTTGGGCACATTGTAGTTGCCTTAGAAGAAATCTCAGAGAAACAATGGGAAATCTCTTCTTTAGCTTCAAACTTTTTGACTGCAATTGAAAAAAGTGATTTCATTGTTAGCCTGTTTGTTTGTGAACAACTCTTCAGCCTTACTTTGCCCCTATCAAATTTTCTTCAGGAAAAAAGTCGATATGGCATCTGCCATAAACCACACTAAATCACTGTTAAAGTCTTTAGAAATTTTGAGAGCAGATGCAAAAGATCATTTTGTAAAACTCTTTGACTTAGCAAGAACAACATCTGAAAAAAATATTTCAAAGCAACTTGATTATTCCAAGGCAAAGTTCAAGGCAGGTGCATCTGGCAAATCCAGGGACTAATTCTGTAGAAGATTATTTCAGAGTTGCGGTGTTCAACTTCATACCATGTGTCGATTCACTCATACAGAACATTTCTGAAAGGTTCATGTCAACTGAAGACGTTTTAACCAGTTTCCAGGTTCTCTTCCCTGGATTTTCAGGTCTAGACAAAGTTCACCATATGGGACAACTGTCAGAATACTTTGAAAATGACGCAGCACTTGCTTCCATCAAGGCTGAGTACATAATGTGGTGTAATACTACACCATCAATTAAGAAAGATACTGGGGTACTTAAAGTGTTGGAACTGTGTGACAAAACCTACTATCGGTCAATAAATTTCCTTTAGACTGTGTTAGCTACTCTGCCAGTAACAACATGCAGTGTGGAAAGATCATTTTCAACCATAAACAGAGTGAAAAGTTTAATGACAGGCCAAAGACTTAGTGGACTAGCAATGATTTCCATCCATCGGGACATCACTATCAAACCAGAAAAAGTAATTGACAAAATGGTCAGGGAGAATAAAAGAAGACTGCTGCTGTAAAATAAAAAATAAGTCAAAAGTATTCTAAACGTTTTGTTAATGAAAGTAAATAAATAACATTAATTTAAACGGTTATGTTTATTCATATCATGGACTGATCACCATGCTCAGTATATCCCATATGCATGGGGGGTATTTGGATAATGATACAAAAAGTTTGCTAGGGTAGATCCTCTCTCACTCAGACTCAGCCCCCCCCCCCCCCCAAATAAATAAATCAAAATCCTGGCAAGGGGCCTGTCCGGAACTAGCAAACCTGTAAATAACAGAATCAGTAACATGAATCGTTGCTTGTAGGGGTGTGTGATTCATCAAAAACTCATCCCGTTATGGGTCCCATTTTCAGCCCTCCCCCATTCTGTTTACCAGGAAATTCCTGAAATCAAGCGGGGGTGGGAGGGAAACCATTTGGTGATCCAGCAGCTAGAAGTTCCACCCACCCCCCTGGAATATCAGGCCCATTGGGGACAATTGGGGAAATGGCAAGGCTTCTCTTTCTGTCATTTTAATGGCTATCTGGACAAAAATGACCACACCACATTTATGACTGCAAACCTCTCAAGTTTCAGAACGTTTGGTTCATCCACTGATTTTTAGGATTGTTTTTTAAAGCTTTATAAATAAAGGAGGAAGGCTTCTGGACTGGAGTAGGAGTACACACTCACAAGCCAGAAGGTGGGGCTAGGAGGGAATAGCAGAGAGTCAAAGTGGTGAACTAGAAGAAGAAAGGGCTTTTTATTTTTTGTGGGGGATGAACTTAGACTGCTGGTGCAGTACAGACGAACTTTAATTAATCAAGATCAAAGGATTAGTATGATGACGAAACGGAAACCGATTTTAAGATTGTGGAGCTGAGATTTGTATTTTGTAGTTTTAATTGTTAATTCATATGGTTTTATATGATTGTTTTTATCTTATTATAATGTGTTATATGTGGGCACTTGCTGCCGCTTGTTCACCGCCTCGAGTCGCCTTCGGGCTGAGAGAGGCGGTATAGAAGCATAGCAAATAAATAAATAAATAAATAAATAAATAAATACAGAGTATAAAAGCTAAGAGGTAGAGCTGGGGAAATTCTCCCCATGAGGACTCAGGCTTTCCCAAAACCTATCCCATATTCAGTCAAATTAAAGAAAAAAAGGTAAAACTAAAATAAAACATTAAAATGAACAAATAAAAAGCTCTATTTAAACTCACAGCTCACCTCCCCCCCTCCCAAACACATGTCCACCCACTCCTCCCTAGCGAAATTAGTAAAATAAGAGGTCTATAAAGTCGGAATTAACTAAGAAAATTTAATGCAAAAGGAAAAGGTTGGAATTCTCAAAAAGTGCTCCCTAAGTACTAAAAAGCAATGAAGGCACTGAGATAGAACATAGAGCTGGGTAGCACGATCTTAATCTCTCAAGCACCAAGATGCCACAGAAAAATGGCAGACCTTGCCCTGGTATATTTACACCAGCTTTGCAAAAAGACATGTGATCCGCTTTCTTCTTCTGATGGCTCTGGCAAGGCTGGGGGGGGGGGGGAGGGAAGAGGAAAAACTTGTGTGTGCGGGTGCTCCTCTCACATGGCAGTTGATTCAGCCAGACTCAGCCACTATGTCTCCCATTATTGCTGACCTTTGGTTGTCTCCCACCTGTCCCATTTCCAGGGATCCAGCTGCCGGGCCGCCCGAATTTCCCAAATATGATACATCAAAACAATGTCATGCAAACCCCTAGTTGCTTGTTTATCTATTATTTCTGCCCCTCTCTCTGACCCTCTCCCTTCCTCTCTTTCATAGCATCGAACATCTCATTCAGTGGTTCTTAACCTTGTGGGCCACAAACCACCAGTGGGCCGCAAAGATGAAAATCTGGTCAGCGAGCCTCCTTCCTCTTTTTTTATTTACTAGCATGGGGACCCGGTGCTGCCCGGGTTATTTGAGATAGCCATTGTGTGGTATTTGTCAGTTATTTATGTGGCTCGCAGTGGTCTCTGGAAGATAGTGAAGGTACTGCGAGTCCCATCGCCCATGGTTCATCCTCTTCCAAACAACACCGGGATGTCGAATGGATCACGGGGGCTCTGTGTGCCAAGTTTGGTCTTGATCAGTCATTGGATGAGGGTCACAGCAGTCACGGGAAGTGAGTTAAGGTACTTCAAGTCCCATCATTCATGGTCCATACTCCTCCAAACTGCACCAGAATGTAGGGTGTGTCATGAGGGCTCTGTGTGCCAAATTTGGTCTTGACCAGTCATTGGATGAGGGTCTTAGTGCTCTCAGAAAGTAAGGGAAGGCACTGCAAGTCCCATCATCCAGTGTCCATACTCCTCCAAACTGCACCAAAATGTAGAATGGGTAATGAGGGCTCTGTGTGCCAAGTTTGGTCTTGACCAGTCATTGGATGAGGGTCTTAGTGCTCTCAGAAAGTAAGGGAAGGCACTGCAAGTCCCATCATCCAGTGTCCATCCTCCTCCAAACTGCACCAGGCTGTAGAGTGGGTCATGAGGGCTCTGTGTGCCAATTTTGGTCTTGATCCGTCATTGGATGAGGGTCGCAGTGGTCACGGGAAGTGAGTGAAGGTACTTCAAGTCCCATCATCTGTTGTCCATCCTCCTCAAAACTGCACCAGGATGTAAAGGGGGTCATGGCAGTTATATGTGCCAAGTTTTGTCTTGATCAGTCATTGGGTGAGTCACTGTCTGCTCTGTTCATTTATCTGCAGTGTTTACGGCACCTTACCTCTTAACCCCAGTTCTTGAAGCAGCTATAAATCTATTTAAAATGCAATACAAGCAGGTAATAGGACAAGGCAAAGGTGTTATATGTAGAGACACATTTTCCCTTGCATTCTCATATGTTTTAATTACCCCAGCGCTGTAGATCTCCCAGTGCAAAAATTGTTGCCAATGCAGCCAGATGTGATTCCCAGTCTTCCTCGCTAGGCTGCTGTTAACATCTTGCAAAGGGGCTGGCTCTGGAATCCAGCTTGGAAAGTTGCTTTTAAGACAAAGAAATCATAAGAACATAAGAACATCAGAAGAGCCATGCTGTTGCCTTTGAAGCTCCAATGCTTGGCAGCCAGGTTGCTCACTGGAGCGGGTTACAGGGAGCATACAACTCCTCTGTTACGCGGGCTCCACTAACTGCCCATTAGCTTCTGAGCACAATTCAAAGTGCTGGCTTTAGCCTAAATGGTTCTGGCCCAGTTTACCTGTCTGAACGTATCTCCTTCTATGAACCATCAAGGCCTTTAAGATCATCTGAAGAGACCCTGCTCTTGGTCCCACCGCCTTCGCAGTCGCATTTGGTGGGGAAGAGAGACAGGCCGTTTTCCTGAGATCAGATCCACCCCGTCCCTCCTGATCTTTTGGAAGAAACTGAGTCCCTCTTCGGAGGTTGAGAAGGATGGGATATAAATGCTCCAAATAAATAAATAAAATAAAATAAAATAAATGCAGCATATCATTTTATTCATTTAAAACAGTAACTTTCCAAACTCTGCTTCAGATGGAGTAGACGAACAACAGTGTAACAAGCAGGACATTCTTCATCTGAAACTGAAGCCAAAGTTGTCATAGTGGGGACTTCTTCAAGCTGTATCTGTTCTCCTGGACTATTTTTTGGTAATTCCCAGCATCTGCTGCAACATTTGATCCCCTCCAGTGGGATTATTTTTCATTCTGAGACATATCAGAACACAGTTATCCTTCATTTATTTCTCTTTTTAGCATTATAACACATCAAGGCATCTGAGAAATAATACTTTTGCACTGTAGTGGTAGAATACTAAAATATTTTTCATTTAGAGAGAGAAAACACACCCTTGAATTCATAAAAATATTATTTTAGATATCTTGAACAGCCCTGTGCAGACCCAAGAAAAAAGCAGATCACAGACAGTATGATCTCCATATCATGGAATCAGGAAACCGTGAACTCTACTGAAATGAACGTCTACTACCATAGATTTTTTTGGAACATGCAGAAGATTTCTAGAGATGTATTGTCTCCTGGAATTTGCTAAGTCTTCCAAGGGGACTCTATGGTAGCCTCTCAGGACCTACATCATTCATTGAGAGGACATACTTTTGGCAATGTGTGTAGGTGAAATGGTCAGTACTGATCCTACAGATATCAGAGTTGTAGTATATGGAAATAGTGGATACAGATGCAGAAATAAACAACTAAACCTATTGGAGACCAGGGAGCTGTCCCAATAAGAGCTCATGTTTTTTGGATCAACCTGGAAGTCCCTTGGCTTCTCACTTGATAAATGGGGGTGAGTGTATGGGTGGGTGCACTGAAAAGGCCCAATGTTTCATTGTGACCCTTGGTGGGTGTTCTCAGAGCACAATTATTACAATGGGAAAATACTTCCCTTACAGGGGTGTCAAACTCATTTTCAACAAATATCCCATCAGTCTTATAGTTGCCTTCAAAGGGCCATTTGTAATTTTAAAGCTGTATAACTGTAACTATATTGCCCTCACATTGAAAGCCTCAGGGCCACGTAAAATGATTTGGCAGGCCGGATTCAGCCTGTATTTGACACTTGTACCTTAGGGAACTGAGATCCCAAATTGTGCAGGGCTTTCAAAGTTTCCCAGAAAAAACCTGCGGCACACATGGCCAACCATAATCAACATGAGGAAAAATGGACAAGCTAAGAGAGGCCGCTACAGCTTGCATTTGCCTCACTCTACAAAAAGAGCAGTCGAAAATGGCCTCCTCTCCTCTCTCCACCATAGAGTTGAATTGGATGGGTGCAAGAGGAGAGGAGAAGTTGAAGTGGATGGGACATGAGAGAAGCCTCCCACAGGATGGTTTATTTATTTATTGTATCAGGAGCAAACCAAGGGTACAGTTGTAATGTATTCTTTTAAAAGCACAAAGTTAAAAAAACTTGGCATTATATTAAATGTCCTTTGACCAGTAGCTGGCTACTTGGAGTGCCTCTGGTGTGGCTATAAGAAGGTCCTTCATTGTGCATGTGTGGTGTTCCAGCCTAGCAGTGTGATGCCCCAGCCTAGTGGTCAGAGACAGGCACCAGTGATGCCAGTGGATCAGGGCCTGGATGGGGAGGATGAATGGCCAGATGGGAACATTTCTGCAGCTGGGGGTTTGTCTTGGGATAATGACTGGCTGCATGGGTATTGGCCCGAGGAAAGGGTTAATGAAGATTCTATGTAAGTCAGTTTCGAGACAGCTAGCGAGAACTCCAGTAACCTTGACTCTCACGGGAACTTCACTCCCTTGCCAGCTGAGCTCCCGGGAAATAGGGAGGAAGAGCTTTCTCAGCAAGATATGAGTCCACCTGGGCCTGCTAACGAGCTGTTGGATTTTGATAGAAGGGCTAGTATCAGATCCTCGAGGAAAGATTGGAATTTGCGAAGGGGGATTCAGTGGTCCCACAGAAAATAGATTCCTTTAAGAGACTGGCCCGGGGAAGATCTCACTAGAGCTGAAGCTACGTTTGGCTTGGATTGTTCATGCTCAAGTTCTCCGTTTCAAGTGGGCTGCAGGAGCAGGTTTGCCCTGCCGAGCCACGTTTCCGTTTGATCGTTGCCACGGTTTGCTTTGGACTCTAAGTTCCTGTTTCGGCCACCAGAGCGGCCTGCTTTAGTTTTGGATTGCTTTCCTTGGGATTTACTCCAGTTCAAGGACTTTACAAGTTTTGCCTTTGGACTTACTTTTGCATTTATTTTTTTCATTCTTTGGACTCTTCTTATTCTAAATAAAAGTATCCTTACCGAGTTGCTTGTGTGTGTGATCTAGGGGGTACGTTCTAGGTCTGAGGTGCAACAGCATGTGGCCACAGGATGGTAAAACATCCAGGCGTTCCCTGGGCAAAGTCACTGTAGATGGCCAGTTCTCTCACACCAGAGAATTGCAGTTTCTCAAGTCACTTCTAACATGAAAAAAAGAGTTAAATTGAATGCAAACTACTTTTGCTTATTGAACACTATTTGGAGCAGATTAAGCGAGCTGAAGACAAAGGGGTGGGTGGATGAGAAACTGGAATGTTTTACAAAGCAGCTGATAACATGGAAGGACAGAACACTAATGGGAACTGTTCTTGCAAATCAGGATAGTTGGAGGATATGGTACTTTGAATTGGGTCCAGAAATGAGTGGATGCCAGTAAAAGCAAGAAAGGAATGGTGTAATGTGTTCAGAATATCTGGAAATCTTTGGAAATGAGCTCTCCTCTGATAAGTGGAAAATCTTTTCAAACAAAAGCCACAGTGGTTTCCATGATGGACGGGGAACAGAGTAATCTGACGCTCCTGCCAGCATCCTGTTCCCTCCTGAGTATTTGGTGAGCCAGAATCCAATAAAACATCCTATAAGATCCTTCATATTGGAGCAAAGAGAACAGTGACCTTCTCTATTTGTAATTACCTTTTCTCATAAGAGACACACACTGAATTTAATAAAATACATGATAAAGGCAAGTGATATGTCCTGATAGGGAATAGATGAAAAAAGAAATGGCCCAAACAGCCTTCTGATGCAAAGAAAGAAAAAAAAGAGGAATCTGTTTTCCTTTTATGATTCAAAAAAGGAAAGCAAAATGTTAGAGAGCACATCTGCTGCTGAGCCTGCTGTGTGAAGTGCTGGTGTCACTTGCACAGGGAAAGTAATAATTCATAACTTAAAATGCTTAATATTCATATTGCGCTTTCCCTAAGTCATCAAAGCAGTTGATGCAGATTATCCAAGAAGCCCTTTCAACAACCTTGTAAATTAAGTCAGGTTGAAATATTTGTTTTGTTCCCTGCTAACAAAAGTGGTGGCATATTTCTGCCATGCTAGGGATAGGTTATTGATCTGCAAGGCCAGATGTACACCGCAGCTATAAAGTGTGGAACATGAACTACGAGGGACCAGTAAATGAGGAGCACACAACGTATGCGGGAGCTGAGTCTAACTATATAGACCATAACCCCTGGAGATGTTATATAACACCTCACTGGTCATTGATGGACTGCCAATGAGCTCCAAGATCAAGGCACACAACAGCCCTTTCCCCATCTTAACAATCCTATGAGCTGTGTGATTGCTTGCAATTTCTTAAATTGAGGTAAAACTTCAGGAAAGAAATTCCTTATTGTTCACTCACCAGGACAAGTTTATAGTTGCCATGAATGATGTGAAGCCACATCTTTCCCCTTATACCTGTGAGCAATAAGCAAAACAACAATAACACTAAACCTCTTTGAATCCCCGGAACAGACTGTTCCTCAGAATGATGGAGGCTTTTGCATAGGAGCTACACACATTTGTTGTATAATCAGAATTTGTTTCTTTTTCTCTTCTATTGGCTATTTTTGTGCAGAGGCTCCATGTCCTTTGAAAATGTAGGCAATACATTTAAGAACAATTGTGTAAAATAAATAAATGTGCAATGAATGCATAATGCTGATAGCAGCAGCAGAGTTGTACTAATCTGTGCTCCTCTATGCCTTGTCTTTATATGTTGTGTTTGTTCACTGCATGGTGAGGTTGCACATTGTGCATTACAGTTGTACACTGTGCATTGAAACAGCACTTAGTTGATGGCATATTGTTATTCTGCAGAGGAATTGCATATTATACAGTTACGCTATGTTGAGGCAATGTTCGATTGCAGCCACTGTGTGTTTACTGGTCTTTCTGGAGATGATGGTGAGATAATTTTGCAGCCCTTCAGATATTATTGGATTGTGACTCCCAATATCCCTCACCATTCATCCAGCATCTGGAGCTCCAGCATTTGGAGGGCCACATGGCCCCCATCCTTAGTGAGTATGTAGCTAATGTTGTTTTTCAAGAAAGAACTAATCTCTCAAATCAATAGAAATGTGGCAAACTATGGGTGACAGCATCTCTTTAACAACTTCCATTCATCCCATGCAGGAAATGTTGTTTTAATATTTATTATTTGGTATGTTTATTTATTTATGACATTTATATCCTGCCTTTCTCAACCATACGGCGACTCAAGGCGGGTTATAGGTTTGTATGATTCGATGCCATGCATTCATAAAAGTGCAATTAAAAACAGTCAACGTAATAATATTAAAACATATATAAAACCATTAAAACATGTAGTCACCAATGTCATCTTGTTAAAAGGGTCTGGCCATTCCATGTTCATCATTAATAGTTTCATGTTATCTATTCCGCTGAATTCTCAAAAGCTTGCTCAAAGAGCCAAGTTTTTACCTTTTTTTCAGAAAGTCAGGAAGGAGGGGGACAATCTAATATCCCTGGGGAGGGAGTTTCATAGCTGGGAGGCCACCACTGAGAAGGCTCTGACCCTCATCCCTGCCAATTGTGCTTGTGATGCAGGCAGGATCGAGAGCAGGGCCTCCCCAGATAATCTTAAGCTCCTATAACATTCATAAGGAGATACACGTTCAGACAGGTAAGCAGGGCTGGAACCAATTTGGGCTTTATAGCTAAAGCCAGCACTTTGAATTGTGCCCAGTACCAAATTGGCAGTCAGTGGAGCTGACACAACAGAGGAGTAGTGTGTTCCCTGAGCACCACTCCCATTAGTAGCCCGGCTGCTGCCCGTTGAACTATTTGAAGCTTCCAAACCACCTTCAAAGGCAACCCCACATAGAGTGTGTTGCCGTAGTCTATATGTGATGTAACCAGAGCATGGATCATTGTGGCCAAGTCAGACTTCCCAAGGTACGGACACAGCTGGCAAACAAGTTTTAACTGTGCAAATGCTCCCCTGGTCACCGCCGAAACCTAGGGTTCCAAGCTAAGCTATGAATCCAGAATAACACCCAAGCTGCAAACCTGCATCTTAAGGGGGATACATGACATACAGATGACACCGCACCCCGAAATGCCAGATGATCTCCCCCAGTGGCTTCATGTACATGTTAAACAACATAGGAGATAGTATTGAGCCCTGCGGGACTCCACAAGACTATGGTTGTGGGATCGAGAAGGTATTCCCCAATAACACCTTTTGGGAACAATCCACTAGGAAGGACCGGAGCGACTACAGAACAGTGCCTCCAAACCATGAAGCATTCCCACGAAGCATCCCAAAAGGATACTGTGGTCCATGGTATCAAAGGCTACTGAGAGGTCCAGCAGAATCAACAGGGACACACTCCTCCTGTCTAGCTCCCGGCATAGATCATCCACTAAGGCGGCCAAGGCTGTCTTGGTTCCATGTCCCGGCCTAAAGCCAGACTCTGCCGAATCCAAATAATAAGTGTCTTCCAAGAATACCTGGAGTTGTGAGGCCACCGCACGTTCCAGGACTTTGCCCCAAAAGAGGAGATGTTGACATGGCAAGAGCCCGGGTATTGGATAGGGACATTTCAAAGTCCTCTGAAGCTCAACGTTCATTTGACACCTTTCATACTGTAACACTTGGGCTGTCTCTGTGACTTGTCTCAATGCTTTGGTCACCTGCATTCATGTTTAAATGTCCTATTATCTCATGGTGAATTTGTCCTATTGTATCTTATGCCTAGTCATATGCTGTTTGATTTATGATTTGGTTTATGTATCTAAGGCATTGAATTTTGCCATTACTTTTTCTCCACCCAGGGGTGAGAAAAGCTGTATATAAATACTGTAAATAAATAAACAGGGTAATCTTTTATTTTCAATCAGTGATTAGAGATAAGACATTTTCAGCAGTGATTCTCTTATCTTGTATCATCTTCTGGTGAAAAACTAGCTCTCTATTTCAATGTTTTTCAACCTTTTTTGAGCCATGGAACATTTTTTACATTTACAAAATCCTGGGGCACACCACCAACCAAAATGACACAAAATGACACTCTAACACAGTACTACATATAGTTAATATGTTTTAAATGTATTTATACACTCAGTGTAAAACCTGGACCTGTTTCGATGAACACAACATAGATATCCTGGCAGGAATGGCAGAAAGACACAAACTTCGCACACAGAACTCCCATAACCAAGAGAAAATACTATAAGAATTTGATGGGCATTGACCTTGGGTTTTGGAGTTGTAGTTCACCTATATCCAGAGAGCACTGTGGACTGAAACAATGTTGGATCAGGACCAAACTTGGCATGAATACTCAATATGCCCAAATGTGAACACAGATGGAGTTTGGTTCCAATTTCCCACGGTACACCTGGTGATCTCTCATGGCACACTAGTGTGCCACGGCACACTGGTTGGGAAACACTGCTCTATTTGCTTTAAAATAGATGGTTCAAACTTTCATTTTAAAATGACATGAGGTGGGGAAAGAACAGTTCTGGTCATTTACTTTCTGTCAGCTGGTATTTTTGCAGTTTGCGGCACCTCTGAAATGCTGTTGCTGCATATTGTATTTTTATCCAATTGTGTTGTGTTAGCCTCAAGTCTCCTTGAGAACCTAGACTACAAAGCTGGGGACGGGGAATGGAAATATAAATATTATCCAGTCCCCTGCAGTGAAGCAACATGCTCTGCATCTAAATCACAACTGCCAAAGACTTATTAAACAAAGTGTATTCCTACTGTTTCTTGAGGAACTTTGGGCCATGGGTCTGAATGTTTGGAAGCTTCTTATTAGCTTGCAGCACAAATGCATCACCAGCCTCTGTTCTGCAGTCATTACACCAAAATTATAAATTGTTCTCTCTCTTCTCTGAGTGCCCTGAAAGAGCTGAAGTTTCTTACCACCCAGCCATAATCTCCTTTTCTTGAGGCTTCCCATATACACTGCCTTTAATCATTCTGCATTTGACATGCTTTATAAAACATTTACTGCTCCCTTGGATTCCCTCCCGTTTGTTGTTAAGTTTTAAAATGTGACGCACTGACTCGGGGCATGTTGCTTCTTCTTCAGCAAAGGCCTATGTACGACTGAGAAAAGCATATGTGTGTGTGCGTGATTGCTGTTTGCCACGATCTTAGATAGAAGCACTATGTTAATGCATCCCTGTGTAGCTTTGCTTTTTAACTGAGCACCTTGGGCTTTTAGCGCTTTTTTTAATGCTTCCATTTGGTAGCCTCATCACAAAAGAATGAAGATGTGAACTTTTCCTTCTTTCCTTCCTCTTTTTAAAAAAGGGACGGTTCTCCAATACAGTCAAATGTTTATGCTAGAAATACCTTGTTGTTTCTTCTCTCTATAGCTGTTGCTGAGCTTGGAAAAATTACTTTGGGAGCTACAGAGTCCTCTTGTCCATATGGCCAGGGTCACATTTTTAAGTTTTGCATTTTAGTGGTTCAACTGAAGGACATGGTTATAGACCTATTTCAACCATCCCTTCCCACACCTCTAACCACATCTTAAACCTGACCTAGCAGCCAGGAAATTGTCGTTTTGCCCCACTCCTCCCCATCTCTTGATAGCTACATAGGATGGGAAGGTGCAACTCTCTGGCAGCATTGCAAGTCCATTTCAAGAGAATGGCCAATGAATTATGTAAACATAGCAGATGCTTTAAAAGCAAAAGAAGCCAGTCAAATTCAACCAAATGGCTTTTTCTTGAAATATATATGAATGACAAAGAAACAACAACAACATGGGAATTTGAGGTGCCTTAAATACTAACAGGATTATGATGGCATAATTTTGTGGACTAGAGTCCACACAATCAGATGCATGAAGATATGTCCTTATCTAGTGGCATAGGATTTGGGGAGAGGGGTTGCGAGGAAGGAATTGCAAACAGAGGAATCAAATGGTGATAAAATGCAAGAAGAAGAGACTTATGTGTTTAACCAGAAGCACGCGATTCTTTTAGGAACAAGAGCTATAAACACAAATATGGGGAAGGTTTAAAGCTTTATTATCAGAAAAAGGATATATGGCAAGGATACAGAAAAAACAGTGGGGCGCTCTCAAGTTCTCAATTTATCTGCTGGGAGCTGAATTACAAGAGTAGAGAGATCTATCACTGGTCCATAACTATACACCACCACAGTGGTCCAAGTACTGTGCTGAAGCTCATTAAGCATAGCCCAAGGAGTCTTACTTATACATGCAGCATCCCTCAGTCTATGTGTAATTTTCCACTTCTGTCCTAATTAGTGCACCTGTGTGTCTAGACCTTATGACACATCATCCATCACACTTGTCTGTAAAGGTCATGCTACCAGCTCTTTCCAATGGTACTTGGACATCTGCCCAGGGGTAGATCTTAATACCAGCTGAAGGCTGAGAAGACAAGCAGGTGTCCCCTAGACAGATGTCCAAGGACAGTTGATAAGAGTTGGGAGCATGACCTTCGAAGACATCATTTATTGGTTTGTACTGCCCTGGGAACAATGCCTGCCAAATGTGTGTGCAGTTTTACTCTATGGCTTTTCAGGCATGGATAGACACAGTGCACACCAACTAAGTAATTGTTACAATAGTCTTTTGGCTTATTTCCCAAACACTAGGCAAGCTCTATGTAAAGATTAGGATAAGCAAAGTAACCATTTGGAGCACCATTAATTTCACTTACTTCCAGTTATTTATGTCTGATTAATTATTTCAGTGCGTATGGGGTTTAGCCAGGAAATGCTACTAGTAGTCATTATTGTTGATATAAGACTTTTAATTACCAAAGTGCTTTATGATCCTTGTTTGGCTCGCCCCAGTGTCAGTTCTGCAAAATGTCTCTGTTTTATAGCAGGGTTGGGAATTGAGCAGTTTTCCAGATGTTACTGAACAGCAGTCACAACAGCAGGGCCAATGGTAAAGAAGCCTTGAAGTGGCCATTCAACAACATGTGGAAATTCATATGATTGTAGTCCTGTTACATAAAACAGACGAACTATCTACATAGGGGCAACATTCTACTTTAACACAGGGAGATTGTTCTAAGTGGGGCAGAAAGGTTTTGAACTTTCTTCTTTTTTTGCCATGAAAAACAGATCCCTTGAATACAACACATTTCCAAACTGAAAACATCACATCTGCTTGTATCTTGTGAACAGGGCTTGGTATGTCCTGCAGTTGTTGTCTAGTCAGGCATGTGAGCACTGGAGACACAATTTTTGACCCATCCAGAGAAGAGATTCAAACAGGAAGTGGGAAACAGCTAAGGAGGAGGGGTGTTGTCTTGGGCTTGATCATATCTCCTGCTCTTGAGTAGAAAAGTGGATCCCACATTATTCCATCAGTTATCATCCACTAATATACTGCATGACTCAATGTCCTAGTGGGAAGTTGCTGACAGGTTCAACTTGCACTTTTCCCACCTCTGACTCTGCAAAGACTTTTTTTCATCTTCTGTGGGAGATGAGAACCCATCCTCTCACCTGCCTCTCCCTCAATTCCAAAGATCCCCATGTCTCTCCAAATTTCAAAAGTCTCCATAACACTTTGTGGGACTATCCCCCCCCCCCCCCAATAATCTCTCATCTTGGACATGTTTTGAAACTTTCACATTTTCTCATTCCAACAGAACAATTTTTTTCTGTGTTTTCTGTTAACTGAGTACAAACTACTAGTGCACTTTGACCTCAGGTTGCTGCAGCTGAAGTAAACTGAGGAGAAAATGGAAGAAAGAGCAGGAAACAGGCATTGTAAAAGCAGCTGAAAACATGGGACAGCAGAGGATGAATTGGGACTGTCCATCACAAATTGCCTTAGTCTTTCTAATATATATACTTCATGTTTATATCCTAGTCGAAGTGATAGGTTGATCACTCAGAAGCAGTTTTTATTGCATATAAATTCCTAAAAGCACCAGTAAGAGAAAACCGCAAGAGTAGCTGTGTTGACCCTTTAATAAAATCTGGAATCCAATATACCATTGGTGTTATCTTTATTACATCAACTAGAAGGTGCAAAAAAAACCAAACCAAACCACTACACAGTGCTTGCTAACTTTTGAAGCTTACCAGCTTCTTCAAAAAGCAAAGCCAATATAGGAAACTGTGCAGAGGAGACAGTATGCTGTTGTAGGAGTCACAGGATTTAATCAGTAATAGGCAATAAAAGAAGGCCATACAATTTCAGTTTTCCATTGAAACCATTGTGTCCCTTTGAAATCTATTCAGATTCCATTTAGTATGAACCAAAAAGCTCCTGCGCTGGTGAAGCTCAGTGATCTCCTCAGGAAGTTCCAATGCTGTCAGGTTTGGAGACCAATGTAATAGTTGTAACAGGTCAGTGTGCCAGCAGAAACCAATTTAGATTGCTTTACCTTCTTCTCGAAAATGAAATCCCTGTGGAAGATGACAGACAGTCCAATCTCTTTAGGTCAAGATTCCTCAGCTTCATAGTTTAGTTTAGTTTCAAATCAGTGGCATCATTAGGAGGTGTGTGTGAAAGAGACTGCCCCAGGTAACATCATCTGAGGGGCTGACACCAAAATGATTGTCTGTAATATGTTTGTGCAGTGTTTTGGCAAAAAAACAAATTGTAAAAAATTATCTGCAGTTAGTTATATCTATAAAATATTATATCAGTATGCCTATAAGGTTTATTGTAATTTACTTTAAAAAATTTCCAATGTGCAAGCTGTCATTATAGAGCTGTCACTATTACTCAGTTACAATGACACTTTGAATTGCATGGCTTTATCTTCACTCACTACAAGCAAATATTGTTGTTTTCTTTGCTGTTGTTTCTTTTAGTGTCACTGATTTGTCAAAGTTCCTATTATTTTAGCTCCAAAAGTTACTAAGTACAGTGATACCTTGACATATGAGTATAATTCCCTCTGCGACCAAGCTCGCAAGTCAATTTCAGGATATCCTGCCTATGGAATGGTCCGTCCTCCATGCAACTTTGAATGCTCACTAAGACTTTACTCATTTGAGGACGCCCATCTTGACAGCCTCTGAAGAAGTCCATAAGACTAAACGGCCTCCCGCCGGCTTGGGGGTGAGCTCCTGCCATCAGGCACCCCCCCCCCCCATAGTCTCTCTCACCACGGTGAGACGAGCTAGGGGCAGCTTTTCCCTCCGCTGCATCTTCAGCTTGAACTTTTCCATAGACGCTTATTTGACTTGATTCGAACTACAAGAACTACACACCCCCGCGGCCAGCCATTGCAGCGAAGCCGCGCTGTATCTAAACCGCCCACCAAGCGTCTCTCTCTGACTACAGCGACCAGCGACCCTTGCGGTTCTGACGCACACGAACCGACGCATCCGCATTGCATGCCCAAGGCCACTTCAGCAGTCCTAGAGTCATTCAGTCCGTCACGGACTTTATCCCTGTTCCCTTGCCTGAGTGAATACGAATAGACAGGAACTACTTCCACCACAGGGAATAGGACGTGAGAGGATATACTGTGTTTTCTCACCAATTGAACATTGTATTATGATTTATTGAACTAATAATGATGACTGTGTTTAACTACGGATGCTAATTTGTGTTGTACATTGATGTTACTTCTCAAAGAGAATTCAACCATTGTGTTAATATCGCTGTACTTATACATGCTAATTATTGATTCCATTGTGAATTTTATACTGTACTAGTGTACCAGTGAATACAAACTATTTTTGATAATTGTTGCATACTGTTTATTTGACAATAGAACTGTTCACCTGATCTGCTTTAAGCATATACTAAGGTGTAGCCCTCTGCTTAGTTTCTTTATCCAGCTCCGACGAGCCTTCACAGAGCTCAGACTAAATATGTTTGATTCAGCTGAAAGGGATGGGAGGCTTTAAAAAGTCTCCAAAATTGAACGAAGATGTATTGCTGGTTGCCCCTACCCAGAGGACCTGGTACATTACTTAATGTGCTGCCCCCTACACAAAGATCCTAGGGAGCGCTTTATCTTACCTTTACTGGACAACAAAATCTTTCTGAATCCTCAGGAGATACTACTCTACCTCCTTATGGATACAGATAAATATACGACCTGGCGCGTAGCCCTGTCTGCCCTTGCGGCTAAGAAGATTAGGAGGAGGCACATAGCGGAGATGGCTGTCCTATGTAAAGGAGATAATCTGGTTTAAGAAGGTTTAAATGTGACTCATGGTGTATAAGTAACTGGTAACCTTTTATTGTCTGCTATGCAAATTCCATATGTATTGTTTTGTGTGCGCACTCTTTTTTATTTTGGACTTGCAACGGCCTTTGGTCAAAAGCAATAAATTTTATTCAATTTCCCAATTGAGATGCATTGAAATGATACTAATTCATTCCAAAGCCCAGTCACGAATTAAAGCCATCTGCCAAGGCCCCATAGGATTCAGCCACCTTTCCTTCTTTCCTTCCTTTCTCCCTGGGTGGCTCCTTCTCAGCCTCCACACTGCTGTCCATCCTTCAGAGGTAGAAACAGCCTCCACTCGCCTGTGCCAAGGCCTTTCCCTTCCCCTCTTCCTCCTTCCCTCCCTGGAAGCTTGGCCTGTCTGTAAGGACATCTCCAGTAATTCTCACCACCACAGTGGCTCCCTTCCAGCTTCTTTGCCAACCTTACATGTTCTGCTCCAGGCCCAAGCAACAGCAGAGTCCCTTGGCAGGATGATGGAACAGTCGATGTCCTGGCCATTTTCTCTCCACTGCAGTCTCCTTATGTGGCCACCATCTTGGAGGGCTCATAACTCAGATCTGGCTCACATGTTGAATCACAAAATCAGATGAGCAATAGCTCGTAACTTGAAAAGCTTGCAACCTGGGATACTCATAAGCCAAGGTTCCACTGTATTCTGCTTGGTCTGATACAGGAAGAGGTCTATGCTTTGCACCATTAGTTACCACACTGGGTGACACCACTCCTTCAAATCCTTTCTCCCCAATGCATGAGTAGCTGAGTTGACCCTTAAAGAAAATAATCGCTCAACGATATCCGCATTATGATGGCAGGAAGAGACAAAAAACTCATCTGCAAAGTACCCTGGCTTCTTCCTCTGTAAAATCTGATAGAGGAAATGATACAAGGAAACAGAAGTGGTGATGCAGGAGTCATGGGTCTGCACCATGTCTTACAGATGGTGTTTACACAAACATAAAAGTTCAGCTCCCTCTCCCTCAAGTGATTCCTTCAACAAATGTGAATAATTTTTGGATGCACAGGAATGATTGCATAATGTACATGCAACTCCTGCAGACCATGTGCATGGAAGCTGAATGGCATCCCACCCCAAAGGCCTGGCCTGGCTGAAGTCATCGGACCAAGGTGGTCAACAGTGCAATTCATTTCATAACAAGTTTGATTTGCTCAATAGTGATGTGGGAAACTGAGTTGAACCCAGTTCCAAGAATGTTTCAGTTTTAAACAGTTCACCCCCACTTTTCCTTCAGAAATTATGTATTAGTACATGCATTATGAATGTATAAGCCACTTTCCCTCTGCAACAGAAGCCAGCCCGCGATCCAGCTCCCTGATGACTATCATGGTTAATTTAAACATTGTGTGCCTACTTTCCTTAGTCCCTGTAAGGGACAGAAAGTGTTTGAAAATCTCCCGACATTTTGTGTTGGGATCCAAGCTTTCAAAAACCATTAAAGCTCATGTAACATTTATACGAGATCAGCAATGGCATTTGTGAGGAGGCAGATAGCAACAAGATGGGGATGAGCTGGAAGGGAGCAGTGCAGCTCAGGTAGTGATCGGGAAGCCACAGAGATGGATCACTGTCATTTCCACTATATTGTCCCCTCACTTTCTGATATGGTTCCCCTGCCTTCTGATTTACTCAATAGCCATTCTATGTAGGATAGCTAACCACCAAAGTGTCCTATGGGTGTATCTCCGAAAAATACTATGCTGTTGTGCTGTAAAGTGAAGTATGCATACCTGATAAAAGAAGGCATGTATCTTATTACTATGCCTTCACTTTACTTTTTCTTAAAGGAATGGGGGGAATTGAACACTTAAATGAGCACCTCTGAGTTTAGCTGTCTAAGATAAACTTAGCAGAGGAGAAAAAAGGTGGGGAATGTGGGGTTCACTAGATGTCATTGGAATGAGGATCCCGTCACCTGTAATCAAAATAGCATATGGTAAATGATCCCAATACCCTTAAGGCACCAAATCCTGTCTGATCTTGGAAGCTAAGCTTCGTCAGCCTGGTTAGTACTTGTATGGGAGATTGCCAAATGAATAAAATTGGCTCTATTTCAAAAGAAGGAATTGGCAAAACCTCTCCTGAGTATCGCTTGCTCATGGAAGAAATTCATGGGGTCATCATAAGTCGACAGTTGATTTGAAGGCGCATACCCACACAAAGGATAATAGAGAAGCGCAGAAGGAAGTAAGCTCATCTAATTGGTAATCTGACATTTCTAACGAGTTATCAGAAAAGAACAAAGTAAGTTTCAATTGATCAATTACTTCCAAAAGTTTGCACATTGAATTTTGTACTCCCCAAACCAAACATATATGTAGTGCTCATATTGCAAAATATTCTGTTTAACTGGTTCAACAAAGTGTATTTAAATATACTACAGCTAGCACGATATAGTGGTCTGAGTGTTGAGCTAGGCCCGTGGGAGACCAGACCATGAGTAAGTGACATTTCCTCATCCTAAGAGGAAGACAAAGGTAAACCCACTCTGACCAACCCCTGGCAAGAAAACACAGTTGCAAGTTCACCTTAGGTTTGCCATGAGTCAGAAAGGACTTGATGACATAGAACAATAGCAGCAAAAACAATGATTGCATGGGACTACTAAGTGCAGCTACTGAAGTACCTTAGAAACTCCTCAAAAGCACAAGACCCCATTTTAAAATTTTGGTGGTGCAGAATTGGAGTAATGTTTTGCCCCCAAACTTGCCAAAATGTGCCCAAACTGCAGCAATTTGCTTCCCTTAACTCTTCCAGATGCTCAAATCTCCAAAGAAAAAGCAGAACAAAGACAAAGTGCCTGGAAATTGTACAAAAAGCAGACAGAACTCATCACTTTAGGCAACAGTGGAAAAATGCCCCCTGCCCGCTATGCATTTGCACACCTCTGTAAAATAGACAGGAACCACATATTTTATCTAGGATTAGAGTTCTACTTGAGGATACCACCAATTATCTTAAAAGAACCTGCTTGATAAATTGGAAGGTGTCATGCTTCCACATATTTAATACATTTCAAACTGTCACATTTTGTGTAAACCACCTGAACCTTCCTGGGCTTCTCCCACCCCACTGTGCACAACCAATATTCAGTAGTAGGGTTTTGAAAACGCACTTCGGGGTTGGGAAAATAAATCATTTTTAGCTCAAAGCAAACTGCTTTTAGAGTTTTAGATCTTCAAGGGAGTTCTGTGCCCCCTGGAAATTTCCAGGAGGCTTTCCTCTCTAAGTGAGTTGTATACTCCCCATGTGCTTGGTTTTAAGAAACAAATGGAGTTTAAAAGTGGCTCTTCCTGTGTTGGTGAGGTCTGAGACCAGCAGGGGCCATGAATGCATGGCCCAGCCCTGAACTAACTGATGTTAAAATAAGTTTGGAAAAAAAACCAGATGTTGCTTTGAAAAACTCATCAATCATCACAGGTTTGTCAGAAGGACATATGGCCTTGTAGAAGTTTACTTCTATCAAATAAGCAGAGGGGATGTCTTAATTATCAATTCTCTTTCCAACCCCCCCCCCCCCCCAAACGCCAAAACATTGCTGGTAGATTGATGGGTTGGCTAATTGTTTGATTCAGTTCTAGGACAAACCTGCACCTTGGATTGCCATACTGTTTCCTTAAATCTGGGCATAGAATTTGTTTAGTATGCAAATTTAAATTATGAAAATTTACATATAATTATGCAAATTTAGTGCTTTAACGGATGCTTCATTCCCTCTTCCTTACTGCATGCTCCTTCTACTACCTCACCTTGCCTCACCCCCTCAATGTGTCTGTCCCTCCTTTCTCATACTATGCTGTTTGCATTGTTTACTCTCCTTTCCCTCCTAATTTCCCTCCTAATTTCTTTCGTATCTCACCCTTGCCACTACTCACATTTTTCACTCACTCTTCCTATTCCTTCACATGATCTGGTGCTCTCACAATGCATCACTCCCTTGCTTCTTGCTCTCCATTACTCAAAACACTTCTCCCTTTCGTCATGCCTAAAAGGCAGGTGGAGAAGAAGACTGTCACCACTCAATATGATCCCTAATGTCTCTTCCTTTCCTTAACCCAGCTTGGACATCTGGCATATTCTTGCTGCATATATATGTGGTAAACATCTTTATTGTAGAATTTTGTGCATTGATTGATGTAGAGGTTAAATTTTAGGAACAAGATCAAACCTGTTTCAATCACCAGTGGCAAAAGAGCTCAATCCCCTAGCACATCCTTCTGAAACAACCCTTGAACTGGATCACATTAACTGGGGATACAGAGGGATTTTTAATAGAATCAACATGCATGTCAGGGGTTAAGAATCAATCAGGTTGGCCAAAGTGTCAAACTCTGAAATTATTTAGAAATCTGTTTCATCCAAAAACTCCATGTAATTGGATGCCACAACATGCTCTAACCCTTACTTAAGAATGACAAAGTGTCAGAAATTATTTAGCATAGTGGGAATTCTTTAGGAATGGTTTCATAACAGTCATCTAAAGGCTAGATTGTACAACTCTATATGCCATAGATACATTTACTACTTTCTGTATCCAATTCACTGGTTCTTTGACTGCCTTAATCAACTAGAAACGGCATGAATCAAAAACATTTATCATTGATTTTAAGTCACTAAAGACCATTTCCACATCCCTAGGCTATATAAATTAAAAGTCACCTATTATTCTAGAGTCAACCAAAAATACGACATCTGTGAGATGCAATGTAATGTTCACCAAAAATAATATCTGTAATGTAATGTCCTTTCAAAATGATATCTGTGAAATAGTGTTCCCTTTTAAATGATACCTACATAATTATTTTCCTTCTCTAATGGCACTAATTACGTATTTTAAAGTACTACTATAAACCAAGGTCATTAAAAAGTATTATTACAAAGTATATCTGATGTATAGAAAATGTCCCTTGGCTCATTGGGGTGTGTGGCAAGTGTGCTGTACAACTCATGCCTATCTGGTGTTTGTGCCTCATTATTAAAATAGAAAAAAATTACAGTGACTTCAGACCCTGCAGGATGTGAACTCCCGTCATTTGTTCTTTTATGCGACTTAGAGGGGAAGGTGGAGAACTGCGATAGGGGATATGTTAATAACTTGTTTTGTGTAGCAAGGATGAATGTGGTTGCTGATTGAAAAATGTGTCTTGGCTGCAAAAGTTTAACCATAAAATAACAAGGGGGAGAAATGATGACACCTACACATTTTATTAGGACTCTAGAAGAGGGGCAATTGGCCTTTGTTTGTCCGGTAGGAGAATGATAAGTATAATCGTGTTTAACCCAGTCATATTTTTGTTGTTGTAAGCACTGTCCTTTTCTTTCTCATTAATGCTGGATGCAAATTATTTGATTTATAATAAAAAGGTAAACTACTGCCACTTGTGATTAAGAAGAAAATGGAATACATACTAGTTCAGGAACTTTTATTGTTCTGGGAATAAAATTTGTTTGTATGATTGCGTGTTTTTCCTGCCATAAAAGACTTGGACAACATGCAAATCAAAGGTTGACCAAATATGGTCAATTAATTCATTGAATTCATTGAAAAAATCTTCACAATTTAATGTTTCACCCAAAACAAACACTTTGTGTTTTTTTATTCACAAAATTTCTTGGCTTCAATTGATACATTATTTACTGTTACTCTAGACTGGAGTCCAGTCCTTGCGAGACCTTCCTGAAGCAGAAGAGTGTACTTTCTTGAGTGGCACAACAATCGAGATGAAATAATTCATGGTTTTTGACAGTAACCATCACCACTGCTGTTTGCTTGTATTCATGTTCCCAGAAAGGAACATGAATACAATGACTTTTTGATTGTCATGGATGATGATTTTACCTTTCACTCTCTTTGGGCTTTCCTTCCCCTTTCTCTGAGGTTTGCTGTAGTCCTCACATGAACTAGGGACATGGAGAGTGGGAGAGTAAATGTTTTCAACCTCAATAAAGGTTGATTATCCCTTGTATAAAATGCTTGGGATCTGAAGTCGTTTAATTTTTTATTCCCTTCCCACAATTTTGGAATACCTGTAATTGCATAGGTGTACATAATTAATTATCTCAGAGATTGGATCCAAATCTAAAGACAAAATTATTTTATTTCATATATACCTTATTCACATAGACTCAAGATAATATTCTACAATACTTCAAATAATTTGTGCATGAAAGAATGTTTTGTATCAGAAACCATCCAAAAGTGAAGGCATCACTGCCTCAGTCACATGGACAATTCAAAATTTGGAGTAGTTTGGATTTCAGAATTCTGGAATTCTGGAATTCGGTATATTGTTTTGAACTATCCCAGTTGTAGTGCAAAGTACATTAGAGTGGCTGGTTCATGAACAGCAGAGTTAATACCAATTATCTTTAGTAAACTCTTAGTACCATTTTGTTTTGTAAACTGCATTTTTGGACTGTCCTTGGTAGTATAGGTTATGAGGATTGTCATGATGAGTGTTTACTTTTTGAAATATACCACTGCACCATAATGCATTCCTGTGTCAAGGTGCGTACAGTTTTAAAAGATAACCAGCCCAGGAAACTATGCTGTGCCCTTGAGGGTTATGGAGAGAAACAGAAAGCTGGTATCCTTACTTCTAACCTGGCTTAACAATAGGCATAAAATATTTGTTGTTCTTGCTGAAAGTAAAGTTGTTGTTTAAAGTAAAGTAAAGCACCTGCAATGCTTGTGCAGCTTCTAGGAATGTTTGATTGTGGACAAATACTGTGAGTGTTTGACCATTCTGTTGAATAATATGCAAGTTCATCTGCTCTTTCTCTGTCCCAACACTGGACAGCATCCACTTAGGGTGACAGGGTATCATTATTCATGGGCAACTAAATGACACAGCACAGGAAAGACCCTGTTCCCTTAAGGCAGTGGTTCTCAACCTTTCTAATGCCGTGACCCCTAAATAAGTTTCTTAGTGTTATGGTGACCCCCAACCATATTTTCGTTGCTACTTCATAAATAATTTTGCTACACTTATGAATTCTAATGCAAATATCTAATATGCAGGATGTATTTTCACTGTTACAAACTGAACCTAATTAAAGCATGGTGATTAATCACAAAAACAATGTTTGGGGGGGGGGGGTATGGACAATGGATGATGAGATTTGCAGTATATTCAACCAACTCAGCTCTGACTTCCACAGACCACTGAGATCCCCCACAAATTACAGGCCTGGCACACACAAACTTGGCACACAGAACTCCCATGACCTACAGAAAATACTGGAATTGAACAAGCTTGGCATACAGAAATCCCATAATCAACAGTGGAGAGTTTTGGGGTTATTTTCCTGGCATTTGGGAGTTGTTGGGATGAATAGTTCCCCTGCCATCAAAGAGCATTCTGAACTACAACAATAGAATTGAAACAAACTTGGCATATAGAACTCCCATCATCAACAAAAAATACTGGAGAGACTTGGGAGAAGCTGAGGAAATGGGGAGGTAAAATAGATCAGTTTGAAAAGATGTGAATGGGGTAAGGAAGTCTGTTTAATGAGCAAGACGGGGGAGAACCTGGAATGGTGAAAAGATTGAAGTGGCAAGGGGGCAAGTGGGATAGATTGAGGTGGTGGGAAGGGGGTGGAAAAGTGGGAAAGACTGGGGTGAGAAACGGATAAGAAAGTGTGAAACTAGTAGGGAAAGGGGCAAGACTGAAATAGAAACTGGGAAAGGCTGGAGTGGAAAGGAAGCTGGAATAGTGGGAGAGAGGGGCTGGGTATAGTAAAGACTGGGGAAGCTAGAAAAATGAAAGACAGGAGTGGGAAAGGGGTGTTGGAAAATAAGGGGGAAACTGGAGTAGGAAGGGAGGAAGTGGGAAGGACTGGGGAGAGGAAGGTGCGCGCGAGCGACCCAAAAGAAGGTAACCAAGCCAGGCACCTCCCCTCCCTTCCCCTCCTTCCAACCTCTCCCCGTGGCTCCTTTTCTCTCTCAACCCGGTCAAAAGGAGTGGGGGGGCATGCTAGGAGGAGGAGCCCAAGCTCTTTCCTTCTTCACGTGAGTGCCCTCCTTTGCCTCTCTTTTTTTTTTTTAATAATATTCTTTATTTGGGTTTTGCAATTAAAAAAGACATACAGACAATGACATAACAGTGTATAACAAAAAAAAAAGTCCCCCCTCCTCCCATATACCCCCCCCCTCCTCCTTTGCCTCTCTTAATCCTCCTAGGTTTCCCCTTTATTATTTTCTCCCTATTTCCGCATCAAACCTCTCTTTCTTCGCTGCCTTCCCGCCTTCCTCCCTTCGATTTGTGCCATTTAGTTTGAGGGTTTCAGAGGTGAAACTGACAAAGACATGCCAGCCACAGGTTGGCAGTCCTCTTTTTAGGGTCTGAGGCCAGGCAGCATGTTGGGCATAAACAGCCTTGTGTCCTTTTAATTCCCCCCCCCCATTTCCTCCTCCTCCTGTGTGTGTTAAGAGAGAGAAAGCGAGGTAGGGAGTGTTTCCCTCTCCCTGCCTTTGGGCTCCTCTTTTCCCCGTCCCCTTCCTGGGAAAGAGAAAGGGGGGGGGGAGAGAGATCCACAAGGGAAAAGGAGGCTATCTTCTAGTTTTTTATACATCATTTTATACATTTTATAGCATCAAGCTCAGTCTTCTTATTGTTAATATCCTGTGTCAGGGAGTCATATTCGGTGTTGGTTTAACGTACACTTAAAGTAAGAATTGGGGAACACCGTTCTAGAATAGTCACAGGGAGTGAGGATTCTGAATTATACAAACATTTCAAACAAGCCCACAACTCCTAACCTGATTTTACATTCATGGGACTAGAAAAGGTCTCTTTAAAACCTCATGGGTGTATGCAGGATTCACTCCTGCGCTGCGAAGCCAAATGGATAATTCTGTTAGCCTGTGAGTCACCTAAAGGACTTAATGACTTATTAACAATTAACCACATCTTGAGCTAATCAGCTCCACCCTCACGTTAAGAATACTTAAACCTACTATTTCCCCCATTGTGTTACCGTATACGCAGTCTATACTTCTTGGTGATGACCCTAGTGACTTGACCTTTGGTATGTATACTGTCTTCCCCCTACCCTATCTCCTATCCTTGTGTTTATTGCTATGATAGTTTGCACTATATTGTTATATTATAGATTTGTCTATGTTGGATGTTCCTGATTATTATTGAGAAGCTACATGTACCCAGAGCCCCGCCCTGAGGAAGTGAAAGACGAAACGGGATTGGGCCCATGTATGGTTACCCGTAGGCAGATCGGAGCCTTCTCCTTGCCTTCTCGGAATCCCCCGTGGTCTCACTCCTGAACTGCTTTCCTACGCTTCCCATCCACGCTATTCTCCCTCATCGTTCTCCTGTTCTCCTGTCTTGTACATTTGCCACCATTAGGATTTTAAACCGCCGCCAAACACAAGCCGCTACGTCGCAAAAGTTTTCCTACGAGACGGCGTTGATAGCTTTTGCGGCGCCTTAGCAACAGCTTGGAATACGGCCCGGCGTAATGTGTTTTGGTTCGGCCGCGGGAGCTTGGCTGCATTTGCCCTGAAGTGCGGCGACGCCTCTCCCCCATATCTTCAATTTATTTGATCCATTTGATGATATACGGACACCAGGACAGTGAGTAATGCCATCCGGGACTTGTTGGCATATATGGACTCAGCATTTAGCTGGTGATACTAAAAGCATTACATTGTTTTACTGTATTTAGCCAACACTGTATCCGTGGGAGCGACCCATTGTTTTGTTATACGTGGGAGAGTGATACTGTATCTATATGTATCATATTGCTATTATATATATGCCACTATATTGTGTTATGCTGTGAGTATGATGCCATGGAGGTAATTCCTTATTGTTTTTTGACTGTATAGATAAAAGATATATTTTGCTACATAGATAGTGATATTTTTTAGCTTGCGTTTACAGTGTACTGTATATTGTTTTCAGTTTTGCACTGTGCGTCCAACTACAACCTTACCCTTCTTACTATTAAAACAATTCCTTTTTTATTTTTTAAAAAAACCCTTTTTTTAAATAAACATGACCTGGACCAAACTTGGCAAACGGACAACTGGTAACCCAATTTACATCCTGATGCAGTTTAGGAGAGGATGGATATAAGATGATATGATTGGCAGCACCTTCACCCATTTTCAGACACAACTGTGACCCCCACCAATGATCTGGACCAAACTTGAGTTTGATTAAGACATAGTGTAATATATGACTAAACTGATATTACCTAACACTCAAAAACAAACAATACCCTTTTCAAATATCCCGGGCACCGCCGGGTCCCCAAGCTAGTGTGTCTATCTATCTATCTATCTATCTATCTATCTATCTATCTATCTCACAATATGCCTCTGGCCTGTGGTACAATATGCAGTCCAATCCACTTCATCTCCAGGCCATCAACCATAATGGAACACAAGCTACAGCCAGGACATCAACCCTATGAGATACTTCTTTCACTACCGAGTAGTGCCACACCCCCATAACTATAGAAGTAACTATAAAGCTATGCCTATACTGAAGTGATGCTGAGTTAAGTTATAATCATGATATAAGTCAAAAGACAAAGATGGCGCCGGTGCAGGAGCAGCTTGCAGGAGCGCTCCACCTGGGTTTGCCAAAACTTGCAATTGATGCCAGACCAGACCAAAAATCTGGCCAGTTACCAGTTGCAGTAGACCCCCGGCCTCTGGAGGAGGTCGGTGTGGGTCCTCAACAGGTTGGGATCAAGCCGGATGATGACTATGAAGATTTCTACAATTTCTGCCTGGGCCTGGAAGCCGAGTTGAAGGCACGAAGGGCGCTCAAAGAGCCTGTGCCTCAGCTGGACCCCCTAGTAGCTGTGCGACACCCATCTCTAGCATCTTTAACACCAGAACCAGTAACCTTACATCAACTCTGAGAGGAATTCGATCAGCTGTCGGTGCAGTTTAAGAGGTTTGGTGAGCGGCTGCAGATAGCTACTGCAGCTTTCCAACCCACCACGGCAATCTCGGACTGTGAAAAAGGAGATGATACCATCCCAGACCACCGCTGAGCCTCCCCGAACCTCCTCTGGGACCACTCATGGGACCTACAGACGGAGGATCGCCCTGAAACACCAACGGGAGACTTACCGTGGGTCGATGGGCCCATGGAGGAGCCAGGAGGGGTGGTGATGGAACCGGGCTCTCCTCCGAACCTTCCTCTGAGAGGTTCGGAAGATGGAGCGTCCTCACAGACGGGTTGCTTTTTTGGGACTAGCTGCCCGATTGCCCAGGCTGGCCTGGACCCGGGGTCCTGCCCTTGGTCGGCCTGTCGGGGTTTGTCGAGGCCTCACCCGGAGCTGAAATTGGAGGAAGAGGAGCCGGAGGAAGAGGAGTCCTTCGACATTGAGCGAGTCCTGGAACGACAGGAGGGTTTCCGGCCGAGGCGCCCATCGCTTTCGCTTCCAGCCAGAAGAGAGCTGGAGGCCCGAAGCAAAATGGCACGTAGCCTTGGAAATGCGCTGGAAGAGCACACGTCTCCCCCCTACCAGATATGGGGGGAGAGACGCGAAAGCGCAAGCGCACGCGCCACCAGCGCCGCCGCCGGAAAAGGAGATCCACACTGGTTACTCCCCCAGACGATGTGAAAGCCGATGAGACAGAAGCGCAGGAAGGTGAGCCAGTGGCTCCCCCTCTCCCCCGCCCCTCAGAGATGAGAGAGGGGAGGAGGAAACATTGCCGGAAGCGCCGTCGGAGAGGTAGGCGCCGTCAGCGCAGCGGTGGAGGTGACGATCCACCTCCACTTCCGGCCCCCTCCGATGTGCCCAGTGTGACAGCAGAAACCCCGCCTCCCTCCACCTTGCCGGGGAAAGAAGAACTTCAGCGCCACCACCAGGACGGAGGATGTACATCAACTCCACCAGACCTGGCTGCTGTGCCATAGCAGGGCTGTCTGAGGGCCCAGCCACTGTTGATCCAACTATCAGAGGAGCTGAGGGACCCAGGAGTTCCATCTACCTCTGGCCCTACTCAGGGTGAGAAAACCCTGGAATGTGGCCCATCATCAGTGGACCAGAGAGAAACTGTTCCTGGAGTGGGCTGCCCCACCAGGTCACCAGCAAAAGCAAAGAAAACAAAATTTAGATCCAGGACCTTTTGGGGACTGGGGTTCTCCAGTTGGGGCCGCAGACATTCTACCGGCTCCGTGCCCATTACCAGGCCTGTATCCCCTGATAAAGGGTTGATTGCTGGCCGTAAACCATCATTGTCCCTGGATCTGAGATTACCACTCATAGGACTTCAACAAAACCCTATAGGGGCTGAGGGAGGGAGCCCTGCTAAGCTGCTTCTGCCATCAGGCTGATTTAGCCAAAGTGATGATGGACTAAACCGATACGCCCCCCCCTTTTCGGAGGACGGGCAGAAGGCCGGACACTTAAGTGAACTGTCAATGGATGATGTGCAGGGGAGGGAGATACCAGTGATCTCGGGAAGGGGTAATTGGGACGGTAGACAGGCCTTATGAGAGAAGGAGGATGAGTCGTGGAAAGACTCGTCCCGCTTCTGACCTCGAGCTATCCCTAGGCACTCAGATGGGGAGACTCCAACTAACTCCCTCCAACTCTGGTACTGGCGAACACTAGATCAGTGCGCAATAAAACGGGGACCATCAGGGACTTCCTCCTGGAAAAGAAGGCAGATCTAGCCTGTTTCACTGAAACATGGCTACAGGAGGGAGACGAGGTCCTCCTGCATGAGTTAGCATCCCCGGGGTTCACTGCCAGTTACCAGATGAGGACAGAGAGACCGGGGGGGGTGGCCATTCTCAGCCGAGACAACTTTGATTCCAGGACGGTTCCGACGGTGAACATCCCAGGAATAGAGTTGCCGGCCTGGTGTGGGACCTTAATGAGAGTGTAGCCTTCCTGCTGGTGTACCGAGCACCCAATGCACCAGCGGGGAGTCTGCCTAAGCTGCTGGAGATGGTCTCGGAGTGGGCATTGAGGTTCCCCAAGCTCATTGTCTTGGGGGACTTCAATGTCCACGCCGACACCACCTCCCCCTCAACAGCAGCCATGGACCTAGTGTCCACCATGGAGACACTAGGACTCTCACTCTGCAAGACCGGTCCCACGCACCAGGCCGGGCACACCCTGGACTTGATCTTCGTGGCCAGAATCCAAGTGACCCTAACCTCTACAGAAGAGGTTCCATGGTCAGATCACAGTGTCCTGGAAGTCTGTTTTGAGGTGACCCCTCCTCCCGGTAAGGGTGCCGAGCCTATTCTGGTTCGCCCGAAGAGACTTATGGAACCCACCAGGTTCCTGAATGCTCTGAGGGGGTTGGAGTTCCCCAGCGACTCAGTCGACAGGCAGGTGGACTGTTGGAACATCTCTTTGTCCACAGCCTTAGACGAGATCGCCCCCAGACGCTCTCTCATCCCCCGTAGAAATCATGCACCTTGGTTTACCGAGGAACTACGAGCGATGAAACGGAGGAAGAGACAGCTAGAGGTCGTGTGGCGAGGCTTCCGTGACGGAGCATCGAAATCGGCTTATAAACAATTCCAGGATGTTCATGAGCGAGCTATCAAGGAAGCCAAAAAAGTTCATTATTCTTCCTTGATAGAGTCGGCTAGTTCACGCCCAGCTCAACTTTTTAGAATAATTCGGTCATTGACAACAATTTCGACTGTCCCAAATGATAAGGGTTTGGCTCCTACAGCTGAGGTTTTTCAGAACTATTTTGCCGACAAGATCTCGACGCTCCGCCGGGATATCCCAGCCACTCTTGCTACAGTAAGTGAACTTGAGACTCCGCCGCCACTCGGCGGGCCCACCTTCACCCGTTTCCAACTGCTGGACGCAGCAGCTGTCGATAAGTTACTTGCTGCAGCTAGACCAACTACCTGCTCCCTTGATCCGTGCCCCTCCTGGCTTGTTAGATCCTGCCGGGAGGGGCTACAAGACCCCCTGGGAAGGATTATCAACAGCTCCCTTGAGCAAGGAGTGTTCCCAGGGGGTTTGAAAGAGGCCATGGTAAGACCGCTGCTGAAGAAGCCGAATTTAGACTCTTCGGCTCCCTCCAATTACCGACCTGTGTCGAACTTGCCTTTTTTAGGCAAGGTAATTGAGAGGGCAGCAGCGGATCAGCTGCAGCAGTTCTTAGAAGACACAGCTGGACTCGATCCCTTCCAGTCCAGCTTCCGTATTGGGCATGGGACGGAGACCGTGCTTGTTGCCATTACAGACCAACTTCGCCGCCAGTTGGACCAGGGCGGATCAGCCCTGCTTGTTTTGTTAGATCTAACAGCAGCGTTCAATACCATAGACCATGCATTGTTGGCCCACCGTTTAGCTGTGACTAGGGGGATTGCCCTTAAATGGGTGGCCTCCTTTCTGCAGGATCGGGGACAACATGTGGAGAGGGGGAAGGAGGTCTCCGGGAGGCTCCCATTAAGTTGCGGGGTCCCTCAGGGGGCCATCCTCTCGCTCTTATTATTTAACATTTACATGCGCCCCCTGGCCCAGCTGGTTCACGACTTTGGTCTGGAGTGTTATCAGTACGCTGATGGCACCCAGCTTCTGTTGAGAATGGACGGCAGGCCGGACACCGTACCCGATTGTTTCCAGCTATGCCTTGAAGCCGTGACTGGTTGGCTGCATGCTAGCCGGCTGAAGGTGAATCCGTCGAAGACGGAGATCTTGTGGCCCGGTTGCCCTGGGCTGGATGAGTGCCGGTTGCCTACCCTGGATGGTGAGCAACTTAGCCCGTCATCCCTTGTTAAGAGCTTAGGTGTCAAACTGGACCCCTTGCTATCCATGGAGGCCCAGGTCTCCATGGCTAGCAAGACGTCGTTTTTCCACCTACGACAGGCTAGGCGACTGGCACCCTACCTGTCCAGGGACGACCTGGCCACGGTGATCCAGGCGACCTTCATCTCGAGGCTGGACTACTGTAATGCCCTCTATGTTGGCCTTCCCTTGTCAACAATCCGGAAACTCAAGCTGGTGCAGAATGCCGCTGCTCGCTTGCTGGTGGGAGCACCAGTAAGGGAGCACATCACTCCCATCCTTCGGCAACTGCACTGGCTGCCTATTGAGTACCGGATTGCCTTCAAGGTGCTGGTTTTAACCTTTAAGGCCTTGTACGGTCTAGGGCCTGCGTACCTAAGGGACCGCCTTACCCCGTATATTCCCCCGAGATCACTGCGCTCGGAGGAGCAGAATTTGTTAGTTGTTCCATCACCCCGCTCCTGGCATTTATCCAGTACAAGACAGCGGGCCTTCTCAGTTGTGGCCCTTACGACCTGGAATCTACTGCCCAGCCACGTCTGGGCGAGTCGGGAACTCGGTCCTTTTCGAAGGGCCTGTAAGACTGCACTCTTTAGGCTAGCATTTGGCCAGCCAGAATTGTAGTTGACATGTCATCACCTGAGCTAGGAACCAAAAGCTACGGGCATTCTGTCTGTGTATTGGGTCCTTACTGAATTTTATTGTATGTTTTTATTGTATGTTTTATTGTATCTTTTATTGCTGTTGTGATCTGCCCCGAGCCTGCAGGGAGGAGCAGAATAGAAAACCAAATAATAAATAAATAAATAAGTTTTGTGGGAATTGAACTAATTACAAGTTAACTAATTATTGAACTTAGTTACCTTCGGAGTCTAATTTTGGAACTTCCAATGGTAGTTGCAGTTGAGACTGACATTTGATTCAGACATTATCAATAAAGTTCCAGACTCTTGATCTTCTTTTTTTAATGCTGGCTAACCCTAAGTACCATGTACTCACTGCCAGTAACAGCAGCAGCAACAGCAATTGTTCTCTGACTAAAATGGATAGCAGAAACAGGACAGCGAGGATCTAGGAAGGTTAAATACTGGATTTTACTTCTGTAGTAATTAATTATAATGCGTAGGGGAACCATGCTTTTAGCTAGCTTTCTTCTGCTTTGTTTGACTGACCTGATCAGATAATTGGATGGCAATTGAGAGATGGGGCGGGGGAGGCACTGGGCCGAGAGTCTGCTCAGTGCACAGATCCTCTTCTGGGTTTCACTACACTGCGGGTTGCAGTATTTGAGGAAGCTATACATTTTCTACCATATGTAGGCTACCTCTCATCTATAAATCTGTAAGTCCATATCTATGCAATATCAACAAATGCCTGCAGTAGTAAGTGTATTAAGAAGCTATCCTATGGAATCCTAAGGTTTGCTGTTTGGTCAGAGGTATCAGAGAAGCATTCTGCCTGAGGGAGCAGCTACACTGTGGAATTAATGCAGTTTGAGACTATTTTAACTGTCTTGGCTCAGTGCTATGGAATTGTGGGAGCTGTAGTTTGGTGAGTCACCAAGACTTTGCAAAATTACATCTCCTATGATTCCATAGCATTGAGGCATGGCAGTTAAAGTGGTGGAGCCATCAGCGACGCAATGGGTTAAACCCTTCTGCTTGGCAGGACCGAAGACCGACAGATCGGAGGTTTGAATCTGGGGAGAGTTTGGCTGATCTCCCCCTGTCAGCTCCAGCTCCCCATATGGGGACATGAGAGAAGCCTCCCACAAGGATGGCAAAACATCTAAACATCTGAGTGTCCCCTGGGCAACGTCCTTGCAGATGGCCAGTTCTTTTACACCAGAAACGACTTGCAGTTTCTCAAGTCGCTGCTGACATGAAAAAAAATTAAAGTGATGTCAAATGGAATTAAATCTACAATGTAGATGCATCCTGAGATTTCTAAATGGCCCTCTTGAAATTATAGATCCCAGGATTCCACAGTATGGGGTCATGACAGTTAAAGAGGATTCATTGCACGTAATTTGCATAGTGTGAAAGGTTCCTGATATAGTGGATGAGATTGCAGGCATGGACGAAATGCCTTGGAAAAAAGGATATGCCTATAAAAATAAGGGATTCCACCTAATATATATTCCAGGCTAGATGTCTAGAGAAATTTTGATCTCTTAAGAAGCACCCTTTTTGCAATTAGTAAATAGCAAAGTTTCTTTTTTTTAAGAAATAGTTTTTATTGAGTTTTCCAGTAATAAAAAAGGCAGATGGCCATAAACAATCATACATAACGTACACGACAGACATAGAAACATAAAAAGATTGAGAGTAGCAAAGTTTCTTGTTAATTGACATAATGGTGGTATTCTCCCTCCTCCCCAAAAATTCACAAGGGGAAAGCCAACACCTGGGGACTTGGAGATAGGTCACAAAGGTTCGGTTTCTGTCCCTGGTGTACTGTTCTGACGTTGTCTCAGTGACATGGTGGGCAGAGGGCCTATAAATGAAAATCTGCTGTATCTGCACAACTTATTTTACTGGAGAAATATTGAAGCATCATCTGGTGATAAACTCTTGTCTGATTAATATTTTTATGCCTTTAGATTTTGTTTCTATATTGGAAGCATGACTAAAGACATTACTTAGATAATTCTATGACATGAAAATAAAACAGGGTTTTTTCCTCAAAGAGATAAGTAAAATGACAATAGTAGATTGCCATTTAATATATTGGAGTACAAAGCGACCCTTAACGAGAAGCTAACATGGGTGATATTTTTCGGATGCTGAAAAAGCATGTGATAACATGTCTTGGTCTTTCATGTGGGCCATGCTGGATACGATGCTGGATTAATTCAGGGTTTGCCATATTTTTTGTGGTGAAAATGTTTCAGATTCATTCTGACTCCAACTTCACACACAAGTTAGAATCTGGAGAAGTAATTGATGCATCCATGTTTCTAGTTTTCATATACAATTTTTAGTATTTTCAACTTGGGAAAATTGTCTACTGGACCCAGGCTCATTCTGGCTTTTTAGATCTTCAGAGAAGGGCTGGCCAATGAGGGGCAGAGTTGTGAAAACTTTTCAACCTGTCTAAAAGAAACAAGTATAAGACTGCTGTTGAAGAGACCTTCTTTGGAAATTTGCCATCCTAGAATATTTTTTTTGCCAATTTCTTATTTTTCTATTAAATTTAAGGCCCTAGGACCTCATCACACTTATCAATTTAAGCATCTTAGGATGCTTGACAGTCAATTAAGGAATGGATGGGCTTGCAACCCAAAATGCAACATCCCTCAACTTCCATCAGTGGCCCCGTCCCCAACCATGGGAAGGTTCCCATGCTGTGCTGGTTCCAATAGAATCAACACACTTCTGACCCAGTTTGGCAATGCTTCCCCTGTGTGATGGGAGAAGTGTAACCATGCCAGAGCAGTGCACAGGGCAATGGTTGCCCCTGTGCCTGTCATCACGCAGGGTGGCAAAATGACACTGGGGGGGGGGGGGGCATGTGAAAATGTCCTAAGTTTAAGTGATGGCAACACAGCTCCCATCTTTACTGAATGAAATGGATTATTTCAATCTAGATCCATATTTTGTTATAGGGCTGAAGTAGTTCTGGTTGCATTGGTGTTCAGGATTTATGCCTGGTCCTGCACAAGAATAGTGCTCAACTATTTATTCTGCTTAGACCGATTATAGCAGCATTCAGTAGCATCAGATGTGGCATTCTTCTGGGCTGTTTGGCTGATATGAGATTTGGGGACACTATTGATGGACTGTCATTCGGCCTCTGGCCCTTTAGTCTTCAGTGTCCTGCAGGGTTCAATACTGTCTCTCATGCTTTTCTAAAACCTCTGAGGGAGATTATCTGTATGCTGCCGTCACCCAGTTATATCGCCTTTTTACATTTTTACATTTTCAAGAGCATTGAAAAATTGTGTCAGAAGTTACTTGAGAAACTGCAAGTTGCTTCTGGTCTGAGGGAATTGGCTGTCTGCAGAGACATTACCTAGGGGGTGAGCGGATGTGTTATCATCCTGTGAGAGGCTTCTCTCATGTCCCCGATGACAGATTGGAGCTCACCCCATCTTGCGGATTTGAACCTCCGATCTTCAGGTCAGCAGTTCAACTGGCACAAGCGTTTTAATCCATTGCACCACCGTAGTGCAATGGGTTACAAACTATGCCAAGAGCTGAAGTCCTGAATTATTGTCTGGATGCAATACAAGTTAGATGTAAGTGAAAACGGTGTTATTTCACATAGTTATTAAAATAGGAGTGTTTTTTGCACGGGTATACTGATTGTACATGATTTCAGGGGGCCTGGTGGATTGAGAGGCCATAATAAAGTAAAATAAAATATATAACTAAAGCCTTTCCATTCCCATCAGTGCTATACACATAAACTGAAAGTGCATTCAAACAATAAACTGTGGCAGAGTTATACCAATCAGGTCAGCAGGAGAAAAATATATGAGGCATAACATGGAGGGAAGAATTAGCATTGCACTAACATGACACTTTTGACACAATGAATTATGTACAAAATAAATTAGAAGAGTGGGGGAACTTGTTCTGCCCTTTTGCATCAAGGTTAATTATAAGCATAGAAGTTGCAGGAGGAACCCATTTAAATTACAGAGGAGGGGAGAAATCTCCCAGACCCAGGCTTCCTTTTGCATTCCCAACCAAGTCTCTCTTCTTCACCCAAGGGTCACAATGAAAGGCACATGGCAAGGACTTGTGTGGGTTGTGAGGAGAAGGGAAGGTAGAGAACGAGGGGTGGAATGTTTTCTGGTCATGGCAATCAAAAAGGAGGCAACACAACAGGCATATACTCCACAAAGAGAAAAGCTGGCAGTTTCTAAAATATAAAAGACATATTACTGAGAAAACTCTATTAAGAATTTAAAAGGTGAAAAACCTTTCATCCAGCTGACTCTGGAGAGAAATTCCTCAGTAAAGACTGGATAAATAAAGGCATTTGCCCTTAGCTATCCTGCCATGAAAGGGACGTCTTATGAATACTTAGCAGATTAATGAGACAGAGGACTCATAAATATGTCAGAAAAATGAACACTGCACTGGCAATGAAATAGATGCCTCATTGGGATGCAAACTGGCATTCATGAGGGCAGGTGTATTGCCCTGATGGCACGGTGGGTGAATCTCTGGCTGGAGTGCCCTCGGAGAAGAGGGGAAGGCAGCTTGATGAGCCTTACTAATCTCCAGAAGGTTAGACAGGACAAGTTCCAGTGTGGACATTTAATGAACGAATTGACCTCTAAACAATTGGGTACTGCCACTAAAGAAGTTCTCTAAACGCTGTGGCTGCCACCTTTCCTTCCACTTTCTCTTGTCGCTACTCTGTTCTTTGTTTCAGCTTTTGAGTTTATGAAATTGGCTTTAGAAACTCAATCTCTCAAGTAGTGGACAGGACTTCACTGTGAGAAATACTATACATCAGACCATCTTGGTTCATATGGGTGATGGGAAAATGAGTAAGGAAAACTGAAGTTCTTCAGATCAATACATTATCCTGGTGGTGATAATTCTGTACTACGCTAACTGTCGTGGACGTCTTAGCCCTTTGGTTTCTCCCATTTTATGTTATATCCCTTTTCCTGAATAATTTATGATTTTTATTTTTAAAAATCCCAGTGTACATTTTTGTGTTTTTCACCAAACATTATCTTTACAAACATATGCATTTTATGCAGCAGCACCACTGAAGGAAAGAGCATTGAAAAATGCAGACTAGTGGAAATATTGATGAGTAACTGCATTTCAGATTGCATATTGGTTCAGAGAGTGAGAATTAGGCCACAACACATCTACTAATCCAAGGAGGGACCATCGCTCAAACATTGATTTTGTCATTTGGGAGTTGTAGTTGCTAGGATTTATAGTTAACCTACAATCAAAGAGCATTCTGAACTCCACCAATGATGGAATAGAACCAAACGTGGCACACAGGGCTCCCATGGCCAACAGAAAACACTAGAAGGGTTTGGTGGGCATTGACCTTGAGTTTAGGAGTTGTCGTTCGCCTACATCCAGAGAGCACTGTTGAGTCAAACAATGATGGATCTGGACCAAACTTGGCAGAAATATTTCATATGCCCAAATAAGAACACAGATGAAGTTTGGGGGAAACAGACCTTGACATTTGGGAGTTGTAGTCACTGGGATGTATAGTTCACCTACAATCAAATAGCATTCCGAACCCCACCAATGACAGAATTGGGGAAGACATTATCACCATGACCAAGAGAAAATACTTAAGACCATTCAGTCCAACTCCCTTCACTGGGGCAAGAAAACATAATCAAAGCCCTCCTGACAAAGAGCCAGCCAGCCATAGATATAGATAGATATATATGATTCACACACAGAGATATAGTATCATAGATTTGAAAGGGACACCTAAAGAAGGACAATTTTATGTTGCATGTTCCAGAGTAGGCAAACCAGACAATCTCCACATCAACACTGACAAAGAAACAGCAAGAAATACTGTTTACCCACAAGCATAAAGAAATTACATATATTAGAAACCAACACTTACTCATTACTTTATTTTCAAGCTATAAAGGAACTAGACAAAATCCACATTTTGCACTCCCCCATCTTCTTGCCATGTCAGAATCTGTACTGTCCTTCGCTTACAGTTTCTGACATTGCTCAATGATTGTGGAAGTAATTAGTCTAGCGAGTGCAGTGATAATATCATCGAGAGAAACAATGCATCAAATCTTTCACACTTTGGAACCACTGTCCAGCTTCTTCTGACATCCCACTTTGCTTTGTCTCATTCTGGATCAACCACTTTGCCTCTGACTGCTTATGAGCATCCTTGACATTTTGTGGCAAGGTTCTTCTCTCTCCTCATTCTACAAGTTGCCACTGTCCTGCTGTCTAAAGTTCAATATCTTTTCTTGTGATGAGAACTACTTCCCTTCTCTTGTTTCTTTTTTCTTGTTAAGAAACAAGCATGGGTCTCGGTGACTCTTTTATCAGAAGAGGAAAATTGAAGTATTTAAATAAAGAAGTGTAAACTTGTCGAGAGAATGCTAAAATTAGCAGAACTGCATATCTGGAGTCAGTTGGTGTAAATTGTATTTGATCCGAATCAAGATTTTGACCCCTTGTTAACAGCTTGTTTATTTTAACTTTGGTTGTAATGTAGTTTGCATGCTGTGTGTGTATGTGTTAAATGTGTTTATCAAATGTTTTGATACAGCCAATGGGCTGTATCAATAAAACGTATTCTAGCTAAAGATGGAAGGATTCCTTCACTATTTAAAGGAATCCCAGAAGTGTACCTTGCATGACAAGCCACCACTATTACATTTTCTGTTTCTGTACAAATATGAAAAGGTACTGGAGGCCTGGATGTGAGTGTGTGTGTGTGTAGCCACCTTACTAAAGAGACAAGGAGATTTTCTTAAATAGGTCTTGGCATTGCTGAATAAATATTCATTAATATTTCAACTCTAGCAAATGTTGGGTTTCATTGGGATGAACTTCAATTGAGACATCCAGATTCAGAATTGGAATTAGCGTTTGGATATTAATCTTTCAAAATGCAAATAAGTTGGCATCTATTTTTTATTTATTGAAATATTTATGCTCCTGCCTTCTGATCCTGAAAGAGACCTCCCTGAACACAATCAAAAGTTGACTGTTTTCATTCTGGCATTATCAATTAACATTGACCAGATGTTGGCTTTTCCATTCTCATCAGGAACTGACAGTACAATTTTATGTATAGCTACTTTGAAACAAGTTCTAATCACATTCAATGTGACATACTTCCTACTAAACAGGGTTGCAGCTTATAGAAATCTGTATAATTGAGTGTAATTGAGCAGGCTATCTGTTATTAATGTTCATATTTGCTGTGAAGTATTCATCACATATCTCCTTTGATATTGTCATCTTTATCCTAGTTATAGCGAGTTTCCAGAATTTCAGAACTTAACTTTCTCCTCTTTTTTTAGTGTGCTTTCAATGTTATACAGGATGACTGTCATGTTGTAATATTTGCATTTCTTCGAAAAGACATGTTGATTCAAAATTTACTATTTTATTTGTAAATTCTCATCAATCTTCTTCCTGAAAACAAAAGTAAACTGTTTAATAATTTCTTTCTAGTCTGCAAGAAAGTTACACTCCACAAATTTATGTTTTCTGTGCAGAAAATAATTTTCTATACAAAAATACCATACGTGTTTTTCTTGTCGAATAAATCTCTACGAAAATTCTTGTCCATTGGGTTTGCCCAATGCTCAAAAAAATTTCACCTTTAATGTGAATATCTTCAAGCATACTTTCAATCCCTATTCACCACATATCTTTAAATCTACTGCTCTCCATCAGATGTCTTTTTGTTAAAAGGAATAATCAATGACCTAAATCTAATCATTAGTTTCAAGTAGAGGAGATCCATTGGATCAATGGAACATATGTAAAAATGGATTTACTGAGTTCCCATTTATTTTAGGGGGAACTGACAATTGCCTTTAAGGTCATTGACAGAATTCTTAGAGGGAGCAACAAAACTCTCTATATCTAGTCTTATCTCAATTGTATTTACCAACCTGCTTCCTTTATTCCCTAAATCAGCACATCCCATAGTTGGGAGGCAATGGGAATCAGTCCTGATTTCCAAGTTGTTCCAGTCTTTTGATTAACAGCATCATCCTTAGCAACAACAAAAAATCACCCGGCTAGTGTTATTTATGTGATTTTCTACTGGTCCAATTCGATTTCTACCAGAAATCACAAATTAAGAGAATTTTTACCACTCCTTCAAAACAATCCCAAATCTGTAATACTATGAAAAGTGAAGATTTTTTTAAGGAGACATTAGCAGTGCAGTAGAATCAAAGGTTTATACAGTTGGAAGATACCACAAGAGCCATCCAGTCCAATCCCATTTTTCTATACAACCAAAGCATTCCTGAGAAAGGGCCAGTCTCTGTTTAAAAGCCTCCAAAGAAGGAGACACCAAGGCAGTCTGTCCTACTGTAGAACAGCTTTTAATATCAGAAAGGTCTTCCTAACGTTCAGGTGGAATCTCCTTACTTGCAATTGAATTCATTGCTCTGTATCCTAGTTCCTAGAGCAGCAGAAAACAAGTTTGCTCTATCTTCAAGATGACATCCCCTCAAATATTCAAGCATGGCTATTATGTCTCCTCTTAATCTTCTCTTTCCCAGGCTAACCATATCCAGTGTCCTAAGCCACTCCTCATAGGGCATGGCTTTCCTACCTTTGGTCATTCTGTTCACCTTTCTCTGGACACTTTCCAGCTTGTCAATATCTTTCCTGAATTGTCTATATTTCTAACTTGTCCTGTATTTTTGCTCTAATCTCAACTTTTCAGATGAGAACATTTGCAGTCCAATTGATCTTGTTGACCAAGGTCTATCTACCTTTGGATAAAATGCAACTTGGATCATTTGATGCACAGAAATATCTCAGACACTCCTACTCATGCACTTGTAACTCATTGTCTGGACAAGTACAACACACTGTAGATGCAGTTTCTCTGGTTCAGAGTTTCGGCTTGGACAAAATTTTGTGTACAGTATGTGTGCACAATTTTGGACTGCAGCTCCCACAACTCCTTATCATTGGACATATTGACTGTGATGACTGAAACATCTCATGAGGGGAGAGTTCTATAGTTCTATAGATCAAATCCCCTTACCAGTACACTTCAGTCCTAATAAAAATTGGAGGAGTCCCAACACTTCACACTAAAGTAATAATAATAGCTGAGAAAGTTCCTAGTGATACATATGCCATTGTGTATAATCTGGCCTGTTCTTTGGCATACTCAAAGAGATAGGACATGTATAATGAAGCTACTGCAAGGATGAGTTCACAATGGAAAGGAATACTAGCACAACAGAGATGTATTAAAGACCTCTTAGTAAGTATGTGTGAATCTGAGTTTTAAAAGCAAATGCAAAGCAGATGCAGTGAGATCTTTAAGAGAAGCGTTGTGGATTTTGTGGCTGGTGAAAATGGCTCCCAAGTGTAGGCATTTAATAGGGCTATCATATCATGTAACACTACATTAATCATCATGGTAACAAGACTGCAAACAAACTCTCTCAAATTGGTCCAGACATCTTAGGGAATGGGCTTTAATGAAAGGAGCTACCTGCCATGCTAGCAAGTGAGAACGCTTTAGGGCCAAACTGTCTGTGATGGGAGCAGACCAGTATGTAAAAACAAGTTTGTCATCAAGGTAGTATACAGTCTGAGTATGTGATTGATGGCAAGTAATACATAGAAAACATGTGGGATGGGGCTATGACCCCTCCTTCCCTTATGCATTTCTCTGTTATAGAAATAAAAGGTAAAGGTTTCTCCTGACATTAAGTCTAGTTATGTCCAACTCTGGAGGGTGGTGCTCATCTCCATTTCTAAGCTGAACAGCCAGCATTGTCCATAGATATCTCCAAGGTCATGTGGCCAGCATGACTACATGGAGTGCCATTACCTTCCCACTGGAGCGGTACCTATTGATCTACTTACATTTGCATGTTTTCAAACTGCTAGGTTGGCAAAAGCTTGGCCTAACAGCGGGAGCTCACCCTGCTCCCTGGATTCGAACCACCAACCTTTAGGTCATCAAGTTCACACCATAAGTGCTGCCACACCAAAGAGAGTGGAGGAAGTCAGTGCTTCTTGTAGGGTCTCCTGGTATGGACTACCCTTTGACCTAAGGGACAGTAATCACATTGACTTGCGAATAAGATCAATCCAAGTTTTTTAGGTTGATTTTGGACTATTTTTTTTACTTATACATGAGTACGTAGGGTATGTTTCTCTAATTATTTTTTTCTAGGTAAGTGATAAAAAACAAAAACTCCCATCTATTGACAGAAAACACCAAAAAGTAATGATGTGATATCCATTGAAAAGTATGACAAGTTTCAAGTCTATAACAGTTTGTCAACTGCAGGGAAAATAAATTTTTAGGGACCCAACAAGGGCAGACTGGCTAAACATCTTTATTTGGAAACCTTCAAACCATTATTCTGAACTGTGCATGAACTGAATACGAAATATATAATTTCCTAAGAATTACATTCACATATTCTCTTCTTTGTTTGTAATTAGTAGGGTTTGGAGGGATGATTAGCATTTGTATTAACCAATAACTGCCAGAATTGTATACATCATTACTCTTTTTTTATTTAAAAAAACCCCCACAATTTTTACAATGGATGTCAAAATCAATGAACAAATAATAATAGGACTGAGAGAGACAAATAAGTAGGCAATGTAGGTTCGCCAGAGTGAAAACTGGACAGGCTCCCATACCTTTAATGGTGGCAGAGAAGAAGAAATTTCAGCATCTGTTCCTTGTGACTTGGTTCTACACAACCTTTAAAAAAACAGGAATTTTCATTAGTATTTCACAGTCAGGTCCTAGACCCTCAATAATTAGGACTGGTTTCCCTGTCTTTTCAATCCTGGAGATGTTGTAGAATTTTATTCCGTCTGTTTTCTTCAGCAAACTGATTTAATTTGCTCTTTCTGGGAACAATAATAAGATTGGATTGCATTTTAGATTACATGATTCTGTGATGTTTGAGATACACTATTTGGCTCAATAAACACAGACAGAAATATATGTTTTGTTGGGAACTGTGTTACAAAATGCATATTCTATAGGAAAATGAAGACAAAATGCATATTTTATACAAAACTAAGTGCAACATGCATATTTTATGGGTTAATTAACACAAAAATGAATAGGTTATGTGAAAATGTTTACAATCTAAATTTGATTTTTTAAAACTTTTTAATCACGGAAAGCAGGCTGTATGACTTTATGCATGCAAAATTGACTCAAACAGACCGATCCATGTATCAGTCTGATCCACGTATAATTATAGGGCAGGCATCAGATTCAAAACTACGTTCTCTCCCACCCCCCCAAAACCCTGAATTTCCCCTGCCATGCAGTGCATTAAATCTTTCACATCCCCTAATATTACATTGGTATCATCCTAGCCGACTCCTCCTGCATCTAATAGTTTCTTTAGTAAAACAGAAAATGCAAGTTGCATAGAACAAAGATTGCATAATACCAGAGAACCCAGACTATCATAGCATAAGAAAAGCAAGGACTGGCTGAGAGTGAAGAGATGGTGTTTTAGCCCATCAGATGTTTCAGATTAGAACCATTAAGATAATTTACCATTGACCATGCTGGCCAAGGCTGTTGAGAGCCGACATTCAAAATATCCATACATCGCACCCTGCCATGCACAATGAACTAAACTCTATGCGTTCCCAGAAAAACCAGCCCTTCTTAACTTGAAATCGTTCAAAGTCAAATATGAGTTCAAACATCGAGCCACTTATCTCAGATTAACATCTACTACATAGATTCAGCTCTGTTGTCTCATGGGCACCTGGGTTTACATAACAGATGAACAGATAAAGGATGGATCTACATTGTAAAAGTAATGCAGTTTGAAATCACTTTAACTCCCGTGGTTCCATGTTATGGAAATATAGCAAATTGAAGTTTTACAAGGTCTTTTTTCTGTCAAGTAGTGCTATAGCCTCAACAAACAACAATCCCCATGATACCATAGCATTGCACAAGGGCAGTTAAAGTGATGTCAAACTGCATTACTTCTACAGTGTAGATTCACTTGCTGCTCTGAATTTTCCAGCTTTTGTATGTGTGACCTGTTGGCTTCTGGTGACCCCATGCATTTCATAGGGCTTTCTTCTTGTTGTTTGTTATTCGTTCAGTCATTTCGAACTCTTCGTGACCTCATGGACCAGGCCACGTCAGAGCTCCCTGTCAGCCATCACCACCCCAGCTCCTTCAAGATCAAGCCAGTCACTTCAAGGATACTATCTTGCCCTTGGTTGGCTTTCGTAGGCAAAGAATACTCTAAGGTTGTTTTTCCAGTTCCTTCCTCTGAGGTACAGTCTTCAGCACCAGATATTTCTTGACAGTTTTCCAACCAAGTTCTAACCAGGACTGACCCTGAAAAGTTTTCATGATCAGACAGAAGCTTGTGACTTTATAGTATTTAGGCTTGATTCTTAACACTCTTATGGAGGCAGGGTATAAATTAGTAATAATGATTGGAGGCACTTGGGCTCAAGCATAACTGTCTGGTGTTACTATTAAGATTGTGGTTCATATTAATATTTACTGCACACACTCAGTTCTAATTTCTGATGAGTATATAACAAGGCTACATAATACTGACTAGGGAGGGAATTGTTTTCCCAATCGATTTCCTTTGTTTTAATTGAAGAGTAGGAGTGTTCATCACTCATAAGAACTCTGATTCTATTTGAGATCTGAATTCTTGATCATTTGGGACAGGGGAAGCTTCCTTATTCCAGTTTGCCAAATTGGATGAGAACTTTGGAACTCCCATGAGAAATGGGAGCCTTTGTTCGGCATAGTTCTCTTGTGCTATCATGGAATTGAATGGGAAACTAGGAACTCTCAGTGTAGCCCCCACAATAGCAAGTCCTCCTATGGCAAGAACATCATGGCATAACTTGGTTTGGATGGCCTGAGGATTTTGGAAAGGATTCCCTTTGCTTTGCAGATGTAAATTGTGGACCACTCAGAGAGCCGCTCCTATTTTGAGGTGAGGCATCGGAGATCTTACTGCTGTATGGCTCCAACTTTCATGTGTTAAGAATAGTGTTGTTTTAATTTCTCTCCATTTTCTGTACAGTTTTTATGACTTTAAAAAAGTTTTGTTTAAACTACCAGTGTAGGCAAAACATGTAGATCAGTAAGTAGGCAAGTAGATGGAGTAATCAGAGCTTGGAAAAATCACTTCTGGGTCTACACCTGCCACTGTTCATATTTGTATTTCTAGATATCTAAAGGACATCAGATTGGTTGCTTTAAAGCCATTTTAAAGTTAGTAGATGTCACCATTAAGTTGCATAAATCATCCTTTTGCAGACTGATCATTTGTGTTTCTTTTGGGCCGTTTAGTATTTAGTTTTAATTAATTCTGCATACATTATCATTTCCATATGCGATAGTGCTATAGTCTGTCATGCCTCCTCAGTTTAAGGTCTTTGATTCTGGCATCCAGACATATCTCCACTAATTGTATGAGTAATCTACAATAGCTCAGCATTAGCACCTATGGCTAAAAGGTTTTGTATATTTACTTTTGCTTTGTAGCATTTGGTACTCTAGACTGATGCAGTGTGCTGAAATCTGGAAGATGGTCAAGAGGAACAGTGGCAATCCAAGCTGCTCTAAGGATGGAAAATCAAGTCCTCACTTGGAGTAGTTACATATAGAATGGAAATTATACATTTAATACTGTCAGTTTCTTCTTTAAAGAGCATAAGAAAGTTTATTTTTCCACAAAATAAAAAAATCCATTATGTAACTCAGAATCTTTCCCATGTTGCAAATCATTTACTAATATTAACATTCTAAAAACACTTTACATTATTATGTTACTTCCACTTTGGTTACTATTTGGTGGAAAAGCTTTATAACTGAAGAGCATAAAGCTTTGAAATGTTTGTGCAAAATGTGAAAAAATAACCCACAACCCTTTAAAATACAATTTAAAGGAAATTAAAAGACACCCTGAACTTACAATGTTGTTGTGGGGAGGTTGGGGATTGGGAGGGGGATATATCTTTCTCCTGGGAGTCAGTGTTGTGTGGTATTGAATCCTCTCTAAGTCACGAAACCCATTCAGCCTCTGAGGAATGCACTGGCAAACCTCTTCTAAACAAAACTTGCCAAGAAAATCCTGTGACAGGTACATCTTTGGGTGGCCACAGATCCAAAATTACTAGAAGGCACAGAACAAACATAATATTTGGTGCGCTGTCATAATCCTGCTCTAAGGACTTCATCAGACTGAGATAGTGGGAAATGGGGAAAATTGTCTTATTTGTGTGTAGAATCATCTTCTTTGCATGGGATTCCTGTTGTAGACTGGCAAGCATCAGTGGATTTTTCTGAATAAGTCGGTAGGGGATGATGGGTTTCAAAGTGGAGAGTCTGAATTGCAGGCAGATGAGGCTGATATGTTGGATTTGTCAGTTCATTCCCAGGCAACAGGGGAAAATGAAAGTACTAGTTCCATTGAGAAAAGGCCTTGAGAAGACAAGGAGTTTTCAAGGAAGAATAGATTAGACCGAAGACCACAGGGTGTGAAAAGCTGACAAACGGGATTTTCTCAGAGGCTTCAAGATAAGGCCCAAAGATCCAGATGTGTGAGGCATGATGTCAAGGGTGGTTTGGGGGGCTTAAATTAAGTCTCTTGCTTGCAGGCTTTTTAGAGGAGATAATGTTGCTAAACGAGCAACATTATGTTTATGATCTCAAGTTCATGTATTGTCAAGATTCCTGTTTCATATTCCTGTGTAAGTCTGTGTTTCATTGGAAATTGAGGTTCCTGTTTTCATGTTCATGGATATACCTTTGGATTAATGCTATGTTTTTGGATTTCCTTGGTGTTATGCCTGGCATTTTTGAATTGCTGCTATTGAACTCTGCCTTCTTTTGAGAATGGCATTTTATATATTACTGACTCTTTTGGATTTGCCATTTCCCTCTTTTATATCCTTTCTTTCATAAACATTATTTTATGGGATTATTGGACTCTGGTGTGGTGTTGGGTGAAAAGGTGTTCCAGGGCTAGAGTGCAACAATTCCATCTTTAAAGAAGATGGAGAATTCGGACTTACCCCTACCACACAGAATCACCTCCTCCCACCTCTAACTCAGCCATGCATAGAGGAGACACAAGACATTGTTCTTAAGGCAGACACCCCTTCTCTGGTCTCTACTCCTTCCCCTCCCAGTCTCAATACTCTCAATCATGGAAGTCTGGAACCTACTAAGCATTAGAACTTACTTTAGTTGGTTTCAGAAAAGGAAATACAAAGTTTAAAAGGTAGCAGTAGTGCAACTTTGAAAGCGAAGATTACTATGAAGGAGATATGACAGGAAAAAGAAAGTGGTGCTATTGTAAAATTGGGGTATTCCTAATGTTTAATTTATTGAAGAGGAATTATCATAACAGACGCATGAAGCAGGATTTTGATAGAGAAATGTCAATGCTTGGTAGGAGACTGCCCATAGGAATACCCACTACTCCACATTAACATGGGCAAATTAGCTATATCTCATCCCACATGTTTTCCCCTGCTTTCTCCCATTTCCATATGAATCATAAGCTCAGGAATGGGCTCCGCGATGCTTGGTCAGAGAACTATTTTAGAAGTGATTAAAAACAGGGAAGGATTGCATGTGATGAAGTCCTACGGCATAATGACTAACTATTTTGTTACTTCAGAGCTCTGTTTCACCCATACATCTCTTCTCCCTTTTCAACCTCTGGCCGATTCCTCCTTACTATGAAAGGGATTCACTTGATTGTCAAAGAACATGGCATCCATGGCCAATATTATGGTGGTCTGAGCATGAAATTGATAAAATCCCAGCCTCCCCAGAGGATTCATTTGGCAAAATTATGAAATGCTGAAGTGTTTTGATTATTTTCAACTACAGTATCCCTATGGAGTCAATTGGTAAATAGTGATTTAATGACAATTAAGCAAATCCCATTAATTTAGTAGTTTACTGTCGCTGGGATTACTAATAAGGTGTGCAGCTGTGAAAAGTCACACCAAGATAACCCCAAATGAAAGCTAAACAGCCATATCAGTCAGTCTGGAGGAAAGCTTTTCCGTCGATCTTCCTACAGAATTGCCAGTGAAATCCCCAGCTGAAAGAATGAAAATATTGCTTGTTATGAAGCTGGAAAAAGAGTCTCACTTCTTTCATTTTTAAACAGTTGGCACATACTATTTGGAGAGAGCTGTCCAGCCTTAGTCCTGGGAATTTCAGTGCCCCAGGCAAATTGGTGGGGGAGAAGAACAAAAAAAAAAAAGACCCACCATGTTTTCTAGCCATTTTACATTTTCATGCTAGAGGAAAAGAATCAGTTTGTCATTTAACCATCCAGATGCTTAATTGACTTCTGCGCTTTTCACATGGTACCCAGAGGCAAGGAGAAATGCATCGCTGGGTTTGAGTTTCAGCTGTCCTGTTTGTTGCAATCCAACAGGAAGGAGGAGTTAAAGAAAAACAAAACTTGGCATGTACTAGTTTAACACAAAAGCAAAAAAGCTCCTATATCTATGGGATCAAGGAAAGGTTCCACTGAAAATAATAGCAAACAGGTTTCATCTCTTGTTCTTGTTTGCCTTCAAATTGTTTTGACTTATGGAAACTGTATCATAGCATTTTCATTATTTGGGGGAGGTTTGGCATTGCCTTCCACTAAAGTTTAGAAAGTAAAATTTGTCCAAGGTGTCCCAATGGATTTTCATGGCTGATTGGAGATTCAGGCACTGATCTCTCAGTGTCCTAGTCCAAGATTCAAATCACTATGCCACACTAACTTGTTAAGCCTATAATTGCTTGGATTAGTTCTCGTATCACACACCTGCAACTGTGATGCAAAAACTAGCTGTGAGTTGGCAGGGACGCAGAAAGACTACCTACTTTGCTTCCTCGCCCCACTTTCAAGGAGTGAGTCTTGTTTTGTGGAGTGAAGTTGTCATGTTTACTATTTCTGTCACATTCATTTGGCCTTGGTATTCCTCCCCTGGACACTGATAGGAGTGTGGAGGAGTGCTATGTTTGTGAGAATCATGTGAAACAGGGCATGAGAATATTATCTATTTGGGCAGTATGCTACACTGAATCCCTCCCACTTTGTCACTCGCTAAAGAGTGTGAAAACATAATCAAAAGCAGCATCTTTTCTCTTTACCTGTGGTATATGACTGGTGGTGCATATATGAACACATAAAAAAGAGCCTGGGATGGAGATTTAAAAAACTTATTATGTAGTCTAGTGCTTGATTCCTGAAGTGACAAAGCAGGTGCCAAGAAGAAGCCCACAAGCAGGGCATGAGGGTAACTTCCCCCTACGGCCCAAATTCATCCAAAATGTGAGGATACTACCTCTGAAGCCACTCTGACCTTTCTCCTCCCTGAACATAACTTGGAAAGGAATCCTGGGATTTGTAATTTGGTCAAAGGCAATGAAGGATCTCTTTGCCTGAGAAGTCTAATGGCCCCTTCTGTTAAATGCCCATCAAACCCCAGGATTCTATTTTTTTTTTATTAAAAAAACCCAACCCTGGTAGTTAAAGTATAGTGCAAAAAGGGATTCCACATGTTGTGTACATAAATACTTACCTGCTTAGGTGATGAGGATGAAGTAAATGAATAAAAAACAGGGGCCAGGTCCTGAGATCTAGAAATACATCAACAAAGTGAAGGGACATCTCTTAACTCCTTATAGAGATAAGGGCAGAGAGAGCAGAACTTGGGAGTTGCTGACAAGACAAATAGATAATATATACAGTTAGTCCTCTACATGTATTACTGTTAGGGCTACATGGCCACTGCAGAAGTAGAAAAAAATGAATTAAAAATACTACTTTTTCTCTGAGAGAATACTTTCTAGGTTTACCACTGAAATTATATAGTCAAGTTTTGTCAGACATTGGCCACAGAGTTATAGCAGAAAGCCTGAAGATTTCTAAGACCTCATCACATTGATGAATCCCAGCATTCCAATATACCAGCCTCTGTGGCAAATTGGGGGTCAGCGGAGCAATCCCAGTGCTGCCAGCGGACACTTCTCCATCACATGTGGGGAAGCGTCTCCACATGGCTTTCCATCACGCTAGCCTTGTTCTTCCACATAGAAAACGGGGAGGATCCTGTGTTGGCAGTGCAACATCCTCTGATGCTTCTGCCCCAGTTGACCCAAGGAGTCCTGCTGGAAATGAGGCTACATCATGTGATGGGCAGCGAGTGGCTCCGTGGATCAACTGGAGTGGAAGCATCCTAAGACACTGGATTTCCATTGTGTGATGAGGTCCTTAGAGAGATGTTATCTATAGGAATCTCTTAGTCCTTCAGCATAATTCTATGGCCAACTTCTAACAGAAATTGGCTATATAGAAGTTGACACTCAAGTCGTACTGGGGAACCTAGAGAATTTAATATGCAAATAATCAAATCTGCAAAGATCACAAATGTGGGGAGCTAACTATAATGAAAGGGAGTAGTCATCCTTATTTGAGATCCAGAGAGCATCACTCTACCCCATTACTTGAGAGTTTTACCATAGCATTGCATTTTTTTCGTCCCATAAGTAATTTTCCAGGTACATGGTAGGTGAGCCTGAAGAAGAAGATTAATATCGCAATGGTTCTTTACAGACTTTTGGTGCCATGGGCAAGAGTTTATGCTCTTGTCTGCCAATAATTCTCCTTTTCCCCCCGAGGAGATTTTTTTAAAAATCAGAGACAAGGATCTACCAGTGGAAGAACAACAATTGACATTCAAACAGAAACCTGGCAGATTATTGCAGTTTCTGTAAAAAAAATATCCTGTCACTTTTCATGATGCATTTATACTGTTTCAATAAGTGACAAGGTGGGATGGATTTGGACAAGTCTGCTGCCCAAAGGATAACAACACCCCTGCTTTACCTGAATCACATGTCAAGGTGCCACATCCACAGTGCTATCAATGTATTTTGGGGGAGATTATTAAGGATAGGAGAGTCTAATGAAAAACAATAAGCACAACAGTTTTATTCTTCCAACAATCTACATATACTGCTTGGAACTGGCATGTAAAAGCCTATTTCTCCTGGGACTGAAGGTTTCATATAAAGCAGTGGTTCTCAACCTGTGGGTCCCCAGATGTTTTGGCCTTCAACTCCCAAAAATCCTAAAAGCTGGTAAACTGGCTGGAATTTCTGGGAGTTGTAGGCCAAAACATTTGGGGACCCACAGGTTGAGAACCACTGCAAACAAACTTTCTGAAGTTTTATCTAATTTGGTGTTAACATTATAGGCCAGGAATAGGAATCAAATGGCTCTCAATGTGTTTAAGGACTATAACTTTCAGTATCTTCTACCCATGGCTAATTAGTTTGGAATCTTGGAGAAGCAGTTCAAAAACCCCTGGACATCCCCATTAGAGACAATGTAATCTCATCATTAAAATTAATTGATCATGTATAAATTACTTTTGTTTTCCTCTTTATTTTGGGAAAGAAGGTCTTTTGGTGAAAAATCCACCAGAAAGACTTTGATTTCAATGCAGTAAGACCCATCAATGGAATACAAAACCATCTTGCCCAGTGTAAATTTGGACTGGTAACATCAGTTACATGAGTTGTAGGGAAATGATAAAGTTTCAGGTTGTTTGAAAATATTAATTTATTCTAGCTATTAGTCCAATGAGTTTGCCCTGATAATATTCAATGGTTTTCTTTTGGGAAAAATGACAAATAAAAGAAAGGAAAATGGCGATACACAAACAACAAAAGTTCTGATAGGAGAGATGTTACTACTTATAATTTCAGTTTTAGGTACATATATCTTGCATCAAATGCTTATAAAATGTCTCAATTTTACACATATCTATTAACCAAAGTAAACCTACGCAAGTATGAAGTATCACCTACAGTACAACTTAGAACGGCAAGGATTCCCAAGCATGGAATGGACCATGCTTGTTTTCCCAATGAATACATTTTTATGCTTTCTAATCTTGTGAATGCTTCAATGAATGTTTAGACCTTAGGCTCATCCATGTTGAGAAGACACACTTTTTCTTCTTTGGATATAGTTCAAATAATAGTTTCTTCCACTTTACAATATATAACAAAGCAGTTAAAAGATCTCAGTGCATGTCTGAGAGAAGCCTTACAGGTTGTATATCCCTTATCCAAAATGCCTGTTACCTGAAGTTTTTTGGATTTTAGGTATCTTTCAGATATTGGATTACCTGTATCTATGTATTTACATATACATATATACATAAATAATAAGAGATCTGGGGGAATTCATTTATGCTTCATATACATCTTAAATGCATAACCTGAAGATAATTTTATATCAAGAATTGTAATAATTTTGTGCTTGAAACAAAGCTTGTGGAAACTGAAACATCAGGAAGCAAATGTGTTAGTTTCTCAGCCACACAGGTAGACAATTTAAGAGTTGGAGGATTTTGGACTTTTGAATTCTGGATAAAGGATGCTCAATGTGTACCAGCAAAAGTTTGGGACAAATCTGTTCCCAGTGCAGACTCATATGCACTATAAGGCGATAGGAAATGATCTCCCCCTTGCGGCTGCCATGGAATCAGCAAGCTTTACATTGAAACTGGAAACTGCCCAGACAGATGACTGTTACTTAGAAGTGAACTGGAAATACAGTGATAAGTTATGAAATGATAATATCCACTTCTATTTCTTCATTAGGTATGAATCAGGAAAGACCATTAATGACTTCAGTTGATGCTTAAACACAGTCATGAGCAAAAGCCCAAGAAGTCAGACACATTGTGGGTGAGGGAGCCTCAGAGCTGGGAATTGCCTGGAAGCAGGCATGTAGCCAGGGGGGGCTAAGGGGGCTTTAGCACCCTCCCCCGAAATTCTCAGGGTGGTCCACAAAAAGGCCTTACTGGTACATTATTTAAACTGTTATGTTTATTCATATCATGATCTGATCACCATGCTCATTATATCCCACATTAATGGGGTTATTGGGATAACAATACAAAAGGTTTGCTAGGGTAGACCCTCTTCCACCCAGTCTCAGCCCCCCGAACCAAACTCAGCCCCCCCCCCCGAATCAAAATCCTGGCTACGGCCCTGCCTGGAAGCTTGTCTCAGCTTCATGAACTCAATAGGGCTCTACAGTCTTCGGTGGAGGCCTTATCTATGCCACGTTTCACTAGGTCTTGTGTTTGGAAATCTGGTGGGTGGAAGAACAAAAAGTGGTTTTAGAGAAGGAAAGCAACATTTTTACAATTACTATGTGTGGTCTGCCCCCAAAGTAATGAGATTTTTAAAATTTTAACATGCATGCAATTTTGTTTATGCCCTTCAAAATGGGCTCCTTGTGATCAAATACATTGCTGCCATTTTTCATAGCAGTGGAGGAAGTCTTCATCTGAAATGTTGCTCGAAGCCCTCATTGTGGCTGCCAGGACATTTGCATCTATGCTGAAATGATGTCCTCTGAGGCGAGTTTTGAGTTTGTGGGGTGGGGGAAAGTCAGGGCTGTATGGCGGGTAGTTACAAAGGTGTGATATATTTTTGGCTATTTTTCAGTTAGTTTTATAAGTCATATTGAGATTGTTTTATTCATTGTTTTTGACCTGATTTGTCGTTGACTGTTTTTGACAGTGTTGTGAATCAGCCTGGGTTTGTGCCTCAGGATGTTGGTTCTACTGTACAAAATGATGCTGTTTCTGATGATGCTCTTTCTGATGTGCCTGTGCAAACTAAGGCTTCTGGGATGCAAATGGAAGTGATTTGGTTTATGATTTTTCCACTGTTGAGGATTCCTTCTCTGACCCTGAATGCGGTTCTCATGAGAATTCTCTTGTTAGGCAAAGGGATGAGGACAGTGATCTACCACCTGGGAATGTTAACAAGCCAGATAAAGAGTTGGAGATTATTAGGTAGCTGGATGTCAGCCAGAGCAGACAGATAGCTCAAGGTTTACGTCAAAGTGTGAGGATTCGGCAATTAAAAACAAAAACTGATCTGAAATGAAACCAATTCAAATCTATATTTAAGTTTTGAGTTTCATGCCAAGCCCCAGATCAGGCAATGTTTAGCTTCAAGTACCAAGTGCCTATGCCTTGTTCCTGTGGATCTCTAATTTCTTGTTCCTTGGATTTCTAGTCTTATGGATTAATGGACCTTGTTTGAACTGCCTTGCAATTGTTGGATTCATGCTTTGGATTTATACTGCTTTGGACTGCTTTTTGCCATTGGCGGATGTTTCATGATTTTGTATTGTTACTGACTTTGCATTATTGGAACTTTCTCTCTCTTTTACAACAACCTATGTACTGGAACTTTACTTTGCTTCAATAAAAGGAATCGGATTCCACTCTCATTGTGTGGTGTGTGTAAGCAGGGGGCTTCTTTCAGGCTGGAGTGCAACAGGTGTTGAATGTTTGCCATTTTTGTTACTCATTGGAAACCACCCTGAGTCCCTTTGGGGAATCAGGGCAGGCTAAAAAGAAAGTATGTTGTTGTTGTTGATGATGAAGATGATGATATTGTTGTTATCAACCGAGTAAGCTCAAACAATGTGCCTGGGTTCCCCTCCACCTGCCTCAGCCCCCACTTTTTTTCCCTGGCCCTTCTGTGGTGCACAAAAAAACTGATTCTTGTTACTTTTGGAACAGACCACATAAACACAGATTTTTCCACAACTGAAATTGGGATGAGAAAGATTTGCTGTTGAATCCCTTCCAACTTCCCCCTCCACCAAAGCTACCCATTTCAGATTTCTCATACTAAAGAGCAAAGTACTGTGTTCACTTTTATTCCCATTCTTTAACAGATGACTTGGTACTCTGATAAGACAGTTTCTCATTTTGCCTGTCTAACAGGATATTGCTTTTTCTGTTCTCAAACCGATTCCCTTGTGGCCTGCAAAGAGATATATCAATATTTTAAATGGGGAGGGGGGTGTAGTTTATGGCTGATGCTATGATTGTGACTATCTGCCATGCTACCTTGTTTTGGAGAAGAGGGAATAACAGAAGCACGATGTTTTTTCTCACTCTTTGATTAATTTCAAGATGTAGATGGCAGGCATACTCATGGCTGAATTGCTTCCATGGATTTGGAACATCAGTAGCATAAATCTCCACAAGGTTGATTTGCGTCCAGGATTTAGCATGCTACATTTTGGACAAAGTCTTTGACTTTGGAAAAATTGGAGAAAAGAAGCTTCAGTTTTGGAAGCTTTTCGAATGCAATGGTTTATGACTCTCTCTTTCAAAGCCCAGATGCTTTGTTTCAATGAATATGGTTATCACCAGCGCTTCCAAGTGTTTCTAAGAAAACAGCATGCTGCACGCTCAGCAAAACCACACAGTTCCAGAGCTTAGAAGTAAGTAGTTACAAATGAAACAGAATTAGAAATAATTACCTATTTTCTCTGGTAAGAAAGATATAACTACATTACATTACACCGACAGCTTCATTAGAATGTCACTCTATTTCACAGTATTCAAAGAAACAGCTGCGCCAATTTTGGCATAAAAAGACTTCAAGGAATGCACTAGTAGCTTTGGGACTAATTGGGAGGAAAAAATGAAGTGGGATGCACCCATTAGGTTTTCTTGACATGTTTTTTTCAGACGGGGGTTGTTCAGAAGGGGTTTCAGTCAGAGTTTGCCCTTGACTTCATCTGAAACAGAGAGAATGTGACTTACCCAAGGCCTTTCAGTGAGTTTCTATGGCTGAGTGGGCATTCAAACCTTGTTCTCCAGAGCTGTAGTCCAACACTCAAACACTACACCAAGCTGACTCTCTCTTTGCAGTATTACTGTCATATTTTTGCTACCTATATTGTATGACTTCTTCACCTGCAGAACCAGTACCTGAAGTTTCATTCATCCACATATTAACAAAATATTTTTTCTATAGGCATTTTCTAAGTACTCCAGCACAACTCTGTGGTATTCGTGGGTTGGATGTCCTCCATTTCAATAGGGTTTGCTAGTATCTGCAGTTTCAAAAGTCTGGGAATGCATTTCCCATGGATATAGGGATTGTACTGTAGTTTCTCTATGTGACTGCAGAAAATGGTTTCACATGCTGGTTCATCTTGTCTTGGGCCACTGCCTCATGCTTGGTTGTGGTGTTGAGGTGATGATAAGATTGATGGGATGGAGAATGTTTTGTACCATTGGTATCATTGACTGATAGCATTCAAATTTTCTCAAAAGGTAGCTATAACAGAAACCTGTTAGAAAACAGAAATAGCTGCTTTAAAGAAGCCAGCGGAAGCAAATGAGCAGTGCTAGTCATGAGTAGCTCAATGACTGGTGTTGTGGTGAAGGTTAGAGATTAGTGTCCTCATTCCATTTCCCTTCCTTCTGTCCCCTTCATGACAATGCATGTCCACAAACTGCTCATGCAACAAAAGAATTGTTGACTTCATTAGTTGGGATGTTTTAAGCCACCCTTCTCACAGCCCCGATCTCACACCCAGCACCTATCATCTGTTCACTAAATTGAAGGAACACCTGGGAGGAAAACACTTTTCCGACAATGAGGTGAAAATCAAAGTGACAAACTGGCTGAAAAAGGCAGAGGGAGATTTCTATGACACAGGCATCAAAAAACCCGTTGCACAGATGACAACATGTAGTGCACTGAATGGTGATTATGTGGAAAAATAATGTAATACCTATTCTATAATCCATGTACATTTTATTAAAATGTATTAATTCCTTGTATTAAAAAAATCTTGCAACCTTACTTTCCGGATACCCCTCCCATTTTGGGGGCAAAAGCAAGTAACTAAACTCTTCATTGACCTTGCTGAAGAACAATGAAGGTCAGAGCTGATATCTTCAATGCTACAGTTTTACCGGCAATGTTATATGCATCTGAAACATGGGCAACAACAAAGTTAGAAGGGGAAAAACTGGTGGTGACTAAGAGAGCAATGGAAAGAAGGATGTGTGGCATGACAATAAGACAGTGTTTCCCAACCAGTGTGCCGTGGCACACTAGTGTGCCATGAGCAATTATCAGATGTGCCGTGGGAAATTGGAACCTCCAATACCCTTTCTTCCCCCTCCTGCCAAACACTTTTTCTTCTCCACTTGGGCTCCCTACTTCCCAGCCTCGCTCTGCTTGCTTTGCTTCACTTTGCTCATGCTGCCGCTTCTGCGGGAGGGGGCAGGCAGGAAGACGTGACCTGTGCAGACGCTACTGCGCAGACTCGCCCCACATCTTTCTCCCTCCCCTCCACAGTGCTCTCTGGATATAGGTGAACTATAACTCCAAAACTCAAGGTCAATGCCCACCAAACTCTTATAGTATTTTCTCTTGGTTATGGTAGTTCTGTGTGGGAAGTTTGATTCCATTCCATCATTGGTGAAGTTAAGAATGTTCTTTGATTGCGGGTGAACTATAACTCCCAGCTGTTGAGTAAGACATTCGTGTGTGTCTTTCTGCCATTCCTGCCAGGATATCTATGTTGTGTTTATCGAAACAGGCCCAGGTTTCACACTGAGTGTATAAATACATCAAAAAACATATTAACTATATGTATTACTGTGTTAGAGTGTCATTTTGTGTCATTTTGGTTGGTGGTGTGCCCCAGGATTTTGTAAATGTAAAAAATGTGCCGTGGCTCAAAAAAGGTTGGGAAACACTGCAATAAGAGATAAAATCAGCAATAAAGAGCTGCATCAAAGAACCAGGGTATGTGACAAGGTCAATGAAATTTATGACACAAAAAGAAGATGTACAGGGCTTACAGCATGAACAAAATAAGACCGATGGACATGGCAACTAAGGAACTGGATACTAAGAAACCACAAGCGGCCCTTGGACTGACCTCGCATTTGATGGGACAAACCAATGGTTAAGCTATTCAGTCAGAAATGGGAAAAAAGCACAGTATTGTATATTTTGGCAAATTTTGGTAGATTTGCATGAAGCCCATGGGAATGGATCAATGACAAATCGGATAGGACAGTAAACTAGGGGTGCTCATTAGGTAGATCGTGATCTACTGGTAGATCGCATAGGGCGTCCTGGTAGATTGCAGGGAGGGCGGGAGGAAGGCTCAGTCCCGCCCCGCAGGCTCCCGAAGCAGCCCAGGTGCAGAAGGATGTTGGACTGGATGGCCCGTGGAGGTCTCCTCCTATTCTAGGAACCCATTGTTGTTGTTATTATTATTATTATTATTATCAGAGGCTGAATGGCTATCTGTGAGGAATGCTATGATTGTGTTTTTCCCTTATGGCAGAAGGAGGTTGGACTGGATGGCCCTTGGAGATCTCCTTCTCTAGGAACCTGTTGTTGTTGTTGTTACTATTAGTAGTAGTAGCAGCAGAGGCTGAATGAATATTATCATCATTATTAATATGAATAAATTCAGGGGCTTATTATACTCACATTTAGTTGAATTCAGTCTTAAAATATATTATATGGCTCTCACTGAAATAAATTTCCAAATATTTTGCTTTCATGGCTCTCTGAGTAGTAGGAAGGTAGATCATTTTGACTTGGTTGTTTTATAAGTAGCTCGCATGCTGAAAAAGTGGGAGAACCCCTGCTCTAAACTCTATGTTATTCCAGAAGGTCTCCATCATGGAGTATGTTAAGTAGAAGAAGATGCTACAGTGTGTATGAATATATGTTGTATATGAATGCTCTTATACATTAAAAGAAGAACAACTAACAATCAGGGAGAAAATTAGGCCATATATACCCATATATTTTCAATCAATAAATAAAACTGTCACGTCCCTGAAAGGCTTTCCCAACTACCATGCTTTTCTTAATCTTAATGCCTTATGAGTCAGTGATAATACCTTGTTGTCTTGTATTTGTGAGTACATGTGTGCGCTTTAGAAAAAGGATGGATTACTATATTTAAAAAATAACAACTGAAGTGTCATTTTAATATGTATTCATTTATTATCCCTACTGTCCTAATTTCTCATTATGTCAAACTGTGTTTACTGAATGAAGGATTTAGAGAATGAGTGAATGGATGAATTAGTCTATTTCCAGTTTGAATTGCTTTCTGTTGTTGTTCTGTCACATTTCTCCATTTATCCATGATTATTATTTTTCTACTGAGCAAACAAAATAATTTATAAAATATATGTTTTAAAGATGGTTTAACCTCAAAATATGAGTTTCTGCCTACAATCTGATTTGCCTTTTAAATTGGGAACTGCATCAAAACATTTGGAATGTAAAACTACTGGAAACCAACTAAAATCCAGTATAAAAATTAGTCAAAGACATGCCAGTCAGAGCAGCTCATAACACTATCAACAAAGACATCTTCATGGAATTCCTCAAGCGTTCCTAATTGAGCGGTAATTGTTAAATGACTTCGCATTGTATTCATTTGAACACAGAGGCTGTAATTGTTATTGATTGTTGGCTTTTTTTTTACTATTCTTGTTTAGTTAGTTTGTGGTGCTGAATGCAACTTTACTGTGGAAAAGGAATATATGAATACAGTGACTGGATGGAGAGATGCCATGATATGTTCATAGGATTGTTATCGTCCAGTTTGTGTAGCCTGAAGCTCTTTCAGATATTTTGAACTTTAATTCTCATACACATCTGCTAGCATGGTTGGTGTCCAAAAATGATGAGAACCATCATCCTAAACATCCAATAGATAATAGTTGAGCAAAGGCTATTAAAGCTAATTTCTAAATAAAAAGGAATAGCCACTGACCAGACTGTAAACTGAACTGGGTGTTTAAAGACCTGGGAAATGTCTGATGCTGGGATATCCAAAAGACTGAAGTTCAGAAATGACTTCTAGTTCCCCCACTCTGCTTCAAAAGCAGGAAAACAACTCCCAGCTGAGCAGTATTGATAGCTTCCCTTTCCCCGTCACATAATGAGTTTTAAATAAAGGCTCAGCCAGGTACAGGCTCAGAAAGGATTCCAATCCCACAAAGATAATGAATTCCTCCACAAAAGAAATCCCAAAACCCATCAAGGATTGCTGTTGATTACTATTGATTACTATCTATTGTTTAATCAAGGAGTCTTCCTATTCCCAGCCCTGATAACAATTAGCAAACCTTGTTTCTCCTGAAACAATCACTTCCTTTGTTAATGAGCTCCCATGAGAGGAAAGAGGTTGCACAGATACAGAAAGCAGACTCACAAATTTTTCCAATGAAAGGCTTTGTGAAGTTTCCCGCCACACTATACACCAATTGCAAAAAGCAAACCTTACAACAATGTATTCTGAACCAATAAGACCCTGATTCATAGTTTGTACCAATCATAGCCATGTTTGTTCAAATATCAAGAAAATGTCAATGTCTGTAAACATGAAGCATGACAGATACGGGAGAATTCCCCTGACATCCTTTCTTGGCCAACAGGAGAAATAAAATGATCTTTGGATCTGCCCTCCACCCTGTGAGTCTTCACTGGAATATATTGGAGGTTGGTACATCAGGTAAACCCTGAGATTTTGGACAACACTGTGACCTACAGTACATGTTGGGCTAGGTCACAGGCAGGCATGTAGCCGGGGGGGGGGCTTGAGGGGCTTCAGCCCCTTCCCCCGAAATTATCAGGGTGGTCGCGAGAAGGCCTTACTGGTACATTATTTAAACTGTTATGTTTATTCATATCATGATCTGATCACCATGCTCAGTATATCCCATATGCACGGGGGTATTGGGATAACAATACAAAAGGTTTGCTAGGGTAGACCCTCTCTCACTCAGTCTCAGCCCCCCCCCCCCTGAATCAAACTCAGCCCCTCCCGAATCAAAATCCTGGCTACAGCCCTGGTCACAGGGGAAAAATCTCACAACAAAGCACCAAATTTCAGTTCACTACATTTAGACAAACATGCCTTTTAATGTCACACTATAATTTTGCACACTTTTGAGCTCATGAGAAATGGAGACTGTCCAGCACAACTGTTACTTCTCCAAAACCAGAAGGGATAGGATCTTAGCATCATGAGTTAGCATGATTAGAACTGGAAATGTTTGGCTCTGTCTGCAGTAGCCACCCCATCAGAATAGTAGTCTGGCCTCAAGAAACTACAACTGCCATGATTAATTGGTTTGCATTATAGCAAAATCCATTATGGAATCTACTGCTGCCAGTTCTGTCCCCTGCTTCCTCATTCTAAGGGATGATGGCATCCTTGTGACATCTGACTCCCTTGGCTCAGTGAAAGCTCCGACCAGCTAAGTGGGATGTATGCTCCTTGAAATTGACAGAGGAATTTGGATAAATATATATGAGCGTGAGAGAGATAATACTGTGTTGTTTTTCAAAAGTGATGAATGATGATGACAGAAATTAAGGTGAAGAAGTACCTTTTCTATATATACAATGCATATACAGTACATAGCTTTGCATGACAGTGCTTTGAAGGAAAAATGCATATTATGTCATGTATTATTTCCCATACGAAGTGTGCTAGTGTGGAGAAGAAAATGCAGAAAAAGCATTTGATGACTTGTCAGAGCAGACAAAAGCACTTGATCTACTGAAAAGCTATGGGACAAATGTTTTGTATGTACATCTCTGCTTCTCCTACTAATACTGCTTTGTTGTTGTTATGTGCCATCAGGTTGACTCCAACTTATGGAGTCTTTACTTTTGCTAGACCCTAGATTATGTGCTTTCAAGTCATATCTGATTTACGATGCCCCTAAAGTGAACTTCTCTCTGAGGCTGAGAAAGTGTGGCTTGCCCAAGGTCACCCAGTTAGTTTTATGGCTGAGCAGGAATACCAATCCTAGTCTCTACAGTCAAGCAACTACACTATGCTGGTTATCACTTTTACTATTCCTAGCAATATTACTATGAGTGGATCTGTTGGGGAGGCCCTTCTCTTGGTCCTACCACTGTATAGGTATGGTTGGTGGGAATGAGAGAGGGGGCCTTCTCGGTGGTGGCTCCCCGGCTCTGGAATGCCCTCCCTAGAAAAATGAGATTAGCCCCGAATCTCTAAACCTTCCATTCAAGCCTAAAAACATGACTATTTACACAAGCCTTTGTCCTGGAGTAATGTACTATGGTCTTGTGATGATGCTGTCCATTGTTATTCGACACTTTAGCTTGTATTTGAAGAATCACTATGTTTAAGATTTTTTTTTAATTTTTAATTTTATGGATTGACGTTGTCTATTGCTTGTATTCAGTCAAATTGTATATTGTTTTGATGATATGTAATTCTATTTTATGTGTGGCACCTTGAGTGCTTTGTTAGCTGCCCTGAATCCCTTTGGGGAGATGGTGGTGGGATAGAAATAAAGATTATTATTATTATTATCTCTCATTATGATTATAACTGCTAGTAGTGACCGTATTGTTCTTACTCTCCCCTTTCCCTTCTGGCAGCTGTGGTGAGTATAAAAACCAGAGCACATCTCTTTGCAGCCTCCCTTAAGGCTGTTCATTAGTTCTGAAAATGAGGGGCTGTTCTGTATTTCTGTCCCAGGCAGCAATCACACACATAAGGAGAAGTCCTTCAGTGTCCCCTCTCTGTGCAGCCATCTGCTGCTGCTGTGCTGTACTCTCATCTTTGTGTGTGTGTGTGTGTGTGTGTGTGTGTGTTCCCCTGTTGCCTAAAAGGCTCATAACTGCTGTGCTGATTTTTTTAAATTGTCTTCATTTTTGACAGGAAAGCAAGTTTGTGCTGTGATGGATTCAGAAAACCCCTCAAATCCCTCTCCCATTTAGCACTTTCATAATGTGTCTCTCATTGGGTGTATTCACTTTCCCAAGATGTTGCCACTTCTATTCCACTTTTTTGGTTTGCATTTTCTACTTCACTTTGGTGTAATTGCAGCCAATCAGAATTCATGCAGCCGACAGGATAAAGCCAATTAGATGTGAGCGGTGTTGCTGGAAGAGTTTGAGAATACTGTGTACTGGTAAAAAGACAAATCAATGGATCCTAAAGCAAATCTGAACTCTCCCTATTAGCCATTATAACTAAACAGGGGCTGTTGTACTTTGGCTATATTATGAGAAGACATTAATCAGGTGGAACGGTAGCAAGGAAAAAGAAAGACCACATCACAAGTGGATAGATTCAATTGAAAGAAGCCACAGACCTGGATCTGCATGAACTGAACAGGGCTGTTGATGACAGAAAAACTTGGAGGCTTCTCATTAATAGAGTTGCCATAAGTTTAAGCTGACTCGATGGCATTTAATAACAAGTAGTGTTTGCATCAATAAATTAAAAACAATTGCTCCAACATGAGGAACAAGGAAACATGTCCTCATTGGAAGAAGAATAAGATACGCAATTTATTGGAAGACATTTGGTCTTCTCAATTTTTTATCACATGCATGCCTAGTTGGGGCAGAATGAGACTGGTATGTTTATTCAGGTGTATCTCCAAACATGCAGCTCACTGATGGTCTACAGTGTGGAGGAATTATATCCAGATATGTGCCAAGAACAGAGCTTAGGAAACTTTACTTCTTTGAGTATCATGATAACCATGCTTTGTGGGGTACTCTGGAAGCTGTTATCCAGAAAAGGCATTTTTCCAAGTTGGAAGTCTCCAGAAATGCATGTTATTGTATGTGTATTACAAGTGTGTTACAACTACACTTAGCACTAAAGAGTCAAGAACAGTCAGAGTGGGCAGTACTATAGGTTGAGCATCCATCATTCAGAAATCCAAAATCTGAATTTCTATAAAATCCAGAATTGTCCACATGGGTGGCTGAAATAAGGATACTCTTGCTTTATGACAATTCAATGCACATGAACTGTTTTCATGCACAAAATTGTTCCAAATATTGTATAAAATTTCCTTTTGGGGGCTGTGTATAAGCTATACATGAAACATTAATTAATTCTATGTTTAGGCTTGGGTCCCATCTGTAAGATATCTCAGATATGTAAATATATATAAATACAGGCATTCCAAAATCAGGGGGGGAAATCCAAGATTTCCAACCCCAAGCATTTTGGATAAGGGATAACCCAACTTTGTTTGAGTGACTCAAAATGTTCTCCATCTGGTCTACCTATCTTGACCCTTCTGTGATACAACTGATACTCTTAGGTATGCTTTTTTCACCTCTTCTCTTTCTGTCAGTTCTCTCGCAGCTCTTTCCAATGACAGCACATTAAACTAGCACCCTGAGTATCTTTCCTATCCTAGGATGGTGTTCCTATAATAAAGTTTTTAATTTGTTTTTGTAAGCCATTGGTGTCTTTCCTGTAAATGAGAATCTCCATGCGCTCTCTATCAATGTGTACACTCAAAAGTGCCTGCAATTCCACATCTCCATTCAAGTTGGAAAAATCAACAGTGCAGGACTGGACTTGGGTGGAAAAGTGTCACCCAACACTATATTCAGCAATAGGGACATATTTCTCAGCCTCCTCAACATATTGCCATTTTACACCCTTTCAAAAACTTAGGGGGAGGGGGTTAAAATTTCCATCCTTCAATATGGTAGTGTTCCTTTGATCACTCGTAGAACTATTTCTATCATGGACCAAGCCATGGCATTTTGCTGCCTGAGGCAGTACACCAGAAAGCTTGCTCTCTCTCCCTCCAAATTAAGTATAATATCCACAGCCAGCCACATTACTTTGACACATGAGACACAAGACCCCAGGCAATATATGAAAAGATAAATGTAAATAAAAGAAATGTAAGTTTGCTATGATATCACCAACCTCCTGCCTAAAGTTAGGTCCAGCCCTGATTTTTCTCCATACATTAAACCTTTTGGTATCTAGCCTTTCCCTCGTGAGAGATCTAATTTCTTTCCACCCACCCACCCTCAACACACAGGGAGAACTGTTGACAGACTAGCTGTTAATCAAGCAGTATAACTTCTGCTGATTACCATTTCAAGCTGGATTCAGAAAGGCAGCATATGTAGAGGTGGGAAGGTGTTAAGCCTGCTCTATTCTATCTTCAACTCCCCTGTCTCTCTTACTGATTGACAGAAGCACAAAAGATGCTGAGTGCATCATCTTCCATGGCCCAGCAAGGTAATTGCTCCCATCGCCCAATATTTCTTTTCTCGCTTTCTGAAGTCATTGATGGTCTCTGTGTCATATTCTGAAAGCTGCTGTCATTTTGGTTCTCTCTGGCAAACTAGAGCCTGGGAAAATTTATTTTTTGATTACATAACCTAGAATCCCTGGCCAGCATGGCTTATGGGGATCTTTGGCATCTTGTTAATCAGTCCAAGTTTCCCTGAAGATGTCTCTTACTTACACAGAAGGGTTACAGTTCCCATCCTTATGGTAACATCTTTGCAAAGTGAGGCAAGTCTCTGAAATCCGCAGTGCCAATAGCAAACTCCAACCTTTTCCCCATCAATATTCATTAGCCAGAACGCTTGTACACTATGCTTTCTAAACCTTCAGCACCAACCCTTGTTTGTAAAACACAGGTCTCTACTCAGGGATGCTCTGTCACCTGGAAAAGATGGGAGCTGCTGGAGCAAGTTAGTTTTCTCCATGCTCACAGCCTCACAATTTTCCTCTTCTCCAAGCGAGAAATCTCACGCCTATCGGAGTGTGCTTAAAGCGTTCATGCCACAGATTTAGAAAAGCAACCATTAGATCTTCCTCACTAAAGCTCAACTCTGGAGTGACATTAAAGAAAAAGAACCAGGCATGAAAAAGTAACTTTGTCTGGCTCAGACATAGCAATAACATAACCAAATACAGTTGACTCTTCATATCCATGGGTTTTTCACTGACGTATGCAACCAACCAAAGCTCAAAAATATTCAGAGCAGGGGAAATCCCAAACATTCAAACTTTCATTTTACTATGTTAATGCGTAGGGTCTGCTGTAGCCTTCCATTATTTCAAATATAGTGATATCCGTTGGAATCACTGGATTTTTATAAGGTACATAATTTCAACTGTGCCATTGTATATAATGGGATCTGAGCATCCATAAATGTTGGTATTCATGGGGCATCCTATTACATATCTCTTTTCTGCCCTCTTGAGTTATAACAGTTTGATCCCACTTTGACCACTGTTGCTCCATCCTATTTTTATTTTTTGTGTGTCAGGAGCAACTTGGGAAACTGCAAGTCACTATGGTCTCTTGAGATTTGTAGCTTAGTGGGATGCTTAGAATTCTCTTCCACTGAGCTCTATTGTCTCTGAACAAATAGGCCTGGCCTATATTCTAGTGCAGTGGTTTTCAACCTTTTTTGAGCCGCGACACATTTTTTACATTTACAAAATCCTGGGGCACACCACCAACCTAAATGACACAAAATGACACTCCTACACAGACATGCTTCCCTATGATGTTTGCTTTTCTGCCTGCAATGTTGTGCTCTCTCTCTCTCTCACACACACACACACACACACACTCACTCGCTATGTGTGTGTGTGTGTGTGTGTGTGATGTTCATTTGTGGGATTAACATAACTCAAAAACTACTGGACAAATTGCTGCTAAATTAATACTAACCCAAGGAGGGACAATCAGTCAAAAAATTGATTTTGTCATTTGAGAGTTGTAGTTGCTGGGATTTATAGTTCACCCGCAATCAAAGAGCATCCTGATCTCCACCAATGATGGAATGGAATCAAACTTCCCACACAGAACTCCCATAACCAAGAGAAAATACTATAAGAGTTTGGTGGGCATTGACCCTGAGTTTTGGAGCTGGAGTTCACCTATATCCAGAGAGCACTGTGGACTCAAACAATGTTGGATCAGGACCAAACTTGGCATGAATACTCAATATGCCCAAATGTAAACACAGATGGAGTTTGGGGAAAATAGACCTTGACATTTGGGAGTTACAGTTTCTGGGATTTATAGTTAACACACAATCAAAGAGCATCCTGAACACTTGCAACAATGAAATTGAACCAAACTTGGCATATTGAACTCTCATTACCAACAGAAAGTACTGAAAGGGTTTGCTTGGGAATTGACCTTGAGTTTGGAAGTTGTAGTTCACCTACACCTAGAGAGCACTGTGGACTCAAACAACGTTATGTTATGTTGTTGTTTGTTTTCTATCCAGAATCACAATGTTGGAAGGAGGCTCACCACTTTAAGGTCCCTAAAACAGGCATAGGAAAACTTCGGCCCTCTGGGTGCTTTGGACTTCAATTCTCACCATTCCTAACAGCTTGAGGCTCTTTCCTGCTTAAGTGGCTGGGGGGGGGGGTGAAAAGGGCCTGAGGCTGCTAGGAATGGTGGAAGTTGGAGTCCAAAACACCTGGAAGGTCCAAGTTTGCCCATGCCAGCTTTCGAAGACCTCTTCCTCCCCCTTCCCCTTCGTGCCCTTTCTTTCCCCTCCTGTCGAACACTTACTTTTTCTTCTCCACTCAGGCTCCCTTCTTCCCAGTCTCACTCTGCTTGCTTTGCTCACTTTGCCGCTTCTGCTGCTATTTTGATCCAAAAGGGCAGCGTGAGCATGTTCAGTAGGGGAGGGGGAGGGGAGGGAGGAAGAGATGGGGTGAGTCTGCGCAGTAGCACCCGCACGGGTCACGTCTTCGTCCCTCCCCCCCCCCCCGCAGAAGTGGCAGCGTGAGCAAAGCAAGCAGAGCAAGGCTGGGAAGAAGGGAGCCCGAGTGGAGAAGAAAAAGTGTTCAGTAGGAGGGGGAAGAAAGGGTATTGGAGGTTCCAATTTCCCACGGCACACCTGATGATCGCTCACGGCACACTAGTGTGCCACGGCACACTGGTTGGGAAACACTGCACTAGAGGACTGTGGTTTGTCTACTTTTGCATTCCAATCTTCTATAATGATCAACAAAGCCTGTTTTGGTATGTGATCAATTTCCTCCTGGACTCTTATATGCAATCTTTCAATTTCTTCCTTTTTTGCTTCTATATAATTAGAACATAGACTTCTATTATACTTTTATTGAAGTCTTATTATTATTTCATCAAATTATCTTATATCCTCAACTGCTTTTGTTACATTTCTCTTCACTATCACTCCTTGTTTTTAGGTTTTGATTTCCTGAGGAAAAGCAGTGTAATTTTTTAAATAATTAAAATAATTTATTCTTCGTATAAGCTGGAAGACGAAAAGCATGAACAACGGATAAAAATGCATTCTTCAGACAACTGCTCTCTTACTGGGATGTGGCACTCTGGGCTGCCTCCTCTCTTCAGTGAGTTTTTTTCTCCATGTTCTGGCACATTGGGGATTTGTGTCTCCCAACAGCCTGTTTCCTTGCAATAAACTTAACTAAGTAGCCCACAATTGTCAAATCAATAATCAGGTAGCTGATCTGCACACAGATCTTGTTCTATAATCTCAAACAAAATGCTTTCAGGCATGTCCTCTGCTTTGTGAAGACGCGCCTGGGATCTTTGACTTAGAATAGGAACAAGGACGTGACATCTCTTCCCAGGGGACTTCTTCTTGCCTTCCCATAGAGAACTGGAACTCCCAAGGACCAAACCAGTCACTTTAGCTAACTCAAACAGGCTTTATTGTTCACAAAAGGAGTTATCTTATTGAGGTATTAAACTTAGTTCTCCAAACAGGGGTAAAATAACATTTGCCTGCCCACCCCTGAAATAAAGAGACCACACAAGTATAGTTGGGTTCAAATTATGGGCAACTTTTATTGTAAATTGCTACCTATTTAATTCGTCCTAACCTAAACTAGTAGGAATCAGGAACTTGGTGACAGAGCCGAGGAGGTATCCCAATTGGCTATACCCCTCGGCTAACAGTGGCAAAAACCTCTTTGCTCTAACCAGAACCAAACAAAAGTTAAACAAGTGGACAGAAGTCTATATCCGAAGAATGTCACAATCAGACTCTGTCATAGTATGCCATTAAGCCTTGCCTCACCGAAACTACCTTTCGAGAGAGTGATTGAACAAATGACCCACCCCCCATCCTGAACTGTGGGAGGGGGTTTGTGTGAAGACAACTTTGCATACTCCTCTCTATTTTCCGCTGGCCTAATTAAAAGTAGACCCACCAAACCATCTAGCCCCTAAACAGTCTAGGGCTAGGCAAAAAACCTTCAAAAATCAAAACGAAGGAAAAAATTCCTCAACCGGCCCCCGGTTCCGCCGAATCCGCCGGTTCCGCGACGACCAATACTATACTGTTAATGGGCGGGTGTGGTGGGCTGAGCCTGGCTCCGAATGAGCTCTTCAGGGGGCGGGGCGGCTAGAGGCCGGCTCCGCCCCCTGATCTAGATGGTTCCAGGGAGGAACCATCGTCTCCTTTTCCTGGGGGGAGGCAAACTTCTCTCCTTCCCCCTTTGGAGGAAGGAAAGTCCCATACATTACAGTTCTTTAGTTGTTTGAGTCCAGGAAGCTTTCAGCCGGATGGCTTTCCAAAATTCTCTCTCACAATGGCTTTGCGGTGAGAACTCTCTTAGCCCCAGTCAAATGACCTATATTGAAGGCACAGAGCCTTCCTCTTGGTGCCAAATGACTAGTTGAAGGCACTTGAGATTCCACAGTCCCATCCAGGTGTGCTGGATATGCAGAATGAATCCAAGATATAAAGAGTTGGTGCTAGAGAATGCCTGACTGAGGCCTGGCTGGCAAACCTTCTAACACGTCCTCTTCTGTAGAGATGCAGGCAAAATCTAAAGAAAAAGCCAGACCTCCAAAGTCCCAAGGGGGAGGAAAAACAAACTTAACGATGATTGACAGCTCTAAAGAACCAATCAATGCAACCAAAACTTAACAACACTAAACAGACTAGCTGAAACATAATCCAATAGTTAAACCTTACAACTTAAAGTCTTATACACAGGTGGCATCAGCCACGCCTTCACAGCTTTCTTATGATTGGCCTGTCCATAGTTATATTCTCTTCTCTCGGTCAGTAGGCTTGTGTCCTGAGACTTTGAAGGAGGTGCCTGTTGCTACTGGTTTTGACATTTGTACACTGGCCTCCTGGGGTTTGCTGGATAATCTTCTGTTCACTATTTAACATGACTTTTTAGTTACATTCAGAAGAGAAAATAGATTTTTGTCCAAGATCTGAACAACTTTCCCAGTGGTAACCAGAGAGCATGACATGACCCTGGCTCAAGGATTCCTTCCCTTTTTCCTTGCTGCACAACACCTGACAGCCTACTGTGTAATTATTTGATTGAAAATATCCTGTTCCTTTCCGCTTTCACTTGCTCAGCTCAAGAATTCCAACATATATGCCTTCCATTTCTTTTTACAATATCCAACTTCCTCTAATTTCATGCTTCTCATATTCCATGTCCCTATTTCATGCATTGTGTAGCTTTGGACATTCCTTTTACTTTTCAGCGTGTCAAAATCTGAAATTATTTCAGTTTGAGCCTAGTTGTATCATTAGCCACAGCACTTCTTGTCCTTATCCTCCATTCTTCCATAGTAATTTCTTGAGTGCCTTCCAACCTGGAAGTCACATCTTCTGGCACTCTTTCCTTTCCTTTTGGATTGCCTTGTCATAAAATTTTCATGGTAAGAGACATTCAAAAGTTGTTTATTTGTGCCTCCTTTTGCACAGTACTAACAAGTGTTAGCTATGGTGTTGCTCATATTGTCTCAGAGAGATCCTATGGGGGGAAAGGAAATATGTCTCCAAGTCCTCAGGAGATGTTTTTGTATGGGGAAAAGCCCAAAAAGCTGAACAAAAAAGAAAAGGGTTTGTCTTCTGTCCAGCAAATGGATTGAGATTCACAGCTCCAATCACTTCTGTAGTTAGATTTCAAAGTCTCTCCCCCCCACAATTGAAATATGAAGAGACCAAATCTACTGAGCTTTTTTTTAAAAAAAGACAGCTATCAATTGAATACTTTAGTTATGACTTTTCATGTATATTCCATTAGGTGTTCTCCAATTTCTATTCTCTTCTGGGACCCCCTCCAACAGTGTCACATCCCCCCCCCCAATTGCTGCTGGTGTCCAGAAGCTGTTTGGCATATTTACCCTGGTTTCCCAGCAAAAACCTGTTTAATACAGGAGTCCCCAGTAGTGCTGTATTTCATATTGCCTCTTGCCCTATGCAATTATGCCTCTACTATACAAAAAGGTATGAGGGATATAATTTTTCAAAACATTTTTTCTCAAAGGTTGCAATGAGTAATTTCAGCAATTTTCATCCCACTGTAAGAAAGCATTCAAAGACTACAGATCTTTCAAAGGCTGTGCACAATTTAGTTTTGCACAAAATTCACATATCATTGTTTTGTGCAAAACAAAAACAACATCTCATTTTCTATGCAAATAAAGCATTTTAACTAAAATAAACCCCAAATTACAATACTTTCTGATCAGGAAAGAGCATTTTTTGCTTTAGTAATGAATATGTCTGCATTGAAACATCATTTTCCAAACAGAACATGCTATTTCAACTCAAACAATGTAAGAATTTTGGATCAAATAAGTCTCAGAGAGTGAAAAGTCTGCAGGATTCCTCTTCTCAGGGTTTCTTGACACTCAAAAACATGTTTTGGATCATTTGGAGAGGAATATTGCTGAATGTTCATTCCATTCCTAATAGGCAGTGACAGTTCTAGAAATAATTTTATTTATTTATTTATTCGTATTTGTTCGCCGCTCTTCCCAATGGCTCGGGGCAGCTCACAACATATTCATAAAAACAGCCAAATACATCGAAGTTAAAACCACAATTAAAACAACAGATAAAAAGCGGGCACTAGGCCGCACATTAAAACAACAGCGGCAACAAAAAATATACGAGATGGCAGTACGCAACAGTATGCAACAGGAGAACTAATTCTAGAAATTAGTTCTAAAAACAATTTTATAATTAATACAGAAACAGTCACAAACAATCATAAAACAATAAAAAGGAGGAAGATAATTTACGGTATTAATAGATTTCTCTTGTTGGTCCTCTTAAACTATGGCTGCTGAGAGTATAATTATGGTTGGGGCAAACCTTGTCTATTCTTTACCAAAGCTTAGCCTTCACAAAGAACAGTATGGTGAGGCTGCAGTGTATCTCTGAATGCAGAAACACACTGCCCACTCAGGGAGTCCATCAATCTATAGGACCACCTTTCTCTTCCCCTCCCAGCACATCTGTCTAAATGTCAGGCATTTTGATTTTTTTTAAACCAATAGAACGAAACTGATATTCTATATTATGTTTCACACTACATTTGTTTTTGTTCCCTAAACATTCCCATTTGTAGAGACTGATATAAAGAGTTAGAGTTCGATACTGTATTTGTAGAAAGGGAGTTCTGTATATTACCTATATATTTCAGCTTTTTAGTTGTGCAATTTGGATTTTGCATTTTTATGTTGTACACCTATAATGGCTAAATTTTTAGATTAGGGATTTTGCTGACAATTTTATGGGAGAATTGGGGCTATTTAATCATATAGGCTATCAAGGAAAGCTTGGGCCTCATTTGCTCTGTGATCCATTTAGCTATCCTTTTGTATCTGTATCCACCGAGTTTTTTCCCCCACACTACCCCTCACAAATGAGTTAAACAATTATGAATGAATTGTTTATTGTACTAGCCATAGGCCATGACATAAAATATACAACTTCTAAAAGTACAACAAGCACTTTCCAATATAAACATTAAAACATGTTCCATATACTGGCTTTTTAAAAAAAAAATACAGCAGTAGTGACATGACAACCATTACAATGCTTGATTCACATCATCCCAATATATCTCCATTTCCTTTTTCGCTTCTGCAGTGGAGTTTACTATTTTGGCTCGAATTTTTTGAGCTGCAACTGCAAATGTGGCAACCTTTAATGTAATCTTTTTGGAATAATCTGCTAACAAGTCACAGACAACTGCTGACTGTTGCCATGCTGCCCTTTCTTCCAAAAGTGTTCCCAGGAGATTGTTTCGAAGGTCATTATACAATGGGCAATGTAACAGATAGTGTGTTAAATCCTCTCTTTCCCCAGACCCACAGATACAAAGACGTTGGGCATGAGGGATCCCTCTATATCTTCCCTCTAACCAGCCTGATGGCATTGTTTGAAAGCGCTGGGCAGAAAATGCTTTTCTAAGGGCTACAGATGTTAAATCTTGAAGATATTGTTGATAATATTGGTCACTCTTTAGTAGAGGATACCAAGTAGAGAAACCCTGCTGTTTACTAGTCCACAAGTTTTCAATTACACCCACCTCAATTATTTTGTCTCTAATCGCCTTCTTGTTCAGCTGCATTAGGGTTGTTGTTGACCCCTCAAAATACTGATGGAGCAGTGCTAACCATTGTTGAGCCCAACCTCCTCACTTATATTGCTCCATCAAGCATTGTTTTGTTTTACTCTCATCCTCCATTTCCAGAAGTCTCTTCCCATATGAAATGTTGAGCTTATCAATTCTGGCCTTAAGTGAGGGAAGATCCACTTCAAGCCTTAACAAGGAATTTGGTGTCCCAGGGGGAAGGGCCAAAGGGGCTTTTACAAACTTACTCTGGATGCATTCGATCTGCTTTGTGTTACTCTACCTCCGTATTTCTGCTCCATATAACAAATGAGTTGATTTTCATCCTATCAGCTTTCCTCACTATCCAGCTTTCACAGCCTTAGACAGAAATTGGAAATAAAATCACATGGGTAACCCTAACCATAATATTAAATAGCATATTTTTACACTTCAGGATATTTAGTCTAGTTCCTTTATAGCTGCCTTTCCACATTCTAGTTGTCTTCTGACTTTTTGACTGCAACTCCACCCCTTAACGATTGAGCCAAAGTATAAACAATAATGAACTATATCAATGTCCCCATTAAGTATTTCAATGTTTTGTAAATCATCTGTGGACATTATTTTCATTTTCACCATGTTCAACTGTAAACCTGCTTTTGCACCTTCTTCTTTAACTTTCTTCAATAATCATTGCAAGGACCTCATCAGACGGGTTAAATGGCCTGTCATAAGATGGTCCTACTCTACTTGGTTCCCATCCTATGATGTCAAACTACTTTTGGCGGGGCTCTGTGGCACAAGTAGAGTAGGACAGATGTGTGCCGCCATGGCAACAACACAGGAAGCTTCCCGTGTTGCATAGCCAACAATGGGTAGAAGTCATGGGATGGGGTAAGTGGCAAGGTGGGAGATGTGGGGCCCTGACAGATTTGCCAAGATGTGATGAGTTCACCAGTCATTGTTCTTTTCTGCTAGTAGTATGATGTCATCTGTGTATCTTCAACCGTTGATGTTCTTTCATCCAGTTTTCATTCCTTTTTCCTCTGAGCTTAATCCTGCCTTACTTATGATATGTTCAGTATACAGATTAAAAAGATAGAGTGATAAACTTCAGCCGGGAGTGATCATAGTTTTTCATGATATGTCGCTTTGCTATAATCTATAAAGCATAGGCTATTTTTATTTTGAAATTATTTGATTATTTCCATTATCTCACATCTGTTTGCAATATGATCCTTAGTGCCTCTTCCTGTACTCAACCAAGCTTAGACATTTTGCATTTCTGACTCCATATCTGGCAAAAGTCTTTCTTGTAGAATTTTGAGCATCTCTTTGCTTCCATGGAAAATTAATGTGATAGCCCTGTGCAGTCCCCAGTATCCCTTTTCTTGGGGTTTGGAATGTATATTGAGCACTTTCAATCTGTGAGCTATTGTTCTGTATTCCATATTTGCTGAAAGATTTTAGTAAGAATTTGAGTGGATCCTGTCTCTGTTGCTTGAAGCAGCCCTATTGGTATGCCATCTGTTCCTGGTTATTTTTGCCAAGTGCTTTTTAAAAAAATTGTGGGCTCATTGTCAAATGCTTCTTTCTTGAATGAATTTATCATCCTTTCATTTCTTTTACATAGTTCTTCAGTGTAGTTTTCCCAACAGCTCTTTATTTATTTGGATTTTGATAGATTATCACTTACCAATTTCATTGTCAATCTCCATTGGGTGTGCAATTGCTGCCCTAAATCCAATTGCTATCCCAAGGAGAGTGGTCTAGTTGAATAAATGGAACTTACATAACAGTTGATTTTTCAAGTTGCTATTAATTTAGATGAGTCTAACAATTGGATTGGGGCAACTGCATATTCCTTACAACTAGGGTCTAATTTTAATTTTACTTTCTCTTATTTTCTCTCCACATGAGTAAAAATTATTTTCCTGCCTCACCCAAAAGCTACACTTGCACTGTCCACAACATACTTTATGACCACAATATTTGATGAGATAAACATGCGTGAAATTCCAATACATGTAGGCTCAAATAGCAGCATTGTTCTAGAAGGGTGATGACCACAAAGTATCCTAATGGTCTCAACTAGAATAGACCCACTAAACCAATCCCTAAGCCAGTTCCATTGATTCCCAAGAGCCCTATATTCTGGGTTTGAACCAAGATTTGCCTTATAGATACATACACTGCAATGAAACATGGCATCCATGCATGTATGTTCTTGGGTATCAAGGATTGGAGAGGCAGCAAAGAGAGTTACTGCATAGCCTCATTCTATTAGAGACAAGGTTCTCATCTACATGGGATGAGTAGCTTGCATTCACTATGAAGTCACCCCTGGCTGTCATCATGATGTCCAAGCACAAGGGTAAACTGCAATAAGGAAACTTGGGGTGATGCTTTGGAGTTTGGCTGAAACTCCTAACAGTTTGGACACAGTATGGACAATATGACTGGATCTGATATAAACCAGCCTACTATCCACAAGATCCAGCACCACCTTCACCCCTTTTTCCTGTACTTATCTGTGCAGGTAAATGGGATGCATCAGGCCTGTGTTGCCACTGCCACCCCTGCCAGATGGCCACAGTATTCTGTGAGAGCTCTTGGCCATTGTGGGCATCCTACATTGATATAAGCAAAGCCAGGGGCGGTCCTACAAGGTAGGCCAAGTAGGCGGCCGCCTAGGGCGCCATCTGGGAAGGGGGCGCCATCCTGGCCGCATGGGGCACCATCCTGGCCGTGCCGATGTTCCTCAGGCAGCGCCGCAGCTGCCTGCTTTTGGGCCCCGGCCTTGTGTGTTCCGACGCCGCTTCTGGGCATGCGCGGAGGTTACTGCGCAGGCGCAGTTGCTCCAGAGCTGAAATTGAGCGCAGGAGCAACTGCACATCCGCGAAAACCTCCGCGCATGCCCAGTAGCTCCCTTGCGCAGAAGCCTATAAGCAAAGCACTCCCTATCGGGCAGGCAGGGAGTGCTTCCCCTCTCCCTTTGTCTCTGCCGTGTGCGCGTTTGCAGGGAAGGAGAAAAGAATCAGTGAAGGAAGTGTAAGTGAAGGAATGAATGAAGGGCTTTCCTCCTCCTCCTCTGTGGCCTCTTCTCTCCCTCCTTCCTTTCTTCAGCTCTATTTCTGTCTAGACTTGAGGGACCTGAGGCTATGAGGAGCTGTGGGAGTTGGAGTCCAAAACACCTAGAGGGAGGGAGGGCCCAAGTTTGCCTGTATTCGACCTCATTTGAACATTTTGGCTGTTTTTCTATTTACATTTACATTGGGATCCTAATTTTGGACTTATGGGAGACTCCTATGAATTATGAGACGGGTGGGAGGTCATAGATTCTGATTTTGATGCATTTGCATTGCATTTCTTGTTGATTATTATACAGTTCTGCTTAATATTGTCATACAATATAATACAAATACAATATAACAATAGAATAATGATATATTTTATATTACATGTAATATTACAAACAATATTGCAGTATAGTGGTATTGTACAAAATAGTAATATATAATATTTTATTTTACTTTATTTTGGGTTATTTGAGTTTTATAGGAGTCATGAACATATTTAGTAGAGGATAATTTCATTTAAATAAATAATTTTATTTATTATTTTATAATAATAATATAATAGAATGTTGTATTATAATGTCAATATATTATAATAATATTGTAATGTAGTATAATATAATTATGATATAATATAGTATGAGTATGGTATATTGAAAATTCATTGATAAAATATAATACTACTAATGGTCTGGTGATTTTATAATTGTATATTTGTTTTACATGGGGGCAGAATAATGTTTTTTGGGGGGGCACCAAAATAATGTTCGCCTACCATTTAAAATTACCTTAGACCGCCCCTGAGCAAAGCACACCCTTCTCCTTCTCCCTGGATGAATGGGCGTCTCTGCTGATGTCAGTACAGGGTGCCCAGGATGGCCAGGAGCCCTCATCGAGTTCTGTGGCTGTCTGGTGATGATCCAGTAGGGGCAAACAGGACACCACCATGCCAGCACTGCAGATTGGGGATGGAGTGTGTGACTGTCTCTTGGGCCAGTTCAGACCAGGACCGCTCCAGGCTGACCATGGATTAAATGGCTAAAATAGATATGCCCATGAAGGATCAGGAATCAAGAGGCTTTGACTGAGGAAGTGAAACTTGAGTTCCACTGCTGTCACCAGTAATCCTTCCTTCATAGCCCCCCACAAACACTCATATGAAAAAATGTGCATCAAAGGACAAGAAACACTTGCATACCTTGCTGTTTTCCAGGAGTATGATGGGATCAAGTGAAGGAAGAGACAGTAGAGATTCAAACATACTAGTGTTCTATTGCCAGCGTGACATTATGTGTCAGCCATTGTGAGAACCAAGGGATAGTATTGTCCACACTGGGCTGATGTATTATTTCACAGTGTATTCTACACAGCAAACAGGCAAGTTTCCTTTCATAAATAAATCCATTTTAATCAGTTTTCTAACTGAATTTTTATAATGTTTTGTTTGTTTCCAGTGCTTCTAATGTCAAAATTCAGGGCAAATGAGCTCCGCGCTCTTTTGTCATATTAGAAAATCTATAGGTGTTTGAAGAACTAAACACAAAGAGGGCCCTTTTGTTTCCAAACTAGTTGAAGACCTGCTCTTTGTAATAGAGTGAAAAATTCATATATGGAATTGGGGTGTTTATTTGATTTGTTTCTCTCTTTTGTATTCTTTTAAAGATCAATTGAATAATACTCTGCCTCTCATCTAAGGAGCAGCTCACATTTTGCCTTATTATGTAGTGCCAGTGGAGGTACTCTCAGAAAATCTTCAAATAGTCTCCACAAGGATATAAAACAGGGTCTTGGGTAGGGGTGGGAGTGGGTGCCTAGGTTTTCCATTCCCAATGGAGACCCCAGTGCTCAAAGAAAGATGCTTTGCAAATGTCTAGCAGAAGTCTAATTTAAAAAGCCTTTCCCCCAAGAAGCCTTAGCCATTAAATGCCATATAGGGCAGAAAGATCTTGGAGTCCTCATGGACAACAAGGTAAATATGAGCCAACAATGTGATGTGGTGGCAAAAAAAGCCAATGGGATTTTGGCCTGCATCAATAGGAGTATAGTGTCTAGATCCAATAATTTGTTGGCATTTTCACTGGCATACCCCTTTATTCTGCCTTGGTTAGACCACAAATGGAATATTGTGTCAAATTCTAGGCACCACAATTGAAGAGAGATATTGACAAGCTGGAATGTGTCCAGAGGAGGGCAACTAAAATGATCAAGGGTCTGGAGAACAAGCCCTATGAGGAACAGCTTAAAGAGCTGGGCATGTTTAGCCTGAAGAAGAGAAGGCTGAGAGGAGACATGATAGAATGTATAAATATGTGGGAGGGAGTCATGAGGAGGAGGGAGCAGGCTTATTTTCTGCTGCCCTGGAGACTAGGATGCAGAATAATGGCTTCAAACTACAAGAAAGAAGATTCCATCTGAACATTAGGAAGAATTTCCTGACTGTGAGAGCCGTTCAGCAGTGGAACTCTCTGCCTCAGAGTGTGGTGGAGTCTCCTTCTTTGGAGGCTTTTAAACAGAGGCTGGATGGCCATCTGTCAAGGGTGCTTTGTATGCAATTTTCCTGCTTCTGGGCAGGGGGATGGACTGAATGGCCCATGAGGTCTCTTCCAACTCTATGATTCTATGGCTTTTTCATTTTCCTTATCAGATTGATCTAAAGGCAGGAATGAATCAGCAGGCAGGGAAACAGTATCAATATTCAGGTGTTTCTTAGTTCTCTTTCTTGACCAATGGAGCAAGGAAGCCCCAGCCCCAGAATTACTTATACCACATGCAAAGCTACAAGTTTGAGGAGGGTTTAACTAGTTGACTGCTCTGGTAAATAGCTAAACTATCTAGCCTTCTGGTCTAATTCAGCATGGTTGTTTTTACATTCTTATTTACTTGTATTTGTCCTTTCTATGTACCCTCACATTAATTCTGACTTATGATGACTCTATCAAATTTCTTGGCGCTATGACACAAGAAAATATGATATGCTCACAATCATCATGCTGTGGGTTCCCATGGCCAAGTAGAGTCATCATAAGTCCTTGGAGTTCTAGTCCAATACTCAAATTATTACACCATGCTTTCAAAGCATTTATTTGTATTTGAAGGTATTGTTTATATTGTACTTGTTATGCTTTCCCTCTCTGGAGTTTGTCAAGGTGCCCTACATGAGGTTCTCAGGCCAATGGCTTCCTGATAGCTGTCTGTTATCATATGAGTTGAAAGAGTGTGGGTTTGGGAATATGTGTAGTTTGGCTCTTGGTAGTCAGGCTGAACATCACTTTAATGCTGGCCCTATTATTCTCAATGAACGAATGAGCTCATGGTGCTGCTATTTGAGACATGAAATGTCTCCTGAGATTTCAGAGCACTGAACTGCATAACACAGCCATGACCCAATTTCATACAACCTGAAAACTAGGAATTAAGCAATGTTAAAAGAGTAGAAAGTCTAGAGGTATTTCCTCTCTAGCAGTTTTCTATGGAAAAGCCATGCCAAATTCTCTTACTTTCTTAAAGAGGGCATCCACATGACACCATCACCTACCAATTCCCATAATGCTTTTCTTTTCACACAAGGAAAAAACGATGCTTGCCTGAATCACTCCTCTGAGTGATACACTGAAGCATTGGTTGAAATAGGAAAGGACAGTGTGTTTTTAGACCATGCATACTGATTGCATCCAACTGGTTGTGGCATAAGAAGAGTTGTCCGTGTGGATGCAACGGTGCATTAAAGCAGTGTTTCTCAACCTTCCCAATTATAGTTCACCTATATCCAGAGAGCACTGTGGACTCAAATAATGAAGGATCTGGATCAAACTTGGCACAATATGCCCAAATGTGAACACTGGTTGAGTTTGGGGAAAATAGACCTTGACATTTGGGAGTTGTAGTTGCTGGGATTTATAGTTCACATCCCATCAAAGAGCATTCCTAACCCCACAAACAATAGAATGGGACCAAAGGTCCCACACAGAACCCCCATGAACATTAGAATATTCTTTTCTGATAGTCTTTGGAGATCCTTCTGACACGCGCTCTTGACCCACCTAGAGATCCCGACCCCCAGGTTGAGAAACACTGCATTAAAGTATTCAGAGTAGAGTGTGAATGCACTTTGTTTCTGTGCATATGCTTCATTGCAATTTCACCATGGGTTGTCATGGTGCACACCAACTATTGATCCACATATTTTGCACTTTAGGGTTTGCATAACATGACCCCTCTGCTGTTTTCAGCAATACTTATTTACACTATTCCGAAACAAAAGTAGGATCCAAGCCAAAGACTGACATTTTCCCTTAGAAGATACCCATTAAACAGAGGGGGTGTCCAGCACACAGGCATATTTTAGCTGAGGTTTTCAATTTTTTATAAAGGGCATCATTTAGACATGGGCAGTTAATATCTGGGAAAATAAACTTATCATAATTCAACACACCATAAATGTTGCAGTTGCTTTTATGACGCCATTTATATTTTAATTGACAGTTTAATTAGTGCTAAAACATTTTTCCAGCTATTTTTTTTAAAGTTCTTATTTATTTTTCCATTTATGGTTAAAATAAAGTCTGAACAGCAAGGAACAGAAGGAGAAAGAAGAAGGGAGGGGTGGAAGAGAATTTGAAGGAGAGAAGAAGATAAGTGACAGTTCATGCTGGATCTCAATACAAAAGGCGCATGTTGGCAGTAAAGAGAAAAAAATCAGGCATGCAAATCTGTTCAAGTAGTCCAAATAAGAGTCCAAATAAGGCAAATAATGATTGACACCAGACTAGGCATTCAAATTTGGAAATGATAATGAAATCCTCAGGCTTGTTTTTTAAAAAGGAAGAGACACAGAGTACTATAACACCATAATGCTATGCTGTTACATTTTTCAAAACAATGACTTCTAAAATGCTCTTCTAGTCGTTGCTATTTACCATGTTGGTAAAATGAGTATAATTTCTCAAAAAATTAAAAATAGCAACCATAATCCTGTTGAGGGGTTACATATTTGTAACTTTGTGATGTTCACAATCCTTGAATAGTTTAGGCAACATGAAGGAACCACGAAAGTCTCTGGGAAACAGCTGCTGTGATCAATATGGGTCTGTTGCCTGTCAATCAGGAAACAGTTGACTTACAATTCCACACATTCCCATGAGAATAACCTCTGGCACCAGAGGAATTAAAATAGTGGCCCTGTTTCTGCCTGTCACAAAAGTGATGACTTTCAGAAAAGGGAAGGAGCATCAGTCAGGTGCTCCTCATGTGACAGGAGAATAGGCTTCAATTGTTTGCAGTGGCTGCTACTTGGAAAGTGGAGATTTGGAGGAGGAGTGAGCTGGGCAGGCATCACTCTGGGGCTACATAACTATGGTGGTTACACATTATTAACTCACCAACGGGATTCCAGCAAGCATTATTATATTATTTTATAATAGCACTAAATCATCATCATAATAAGCAAGTATATCTTTGGCAGGCATGTAGCCTGGGGTGCTAAGGGGCTTCAGCCCCCGAAATTCTCAGGGTGGTCCGTGAAAAGGCCTTACTGGTACATTATTTAAACTGTTATGTTTATTCATATCATGATCTGATCACCATGCTCATTATATCCCACATTAATGGGGTTATTGGGATAACAATACAAAAGGTTTGCTAGGGTAGACCCTCTTCCACCCAGTCTCAGCCCCCCCCGAAACAAACTCAGCCCCCCCCCCCGAATCAAAATCCTGGCTACGGCCCTGATCTTTGGGAAGGGAGGCAATGCTGAGTGGTAGAGTATGGACTTCGCATGTCAAAGGTCAGAGTCCTGATAACAAATATTGCTAGCTAGGTTGAGGAAAGACTCTTGTCTGAAACCTTGGGATACTGCCACCAATCCATGTCATCAACACTGGCAATATATCTAATTGCATATTTAGAAGGAAGAGGCAACATATACACAGGGTTGAAAAATAAAAACTTCACTATGTCCCTTAGTTGTAGATCAAACTCCAATCAATTGTTGCTCCATCAGTTCAGAGCACTCCAAGTACTACCAGTCTTTGTCCAAATAAGCACTTTTTCCTCCTTCCAAACTGACAACAAGAGGAAGATTTTTTTAATAAGATTCTCCTTAAGATCCAAAGAGTATCAGGAAACAAGCTGGGAAGTAAATCACTCCTCACCAGAGTGTGTCGTCAGCTTTCCAAGCAGGCAGATATTTCAGTATGTCATTAGATAGTAAAAAAAGAAAAGTTTAAGGAATGAAGGAAGATGGAAGGAGCTAGCTGATTGATGCTTGTTCTAACAGTTAGAGTTGTGCACAGAACTATTTTCCTTTGGTACATCCATTCTTTCATTACTTTTGTTACTTTCAGGAGCACGTAACGAGAAGGCCCCTCTTGGTATGAAAATCAGCTCAACACAAAAGCAAGCAGGAGCCGATCCCAGCTCCTCCTCTGCTTTATGGCATCACAGTTTAATTTTTTATTATTAATCCCCAGCAAACAAAAAAGACCCTTATTTCCCTGAAAAGTACCACCAGCTACCTCTCCTTTTCCAAAAGATCATAAATCTTCTTTACGTAGAAGTGGGATGCCTCCTTAAAATGTCTTGGAAACAGTGTGTGGCTCTTGGCATGTGTGCGAACCTGCCTGCAGCCGAACGCCTCTCCTCTAGAGTAAGAAACAGCTTTAAGAACTTGCTTACCTCCTTTATGCCTTGTAAAGAGTGTGTGGCTGCCTGCTGGCATGCGAGTGTCCCCTCTAAAGTAAGAAACAGCTTTAAGAACTTGCTTGCCTCTTTCTTTATGCCTTGGAAAGACTAGGCGCCTGGCTGCTAGCCTGAGCACATCTCTTCTAGAGTAGAACAGCTTAAATGCCTAAAATGATGGGAAGGGGAGCCAACAAGGCCCACACCCCTAATAATGGGCTGATAGAAAATGGATCTTTCAGCACCACAGAGAGAAACAGATATCTGCCTTCCCAAATTCAGGAAGCCCAAAAGATTGATCAAGGTCCCCACTGAAAGCTAGGACATGAAATGGGTCAAGGTTTAGCCAGATTACACAACCCTACTAACTGTGATATATCCAAAAATCTGTTTCTAGCATGTCCAGTTGTCCATAACAAAATTACCAATATACAGATCAATCGTATTATCTTTTCAAACTCTTTCCCTTCATTCTTTGAATACCAGTTCATACATGTGCTCTAAAATATAGAGGGGATAGACAGGGCAGTTCTGCACAGGCACTGTAATGTAGTTCAAAGCCAGCTTGAGGGTGGGGTGCCCACAAAATGTACAACCCCAATGCATCAATCCAGAAATAGTGCATTAAAAAACTCCCCAGAAAACCTGGAACATGCTTTAAACAGAGGGCCATTGGAGGGCCAGATTATAATTTGAAAAAAACATGAATGAATTGCTATGCACCCTGCACATATCTTATTTGTAGTGGGGGAAAAACACTTAAAAACAAGTTCAGAAGATTCTTAAAGTAAATTTATTAAGGAAACCATAATATTACCTTTTAGTAATCTATGAAAAAGAAATCCTTTCAGAAATTAATAAGGATATTTTTTTATATTTTTATTACGGTGGCAAGAATAACATTTGCAAGGTATTGGAAATCAGACTTCACACCAACGAAAGATGAATGGATAGATAAGATTTTGGAGACAAAGGATATGGATAATTTAACTTTCTTGCTCAAAAGAAACACTGGCAGAAAAATGACACAAACAGACTGGTCATGCCTAACGAATTATCTAACAGAGAATGATTGAGTGGATTAAATATTTTTTCTTTCTCTCTTATTAAAAAGAACTGATTTTAGGGTGGAAAATACATTTTAAAGAAGTTTTGAAGTAATTAAAATAAACAATACAGCGGAAGAAAAAGAAATTGGAAGTCATACTTTTTTTAATTTTTAATTTTTTTATTCATATATATATATATATATATATAATATTCTTTTATCTCTCTTTTTGTTTTTGTTTTCTTCTTCGGAGGGTTCTTTGAATTTTGCCATATCTATTTCTATTTTTTCTTACTTTACTATAATTCACCCACTTTCACTGTATTCTTTTTTTTCCTCTTTCTCTATTTTTGAAAACTTTGTAGCTTTTATAGATGAAATCAATAAAATCATTTAAAAACAATACAATAATTAAAATGAAGAACAAATTTAACAAATATAAACTTATTAGTATTTCAATGGGAAGTGTAGGCCTGCTTTTGGCTGATGAGATAGGATTGTTGTTGTTGTTGTTGTTGTTGTTGTGTGCTTTCAAGTCATTTCACACTTAGATTGACCCTGAGTGAGGGTCGGGTAAATGACCTTGGAGAGGCGTATCCGGCCCCTGGGCCTTAGTTTGGGGACCCCTGTGCTAGATCATGCACTGTAGGGCTCAAAATGCACTCTGATCATCTGCAGCACATGTCAGTGGAATGGTTAATAATAATAATAATAATAATAATACTTTATTTCTAACCCGCATCCATCTCGCCAGAGGAGACTCGGAGCGGCTTACATAGGACCGTGCCTGAGCAACATATCACAAAATATTAACAACATCAAAAAACAATAAAGGGAGAAAAAAATCTGCATTTTCTGGCAGCTGTCTAGTCATTGATACTGTGTTTCCTGGGTCCAGTTCTGATCTGCAATCAGTGGATATTGTGGTTATTGTTCTAGCCTTGTATAAGTTGCTAAGCTGCAAAACCAGTTTGCTTTCATCTACTTTCAAACTGGATTATGGTGTCTGTGTAGAACTTCCCGGATTTAAAATAAATGAACAGATGAGCAATGATTGAGTAGTACTAGAATCTCCTTGTTTGGAACCACCCAGCTATATTAGTGTATTACCTGAGCTTTTCATATCAAAGTTTATGAATTGCAATTATCTCTCTCTCTCTCTCTTGAATAAAGGAAAAGACATTTGCATTAATACAATGACACAATAGCAGGGAAGAACTGAAGACAGAAGCAACACAAACACTACAAGGAAGAAAGAGCTTAGCTTATTAATTTAAAACGATGAGACAGTTTTCTAATAATACACCCTCCAAGATTTCATAGACCTGGGACAATCTATAATATAATAAGAAATATAATAAGACAGTTAAAACAGCAGCAGTTATAACTGAGAAAGAACACACAAGCTAGGGGAGGCTGGAGCAGTTGGCTTTTGTCTACTGGGAAGGGCAAGACTCCTGCCTCTTCTCTCTTGCCCGCCTTCTAGACTAGAGTTAAGTGAAAACAATATCTTATTCAGTTTGATCTCAGTTTGTCGAAACTGAAGAGAGATAAACTGGAACATATTAAAGGCAATTAAAGAGTAGGACAGCAAAGAATGAACCAGGATTGTTCCTGCCAAATTGTGACAGTTGGAAGGCATCCAATAAGAACTGTAAGATGCAATGGAAGATATTTTGGAGGCTTTTAAGCAGAGGCTGGATGGGAATCTGTCAGGAGTGCTTTGAATGCAATTTTCCTGCTTCTTGGCAGAATGGGGTTGGACTAGATGGCCCATGAGGTCTCTTCCAACTCTGGGGGGTGAAAATAGAAAGTGAGTCCATATAGATAGATAAATTCAATAGACTGATTAACTAAAACATGCCACAAAAATACTACAACAAATGGGAATGTGGACAGAAAAGAAATTGAGTGCAGACTACTTTTGCCCTTTGAAATTGTTTGCACCAATTGAAGTCAACAGAGATAAAGAGGGTGGGGTGGGAGGAAATGAGAAAAAATGGAAAAAAATGAAAACAACTGAAAAAGTGGAATAGCAGATGGTTAATCAGACTTTCAAACACTTTCTTGGGTGTTTAGATTGACTGAACTACTAAAGGATCCAGTTCACCCTGGGGTAATTCAGTTTCCCCCTCTGTTATAAGAAACATGGACATGGAAGCAAAGCCACAGCTGTTTATATGGAAGATGCATGCTTGGACTCTCCCTTCTAACCCTTATATTTCTTTTCAAAGGAAAGGGAGACACAGCCCACATCTTAATGTTTTCAAGCACCATCCCCTTCAACCTGGAACCGTGGAGCTGAATTGATACTAACGCTGCCTTTAAAGCTTTTTTAAAAAATATAGTTCCAGTGCTGACAAATATGTGAGTTACTACTGTAATTACAATTTGTAAATCAATTGTAACTGAAAATTTTATCTCTTTGTTATGTTTTTTTAAAAAAAAAAACAAAAACCTTTTGTTTGGTACAGTAGAACTTTCCAAACATTACACTTTTTAGACATGCACGATTTTACAGCACAGTAACCAACGCCTTTAAAGAAATATGGACACATACGTATATTGTAATAATGAAATGTATGGAGACACAACATATTTCATGAAGACCTTCTATATATATATATATATATATATATATATATATATATATATAGGGTTACTATGAGTTTTCTGGGCTGTATGATCATGTTCCAGAAACATTCTCTCCTGATGTTTTTTTTTTTAAAAAATAAAATTTTATTGCATCATTTTAAAAATATACACCAACATATACTTTCACAAAAAACAATTTGAAAAATCTGACCCCCAGAGGATTTTGATCCTTCTGGGGGGTGAAAATAGAAAGTGAGTCCATATAGATAGATAAAAAAGCTTAAGAATAGTGAACATAGAAAGGGTGATGTTTCAGATACTTGGCATCTGAAACTTTAACTGCATGAAGTAGACAGACAATGGAGGGTCTGGTGGTGTGATTGTCATAAGAACATAAGAACATAAGAAGAGCCATGCTGAATCGGGCCTCAGCCCATCTAGTCCAGCATTCTGTGTCACACAGTGGCCCACTAGTTGTACACAGGGATCTCTAGCAGAAAGGAGGGCAGAACCCTCACCTGCTCCCGACCCCCCACAACCAGTACCCGGGGAAATCCTGCCTGCCTCCATCAACACAGAGGTGGCACTTGGATGTCCATTTCAGTAGCTACTGATCCCTTGGTATCCATGAATCTGTCTAATCCTGCCTTGAAGCTGTCCAGGCTGACCGCTGTCACAACCTCCTCTGGAAGTGAGTTCCATAACCCAATGACCCTCTGGGTGAAGAAATATTTCCCTTTATTGGTCCTAACTAATTGTCCTTATATCATGGTCTTCAGTGGCTATCCGTTCTATGTTTCTGGAGTCGGTGGTTGATTCGTATTAGAAGAGTCTGGACACAAAAAAAATCATTCTTAACTTAGCTTAACAATACTTAGCATTTCCTTGATTCTTCTTACATTTCTATTCAGGCCTTCCTTATTTGGAGACCAAGTTACCCATCCCTTTTCCCCTTAAATCCCCTTTGTGTTCAGCTTAACATTTCTTTCGGAGTCAAAGTATTCCTTCAAATATGTCCAATCCCATTTCTTGTTGTTTCCCTCTTTTTCCTTATTATCCCTCAGGGCTTCTGTTAGTACCTCCATTTGGATAGTTTCCACTATCTTCAGAAGCCATTCTTCTATTGTTGGTTCTTCCTGGGATTTCCAATGCTTTGCGAATACCATTTTGGCCGCTGTTGTCACCAAAATGAAAGTTCTCCTTTCGTCCCCCTTCCAGGAAGGATCAACATTTTTTCAATTTCCCTTTGTATCTTACTCCAGTAATTTCTGGCCTTAGGACACAGCCACCAAAGGTGGAAAAAGGTGCCGTAATTTTTTTTGCAGTTCCAGCATTCTGGGTTCATATTCTTGTATATTTTTGCCAGCTTGTCTGGAGTAAGGTACCATCTGTAAATTACCTTAAGCCAGTTTTCTCTGTATTGATGACAATAGGAAATATTTACATTGTTTTTCCATATTCATGTCCAGGTTTCCTCCTTTATTTTATATCCTATATTCCTGGACCATTGTTGCTTATAGTTTTCTAGGTTTTTTGCCTTCATTTTCCCATTTCAGTAAAATCTTGTATATTTTCCCACCTTTTTCTGCTTGTTGCTAAAGATTACTTCTTCTATCTCGTTTTTTGTTTCCTCAAATCCTTTCTTTTGTGTTCTCTAAATTTTTCCTTTATTTGTAGGTAGGGAAACCAGTTCATTTCCTGCTCTCCTTCTAACTGGGCTCTCTCCTTCATTACATATTCCCTGCCATCCCATATTATTATATCTTTATAAGTTATCCATTTCTTGTCGTCGAGTTGTCTGTTCCTGAAAGCTTCGGTTGAGGAGATCCACGAGGGTGTTTTTTCGCTAAAGTATTTCTTGTATCTGGTCCATACTTTAATTAAGATGTTTCTTATGCAGTGATTTTTGAAATTTGGGTCGGCTTTTGTCTTATTATAGTGCAAGTAGCCATGAAAGCCAAATCTTAGGTCGAAACCTTCTCTCCTGATGTTTAATCTACATCTATCACAGCCATCCTCAGAGGTTGTGAAGTCTGTTAAAAACTAGCAAAGTGGGGTTTATCCCGGGCTGTAGCCAGGATTTTGATTGGGGGGGGCGAGTTTGATTCAGGAGGGGGCTGAATTTGAGTGAAAGAGGATCTACCCTAGCAAACCTTTTGTATTGTTATCCCAATACCCCCCCCCCCATGCATATGGGATATATTGAGCATGGTGATCAGATCATGATATGAATACACATAACAGTTTAAATAATGTACCAGTAAGGCCTTCTCGCGGACCACCCTGAGAATTTCGAGGGGGGGGGGCTGAGACCTCAACTGGGTGTCCAGAACGTTCGGCATCTTCTGTGCTTATATGGCCATAATGAAATTCAGTAAACCACTTTTTACCATTGAAATTGATGGTGCAGAGTCCCCATAGTATTTATCAAGCTTAGCCTTGGTTTGAGTGATGGGTTTTTTCCGCAAAAAATAATGCTTAATGAGCACACAAAATTTTCTCCTCAAATCACGTGGTAGTCAATGGCTGTCAAACACAAACTAAATGATGTAGCTTGTTCAAATTTTGACAGGAGTCAACTGACAGATGCCTGTTGACAGGAGCAGTGTTGCCCTTTCAGTTAAGAGACGGGAAATTCAAAAAGTCACGGACTTATTGACCCGCCCTTGTACCCATTCTAAATTATCTAATTCTACTGTTATTGGGGAACGGATACCACCAGCTACAGTTAGCAAAGCCTCTGATTAAGCTCCACTTTAAAACTGATTTTAAACACAGACAGCACCTATCCTTGTTCTCTTGTTGGAATGTTTTTGGGGTTTGGGATTTTTTATATATATAGTAGCATTAGCATTAAAAAGATAGTGATGGGAGGTTGGAGAAATGCAGACTTTGCTGCTGGGTTGCAAAAACCTATATGCTGTAAGCAATGTCATAAACAAAGCATGAGTTGGGAAGGAATGAGCTTCTCCTCTTGCCAATTTTACTGTAGCTAAAAGTGCTAGCTTACAAAAGGTAAACAACAGCTGTCTCTAAAATCCTAAGCATACCTGTAAAGCAAAACAGAAAAAAGAGGGCAACAATAAACCTATGTTATTAGCTAACCTCAGAATGTTATCGCATAGATCAGTGTACTTGCTACCAGCTTTGGCTGATGCACCAGTTGTGCCTCTTCCTAAAATCCGAGGATCTAAAGATGGTAGTCATTTGCTGGTCACCTCAATATTGGACTTCTGTAATGTGTTATACATTGGGCTACCTCTGTACCAAGTTTGGAAACGCTAATTAGTTCACAATATGACAGTTAGACTATGTCGTGATTCAGACCACCTTAAAGGAGCCATGTTCAGTAAAGTAAACAGTAAAAGTTTATTAACAAGTAACAGACTTCCAAAAGCTGTTCAAAACTGCCTAAAGGCACTGAAAAGCTGAGCAAATTAACTCATTCAAACAAAAACACAACCAGTCAGATCAAAACAGTCACACAAAGAAAAAGCGTGTTAAACCGCCAGAAAGCCCACGCTACTCAAAAACTCAGCTAGCACAGGGAATGGGAAGCAGCACATCGTCAACCAATTAGTTGTCGTCAAACTAGGAGAAAGGCAAGCAGTATGGAGTCATCAAAGCAGTCCTGGGTCAAGCCGAAAAGGGAAGCCAGCAAAGAAGTGAAGTCAAACCAGTCAAAACAGAAAGGCAGCAAAATCTAGCACACAGGGATTTAAGGTGGTGCAGCTGATGAGAGTATATAAGATGCGGGACCCACCAAATACGATACCAGCGTCCAGAGAAAGAGAGAAAGAGTCCAAGGTCCAGAAATCCACGTCCAACAATCAATCCAGTAGCAATCCAGCAAAAAAGGGCAGAGCTTGGAGGGCAAGTACAACTCCTTGCCACCTGCAAATAATGGTTCTGTGCAAGCCCCCTTTATTCAAAGCTCTTCCTCAGAACTTAATTGAACCAACGCCCCGTTATCATTCCTATCAGCTGCCAGCACTTCTTCATGTGCTGCCCAGTAGACACCTCTTCAGAGCTCTGTGAGTCCCCAACCCCATCTCCCATAGACTGCTCGTCATCCCCACACCCAACATCCTCTGAAAATCCTCAAAATGTTTCATCCTCTAAAGACTCATTAAGTATTTGCCAGATTCTCTTCCTTTCTTCCTCCTCATCTGACTCTTGTTCATGAGTAGACCATTTAGTACTTCTGGCTACAATCTCTTCTCTCTCTGGCTCAACTGCAACAGACTAGCTACAGGAACATCCAGAAGTGAGCATATCACACCTATACTAAAGTCACTCCACTGGTCGCCAATTAGTTTACGGGCAAAGTACAAACTGTTGGTTTTGACCTATAAACCCCCTACATGGTTTGAATCCAGGATCGCCTTCCCCAGTCCAATCTACCACAAACACTGGGGGGAGTCTACTCCAGCCAGCCAGAACCCGACTGGTTACCATCACTCAGATAATCTTTTCGTCAGCTGCCCCAAAACTGTGGACCAACCTGCTGGAAAGGTTCCCTCAGCTAAATCAGCTGTTGGAATTTATAACACAACTGAAGACCTATTTTTTTCATCAGACCTACCCAGTCAGCCTTAACTATGAATTTTAAATCACATTTTGTGTTTATGGTGTTTTAAAATTTGTCTCATGTATTTTAATATGTGTATGTTTTACTATATGCTTTTATACTTCCATTTTAACAATGTTTTAATATGTGATTTTATAGATGTATTTGACTATGTTGTGCCCTGCCTCAAGCCAAAAGGAGAGGTAGCTTATAAATAAAATTATTATTATTATTATTATTTCGAGACACATTATTACTTTTTAGATATGCATCATTTGGCAACACAGAAAGTCAGTTTTACTAGAAAATGGGAAGTTAAGCCAACTCCTTACAAGAGATAGGGCAACATACATAAGTTGTGATAACAAAATGCATGGGAACACAACATATTTCATGGAAACCTTCCATTTATATTTTTAAACACGTGATTGATTGTTTCTTTCACATAGATTCAGAGGTTTCTCATTACATTTATGTGACACACCTACAGATTGCACCCGACACACTAACATGTTGCAATGCACAATTTGAAAAACTCTGGCATAGATGAATAAGTTTGGCTACCAGAAAGGAAGCCATGAGCAAAGTAGAAGCTTTCAGAAGAAGCTTTCAAGTGGTCTATAGAAAGTTCAAAAAGATTTTGCTGACATATTCCAGGCTTACTTGATTTGTTTCTTTACTTTACATATGCTGCTTTATTGCTGTTGTTCAAAGACATATGTTTCACTGTACAAAAGGACCTTGTACATCTTGAGGTAAATTGAAAGCTTTTCCAAAATATTCTTTAAAGGCAAGATCTAAAGCAATAGACAATTGGCTATAGACAATCTTTTCTATGTCTTTGCTCACTGTAAGCTTTGTAGACCTGGACTGGCATACTTTATTTAAAGGTACAATCTTCTCAAAGTCTTACTCTTCTCGTGTAGAGAACATGTGTTCCTTCTCCAATCCAATGAAGATCTCACTAATTTGCAAAACTCGGACACTAGAGAACTATATCTTCTTCAAAAAGGATCGGGTTTGGGGTTTTTTTTTCTTCTGTGATGTATCCTAGAATATAAAAATTCCCTCCCCTAGGTAAGAAAAGTGTTTCTGTTTGTTCTGGTAATTGCTTCTGGGTGTTTTGTGAAATATCGTGTGGATTTTTAAAAAAACTGATTTGTCAACAGATAGAGCAACCAATACTAATATTTCCTCCATCTGTTTCCCCCCGAGAGAAAGAAGTATGTAGCATAAACTTTCATAGACTATGAATGCTTATGCTAAACACACATTTCTCTCAGATCAGATAAAGGATTGTGCTATAACATTCTTTCGATATTGCCTTTATTGTTTATGCATATGATATGACCTCCATATTTTGCAGGGATACAGATTAACTGTGGTTAGTGGAAATGCCTTCTTGAGCAAACAACTTTAGATGCAGGGGCGGACCTACCTGTTCCCGGGGGGTACACGAAAAAAATTTGCGCCCCCCCCCCAGTTGCTCCCGAGGGAGCCCAGTGCGCATGCGCCAATCTGCACGCACACTGCCTCCAGAGCGCGCCTCTCGCTTTGGAGCCCAGTGCGCATGCGCAAAACTGCGTGCACGCGCACTGGCTCCAAAGCGGGAGGTGTGCTCTGGAGCCAGTGCACGTGCGTGGAGCTTTGCGCATGCGCAGAAGCTCCATGCATGCGGAGGTGCGGCGGAACGCCCGGCCGGCGGGGCCGCCTAACAAAGGCCTGGCCGGCGTGCCGTGCCGTGGCGGAGCCGGCGGGGGGAGCCGGCATGGCGGCGCCCCTCCCAGGGGGTGACACCCCTCCCGGGTGATATCACCCTACGCACCTGCGTAGTCCGCCTAATGGACGAACCGGCCCTGTTTAGATGGAAGCATACTGTAGGGCTGCTCTGGAGTTCCTAGAACATGCCTAGAGAAGACATACCGGTATTTTGGCAAATGTGGGTAAATAATGAAACAATGGGTACCAGTGTTGTTGATGTGAGGACTGTAAAGTATACAATGTTAAGCAAAACAACTGGGTGGGTTGCTAGAACCTAAAACACTAACCCAAAGAGGGATACAAAGTGTTCAGTATTCATATCAACAATGTCAATAAAGATATATTTGTTTACAATGTGTGTTTCAATACATAAATCACAAACTAATCCTAATATTGCCCTATGAGATCACTGCGGTCAGAAAATATCAACTTGCTGACAATTCCCTCTGCTAAGACATTCAGGCTGACGGCAACCCGCAAGTGAGCATTCTCGGTGGAACGCTCTCCCGGCTGAGACACGGGCCCTCCAAGACCACCTGTCTTTTAGGCGATCGTGTAAGACATTTCTTTTTCTGCAAGCCTTCGGCCCATAAGACACCCCTAGCGTGTCAACCTGCCTATTGATCTCTGTGTACGTTGTATTATGCTGTGCGTTTGTTCTTTGCACAACATGCAGTGTTTTAACCCATGTTTTTAGGATGTTTTCGTATGTTTTAGAGTGTATAATGTGCTTTTAATTGTGTTTTGTACCTTGACTTGTTGTGAGCTGCCCCGAGCCACCCGGGAGTGGCGGCCTAGAAGTCTGACTAATAAATAAATAAATAATACACAAATTACAGAATGCACATAATATATAAAGAAATCACCACCCCTGCTAGGGTTCCTACCAGCGATGACGCTAAGGCGTCATATGAGTCCATGGGTCAGTAGTAGGCTTCCCGCAAATTCACGTACATAGTCTCAGACCCAATGTCTTTTATATTTAGTATTACTGCCCAATAATAAAGTGGGAGGACTATCCAGTGTATAATCCACTTCATGCAATCGATGCCGTAGTACGCCAGTTAAATCCACCGGAAGGCTAATCCAAGTGTCTCTGAAACCACCAATGTAAGATATCGCGTTTTCCCGTAGTATGGGATATTTCCAAAACGTTCATATGCACCAGTGGTTCTCTAGCCGACCTGTAACATTATTTTCCTCATTGGCCTAGAGAACCACTGGTCAGAGAAGAGGGATGAATGGTAGTGCCAGAGCTACCGTGTTTCCTCGAAAAGACACACTATGGCTTATTTTCAGGGTATGTCTTATTGATATTAAGTATGGTACAACAACCTGCATTTATGGCATGATCTCTCGAAGCTCAATAGAAGACTACTTCCATATACCCTGGTGCTTGTGTGGAATGAGCAAGACCCACAGCAGCCATAGCTCTACTTCTTCCCCCTGAGGACAAACAATACCTAAAACAGAGCATCCTGCTTCTCACTCCACTGAGGAGACTATTAGTTTCACTTTCAAGGTCTTACTCAATGCATCAGTTTGCAGTACGTACAGAACGACCAGGACCTGACAGGGGAGCCAACCTTGTACGCTGCATAGCCACGACTATCACTATGTCTTATTGTTGGGGTATGGCTTATATTGCGCAAATGTTTAGAAATCCTGCTACTGCTTATTTTTTGGGGTATGTCTTGTTTTAGGGGGGAAAGGGTATCACTAGAACTGTTTGCCTGATCATCAAAGGAGTTTATTGCACGGATATGGCAAACTGGGATTTCACTGTGTGGTTCCCATCACAGATGTTGTGTGAAACCTGTTGCAGATTGCGAAATTCCTATGAGAAAACCATCTCCTTCTATTGAGAGGGAAATCCATGAATACCCTCAAACCACGCAATACTCCTGGCATCTACTTCATGTGATGTGGCCAATCTACTTCTGTGCTGGTATGATGACACAGAAGTAACATAAGAGGGATCAGGGTTGTTCTCCTCTCCCTGCATAGTAATTTAATGTATTTTCCTATTTTTAAAACTAAAATTCACAGGAATTATGAAAATGCTTTTACAAAAGCTTTAACTGAAAAACTTTATGGTGGAGTGGAACTATGAGAAGCTGGAGTTACATCTCAAAGAGGAAGTACAAATTCAGGGTCACTGATCAAGCCAGTTCTCAAGGTTGTATGATCACAGAGAGGTATGATATGAGGGTAATCATCTGAGTAAGTTAATGGTATCTGTGATTGCGTGAATGCTGTGGGATGCAGTAAAGTCCAACGTAAATTTTTACATATGTGAGATGGTTGGATGTCTGTATTGAAGAATATTGTTGTGGACAATCAACTCAAAGAAATTGTTGTGGACAATCAACTCAAAGAAATTGAGCAGGTGTCATTATCTTTATTGCTTTCTTGCAGCATCACTATATTTCTCATTTAAAATACATTTCATGTATCTTGTCCTAGTGGCAGGAGCTCTCGCTGGCACAGTGGGTTAAAGCGCTGAGCTCCTGAGCTTGTTGACCGAAAGGTGTGAGCTTCCACTGTCAGCCCCAGCTCCTTCCAACCTAGCAGTTCGAAAACATGCAAATGTTAGTAGATCAATAGGTACTGTTCCGGCAGGAAGGTAACAGCACTCCATGCAGTCATGCCGGCCACATGACCTTGGAGGTGTCTACAGACAATGCCGGCTCTTCGGTTAAGAAATGGAGATGAGAACCCCCCCCCCTCCCCAGAGTTGGACACAACTGGACTTCATGTCAGAGGAAAACCTTTACCTTCACCTATTCTTGTGGCATGGTGTTTCAAATATCCATTGGACTGAAAATAGCATGCAACCTTTAATAAATTGGTACATTTTGGTGGAAAAGTATAATTACAGATCTTCTGTTCTCAAAACATAATCTCTCATTGGTGTATAATCTATTTTATCCCTCCACCATAATATAAATCATGATTGTATAACGCCAACATTTGCTTCTTTTCTTATCTCAAGGGATGTTTTATCCTTTTATAAACATATATAATTTTACTTGCATGCGGTGTGCTCAGTAGGGCAGCAGTGCCAAACATTGCCACTTATCATGATGAAGGGTTAGGCTTTTAGAACGATTAAGTCAAGGTCTGTATTTACATCATATTCTTTAAAACAGGAGATTAGCCTAGACTCTTCACATTGTGACACGTAGTGGCATCATTTCTGTATTTTAGTACATCATCTCATTTCATTTCATTTCAACCTTTCCCCCTTTCTTTTTCTACAGGAAGCCATTTTACTATTTATCACTGACTTTGGCTTTTGGGACTTTATTGGATTCTTTATTTCAAATTAGGAGGAAACGGGAAAAGTGCCTTCACCTTCAAGGTGATGCTTGTTACGCCTGTGTTCTTCATTGATATGCTTTAAAATGATGTTTTTGCCATCACATCAGCAAGTGTAGTGGTTGTGGCAAAGATCATGTCCTTAAAAAAATGAAAACAGGATTCACTGAAAGATATGGTTTAGGGAAAATTGTGTTTTCTGTTGGAGCCTTTTAGGGGATATGGCTATTGTTGTTTTTTTTAAAAAAAAGATATCTATCTATCTGGGGTGCAGCAGCAAGGTTGCATTGCAGTCCCCAAAGAGAATATGGGGTGCCCCCTTATGGCATCCAGGTCCTCAAAGTTTTCCCATCTCAGATACCAAAGGTCTGAAGAACAGATACAGGATATATTTTAGTATAATACAAGAGACTGTTGTTTTCAGGAAAAAGTTTTTTTATTGTTTTTGCAATTGTACCATACATTTTGTACCAATGTGATTTATTTATTTATTTGCTATGCTTCTATACCGCCTCTCTCAGCCCGAAGGCGGCTCGAGGCGGTGAACAAGCGGCATCAAGTGCCCACATACAACACATCATAATAAGATAAAAACAAACATATAAAACCATATAAATTAACAATTAAAACTACAAAATACAAATCTCAGCTCCACAATCTTAAAATCGGTTTCCGTTTCGTTGTCATACTAATCCTTCAATCTCGATTAATTAAAGTTTGTCTGTGAATGCTTGCTCGAACAGCCAAGTCTTGACTTTCTTACAAAATGTCAGGAGGGAGGGAGCCGATCTGATGTCACTAGGAAGGGAGTTCCAAAGCCGAGGAGCCACCACTGAGAAGGTCCTGTCTCTCATACCCGCCAAACACGCCTGCAAAGCAGGCGGGACCAAGAGCAGGGCCTCTCTGGATAATCTTAAGCATCTTGATGGCTCATAGGGAGAGATGCGTTTGGACAAGTAAGTTGGACCAGAACCGTTTAGAGCAGGGCTGTCCAACTGCCGGCCCTGCAGGTGTTTTGGACTTCAACTCCTAGAAATCCTAGCCAGTTTACCAGCTGTTAGGATTTCTGGGATTTGAAGGCCAAAACACCTGTAGGGCCGGCAGTTGGACAGCCCTGGTTTAGAGCTTTAAAGGCCAAAACCAGCACTTTGAATTGTGCCTGGTAGCAAACTGGTAGCTAGTGGAGCTGGCACAACAGGGGAGTTGTACGCTCCCTGAGTGCCGCTCCTGTTATCAACCTGGCTGCTGTCCGTTGAATCAATTGAAGCTTCCGAGCAGCCTTAAAGGCAGCCCCACATAGAGAGTGTTGCAGTAATCTATACGGGATGTACGGGATTCTGGCCAGGAAAGTTTCTGGGGCTGAAGAAAGGATGCCAAGATGAACAGATATAGTCACAGAGTCTGGATGGCCATCTGTCAGGGGTTCCTTGAATGCGATTTTCATGCTTCTTGGCAGGGGGTTGGACTAGATGGCCCATGAGGTCTCTTCCAACTCTAGGATTCTATGATTCTATGACAACTTCTCCCCTCTCAATATAATCTTTCTGAACTGGGCTTGAATTTCCATACTGCACTCCTGTGTCAATAAAAGAAAAGAATTTCAGTTAATGAATTCTCTTCTCTTTTTTTGTCCATGGAGTTATAAGGATTGTTTGATGTAGACGTGCCACCTGCAGGGTCTGCTGGTAGGGAATGAAAGCCTTTGAGTGAACATCTCAAAGCAATTTGCTTGTCTTACATATAAAGGCAGTGTAGGCTGTGAACCTTTTGTAATAAGAAAGTGGCCGAGTGTCATTAGTAAGTGTGGCATTGAGGTTTTCGCTCCATTTTATCACAAACGATTTCGCTGAATTATTACTATCTGATATTTTCTGGAGAACACAGGGTGAAAAGAAAAGCAGGGTAATCATGAGCCTCACTGAGAAGTCTGCTACGTTGGGCTTTGCTTCTCCCCAGCTGTCATGCAGGAGCCATTCAATCTGGCCATGGAGGAGACTATTGATTTAATCACTGCCTTTTCATTTGAAGGATATCTATCGAATGGTACTTCATATCATGGGAGTAGAGGAAGATCCATGCTGCTCGGAAACACTATATTCTTTCTAGCGTGTGTCCAAATGAGGCAGCCATTTTAAAATAGTGATAACCATTTTAATTGTACAAAATTCAAACAACCGCTAGAAAAATACATTTTAGAAAAAGCAATATAGCTGCTATTTCAGTTCCACAAATTTTCCCTCACCTGAAAAAATACAGTACACCAAACAATAATAGTCCATTATCAAGCTTGAGAAACTAAAACAGGGAGAAGGAAAACACTGGAGAAATGTTCATAAGCCCAGTTCAAACACAGTGAGGTTATACAAGAAATCTATATTTTTTGTTAGTAATAAGGTATTGTAATACGTTGGATGTACACTTGATGGTCACGTCTGAATTATTTGAACTCCATATTTTGTAATATGTTGCATTTGTATGAAACTTGTGATCGTTTCTAGTGAATACTGTAGGATCTGCTTATCTACAGATTCAATATCCATGCTTTAGCTTACCCATGCTACAAAGAGATCTACCACAGACATCTTTGTGGGGATCTCTAGGAATCTCAGCACATTGTGGATTCATGACAGACTGTGACGAATCCATCAGGGCCCAGAATGGGGAACCTGTCACCCCAAGCCCCCCATTTCCCAACATCGCACTATTTCCCCATTATTTCATTCTGATGCAACACAGGAAGTCTCCTGTGTTGCTGTGGCAGAAACGTACAGTGGTTCCTCTCCATTTTCACCATGGAGCCCCACCGGAAGTAGATCTACATCGTGGGATGGAGGCTGGTGGGTTCCGTGGCTGAAGAGAGGTGAAAACAGTGCAGGACAGACAATTTTGCCCATATAATAAGGTCCTACGTCTATAGAATTGTGTGGTATAATAATAATACTTTATTTATATTCTGCCCTTCTCACCCCGAAGGGGACTCAGGGTGGATCATCGTACACATACATGGCAAACATTCAATTCTGCTTGTATAGACACCACACAAACAGAAAGAACAGAACGGAGGTGTGTTGTTTCAATGCCATGGAAGGTTGGGCTCTAGTCCAGCCACAGGGAGTGCTGTTGTTCCATCCTCTATGACAAAGAGCTGTTAGGACTTCCTCCTTCCTTTTGGTTGCCCAGGAATTTGTGATCTTCTTTCTTTATGGCGTTGTAAAACACCTCCCCAACTTTTAGCGGTACCTAATTTTTTAAATTACAGCTAAAGATGTTTTCAAACTGCTTAGGTAAACAGTGAGCAGGGCTGACAGTTGGCTGCTCATGCCAACCCGGGGCTTTGGACTTGCAACCTTTCAGTGGATAGATCTTAGAGTTACTGGTGATTTACTAGCTCTGTGTCAGGCCCCAGCCTGGTCCCATAGTCCAGCCAGACCAAAGCCATGTTAATTCCAAGACATCAGCTAGGCCTGAGAGCAAACCTCTGCATGAACCTCTGTGTCAACCAATGGTCAAGGGCAAGCGCAGCCTTTCTTCTTCCCAGGCCGATAAGAAGAGCTGGTACGGCAAAGTCTTGTTGCCTCCCCAGCTCCCATGTGCTGCTACTAATGAGCAGACATTCCTTCCCTCCTTGGAGGGCAAGGCCCACAGACTGTCCATGAGAAGAAGTTCCGACGCAGTGTGCGTCTTCAAGAGAAACGCTAAGGGAAACCTATTTAAGCTGCTCCCCGTTGGCTCTCGGTATCTCTCGCCAATGCTCAGCTTTCCTCGTCAAGTTCCACGTACTCTAGTTCCAGCCTGGGCCAGTGGGCCTTCAAGTCCTCGTACTCAAGTATTTGCCAAGCCTTTGTTGCCAGAGACTTATCCAGGATTTAGCCCATTGGGGCGTCAGGACTAATTCCTCCTATTTGAACCTTTTTACTCTTTGGACTATTGCATTGCAATACTTGATGCTGAGAGCATCAAAGGACTATATTTTTATCTCTTTTCTTCTTTTCACCTATCTGTATACCTTAATAAAGCGGAATGTTTGTATGTATGTATAGTATGTGTGCGGAGGGCGGAAGGGCGGATATGTGGCAGCTATTTGCATAAAGTCCTTTGATTGGCCAGCCTCGGCACTCCAAAATTCTAAGTGCCAGCTATTTGCATAAAGTCCTTTGATTGGCCAGCCTTGGCACTCCAAAATTCTAAGTGCCAGCTATTTGCATAAAGTCCTTTGATTGGCCATCCTTGGCACTCCAAAATTCTAAGGCACCAGACAGAGGGCATTGATAGCCACTGATTAGCCAGCATCCCAGAATCCAGGTCTCTACATTCAAACAACAGGATTTCTTCCCACTGAGGGGGAAAAATGCACCATCATCATTCCCTCCCCACTTGGCTCTGTGAAAACAAAATGGAATCCTGTTTTCTCCTCCCCCTCAGCTTTTAGAAAACGGCTGCCTGCCATTCTGCCTTTTAAAGTTACCAATTACCAACAGAGCAGGCCAGAACATTACAGGCCCCAAAAAAGAGTTTAGGGCAGGATGGGCCACGAATGATGGGATTTGCATCCCAATTCACTTCCCAGAAAACACTGTAGCCCCTACAAATCACAAACCAGGCCCAAAATTTACAGTACGGCTTTATTAATTTGATTTTCCTGACTAGGCCTCAGTTAATGGGACATTGTGTATAGCCAGGCCCCAAAAGAGAGTTTAGGGCAGGATGGGCCACGAATGATGGGATTTGCATCCCAATTCACTTCCCAGAAAACACTGTAGCCCCTACAAATCACAAAACAGGCCCAAAATTTACAGTACGGCTTTATTAACTTGATTTCCCTGACTAGGCCTCAGTTAATGGGACATTGTGTATAGCCAGGCCCCAAAAGAGAGTTTAGGGCAGGATGGGCCACGAATGATGGGATTTGCATCCCAATTCACTTCCCAGAAAACACTGTAGCCCCTACAAATCACAAAACAGGCCCAAAATTTACAGTACGGCTTTATTAACTTGATTTCCCTGACTAGGCCTCAGTTAATGGGACATTGTGTATGGCCTGAATTAACAGTAACCAACCTTGGCAGACTGAGCCCCTATGACCCATGATTCATTCTACTGCAGTTTGGAGTAGGGAGGACCATGGATGATGGGACTTGAAGTACCATCACAGGTTATGAGATTTGTAGTACTTTCAAACTCTTCATTCCCCACAGACCAAGGCGGCCCTGAACCACAAGATCAAACTTGGCACACAGTACCCCCATGACCCACACTCCATCCTACTGCAGTTTAGAGGAGGATGGACCATGAAGGATGGGATTTCAAGTACCTCCATTCACTTCCCAAGCCCGCTGCGACCTTCATCCAGTGCATAATCATGACCACACTTGGCACAAAAAGCCCCCATGATCCAATGGACGTCCTGATGCAGTTTGGAGGGTGGACCATGGATGATGGGACTTGAAGTACCTCCACTCACTTCCCAAGACTGCTGCGACCCTCATTCAATGACTGATCAAGACCAAACTTGGCACACAAAGCCCTCATGACCCACTCTACATCCTTGTGCTGTTTGGAGGGGGATGGACCATGGATGACGGGACTTGAAGTACCTTCACTCACCTTCTGAGACTACTGCGACCCTCATCCAATGAATGATCAACACCAAACGTGGCACTAAGAGCCCCCATGACCCACTCTACATCCTGCTGCTGTTGGGAGGGGGATGGACCATGGCCAATGGGACTTGCAGTACCTCCACTAACTTCCTGAGACCACTGCAAGCCACATACACATCTAATAGGAACCAACCTTGGCACACAATGCCTTCCTCAAATAACCTGGGCACCGCCGAGTCCTCAGCTAGTTCTAAATAAAGCATTTAATCACGGCTGGTCTCAAGTGGTTTACTGAGGGATCCTTCAGGTCTAAGGTGCAACACTCTGCTAATCCTCTGGCCCGCATCTGTTCCAAGTATAGTCAAAATATATGTTTCAGATATCTACATGTGTGTGTCTTGGAATGTATTCTCTGTGGATACAGGGCTCATATTCTATATGCATATAAAAGTTGCTAACATGTTTCTCACCCAATATCTTATGTCATTTCAACAGGCATAATTTTACTCTTTTTCTTCCAAAAGCTTGAATCCTTTGCATAGATTTCTACAGAGGTTTAGATTGCATGTGCTGCCTGTGTTGCTCTACTTGAATGCACTTTCTCCTTTTCAGTTTTTATAGTTAATGCATAGGGCCTCGATTTCACTTGCTGACTCAATGGTTGAGTGTTATGGGAAAGGAGAGAAATTATTTCTATTCACACATCATGCATAATTTTACCATCTCCCCAGCTACTCACTAAATTAATGTTGGAAGGATCATTGTAGAGGAACTGAGAATTCTCGTATGGGTTTTTAAAATGTGCTTCTTGAATGGGCAGGAGGGAGGAATGCACCAGGAATGGAAGAACTTTTGCAATATGCTCGCACAATCGTTCCTTTTAAAAATCAATGTCAAGACATAACTCTAAAAAGAAATTGTAGTGTAATCCATCCCTTAGAACCTCCATTAATGGTTACAAAGAGATCACACAAGCATGCCACAAAAAAAGTGTCCCTGGCCTGAAACTGCTTCTAGCCCTGCTCTTGTATGAGCTTTTCACCTCGCTGACTCTCAGACAAAACTCCTGAGTGCCCAGATGACTCATGCTGATCAACATAAGCCATTCTAGTGCATCGTACCTTTGCCTATGTAATTGCTAGAGGCTGTCAAGAGCCAGCTGGCTTCTCTGATATGACGGTGGCTCATGCATTTTGTGTCCAGGGACGGGTGAAAGAAGTCTGAGCTGTATACTCATCTGACAAAGATTTCCTTGTCCCAATTTAGTAGTAAAACCAACTGTATTTCAAGCACAACAGTTTGAAACTAAGAGCCACGTGAAAGGTACCAAATGGGCATTGAGCTCATGCTCAAATTAACTTCATAGATGCACTCAATTGTTAACTTGTTGAAGATGTGTGCGAGAGCAATGCTAACTTTCGATCACTTGAACCTATGACAAGAGGTGCAATGAGCTCGCCGGGTCAAGGCACTCAGGCTATTTGATCAGCACAGAATTATGGGATTTCATACTGCTAGTAGCTTCTGGATCACAACCAGACACAGTGAGGTCATCTGACCTTGTGCCTTGCCATTCTGCTGCTGAATACGCATACCCAGTGTGGAATACATCTCACCACGTTAAAATAGTGGATGTGGCTCTTAATGAGACATTCTGTATTATCACAGGATGTCTACGCCCAACACCGCTGGAGAAATTATACTGTTTAGCTGGTATTGCACCACCTGACATCCATCGGGAAGTAGCAGCTTGTACTGAGTACCAAGTCAGTGACATATCCGACTTATCCTCTGTAAAGATATCAGACAGCAAGTCAATGCCTTAAATCAATAGCTTCCAAAGTTCTATAGAGATGCTCATAGGAACACCTCAGCAAGCGAGAGTGCAAAAGTGGCAGGCTAAAACCCAGAACCTCAATCAGTGGCTGAGACTGGATGAGAAACTCCCTCCTGGGCACCCAGAAGATTGGGCAACATGGAAGGCAAGGAACAGGCTGTGCTCTGGCACCATGAGATGCAGAGCTAAACTTAAGAAATAGGGCCACAAAGTGGAGTCCATGACATGTGAGTGTGGAGAAGAGCAAACCACAGGCCACCTACTACAGTGCAAGCTGCCACATGCACAATGGAGGACCTTCTCACAGTGACACCAGAGGCACTCCAAGTGACCAGTTGGAGTAGTCAAGGGACATTTAGCATAATGCCAAGTTTTTAACTTTGTGTTTTAAATACATTATAACTGTACCCTCAACCTGCTTCTGACATGATAAATAAATAAATAATATTTCATAGGATGACTCCCTAGCACTTAAAGTGGAAGCATAGCACTACAATTCTGCCAGGTGAAAGGGGCCTGCGAAGTATGGCGATCTCTGATATGGGTGAGGGAGAGAAGTTGCTTTGAGTAACTGAAACCTCATCACTTGTACTCGTGGTGGTGATTTTGTGCATTCAAACTATTTCGCATTTATGGCAACCCTAAGAATAACCCATCATGGTATTGTGTTGGCAGAATTTGTCGAGAGGTTTGCCCTTGCCTTCCTCTAAGACTGAAGAGTGTGAGCGTGGTTTCCAGAGTAGTAGTCCAAAGCTCAAACCCCTACACCACTCTGACTCCTACATCATTTTCTACCACTCTCAATCAGATTTTCAAAAAGAAGGCAGGTTGCCATGCAGAAAGTTACAATTTTCCATGTCATGCTCTTGGCCTTTTTCTTTGAGGCCCTACTTTTAAAGCTACAGGTGGGTGGGTAAGAGATCTCATTACCTCAAAATATAATAGGGGGTAGAATGGATGGATGGATTGATTTTCATCAGCAACACTATGGAAAATTAAGAATGTTCATACTATACAGCAGTTCCCACTGAAAAACACGGAGACTGAAGACAGGTACTGTATGTGTTTTTACTTCATTTCCAAGCAAATCCAAATTCTAAAAGAGAAGAAGATGGGGCTGCTGCGTGGGTGAAAAATATCCTGCTTTGTAAACGGCAAAGCAATCGCTGCAAGTAACCCATTTTAAAGTTCAGCTGGGGGTGGAGGGGAATGACCTTTTCCTGTGTGTTCTCAGTTCCAGAATCTACTGTTGAGATATAGGAGCTCAGCTCCACTAAGCTAGCCAGGGGCCATCACCGCAATGAAGAGAGGATTTCTCACTTGGCTCAGGGCCCAAGCCAAGACACAATCTTTATTCCTGTCATTGTCATACTACACAGTTCCATAGGATTGTATTGTGAAGCTGCCTTCTCGCACATTCTGGGGAAGAATGTCATCATCCTCCTCCAACAACCAGTACATGCTCACAGCTGTCAGGCTACTCAATGTACAGAGGGGGAAAGATGTGGCTAGTCCATAGCAATGAGATTGCCTGATGAAATTGTATGAATTTGCTGAGATTGAAAAATTGACAGCTTTGATCTGACCGAAGTCATTAAGACTGGGAATCAATAACTGTTGTGGTTTTTTTGTAGGAAATTCTCAGTAGTGGGATATAAAGACTATTAGGATCAGATATTATGCAGAAACCCATTTAAAGAATTTACTTGGAGGAAGTAGGGAAATGTAAAGGTTTTCCCCTGACATTAAGTAGAGTCGTGTCCGACTCGGGGGGGTGGTGCTCATCTCCATTTCTAAGCTGAAGAGCCAGCATTGTCCGTAGACACCTCCAAGGTCATGTGGGCCGCATGACTGCATGGAGTGCCGTTACCTTCCCGCCAGAGCGGTACCTATCAATCTACTCACATTTGCATGTTTTTGAACTGCTAGGTTGGTAGAAGCTGAGGCTGACAGCGGAAGCTCACACCGCACTCTGGAATCGAACTGCAACATTTCGGTCAACAAACTCAGCAGCTCAGTGCTTTAACCCACTGCACCACCAGGGCTCCTTGATGAAATAGGATACATGAATAAGTGCAACCGTTCGTTAGAAAGTTGTAAGTCATTTGTTTCCTTCTTTCTTTCTTTCTTTCTTTCTTTCTTTCTTTCTTTTGTATTTTGTGTTGTAGTATGGTCTTGCAAGGTAGTTTTTACAGTGTTAGTTTAGATTAATTATATTCTGTCTTTTTGGTAGTTTACCCCTTTTATGTTGTTTTATACTATATACAAATTCTGTATTGATTTTTTAAAAAGTTCTTATCAAGAGTCCCCAGGGGCACAGTGGGTTAAACCACTGAGCTTCTGAACTTGCTGAACAAAAGGTTGCTGGTTCAAATCCAGGGAGCAGAATGTGCTCCCACTATTAGCCCCAGTTTCTGCCAACCTAGCAATTCGAAAACATGCAACTGTGAGTAGATCAATAGGTACTGCTCTGGTGGGAAGGTAACGGTGCTCCATGTGGTCATCCAGCCACATGACCTTGGAGATGTCTATGGACAATGCCGGCTCTTCGGCTTAGAAATGGAGATGAGCACCAATGCCCAGAGTCAGGCACAACTGGACTTAATGTCAGGGGAAAACCTTTAACTTTAACAACAACAACAACAAATTTATTTTTATACCCCACCTCCATCTCTCCGAAGGAACTCGGGTCAGTTTACATGGGGACAAGCCCAATCAACAGAGTTAAAACGTAGCACATTAAAATGCATAACGTTACCTTAAAAATGTTTAAAGGATTTACTTCTCTTCCTGACATTTTAAGGCCCATTGTAATTTATGGTTTAACTAGAGAGTAAAGTTTAGCATTTATTGAGAAAAAATGTGAAAGTTATATTTTCCTTCAATTTACTGTGCCTTGTAGTATGATTGGTTATTAAAATGCAAACATGGACATAATTTGCAAATCTGATTGCTGAGGCTTATATCTCTAAGCAAACATTGATGTGAAAAGGAAAATGTGTACGCGGCAATTAATACATGTTCCCCTTAATGTATAGACTGACTCTCAAAAGAATTTTCTAAGCCGCATTTGTCACACATCTCAGAGCATACACATCTCAGAGTTGGCCCTCTATCCCTAGTCACCTGCAGCACCAGTTCAAAGTAGATAATGTGGGATTTTCTGCCTTGATATTCTGGGATATAGGGCTGTTTGGAAGGGTCTTTTGAAGGAATAAGATAAACATGCCAAGTTAAAACAGGTTGAGGGAAGCTCCTAAGGCACCTGGCCTTGTGGCTGTTGGAAGAGGCAGGAATAGCTCTGAATTAGACACGCCTGTGTGGTCTTTGTTGAGGATCTTGTAAAACCCAAGAGGTTTTGTTTCCTTATTACTCTCTCCACTAGGAGCCTCTGGTGGCTCATTGAGTTAAACCCTTGTGTCTGCAGGTCTGATGACCGACAGGTCGGAGGTTCGAATCCAGGGACAGCGCGGATGAGCTCCCTCTGTCAGCTCCAACTCCCTGTGTGGGGACATGAGAGAAGCCTCCTTCAAGGATGGTAAAACATCAAATAAAATTTGGGCGTCTCCTGCAATGTCCTTGAGAATGGCCAATTCTCTCACTCCAGAAATGACTTGCAGTTTCTCAAGTCACTCCTGACATGGACAAAATTCAACAACTCCCCCCATTCCCTCCACTATTTGCTGGTTCTCATGTGTCAGCAGAGTGGTGTTTGTGTTTTTTTAAACTTAAGAGTCTCTCCGTTGCCCCCCCCCCCTTGATGTGGGGGGAGAGGCTTGCATATCCTAATGAAGTTGTGAGCTATGCTAGCTGGCATAATAGCTACCGGTAGGGCCTCCCATGCCAGACAGGTGACAACAGGTCTCTGAAACAACAACTCAGGCTCGGCCAGATTGATCACCAACAATGGTCCACCCTGGCCTCACATCGGGAGGTGCGGAGATGCACTATCCATAATGCTGCAGCCTCTTTCGAGAAGACACGCCAAACGGGTCTTGAAGAGAAACGTCAACGCAGAGAGAACCACAAGTGTGTTGATGATTGGCCTTTTTAATCATCAACACACTTGTAAAAAGTGTGGGATGAGTCCTTCCTAAGAATCTTCATTCGCCAACTAATGCCAGAGAAACTTAAGAGTCATGCTAGTTATCAATGGTGTCAAGCAGCCAGACAGAAAATCCATAATATGGTAACCCTACTGAAGGGGGCAATGAAGGCAGCTCTCGTTTTGTTTTATTTAAAAATATGTCACTGTAACTGAGTATTAAACTTCATTGTTCCACGACAAATCAAGGATTTTCTCCCCTGAGAGTACATTCCACTATACTTTGGCACATCCCTCCCTCCCTTAAGAAAACATGTTCAGGGTCTAAACTTCTGATCAAATTATGTTCAACAAGATCATACCATGTTTATGAAATCGCATTGAGAAAGGGAGATATTGCATTACAAAGTAAGTCTCTTGATAACCACTGGCATTTCCATTTGTGCAAATGCAATCACATAATCAGATTAATAGCTTGATAATAACATGATCTAGAGGCTTTACTGTTGGATTATCTAAAATTGGTTTGAAGAACTAGTATGTATGCAAGGATGTATTTGCCGGAAGACATAATGCCACCAAAGTACTGGTATTTGCTGTATATCCTGGAACAAAACTATAAGAGACTCGGATTTAGATTTTAAGGCTATCACTCCACTGAAAAACTCAATCTGTGTGTTCCCTGAGTCTTGTTTTCCATGGTAGGAAAAAGTAGGCTGGATCTTGGTCCCTATCCTCCTGGTGCCATCACTTAAAACAATGGTTCTCAATCATTCTAATGCAGTGACCCCTTAATAGTTCCTCATGTTACAGTGACCCCCAACCATAAAATTATTTTCATTGCTACTGTAAATATCTGATATGCAGGATGTATTTTCATTCACTGGACCAAATTGAGCACAAATATCCAATACACCCAAATTTGAATACTGGTGGGGTTGGGGTGGATTGATTTTGTCATTTGGGAGTTGTAGTTGCTGGAATTTATAATTCACCTACAATCAAAGAGCATTCTGAACTCCATCAATGGTGGAATTGAATCAAACTTGGCACACAGAACTCCCATGACCAACAGAAAACACTAGAAGGGTTTGGTGGGCATTGACCTTGAGTTTGGGAGTTGTAGTTCACCTACATCCAGAGAGCACTGTGGACTCAAACAATGATAGATCTGGACCAAACATGGCACAAATACTCAATATGCCCAGATGTGAACACTGGTGGAGTTTGGGCAAAATAGACCTTGACATTTGGGAGTTGTAGTTGCTGGGATTTATAGTTCACCTACAATCACAGAGAATTCTGAACCCCACAAATGATAGAATTGGACCAAACTTCCCACAGAGAACTCCCATGAACAACATAAAATACTGTGTTTTCTGATCGTCCATGGTGACCCCTCTGACACCCCCACATTATCCCCCCCAGGGGTCCCGACCCCTAGGTTGAGAAACATTGACTTAAAAGTTTGGAACCAGCCTAAATTTGATAACGAAGTCCGGCATTCTATCTTATCTATCTATTTATCTATCTATTTATCTATCTTCTGCATAAAAGATCACATTTTTGTCTCCAAATGGTCAATTTAGTGGCAAAAGTTTTTTTAAAGAACCCTTGAAAGTCAAAGAATCTCACAGCTGTCCCCCATTTTCTCAGTTGATTGATTCAAGTGTCCAGCCCATGCCTTTTTTCATCAAAGAGAAGAAAATTTAGAGGTATTTTTGACATCCCCATTATGTTTCACCTACTTCTACATAGTAGAATGAAACCACTTTACAGATAATACAATGCTTGTATTATATATAGTTCTCTATCACTTGAACATCTTTTCTTCTGTTTTGTTTAGTTGCTTAGCTACTTATTACATACAAAAGTTCCCTTTGTTTCTTATGTGAGGCCGTACCATTATGTTTGCTACATAATTGACATCTTAAAATAAAGAGTGTATTCAAAAATATGTATTGAAGAAGTGATATATTACAGAAGCCGCACTGCTCCTTTGCTGCCCATAGGACTGTCTCATGCCCCCCCCCCATGTGAAAAGCACATAATGGGATGTGCATGGAAAAAGAAGAAGAGAAAGTGCTATATCTCATTCTCCAAGGGCTCTTTTGTGCTCATAATCATAACACTATGATTCTACTTTCTCTGCCACAGCTACAACCCAAGGAATAGTTGGGTTTACAGTTTGGGGAGGGGCATTTAAGATTTGCGCCAGAGCACTCTCATGTCTCATTTCACAACAAATCCTAGAATTCTAAGGAATGCCATCATGGCCAGGCCCGGATTAACAACTTTTTGCGCCCTAGGCCACACTTTGGAATTATGCCCCCTTTAAGCCAACCTCTACCACCACCTCCCCACACCACTCAGACCCACACTTGGCTGGCTTTTGCCATGGTGCCTCTGGAGCAGGAGAGAAAGGCGAGTAGGCACCATCCCGCCACCTCCAAGGTCCCCATTCCCACCGGCTGGAAAGCTCTGCTGTGCTCGGAAGGTCTCCTCGGGAGGCTTGGGGAGAGCGCAGCGGGTGCAAACTCGCTCCAAAGGCGCGCGCAAGAGAGAGCGAGAGGGAGAGAGAGAGAGAGAGAGAGAGAGCGTGTGCGAGAGAGAGAGAGCAAGAGAGAGAGAGATGTCCGCTTGGTGTGCTCTCCCACAGAGCGAGGGAGGATTCAGGTTGGGGTTTGTGCGGCTTTTGTTCGGCTGCTCACAAAAGCAGGAGAGCCACACCCTGGCCTTGATCCTTCCCTCCCTCCCGTGGCTCCCTTTGGCCAAGCAGCCTGCCCCGGTTTGGTCCAAGAGCGCAAGAGCAAGCCTGGGTAGGTGTGGTCTCATGCTGGGAACCTGGGAGAGGTCTGTCGCCCCCCTGTGGGCCATGGCCCTTGACCTCCCTGATAAACCACACAAGGGCAAGGGTACAACCGGGTTTTATTGTGCAGGAAACATTAGAAAGCTTGGAGGCGTTTATAGTGCCTTTAAAGTAGCAAGCAAGGTCTACAGATGATTATTATCCTGTAGCTCGGACCACAAGCCGGATGCTAGTAGCAAGAGAGGGAGTCTTTAGCCAAGCCCTCTCTGATTCAGCAAACGTTGCAGCTCGGAAAGCACAGTGTTCAAAGGCAGTATAGTCTCTCAGGAGTCGTAGTAGAGCCAAGTGCCCTCAGGCCGCTGAGCACGGCAGCCCGGTGAGGAAAGGCTGGCAAACGGGACTTCACGCTGGTCACTGCCTAGCCCCTAGCGATTACCCCAGCCGAAGCAAGAAGGCTGGGATATCTGGCTTTCATGCATGAGTCTTTTCCCCAAGGAATCCCAGCTGCAGTCAGCTGCCGGGGATGCAGGAAGTAGCAAACAAAGAGTCTCTTAGAAGTTGCAGCCGATGCAATGTGGCTGTGTTGGCCCCTACAATGGGACAGGTCTCTCAAGGGAATTCTCGCCATAGCGGAAGGCAGGATCAGCTGTAGCAACTCACTGCAGGTCCTGAAGAATCCCTGCTGGGGCAAGGAAGCAGGAAGCAGTGCTACTGTAGCAAGAGTCCAGAAACCCTGAAAGGATCCCTGCAAAGGCAGGAAGGCAGGAGCAGTGTTTCCATAGCTTTGAGTCCATGAACCTCGAGGGATCCCTGGCTGGGGTGTTAGCAGCAGAGAGTCCAACCGCAGGGATGACCTCAGGCTTCCCTCTCCGGTTCCAACGGTGACTTGGAGTGCAGGCTAGGCACGGCCAAGCCATAGATGAAGCAGGGTCCTGGCACGGTGGAGCAGAGATCAACCGGCTTGGAGCTGGCTGGCTGGCTTTCCCTGGGAGGGAAGGCCCCTGCGGCCGTCCCCTTAGTCCATCTTGAATGCGATGTTGGTAAGAGACAAAGACTGAAGGGTGCACTGAGCAATTATAGCATTCTGAGAGTGCGTTGGACGTCAAAACCTGTGATGGATGTTTCTTAGCATGTTGACATGATCTCAGGCCTCTTGGAATGCGGGTCTCATTACCGGGGGCCAACCTGGCTCAAGGGAGGCATTCTCTAAGTCGCTTTCACTACCAGCCGCTGGAGCAACCCAGCCTTGGAGGCCCTGCTATGATTATCTTTCCTTAGGTTCACACAGGCCAAGCCCGGAAGGCTTGCACACAGTTCATGAGCAGGGCAAGCTGTTACAGGATGTAAGTTTCGATTTCCTAGGCTGGAATGTCGCGCAGGCCCAGATGCTGTCTGAGGCTGCCGCCGCTTCGGCCAAAACGCTGCCTGAAACTGCTGGAGTGTAACAAGGTCCACCCAAGCAATGCCCTTTCTCTCCCCTCTTCCTCCCTCCCTCTCTTCCTTCTTTACTTTCTTTCTTTCCTCCTAGTTGCCTCCTTCTCCCCTCCCTCCCACCGCCCTCTCCCGGCCTCTGCCACTCGGCTCTGGCTGCAGGAATTTGGAGATGGTTTCCCCGGGAGCCAGGAGGTCAGGCCAGCCAGAGACCCACGGGCAAATCAATGGATCAATGCGAGGGCCCCGCCGCAGCCCAGAGAGCAAGAGACGGAGGGGACGGAGCAGAGACTTTGCCGGGAGAAGGAGCGAGGAGGGGCATGAGAAAGGGGAAAAGAAGGGCGCGGACCAGGGTTTTTTTGGTCTGTGATCTGGCCCCCCCCCCCTCGGCTTGCGCCCCTAGGCCATGGCCTATGGTGGCCTTATGGGTAATCCAGCCATGATCATGGCAGTTAAAGTAGAATAATAGTGCTATGATTGAAAGGGTGAAAGGGTCTCTAGTATGAAGAGTCAACTGCAATCCCACAGGTTGTTCACCAGAGAAAGAGCAGGGCTCAGCTGTCTATAGAAAACTCCAGTTTAGTTAAATCTGAAGTTAAATACAGGCTATCAGTCAGTTCTTAGGACCTGTTAGCATCAGTAGAAAGGCTAGGAAAAGAGGTCACAATCTTGCATAAAATTTGTATTTATAATGTCATTTTTAAGAACAATTAATATACTTTAAATGCAACACATCTGACCATAGTGAGGAAAATAATGGGAAGGGGCCACTAACCTATGTAAAATTTGCATCTGCTAATGTATATGTATCGCTGCAATTTTAGAAACAATTAATACATTATGGACACAATAAAGCGGACCATTGTGTGGAAGATAGTGGGAACGGGCCACTCACCTGCATAAAATTTGCTTCTGGTAATGTAGCTATATAACTGCAATTTTAGAAATAATTAGCATACTTTAAATTCAATATATTTGGCAATAGTAATGAAGGTATTCAGAAGGGACCACTAACCTGTGTAAAATTTGCATCTGATAATGTATAGGTATAGCTACAATTTTAGAAACTACTGTGTCATGGGGTCCGTATCCTTCATGGAAAGGGGGTACCCTAACCCCTCAAAGACACCTGGGAATTTTCAAATAGGGAAGAAGGACTTTATTTAGGCTCTAAAAGTCTTCAGCCAAGTAAAAGGATTGCTTCACAGGTCTTAGTATGTATCTAGGCCACTTTGAGACCCCTTCAGGGTGAGAAGGGCAGGGTATAAATACGGCAAATAAATAAATAAATACTGGCCTTGGCAAGCTTCTGGCTTCCACCCTCTCTTTTCAGTTTTCTAGTATTCTTTCAATTGCCTCCTTTCCACTCTCCCACAGAAGAAAGCTGTAATTGAGTCCCAGCAGCTAGTTTTCCTTTCCTTCTAATGCCAGGGAGATGGGAATAACTGAGGCAGCTCTACTGGCGATTTCTCCTCTCCACAATGAATATACAATATATCTAACCATAGTGTAGAAAATGATGGAAAGAGACCTCTAACCTCTTCCCATTTGCTAATATATATGTATATCTGCAGTTTGAGAAACAATTAGTACACTTGAAATGTAACGCATCTGCCATAGCGTGGAGTATAGTGGGAAGGGGTCATTTATTATTTATTTATTTGCGATATTTGTATGTTTATTATTTATTTATTTGCATCTTTTATACCCCGCCCATATCATCCCAAGGGTGACTTAGGGCGGCAAACAATCGGCACAATTCGATGGCATTTCTAAAACATACAGCAATCAAACAAAAACCTATCATAACAATATCTAAAACATTAAAACAATGAACCATTAAAAAATAAATATATATATATTGTCTTTAACCCCAAAGGGGACTCAGGGCAGTTCGCACTGTTGGCAACAATTCAATGCCTTCAATAAAAACAGTATAAAACATTAAATTTGACCCTCCTCTAATAAAACATTACACATTATTAAACACATCACATAAAATAACATCACCTATCACACAGAGACATAGCAGTTGTCGTAAACAGTCCTGGGTCATTGCACTTTCAACATTCACTTTCACTTTAAATATTCCTATGATGGGCCGAACACTTGGTTCCATAGCAAAGTCTTTAGCTGTCTCCTAAAGGTCAAGAGGGAGGGGGCCGACCTACATGAAACTTGCATATAGCTGCAATTCTTGAAACTATTGTGTACTAGAGTATATTAAATGCAAAACAATCAGCTGCCCATGTCTACAAATTTTGCATCCATGGATGCAGCAGCTATCCATGCCATGAAAATATCCTATCCCAAAAGCAGTGGTTGATTTTACTATTTTATAAAAGGGATAAACATTTTCTACATCATTGTATAAAATGGGACTTGGAGATTTTGGTATCCATGGAAATGTTTTTATATTGTTTTTTTTTAATTAAAATTGTATATTTATGCATTGGTTTTTGGGCACCCGGTGTGCCAGTTGTTAGACGCCCTGGGTCCCTCTGCGGAGGTCGAGATAGGACGGGATACAAATGTCCGAAATAAATAAATAATAGCAAATCCCAAGGTCCCACTGTAGCTCTGACCACAATGTGGACAATAGTAGCTTTCCATCCCAGGGTGACTGTAGCTTGTGCCGCAGCTAACATATATTTAATCATTTTGGCCCATTCTTTATTGCCACTTTTCTCTTCCAGTTTCAGGGTGGAAAACATTTTCTTATTCAACCCCATTTCCCCCTAATAATTCCTTCATTTCACCTTTAATTTTTCTACAGAATTCTTGTACCACAGGTGCACAGTCCCACCACATATGGATAAATGTTCCACTTTCCCTACATTCATGCCAACATATTTTAGATGTTATTTTTGTAATAATGGGCTATTTGCTGGCTAGGGGATGTCCTATACCATTTCATCAGTGTTTTCTGTTCCAGAGCCATAGTCTTGTATTCAAATCACTGCACCATGCTGGCTCTCTATAAAACATTTTTCATGCTCTGACCTGCTCAGTTGGCTGTCAAGGTAGAAAATATTGATGGATAGTTTCAGGGACTCTGTTCAACACTCTTATATGGATCTGAGAACCAATTAAATGCAGAGTAAGTTCAAAAAACAGGTTGTCCTTAAAGATGACCATTGTAGATGAGTTTGGAAGCTGCCTCTGCTGTCTTGCCCTGGTTATGGTGTACCTTCCCAGTGGGGACACAACTGTGCTGACTTTAGCTTCATGCACATTCAAATATCACATCTTTCAAGCGAAACTGATGCCACCCAAATCAGTTCACACACGTGCTTTTTAATTGTTCAACATGCATTCAGTCTGTTTACATTTCTTTTTTCTCTCCCCCCCTCCCCCCGACTATTGTTAACAATTTACAAATGCTTTTGAGTGTCCTCTTTTTTCTTTTTCTTTTTTCTTTTGTCATGTCAGCAGCGACTTGAGAAACTGCAAGTCGCTTCTGGTGTGAAAAAATTGGCCATCTGCAAGGACGTTGCCCAGGGGATGCCTGGATGTTTTTGATGTGTTGCCATCCTTGTGGGAGGCTTCTCTCATGTCCCCGCATGAGGAGCTGGAGCTGATAGAGGGAGCTCATCCGCGCTCTCCCCAATTTTGAACCTGCAACCTGTTGATCTTCAGTCCTGCCGGCACAGGGATTTAACCAACTGCACCACTGGGGGCTCCTTGAGTGTCCTGAGATCCAGTGATAAAGGGCAGGAAAAAAGAGATGGAAAGAGAGAGAGAGAGAGAGAAGAAAAGAAAAAAAGCATAGATTCTCACTGAGCCACCTACAAAGGGCTCATGGGTTGTATTCTGCTTGGAAGGACACTGATCCCACATCCCTGTCCTTGAACTAACAGAGGGAAAAATGTGCACTTTAGCAAGAAAGGATACTTGGGTTTAAGCTTAATTCAGATAGACAGACTGTACAAAAAACCGTTAAAACCAGGCTGCTGAGAATTAAGAGGGCTAGATTGTAATGTTCACAATGTGATTTAGTTCCTTCGCCTCCTATTACTGCTTTTTGCCTCAGTGAGCCTTCAAGTTTGCTCTCCATAGAAAGGAATGAGGGGAAGCAAGAAGAAACAATTAGAAAATGTAAACAACTGTTGATTTGGGTGGAAAGGCTCTAAATGATAAAATGGAACATGTCTAAGACATCACAATCTTTCAAATGGTATCTCTGCCTGCAGTCCTGGGAAACTGAGACCATGCTGGGAGCAAAGAGCTCTAGACCCTAAAACCAATGGACTTTCTCAAACTGTAGTCTTTTCACATAGGAAGGAAATGCAATAATCAGAACAAAGCATTTTGCGGAGCTGATCCAAGACATTTTGCTGCCTGGGACAAAGGGTGTTTGCTTCCATTTCATTACTAAGGAGTGTTACTTTTTGGACTACAACACATAGGCTTGGGGGATATTGGAGGCTGTAGTCTTTAGAAATAATATTTTCCAGCTATTATTTTATTCCATGTAGTGAAGCTTACTGGTCTCGTTGCTAGACCTTCCTTCACTGCATCTTTGTTACAGAGAAAAATTATAGTGCCGTCGATGTAATTATTTATTTATTTCCTGTATTTTAACCCTGCTCTATCTCACCCCAAAGGGGACTCAGAGCAGTTTCCAGATCAGCACTAATTCAATGCCATAACAAACATAAACATACAAATATAATTTACACCATATATTAAAATCACTAGAAAATCAGAAAAATCATAACATATCGGTACATTAAAATAAACTGTTAAAACAACACAAAACAACATGCAATTATGTTTTTATAACACATTATTTTTAAGAATGGTGACTGGTGCTCCCATGTCTGTGGAATGGTGAATCCATTTGGGGTTTTAGGCTAAACTTTAAAAGATTCATCTAAGGTAGGCCTTTTAAAACCTTTTCTACTTCCAACCTGTTTTCACCTGATAAATTTTTACTTGTCTCCCTCGTATGTAAGTATATAATCTGGTATATGAACCAAACATTTACTGATAATAAGTCATAAAGAATTTTATTTTGAAACAATTATTCAGTATACATATAATTTTATCATTTATTAAAGAAGAAAGCAAATTTGCATACTAAGGAAATTGATGTGCTTGTTTATTTTTACATAAATAATTATATCGTGTCTAATATTTGATACTGCAGTACATAGAGCATCTTCAGCATTTTTCATACCATGATGGCATGGCTAGTTCTTAGCCTAAAGTGGCAGAATATACTATGTTGGATCTCCTTTTTCATCCTGAATGTATGTAAATATCTAAAACAGCCACTAGGTGGCAAACTACAGAATTTTCTCATGATCTAGTTAAGGAGCCCCTATGGGATTGTGACCCACAGGTTCTGACTACAGCAGACACAATGACTCAATGAGAGCCACAGAATCGACACTTATATAAGTTCCATTGATTCACTAAGTCTACTTGAATGGGGACTAATAGTTGGACTCTGTCCAAAGCATTTCAATCATGAAACGGATGAATTAAAACAAATTTATAAAGCAGTTAAAAAAGAAATCAATAAGCTTTTAATTTAATTTGTTTGATTTGCAGCCCAACTTTTCCCCAGAACTTGATTCAAAGTGACTCACAAGATTAGAACCAAGTAAAAACAACATGCAAAAGTTTGTTGTTGTTAAAATGCAATTAAATCAAGCATAATATTAAAGTAGTGATGAGTTAAAAACAATGTAAAACACATTGGCTGATATCCTACATCTAAGAAGTAGGGTGGGCAGTTGATATCCAGGACTCCCCATGGATACCAAAATCTGTTGATACTCAAGCTCTATTACATACAATGGCACAGTAAAATTGCCTACCTTATCTAAATTAGCAAAATCCATATTTGCTTTTGGGGTTTTTCTTCTTCTTTTTTGCAATATTTTCAAGGTGTGGACAGCTGAGTATGAAGGGCTGACTGTACGGTGTTACACAGGGGTCCCCAAACTAAAGTCCATCGGCTGGATGTGGCCTCCTACTCGCCCTTGCCCTAAACTTTAAACTTAGGTTCTCCCTAACTCTAAAACAATTTGAGGGCGAACAATAACAACAATCCTGATTAACTTAAGTACCTCATCAGACAAAAGCAGCCCCACACTTCCCATTAAAATACTGGTAAGTTTACTTTGGTTAAAATTGTTCTTCACTTTAAATATTGTATTGTTCTTTCATTGTTGTTGTTGTTGTTGTTGTTTTTGGTTTTGCACTACAAATAAGATATGTGTAGTATGCATAGGAATTTGTTTTGTCAAACTATAGTCTGGTGCCCCAATAGCCTGAGGGACCATGAGACAGCCCTCTGCTTAAAAAGTTTGAGGACCCCTGGTGTAACATTACAATCATAGAAGTACACATCAATTGTGCTATCCCACCTCATTACAGAATTGTGACATTGCCTGATCAATTGTGTGTTACACACTGATGTGCAAAGTGCAACCGTGCATAATCATGCAATCAATGCATCTATGGGATGCCAGCAATTCATAAACAAACAAATCACAAGTTGGTTAAAAGCACTGCATGTTCCACAGCTCCTATATATGTGCAGCAAATCACCAAATCTCTACATTACATCCCTATTCCTATAACAAGGGTGCAGAAGGAGAACTAGTGGTAGTGGTCTAGCAATCTTTTCGGCCAGTACCCTTCAATTTCATCTTAATTAGTCTTTTCTGGCACATGATTTCAAGTTTGTAATGCTTTGGACAGGTTCCAATGCTTTTGGGTAGGAAAGGTTAGCCATTTACAAGAAACGTTGCTTCAAGGAGACTCTTTTCGTGTCCCCCATGAGAGTCTTCCTCCAGGGGCAAACCAAGAATGGGCAGCTTGGAAGTCCCTGAACAGACTCAGAAGCGGAGTGGGCAGATCAAAAGACAACCTAGGAAAATGGCACTACCTAGAAGAATCCTCCACCTTGTGCAACTGTGGAGCAGAACAAACCACTCTGCATTTGTATGCTTGTCCACAATGCCCTGCCTCATGCACAGAGGAAGAATTGTTTAAAGCAGGAGTGCTCACACTTTTTCAGCATGCGAGCTACTTCTAATAAAACCAAGTCTGAAAGATCTATCAGGGTGGAGCAGGGGGAAGGGGTGGGGCTTCTTGTGGCCTGGCTCCACCCCCTCCCCCCTCTGGCTTCTGGAGGCAAGAGGGGGGTAATGCCAAGCCAGTAGTGGCTATCTATGCCACTACTGCCTTGGCATTCCCCCCCTCTTGCCTCCAGAAGCTGCGGAGGCGCTGAAGCCGAGGGAGGGGCGGGGCTTCACATGGCCTGGCTCCGCCCCCTCAGAAGTGCCCCATCCAGCTGGGATCGACCTCTTCCGGTCCTGGGATCGACCAGTCGATCGCGATCTACCTAATGAGCACCCCTGGTTTAAAGCTACAGACAATGTAGTTGCTGTTGCCCGTTTTGGGTCAAAAATTATTTAACCACTTGTGTTCCCCCCCCCTTTTCTATTTTTTTATCAGTTTTATACTTATTTGTGCAATGCTTTTGACATGAAATAAATAAATAAATACATTTTCTGGCATGCTCACTTATAGAATCACTGCCACTCCTTTTTTACTAGTCTCCAATAGCTGAAGAGATGCTGCTTGAAACAATACGGAGTTTGTTGTTGGCTGGATCATGACAGCCCTGTTGGTCCATGTGATGTTTTGAAGAGTCTCCCTGGTTTCTCTCTGCAACTCTTAAGATTTCTCCCTAAATTGGTATTCTACTGTGATCCTCGCTCAGATCCTTTCAGAGCATCTTCAGAAAGCACCTCCCAAGCATTTGCCAGCTTAGATTTGCTGTGTGATCACGGAGGAGGGATTTCTTTGACCAATCTGGGTTAATGATGCCCCCCAAAATTGCAAGGAAAAGCTCCACGTAGCCAGCTCCCCCCACTGCAATTAGGTACCACATCAAGCTTTTTCATCCTTCATATTTATGTTCTCTGGTCTCATAGACACACTCAGCGCCATCTGTGGTATTTATAGGATGAATGTGATTTTTCTGCTCCATTTCTTTAGGCAGGAAAGAGGCAGAAAGGATTCTGGTTTTACACAGTGTCTCTTCAAGCAAGAGTTATCCAAAAACAGTTTTATGAAAGCAGAATTTTAAATCCCAGGGCTTTGGGGATTCTACAGAGGCAGCAGAACAGACTGTGAATATGATCCATATATTCGGTCTAGCATGACAAAGTGAGGCAGGGCGAATTCAATAGTACACTGCCGTTCTCCAGTTAGAGGCCCTGATTTGGGTCAAAGGGCAAATTGGATATATGTATGAGAAGCTGTAAAAATAAGAACATAAGACTCTGTCCTATATTTAGTCAAGCTGCTTATTCCTCTGGCCTACTGCAATCAAGTCTAATAGTCAGCAAACAAAAAAGAGAGGTTGGGATAGAATTTAACTCATTAGTGATGGTCCAATATTCTGATTGACAATACTTAGAAACTGAAAGATAATACTTTTGGGAGCCAACAGTTGGACTTAGGCCTAAGGAATAATACAACAAAACTGGGGGACCGTGTCAGATAGACATCCATAGCCTATGTATAGATTAACATTGAAAAGGTTCTTAACTTCTTAATGGATGGGCAAGGTGCAATGGGGACAGTGCTTAATATGGGGGACGCAAATGGCTTCATCCATTGGGGTTCTGAAGATTAGTAACAATATATTGAATTGGTCAGAAGGCAGCCAAGTTCTAGCTCCTTTCAAACTTTTTTATTTATTTATTTGTCAGAAGCAAATCAAGAATACAGTTATAATGTATAGAAAAATCACAAGCAAAGTTAAAAACTTGGCATTACACGAAATGTCCTTTGACTAGAAGCTGGCCACTTCGAGTGCTCTGGTGTCACCATAAGAAGGTCCTCCATTGTGCATGTGGCAGGGCTCAGACTGCATTATAGTAAGTGGTCTGTGGTTTGCTCTTCTCCACATTCATGTGTTGTGGACTCCACTTTGTAGCCTCATGTCTTAAGGTTAGCTCTGTTCTCTTCCAAGTAACCCAGAGGCAAGGCCGTAGCCAGAATTTTGATTCGGGAGGGGCTGAGTTTGATTCGGGGAGGGGGGGCTGAGCCTGGGTGGGAGAGGGTCTACCCTAGCAAACCTTTGGTATTGTTATCCCAATACCCCCATACATATGGGATATATTGAGCATGGTGATCAGATCATGATATGAATACACATAACAGTATAAATAGGCCTTCTCGCGGACCACCCTGAGAATTTCCGGGGGGGGGCTGAAGCCCCCCAAGCCCCCCCCCCCTGGCTACATGCCTGCCCAGAGAAGAGTTTCTCATCTGATATCAGCCACTGAGGTTTCAAATTTTAACTTGCCACTTTTGGACTTTTGCTTGCTGAAGTGTTCCTGCAAGTATATCTGAACAGAGGATGGGCCAGAGCTGTCCATACCTTGATCCTTTCATTGATGGCTGCTACTTCCCGACAGATGTCAGGTGGTGCAACATTAGCTAAACAGTAATATTCTTCAGTGGTATAGGGCATAGACATCCTGTGATAATGAAGCATGTCTCCTTAAGAGCCACATCCACTGATTTAGCATGGTGAGATGTATTCCACACTAGGCATTTGTATTCAGCAGCAGAGTAGCAAAGCACAAAGGCAGATATCTTCACTGTATCTGGTTGCAATCCCCAGGTTGTGCCAGTCAGTTTTCGTATATTATTTCTAGCACCAACTCTTTGCTTAATATTCAAGCAGTGCTTCTTATAAATCAGAATACGGTCCAGAATAACTCCCAGGTATTTTGGTGTGCTGCAGTGCTCCAGTGGGATTCCTTCCCAGGTAATCCTCAGAGCTTCAGATGCTTGTCTGTTCTTAAGATGAAAAGCACGTGTCTGCATTTTAGATGGATTAGGAATCAGCTGGTTTTCTCTGTAATAGACAGTAAGAGCACCTAAAGCTTCAGAGAGCTTCTGCTCAACCATTTCAAAGCTCCCTGTTTAAGTGGTGATGGCACAATCATTAGCATAGATGAAACTCTCTGTCCCTTTTGGCAATGGCTGATCGTTTGTGCAAATGTTAAACATTGATGGAGCTTTCATACTGCTTGAACATGATTCTACCATTATAAATGAGCCAGAATTCTAGTAACCAATACCACTTGAAACATTTGTACCAGTGCTTCTCAGGCTACCTGATGTGAGGGACCAATTCATCATGGAGATGAGTGCCACATCTGTGCTCATTGGTTATGAGTTTTTCTTTCTAAGAAACTTTATAAGTAATGGCACACAATTGCTCCTGGAATGGCACTTGTCCAGTGACCACCATTTTGAGTATCACTTTTCGAAACCACTTCCAAGTGCCATCCGTGCATAATTTACTATAGCAAAGCAACCTGAAGTTTATCACACCATGGATCACTGTAAGCAAGCAATCCCTTCCCTCTAAAAACAAACACTATGTGAAGGCGTGGCTGATGCCACCTGTGTATAAGACTTTAAGTTGTAAGGTTTAAACTATTGTATTATGTTTCAGCTAGTCTGTTTAGTGTTGTTAAGTTTTGGTTGCATTGATTGGTTCTTTAGAGATGTCAATCTTCGTTAAGTTTGCTTTTCCTCCCCCTTGAGACTTTGGAAATCTAGCTTTCTCTTTAGATTTTGTCTGCATCTCTACAGAAGAGGACGTGTTAGAGGGTTTGCCAGCCAGGCCTCAATCAGGCCATTCTCTAGCACCAACTCTTTATATCTTGGATTCATTCTGCATATCCAGCACACCTGGATGGGACTGTGGAATCTCAAGTGCCTTCAACTAGTCATTTGGCATCCAGAGGAAGGCTCTGTGCCTTCAATATAGGCCAGGGCTGTCCAACATCTACCAGCCCAGGGGCCTGAATTCCGGTCACTGATGACCTGGGGGGGCGAAGGGTCTGCCCCGGCTCTGCCCCCGGCCTGGCTCCGCCCCCACCCTGCCCCTCCCCCAGCTCCAATTTACTTACAATTCATAAGAGGCATCCATACAATCAAATATAATCTTTTACTAAGGGGAAATGCAGGGTGGGAATTCATAAGAGGCATCCATACAATCAAATATAATCTTTTACTAAGGGGAAATTCAGGGTGGGAATTCATAAGAGGCATCCATACAATCAAATATAATCTTTTACTAAGGGGAAATGCAGGGAGGGAATACATAAGGGGCATCCATACACAATTACATAATAATAACATAAAGGTTAGCCTATCTTCTCAAACGCGCAGGATCCAGGAGTAGCCGGACCATGAGCAGAGGCGACGACCAACCGAGGCAGCAGCCGAGAAGGTCCAAATCGCGTCTGCGTGGGCCGCAGGGATTAAGTAGCCAAGATTTCGGCAACAGGAGTATCGCGAGATTACGGAAGCCACACGGGATTTCGCTCTCAACGCAGGCATGATCCCGCGTTGAGAGCGAAATCCAGTGTGGCTTCCGTAGTCTCGCGATACTTGCTCCGGAACCCGGAAGTGGGTAATTTTTAAAAATATTATTATTTAATTATTTTTTTAAAAAAATTATTAAAAAGCTGAGGGGGCTGCAGGGAAGGGGCTGGGGGGCCTTATACGGCCCCCGGGCCACCAGTTGGACAGCCCTGATATAGGCCATTTGACTGGGGCTAAGAGAGTTCTCACCTCAAAGCCATTGAGAGAGAGAGAGAATTTGGAAAGCCATCCGGCTGAAAGCTTCCTGGACCCAAACAACAAAAGCTTCCTGGACCCAAACAACTCCTTTTGTGAACAATAAAGCCTGTTTGAGTTATCTAAAGTGACTGGTTTGGTCCTTGGGAGTTCCAGTTCTCTATGGGAAGGCAAGAAGAAGTCCCCTGGGAGGAGATGTCACATCCTTGTTCCTTTTCTAAGCTAAATAGCCCAGGCGCACCTTCACACACTATGTTACTCTATCTCCTAACCCCAGACCAGAGATCTGGTCCAACCATATAGTGAGAGTATTGGTATCGAAAGCTTTTCTTTCAAAAACCAAGAAAAACAAAGGGGACTTATTTCTCCCTATCTCTTTCCCAAAAGAGATCAATTGAGAGATCAATTGTCAGAACAAAACCATTTGACTGTCGAGTCTCATCTTAAGCTAGAATTGAAGGGATCCAGATCAGGAGTGAACAATGTTTCTGATGGCATATGTTTCATTAGAAACACACCAGACAGCACATTGGATACCTCTGGCAAATCTGGAGCTGCTTTGGCAGGCATGGGCAAACTTTGGCCCTCCAGTTATTTTGAACTTCAACTCCCAGAAATTCCCTTGAGGACAGTGCCTCCCTCTTTTCTTTAGTTGCCTAATTTCTGTTTCTAAGTGCTGACATCCCTTCTCCCAATTTTGAAATGCAAAAACTGAAATTTTAAATTAGTGCATTGCTAGAAATTTTGGGAAAGGAGGGATAGTTTATTGAAGGGCAGAAATGCTATCTGGGAGGCAGTGCCCCTATTCTGCTCCCCTTCCCTTCCATAAGCTATACCCCTACCATGTTTTATTTTGAGGATAAATGTGTGGAAGAGGAGAGCCTTGAATGCTAATACGTTTAATTAGCTAATCACTGGTTTGTTCATTTTATTTTAAAAGCCACTGTTTATTTCTGACCTTCTTTCCCTCTGCTTAGTTCTTCAGCAAGTAGAGTGGAGTGGTAAACAGACTTGATTTATTTGCTTGCACCTCGCCTGGGACTTGCTCTTATCCCAGACTGCTTAGCAGAAATATGTCAATCTTGTTAAAGAGAGGAAAGTTGTTTGGATAAGGAGTCTGCTCTTCTCCATAAGACTATAAGCCTGGTTTACTGCATATTCCATGCATAAGAGTTATTAAAAATGTGGGTGGCAGAAAGCTATGTCTGAGGAGCCTAGAGCAGTGGTTCTCAACCTTCCTAATGCCACAACCCCTTAATACAGTTCCTCATGCTGTGGTGATCCCCAACCATAAGATTATTTTCATTGCTATTTCATAACTGTAATTTTGCTACTGTTTTGAATTGTAATGTATGCTATGCAGGACCAAATTTGGCACAAACACCCGATACACCCAAATTTGAGCAGTAGTGGGGATGAGGGGGGATTGATTTTGTCATTTGGGAGTTCTAGTTGCTGGGAATTATAGTTAACCTACAATCAAAGAGCATTCTGAACTCCAACAACAGTTGAATTGAACCAAACTTGGCACAAGGAACTCCCGTGATGAACAGAAAATATTGGAAGAGTTTTGTGGGCATTGACCTTGAGTATTGGAGTTGTAATTCACCTACATTCAGAGAGCACTGAGGACTCAAACAATGATAGATCTGGACCAAACTTGGCACGAATACTCCATATGCCCAAATGTGAACTCTGCTGGAGTTTGGGGGGAAACAGACCTTGACATTTGGGAGTTGTAGTTGCTGGGATTTAAAGTTCACTTGTAATAAATCTGAACCCCACCAATGATAGAATTTGGCCAAATTTCCCACACAGAACCGCCATGACCAAGAGAAAATACTGTGTTTTCCTATGGTCTTTGGCGACCCCTCTGACACCACCTCGCGACCCCCCCTTTAGGGGTCCTTACCCCCAGGTTGGGAAACACTTGTCTAGAGAAAAGAACCCTCACACTTTCCTGGCCTTACAGAGCTGTAAGTGAAGAAATATCAGTTGTCACAGGTGATTTAAAATGACTTTTAAAAAAGAAAGAAACAGAATTGTTATAAAATTACAAGTATTTTTTTTGAACATTTCACAAATACTGTCTATTCTAATATATAATTTCAATATTGCTCCTGCCGCCTATAAACAGAAATGCTTTTACAGGATGAATTGGATAGTAGGATTGTCCCCTCCCCACTCAGATTGCATTATGGGAATGCAGTTATCCTAAATGCTTTCCTTATTAATTAAAGTTTTTATTAATATGATGACCGTAATATTATCTTGAGATGCATGTCGGGTGGAGGGAATCATTTTAATCTCAAGCCCAATCATTTCTGCTTAATTTTCCTTTTTGTCACTTTCCGCCCAGGTCCAAACAGCCTCGTAAAATATGGAATGGAAAGCAATAACCAGATCATTTATATTAGTGAAACAGCTACATTTAATGTTGAGTTTCATCTAATATGCCATTATAGAAAAAAATACTTCCATGGGCCATTTTCCCCCTAAAGTCTTTCCTTGCGTGTTCTTAATTATGGTCATCATTAATTTTAAATGAGTAACCTACCACCGGTTTGCCATTATTTGCAATACATCTTCCAGTTGAACCCCCCACCCCCACCCCCCAAAAAAGAGACTATATTTTTAACAGAATGGATAGATTACTTAAAGCACTGGCACTTGGACTCATCTGTGCAAAATTGCCTAGTCTGCTGTCAAAGTGTGTCGCGTCTGTCCACTGATGGATTGCATCACTCATTGCTTTTATAGTCGTGGTAAAAGAGGTCAGTTCTGCCTGGATTGATAAATCTGAAATTCTTGTAATATTTTATACCTCGGTTAGACATCTGCATTAGAGCCAAAATAATACTTAAAAGCTTCTTTGTCTAAAATTTGCTTCTCCGTGCCCAGCTGCCTGGAACCAAAGGCCTTGAGCAAACCTTGGGGAAAGAAGGGGTGCCTGGCAGAGAGAAATGGGCTGGCATGACAAGCCACAGAGATGGAGCCAAAACTCTTACGTGGAAAGTCAGGGCTGGTCCAACCTTTGGGCAAAGTGAAGCAAGTAGGGTAGAGGAAGAAGAGCTACTTCTGTGGATATTCTCCCAAACCCCACAACTATTCTCTGTTGTGTTGTATGACCCATACCTAGGTTGAACTCCTGCTCTCAGGTGCCCTGAGCCACTTTGTGTAGGGCGAACAAAGCAGGGCAGCGTTTGTTCCTCTGCCCCAAAAGCCGAATGTCTCAGGCTGGCCTTGTTAAATGTCCAAAACCTTTGGACCAAAGGATACACCCTAAAAGCCTGCTTTCTTCTCATGTTGAATGATGTCTCATGGAAGATATCTTTGAGGGATGGCAAAATCTACCAGTTGCTTCTTGTATTGGATTTCCCCAGTATAGTGGATTCCACGTCAACGTGACATAATAGGTTTTTAGATCAAATTTTAAAGGAACTGTCCATAGTGCTTAGCCCTACCCCAAAATAAATCTAAAGACTTGGATAGCTGTTTTACATTCAGGCTAAATTCTAGAGTGAATGCATCCTTCTGTTGACATGGGAAAGGCCAGATGCAGCTACCTGAATAGGAAAATATTTCCAAATGTTGACAAATTCTTCCCAGAATTGAAACAAAACTATAACCTGGATGTTAGCCTAAGAACTCAAAGTGGAGGGAAGTTCAGTGGCTGGGCTGCTTTTAAATCTTGTCAAAATAAAAATTCTGGTGCATTTCTTCTTTTCCTGGCGCCATACTTTGTATAACCTTTCTTCCCCATTTTCTCACTAACAGGTTTCATTTCCTCATCTCTTTCCATAAATGTATCCCAGAACTTTGTTTAGTACTGGGAGACTCTGAGCAATGTACACCCATCACAACTAGGTTGAAGGGTGGGCGCACATGGAGAATAATGGCAAGAGGGTATATTACTATATTATGGATATATTCCACATTAAATCACATGACTGACACTGGGATTGCCTATGTATATAAATACATAGGTGCCCCCGGTGGCACAGTGGGTTAAACCACTGTGCTACTGAACTTGCTGACTGAAAGGTTGCAGGTTCGAATCCAGGGAGTGAAGTGAGCTCCCGCTGTTAGCCCCAGCTTCTGCCAATCTAGCAGTTTGAAAACATGCAAATGTGAGTAGATGAATAGGTACCGCTCTGGCAGGTAGGTAACAGCTCTCCATGCAGTTGTGCCAGTCACATGACCTTGTAGGTGTCTACGGAGAATGCTGGCTCTTCTGCTTAGGAATGGAGATGAGCACCAATCCCCAGAGTCAGACACAACTGGACTTAATGTCAGGGGAAAACCTTTACCTTTACCTATAAATACACACCCTTACCAGGCATGTAGCCAGGGGGGGGGACTAAGGGGGCTTCAGCCCCCCCCCCCAAATTCTCAGGGTGGTCCGTGAAAAGGCCTTACTGGTACATTATTTAAATTGTTATGTTTATTCATATCATGATCTGATCACCATGCTCATTATATCCCACATTAATGGGGTTATTGGGATAACAATACAAAAGGTTTGCTAGGGTAGACCCTCTTCCACCCAGTCTCAGCCCCCCGGAACCAAACTCAGCCCCCCCTGTGCCTCCAACTCCCATAAGTCCTTGCCAGCTTGTCCAATGGTCAAGATTTCTGTGAGCTGAAGTCCATAACGCCTGGAGAGTTGTAAGTTTGACATCACTGTAACATCTTGGCATAGGTGTAGTAGGCTTGCATTGCTGCCACTTTCAAAAGTTTGGGAACCAGAAATCCTTGTGCATCTAAGCAAATGCATAGCAGCTGACTTCGGTCCCTCATGCATGTTTGGACTCCAATCCCCATCACACTAACCAACCTAGACAGTGATGGTAGATAATGGGAGAGTAATTCACCAACATTTGGAGAACTTGGGATATGGACTACCAAGTTTAAAATAAATTTGTCAGTTAGAAATTGAGAAATTGATTAGTTGTTTGTAAAGGTAATTGTCAGAACTGTTCAGTTTGCTAAATGATTGTCATTAAAATCATGCTTGAAATATTAGCTTTCAGAACATACTATGAGATTACAGAGACAGCCATAAAGGTTGTCTCAACTGACCATGAGGGCCAAATTATAATTGCTTCCCTTATTTGATTTGAATACAAAGTCCATAATACTGTTGTTGGCTTGGGATAGTAAGAGTCCAACACCACTGAAAATCATCATATTGGGAAATACGGCCTTTTATCTTCCATTGCTAAATTAAGTTTTCTCACTGATCATGATCTCTCATTTATTTGTCCTATTCCTAGACATCTTCATCAACACGTACACTTCACTCTCTCTTCAAATGTCATGTTTGCCAAGGTTAAAAAGGAATGATGTTAAAAGTTAGTAAAGAATTGTGTGTTTATTTCAGATATAGAATACTGAAGTGTAGCAATCAATAGCTGGCGAGAAAAGCAGATCAGTGATAGAGCACGTATTTTGTATGCAGAAACCAGGGATCCCAAAGCCAACATTTTCTTCAATTGAAAATACCATATATCTCTTGGCTCCAGACTTAACATATCCCAAAGTACAAAGGCATTCATTGCTTCCAATTCCAAATAATAATACTGAATATAAAATCAATGAAATCTTGAGATCATGATTAAGTTGCCTGCTGCCCCCTTTCTGCCTAGAAATACCCTAAAAAACTTCCTTATAGGTCAATATGTAGGGGATACACCAGACTTCAGTCTAAAATGACCAAATATTCGGAAAAGGACATGATATCTTGAAGAAGCCATTATTATTTACTCATCAATAAATCCCACATATCACATTCCATTCCTCCATTCCATCACCATTTTCTCGCTTCCTTAGAACAAGAAAGTTGAGGCAGAGCCCTGTGATGCATTTTCATTCTGTCTTTTCCAGAGGCGTTTCTGTTTTATTGAATGTGACAGAGAGGTAGAGATTGAGGGAGACTATCCCCTACTAAAGCAGTTAATGTGTTAATGTAACCTCAGCATTAATGAGGAGCCCTATGAAGCTCAGCCACATTAGGGAATAAAGATCTGACAAACTGTTTAAGGAATTATTTTTTTCCAAGATTTGAGAAGCCCAACAGTCTCTCCTGGATCTAAAGATCTACTGCAGCATTTCTCAACCTGAGGGCTGGGACCTGGAAGGGGGGGTCATGAGGGGGGGGGGTCATGTGGATTGCCAAAGACAATAAGAAAACGGTATTTTTTGTTGGTCATGGGGATTCTGTGTGGGAAGTTTATTTATTTTATTTATTTATTTTAAAAAATTGTACTCTGACCTTCTCACCTCCAAGGAGGGACTCAGACCGGCTTACAGCAAAATTCAATGCCAAACAAATTTAAAACATCTTAAAATAGCATATTAAAATATATTAAAAACAGAGATACATAAAACCACATTGCCATTAATACCACATTCAACTCGATCTATAAAAGTGGTCACCCAATTCAGATTGAAATCAATCTCAGCTTATTCTGGGAAGGCCTCGTTCCACATCCAAGTCTTCACCTGCCTCCTAAAGGACAACAGGGAGGGGGCAGATCTAACATCGCTTGGGAGGGAGTTCCACAGCCGAGGGGCCACAACAGAGAAGGCCCTGTCTCTCGTCCCCACCAGACGCATTTGCAAAGATGGCAGGATCGAGAGCAGGGCCTCTCCAGAGGATCTTAGTGTCCTTAATGGTTCATAGGGGAGAATTCGTTTGGACAAGTAAACTGGGCCGGAACTGTATAGGGTTTTGTAAGTTAAAACCAGCACTTTGAATTGTGCTCAGAAACTAATTGGCAGCCAGTGGAGCTGGCACAACAAGGGAGTTGTATGCTCCCTGTACCACACTCCTGTTAGTAATCTGGCTGCAGAGCGTTGGACTAACTGCAGTTTCCAAGCAGTTTTCAGAGGCAACCCCACGTAGAGAGCGTTGCAGTAGTCTATTCGAGATGTAACCAGAGCATGGACTACCATGGCCAAGTCAGACTTCCCAAGGTACTGGTGCACAAGCTTTAACTGTGCAAAAGCTCTCCCAGCCACCACTGAGACCTGGAGCTCCAGGCTCAGTGATGAGTCCAGGATCACTCCCAGACTGTGAACCTGCGCCTTCAGGGGGAGTGTAACCCCGGCAAGCACAGGCTGTAACCCTATGCCCTGTTCGGCCTTGCGACTGACCAGGAGTACCTCTGTCTTGTCTGGATTAAGTTTCAATTTGTTTGCCCTCATCCAGTCCGTTACAACGGCCAAGCAGCGGTTCAGGACTTGAACAGCCCAAGTCTATTGTTGGTGGGGTTCAGAATGCTCTTTGATTGCAGGTGAACTATAAAACCCAGAAAATGCAACTCCCAGATATCAAGTCTATTTTCCCCAAACTCCACCAGTGTTCATATTTGGGCATACTGAGTATTTGTGCCAAGTTTGTTTTGGACCCATCATTGTTTGAGTCCATGGTGCTCTGTGGATGTAGGTGAACGACAACTCCAAAACTCAAGGTCAATGCCCACCAAACCCTTCCAGTATTTTCTGTTGGTCATGGGAGTTCTGTATGCCAAGTTTTATACATTTATATTGTTGGTGGAGTTCAGAATGCTTTTTGATTTTAGATGAACTATAAATGACAGCAACTACAACTCTCAAATGACAAAATCAATCCCACCAACTCCACCAGTATTCAAATTTAGGTGTATTGGGTATTTGTGCCAAATTTGTCTAGTGAATGAAAATACATCCTGCATATCAGATATTTACATTGCAATGCATAACAATAGCAAAATTACAGTTATGAAGCAGCTATAAACATTATTTTATGGTTGGGGGTCACCAGAACATGAGGAACTGTATTAAGGGATCACAGTATTAGGAAGGTTGAGAACCACTGGATTCCGCTTTCCCAGATTCCACTATCCACGGCTTGAAAATATTCCCCCTTCTTTAAAAAAAAAGTCCCAAAAAGCAAATTTTAATTTTGCCATCTTATATAAGGCACACAATTTTACTACACCATGGATTTTAGTATGCATGGGGGAACCAAACCCCAGCAGATATCATGAGCCGAATATACACTAATATATACCAAACTATTATTTACCAACTCAAAAAATAATGCATTTTTTGCCCTTTGTTCCTCAGTTCTTGGGCTTCCATTCCATCCTGGCTTGCATGCTTTATTGGCTTTCAAGTGCCTAAAATGATGTCATTTTCCAGAAAACAGGAATCTATAATTTCATTTCCCCCTCCTTAAAGAAGATTAGTGCAAGCATAATGCACAACTCTTTAAAGTCAGAAACCAAAGGTTATTAATTTGGGCCCTGCTCCATTTTAAATGGAATTATTTTATAGATCATCCTTTTTATCCTGGCATCGGCGCAAACTAGCAAGAGAGGTTCTTTGGAATGTAGGCTTCTTTTCAAGAAGTAACAATAACACTGAATGGAAAATAATATTTTATTTTCAAAGGCAGGAAGCAGTCTTGAGAGACAGGTGAAGTGAGCACATTTTGAAAAGTGCAGAAGTATAAAGTGTTAACAGCAAAATACTTGATGTTCATGGACTTCATATCTGAGAAGTCTGAAACAAAAAGGAAATAATGCCAATCGTAACTGCTTTGCAGAAGGAGAGATGTCAAGGACAAGGAATGTCATACGGGAGGCAGTGAAATGCGCAAAGCCCTCTCTGCATACTTCTGACAGCAGGGCTAAGATGGATGGCATATTCCGTTAGCAGAACATATCTTGGGGTCCCAGCATTGATCTGCCTTTTTCACATAGCCCATGCTAATTAAGTATAACCTTTATAAGGATAAGACTAGATGTGATTGGGGCTGGAGGGGGCTTAACGAGTAAATGGCACCCTCCCTACACCTGACTCTCCAAAGCGCTCACTCGCATCCTTCTCTCTGGCACCACTTTTTTTTAAAAATCTCAGCATTCCACTTTAATGCAACTTTATGATTCTTTTAGATTGGAGACCAATTTTGCACAGCGCGAAACATATTGTATGAGCCTAAGGGACAAACAGTGCTTTTCATACCTTTGAAAACATCAGTTTTAAAATTATTTACCTAGCATGTTTATGAACATGGCTAATGGCCAATTATTGTTGTTGAATGTATTTCCTTTTATGTACCTGAAACTCAGTTTATGAAATTTTTTGTTGGGGACACTTTGAGTTTGTTTTTAAATATCTTGAAAGAAGGCCATGAGAGATGCAATAAGTTAGTATTGTCTTGTCTTTTTACTGCATTCTTTTGGATCATGTACGACTCTGGCTTTCCCCTCATTTTTTTATGGTAGAGGCCAACATGAGCCATGGAGCAGTGGAGATTACATCCAATGCTATGCATAAGGAATGGCTCTTCCTCCATCCCAACTGCCTTGGCCTCAGTGGGAGAGAAACAGAGACAAACTCATCTCCATCATGCCAATAATAATATTAAAAAACAGCAGCAGCAACAACACTACAGCAGCAGCAGCAACAACAACAGCTACTTCTTTATATTCCACCCTTCTCCCCAAAAGGACTCAGAGCAGATTACAGCAAATAATAATATAATAATTATAATAATAAATGGAATTAAGGCTAGGATCGAAAAATCAGCTGATGGCCCAACATCCAGACTGTGCAAGGAAGCTGATGAAACCATGGACCACATCCTCAGCTGTTGCAAGAAAATCGCACAGACGGACTACAAACAAAGGCCCAACTCTGTGGCCCAAATGATTCACTGGAACTTATGTCACAAGTACCACCTGCCAGCAGTAAAGAACTGGTGGGATCATAAACCTGCAAAGGTAGTGGGAAATGAACATACAAAAATCCTGTGGGACTTTCGAATCCAGACTGACAAAGTTTTGGAACACAATACACCAGACATCACGATTGTGGAAAAGAAAAAAAATATTTGGATTATTGATGTCGCCATACCAGGTGACAGCCAAATTGATGAAAAACAACAGGAAAAACTCAGCCATTATCAAGACCTCAAAATCAAACTGCAAAGGCTCTGGCATAAACCATGCCAAAAGACTTCAGCCGGCATTTGGAAACAATAAACATTGACAAAATCACGATCTGTCAACTGCAAAAGGCCACCTTACTTGGATCTGCACGAATCATTCGAAAATACATCACACAGTCCTAGACACTTGGGAAGTATTAGACTTGTGATTTTGTGATATGAAATCCAGCATATAGATCTCATTTGCTGTGACATACTGTGTTTTTGTGTCAGTAAAATAATATTAATAATATATTTTATTTGTATCCTGCCACCATCTCCCAAAGAGACTCAGGGTGGCTCACAGAACACTCAAGGTGTAAAATGCAAAATACAACATGTGCAAAACAAAACATAAACAATAAACGGTCAACAGACAGACACAGGCAAACATTCAATTCCTTTTTACAATGAGACACAAATACAAAGGGAAAGGCTTCTCCTTTCATTTCTGGCTCTGGAGGTGATGCTCATCTCTGGCTTTGGGGGAGGTGCTCTCCATGTCCAAGCCAAGAAGACTGCCTTGTCCTCATGGTCATGTGGCCGGCATGCCTGCTTGGAGCATCTTTTTGCCCTTTCCCACTGAAGTGGTACCTATTTATCTACTCACATTTGCATGTTTCCAAACTGCTGGTTGGTAGGAGCTAGGGCTAACAATGGGAGCTCACCCTGTCCCACGGATTCGAACTGCCAACCTTCAGGTCAGCAGTTCAGCAGCACAAGAGTTTAACCTATTTCACCACCCCTGCCTACGCCAGGAACAGATGCAAGGATGATCCTCCTTCCCAGCTGCCATTGCATTGGGCTTAGAGCAGGCATGTAGCCAGGGGGGGGGCTAAGGGGGCTTCAGCCCCCCCCCAAATTCTCAGGGTGGTCCGTGAAAAGACCTTATTGGTACATTATTTAAACTGTTATGTTTATTCATATCATGATCTGATCACCATGCTCATTATATCCCACATTCATGGGGTTATTGGCATAACAATACAAAAGGTTTGCTAGGGTAGACCCTCTTCCGCCCAGTCTCAGCCCCCCCTGAACCAAACTCAGCCGCCCCCCCCCCTGAATCAAAATCCTGGCTACGGCCCTGGCTTAGAGGGAGACAGGCACAACTCAATCATAGTCCAAAAGCAAATTAAAGTTCATCCATCCTAGTGACCACAGCCCTGCTTGCAGAAGATGACACTTAATCCTTTCATGGGATGTAGATATTAGATTGTAAGCCTAGGGATATTTTTGTTGTTACTCATAAAGTGCCATGTATACATTATTATGATGACAATGATGACAACTGCACATGCTTACCTACAAATAGAACTGAACTCAATGGGACTCATACGTCAATAACTGCATAGATAGTATAGCTTACTAGATGATCTGTTAATGGGGGATAAGGTGGCAGATCCACTGCTACTTCTAAAGCTCCACTGGCTTTACCCACGGGCTGGACTCTGGTCCCAGTTGCTGTTTTCAAATATCCTCTCCGATTTTGGTCTACATTGAGGGAAAGGCAACAGGTCTCATCACAGAAACTTGGGTGTTGTGAAAGAATTTGGCTGGATAAAGCTGGGCTTCTTAGACTTTTACACACCTACCCCCCTTGTGAATTTCCAAATAAAGCCGGAGAAAAGTAATTTGTGATGAAAACAGGTTGGTGCAACACAGAAGCTAACAGGTCCCTATTATTATTATTACTACTACTATTATTATTATGTCCGTTTATACCCTCCCTTTTCTATCCACAAGGAGACTCAAAGTAGCACTCCCAGATATGCTTCATATTTCTGGTGGTATTCTACTGGACTGTGCTTTATTATTTATGATTTCCATTCGAAGTTGACTTTTGAAAACCCTTCTGTCAGCCTATTAGTGTTTTCACAACCCTTGCATCCCACTCCTGAAATTGAAATTCCTTTTGTGAGGGTCTCTTGGGCTACGCGTGCTCCTTTGCGCAGAGAGATAGAAGGGGAAAGTATATCTACCAATATTTCACAGATGAAAACTGGGACACATGCGACTGGGCAACATCAAAGCGTGGGCAAAAAGTTAAGGCCAGGAAATAGCAGGCAAAAAATAATGAGAAAGAGCACGGAAAACTATTGTTTTAAGTAGATAAACCCTGGAGTTTATGTACTGCATTTTGTACCCCCCAAAAACCCCCCAAATTAGCCAACCGGAAATGCCAAGACTCTGTTCCTTCCTTTCTCTCCTGATGAATTAACTGTGGGTAAACTTCATTATGCACTTTGACCTCAGTGCATTGTTGTCAGTTTTTTCGGGCTATGTGGCCATGTTCTAGAGGCATTATCTCCTGACGTTTCACCTGCATCTATGGCAAGCATCCTCAGAGGATCAAGCAATATCAAAGTGTGGTTAAAATAGTAAAAGATATTATTGAGGAAGAGTAGATTACCTAAGAGAGGCTACATCCTGATGGACAAGAAGATTTCCATTCCAAACTCATTTCCAATATACCAGCTTCACCATTATTTAGATCATCAACACATGTCAGGTGTTTCTTCTCAGATGCTCACATATTATTCATGGAGGAGGACACTTTATTGGGACTATAGCTCCATTTACATTGCCATATATAGTGCATTTGGTCCCATGCAAACTGCCCTGAGTCCCTTTGGGGAGATGGTAGCAGGGTAGAAGAATGAAGTTGTTGTTGTTGTTGGTATTATTATTATTGTCAGTGTGGACTCATAATGGAGTTCCATGCAGTTAAATTAAATTCTATGAATTTATACTGACCATATAATGCAGTTTCAAACTGCATTATATGGCAGTATAGATAGGACCACAGAGTTGACATGGGATTTGTGGCTTACTTTATCCCGGTCTGCAAACCTACTTGGTTATTCTGTGAGTATTTATTTATTGAGTGCTGGTTTACAGCAAATAATACAAGGTGCCTAATGGCATATTAACATACCCAAAAAAATCACAATGAATGTATCAATATAAAATTATTCAATAAATGTATTAAAACACTTTAAAATGCCGCATTAATAAATCCATTAAAGCATTAAAAAATTAAAAGGCCAACATGTCCTTTAGACCCAGTTATTTATTAAAGGCCTGTCTGAATAAAAAAGGTCAACATCAGCCAGCAAAGGGTGCCACAGAATACAATTTGGGGGGGGGGGGGGAGTCTGAACACATCTCCCCCTATGAACCATCACAGAGATTAAGATCCTCCGAGGAGGCCCTGCTCTCAATTCCGCCACTGTCTCAGGCGACATTGATGGGGACGACTGAGAGGGCCTTCTCAGTGATTGCCCCCTGGCTATGGAACTCCCTTCCTGGTGAGATCAGATCAGCCCCCTCCCTCCTGTCCTTCAGAAGGATGGTAAAATTTTGGCTGTGGGATCAAGCTTTTGGGACAGGGCAGTAAAGCAGCGATAGGAAACTTTACCAGGCCAATTAGATTTGATGCAGATGATCAAGACAGTTTTAAACAGTGTATTTTAATATTGAGATAAATGTTTTTAATGTTTATGTATGCATATAATGAATTCTTGTCCCGGCATTGAATGTTTGCCATATATATGCTGTGCTCCTCCCCGAGTCCCCTGCGGAGTGAGAAGAGCAGAATATAAATATTTTGAATAAATAAATAAGTGCATCACCCCACAGAATAGCCATTTCCTCCCTTACATGAATGTCTGCTTCCAACCCCTTGCAGCTACATGTCTGGGCTACACTAATCTAGAAGGCCATGAGTCTAGAAATGGTCACCAAGTAGACCCTCTCCCCTATGTCTACTTGAAATGCTCTCTGAAGGCGGTGGGACAGGAAAAAAGGGTCTTTCCTACATATTGTAAAACCCAGGCTGTCTTATAAGAAGACGGACTCCTACTGATAATTTCCAGAGAACAATGCTGTATAAGGATTTATAGGTCATATCCAGTCCTTGAAATACCTGTGCTTATATGTCCTAAACCTGCAAAACATTTTTTTTATTTAAAAAATCCTGCCTGTTTTGTTTTTGGTTCTACATCCATTACAGAACTTGTTCCTAAATGAAAAGGACATGATTTCATTTTTCTTCCATCCTGTCTTGATATGGATTAATTTTCAAATTGACTTCTTTTGTTATCTCGGTCAAGCTCACTGGACTGACATGCCCGTCAATCCTGTCTAAATTGTTTTATCCCTCCTGCTTTCTGCAAAAGTGCAGTTTCAATAAAGAGATGCAACTTCAACATTCAGATATTTTTCTTCCTCTTGGATAATTACATACATCTCAAAGAAATTCATCCCATACTCCCATCAAAACTGAGAGAATTTCAGGCTTGATTCAATCAACCCAATAATTCCAGCGGGAAAACAGGCTGCAGGGTGGTATTGTGACAGCATTTGTGAAGCAGATTCCATTTACTGGAGCAGCTTGGGTTCCAATCTGTCGTGCAACTGTGGTGTCCAGATTTCCATTATCTTAGTTTTTAAAAAGCACAGAGACATAATTTTGGTTCTTCCACTAACATATACGTATTCATTCTATAACTGCAATGACCAAGTATTGTGGCAGTGAACAACTTTCTCCATAGACAATGACTCCCGGGCCTGTTAGAGTGTGCCGTTTAAACAGGACGGCCTAATTTTTTCATAATTTAACCCAGTCGGACCTTTGCACTTTATTGTGAAAGCTGACACTTGAGTGTGAAGAAGAAATACCCCTTCAGATTTTTTTTATTTGAACAAACAGAGACCCTCCTGGTCAGTTGTAAGGCTTATTGGAGTATAGGGTGGCAACCTGTGATTGACACTAAGGAGACAGGGCCACAGTCTGGGGCTCCTCCTGGACTCAGTGCTGACAATTGAAACTCTGGTGTCGGCGGTGGCCAGGAGAACCTACACACAATTAAAACTTGTGCACCAGCTGCAACCAAACCTCAAAAACTCAGACTTAACCATGGTAGTCCATGCCTTAGTTACATCTCGTATGGACTACTGCAATGCACTCTATGTGGGGCTGCCCTTGAAGACGGCTCAGAAGCTGCAATTAGTGCAAAGACTGCAAATTACTGCTTACTGGGGCAGGTTATAGGGAACATACTATCCCCCTTTTAAAGCAGCTCAATTGGCTCCCGGTCTTCTTCTGGTCCCAATTCAAAGTGCAGGTTATCACCTACAAAGCCCTACACAGTTCAGTGCCTATTTATGTGACCGCATCTCCTCCTATGAACTGGCGTGGACTTTAAGATTGAGTGGGGAGACCCTTCTCACGGTCCCACCTTCGTCACAGGCACGGTTAATGGGGACGATAGAAAGGGCCTTCTCGGAGGTGGTCCCCTGGCTCTGGAATGCCCTCCCCAGACAGGCCCTCACACGATTAACTTTCAGGAAAGAGTTGAAAACATGGCTATGGAAACAGGCTTTTGAAAATGGCTAAATGGTTTAACATCAAATATTGAATGAAAGAATACACTGAAAAGTCTTAAATGGGGTCTAACTAGAACAGTGGTTGAGAGTTTTTAATGATAGCGCAGTGTGCTGTTGTTAATTCATTCAGTCGCTTCCGACTCTTCGTGACCTCATGGACCAGGCCACGTCAGAGCTCCCTGTCAGCCGTCATTTTCCCCAGCTCCTTCAGAGTCAAGCCAGTCGCTTCAAGGATACCATCCACCCATTTTGCCCTTGGTCGGCTGCTCTTCCTTTTTCCTTCCATTTTCCCCTGCATCATTGTCTTCTCTAAGCTTTCCTTTCTTCTCATGATGTGGCCAAAGTAAACAGTATTTTCTGTTGGTCATGGGGGTTCTGTGTGGGAAGTTTGGCCCAATTTTATCGTTGGTGTGGTTCAGAATGCTCTTCGATTGTAGGTGAACTATTAATCCCAGCAACTACAACTCCCAAATGTCAAGGTCTATTTCCCCCAAATTCCACCAGTGTTCACATTTGGGCATATTGAGTATTTGTTCCAAGTTTTGGTCCAGATCCATCATTGTTTGAGTCCAGTATACCTTTTCAGTATTTTTTGTTGGTCATGGGAGTTTTGTGTGCCAAGTTAGGTTCAATTCCATCATTGGTGGAGTTCAGAATGCTCTTGGATTGTAGGTGAACTATAAATCCCAGCAACTACAACTCCCAAATCGCAAAATCAACCCCCACCCTGCATGTTGTGAATGAGCCTCTAGTTGCTACAGGTAATAACATGGAGGGAGGTGTGGAGGCAGTAACATCAAGCAATAGCTCAGTTTGGGGCGCGGCTCTGAATGACCAGGCTCCTACAACTGGAGTAAATAGGGTGGCTAGTGCCTCGAGCATTAATGAAGACAATGAACAAAGGAGGAAAATCCAGCATTTACTTAGGGAGCCTTCTGAGTCTGGCTCTTTTGAGGGTTTCACAGGGAATGCAGAATTGCAGTCAGAGGAAAGTGATACCGATCTGGATTCGGCATTGGTGCAGGAGGTGAGGGATGTATGTAATGCGGACTCGGGGACCAGCACGTTTCTGGGGTTCCAGACGGACCGGGACTGGCCGTCTTCGCATTCTGAGGCTGAGGGGGTCCCTTTAAGCCAAGAAGAGCTTTGGCTGGCTTGGAGATCTGGGCCTGGTGCTACAGCTGCAGGGAATAGGAATGCTGATGCTTTGGAGCTGGGTGGGGTCTCCGAGGACTCTGATTGAGAGTCCTATAAGAAATATGAGTATTTGGCTTGATCCCTGCGGTGGTCAAGGAGTTATTATTGTTCTAGCTCATGTATCCTGGTTCCTGGTATTCTTGTTCCTGATTTTCCAGACTACTCCTACTGCCGTGTGCCTCTTGATCCTCGTGTGAATGCTCTCCTGTTCGACCCGGTGACGTCTCCTCCTTATCCTGATTGATTTTCTCCTACCTGATGACCTTGGACCGGTGACTGACTTCACTTCTTGAACATTCCTCTACTGAATACACAGACGGATGTCTGCTATTTGTTTTGAAGTTCTTTTATCTTCGGCATTTTGGTTTAGGGATTCCTGGTTTTAGTGAGGGTTTTTCTCCAGCCGACGAAAGGCTATTTTTTGTTAGACCAACTCCCATGTCTTGTTAAATAAACATTTGTTATCCTTTTCTACTCCTGGACTTTATTGCTGCCATAGCTGGGTCACAACACTGCAAGTATACAAATTTGGGCGGATTGGGTATTTGTGCCAAATTTGGTCCAGTGAATGAAAATACATCCTGCATATGATATTTACATGACAGTTCATGACAGTAGCAAAATGACAGTTGTGAAGTAGCAACAAAAATAATTTTATGGTTGTGGGAGGGGGGTTCACCACAACCTGAGGAACTGTATTAAGGGGTCATGGCATTAGGAAGGTTGAGAAACACTGATGTAGAGGTATAATTTTATTCTCTGTTTCAGAAGGTGTCATTTATGTGAATGTGAAAGAAAAACTTGTGTGCAAGACAGAAAGCAGGTGTCAGGATGGATATATTTTCAAATTGACTCTACTGTCTTGTAGTCAATGCAGCTTTGTCATTCAGTCAAAGATGCAAAATACAACTGAAGTATTGTGGGTTGTTTTTTGTTTTGTTTTTTTAAACCCAAAACAAATGACCTTGGGTTAAACAATCTACATCTGGTGAGATTTGCGGCAGGATGGAAGAAGAAAGCAGAGTGATAAGATAAGGATATTAGATTTTTAAAAAGGATTAAGTAGAGCCAAGCAACCTTCAAGGTCACATTGGTCTGACACTGCCCATGAGCAATAAGGGGACACTTGAAACATACCTGCATATTCAGTGACATTGAATTCCCTTCTTAGCACACAGTCTCTACAGTCACTGCTATACCACACTATTAGGTGCAGCAACTAGTTCACCTTCAAGTAGTACATTTTTCCCTTCTTACCAGAAGAAGGAAGAAAAATATTCTTATTTGCCGCATTTTAGGGGGAATACTGTAAAATTATTGGAAACAAATAATAATAATAATAATAGTTTATTTATATTCTGCCCTATCTACCCCAACAACCCCGGCCCCGTGGCTGACATAATTCTGGGCATTATAGTACAAAAAGTAATTTCCAAACTTTTCATTTTCAGCATGGAGGAGGGAAAAATTATATGATAAATTGTCCTGGAGGTTAATACTTTGCGTGGAGCTCTTCATGGATGATGAGACCAGAGCCAAACACTATGTTAGCAATCACGCTTTTCCCGGGATTGTGCAGCAGTACTGCAGGCAAGCAGGCAGAATCAATTGACTCCAAGGATACTCACTTCCTTCATAGCTACTGCATTGAGAACCTTTTTCTTCTTGTCTGCACTGACAGTGCTGCAAGAAGATCCTCACCTTAAACATGTAAGTAGCAACCCAGAGCGTAGCTACTGGGGAGAGAGTGGAGTGAAGGCACTGCCTATCCAAATAATATTTTTGTTCATCCCATATTTTTTTTTCTTTCATGCTAAATTATCTAGCATTTTTGAAAGTTTAAACTTCAGTTGAGTCTTTGAGTATTCAAGAAAAGTTACGGGCAAATCTCCAGAGAAGGAGTCTCTACCAAACCCCCTAGGCAGCCTATCCCACTGTTGAACAGCTCTTACCATCAACAAGTTCCTCCTAAATTTCAGGTGGAATCTCTTTGCCTGTTTGAATTCATTACTCTATGACGTTGTCCATGGAACAGCAGGGGAAAAAGCTTTCTCAGGACCTCATCACATTGAGGCCCTGAACTTGGCGGAAAACAGGGTCATACCTGGGGCAGTGGGACAAATCTGGTGGGCAGCATGGGAACCCATCACTCTGCAGCACCTGCAACACTCCCTTCCCCATCCCATGGGGAGATGTGTCACCACCTGGCTTCCCCCTGCATTTTTCCCATTCTATTGAATGAGAATATAGGAAGCCTCCCATGTTCTCAGGGCTCCGATGTAGGACAGTTCCAGCACAGTTCATACATGGAGCCCCACTGGAAGTAGCTGTGTGTCATCTGATGGGATTTGGCAGGCTCCATCCAGGAACTTTGCTTGAAATGTCCTAAGACAGGGAAGAAAGCCCGTGTGATGAACTTGTCAGTTTTCAATATGACAACCTTTCAGATCATTTCACCTCTTAATAATCTCTTATCCATGACAAACATGGACAGTGATTAATTCTGGAATGGCTGAATAATTAGGCATGGTTTAGAACCCAAAAATCGCGATTCTAAAATCAAATGGGGGGGATTTTTTTATTAGTAATAGAAAGACTTACAAAAAATTTTCCAAAAAGTTCTAAAATGTAACGTAATTACTAACGAAATTCTAAATTGGTTCTAAAGTCTGAAAAGCAGGGAAACAGGACTGACACTGTTTTAAGCACAGGCAAATCAAGGGGCAACATTTCCCTTGGTATCCTTGCAGGGAGATATAAAGCATTAATATATTATTATTATTATTAATAGTAGTAGTAGTATTATTATTATTAAATAAGATAGTCAAGGCTTGCTTCTCCAGAGCATTTATTAGAATTAAATAATAAATTCTAATAGTAAGAATGTAGTAAGGGTGATAGTGACCTGGAGGGTATGAGGAACGTGCTCTTGGTAAACTAGAACAGGGCTGTCCAACTGGCCTGGGTCGGGTTATATCTTAGCGGGGAAAGGGCTGCCGTGCGGGCGGCCCCTTTCCTGCTAAGATATAACCCGACCCAGGCTTGGGTCGGGTTATATCTTAGCGGGGGAAGGGCTGCTGTGCGGGCGGCCCCTTTCCTGCTAAGATATAACCTGACCAGGCTTGGTCGGCTTATATCTTAGCGGGAAAGGGGCTGCCGTGCGGGCGGCCCCTTTCCTGCTAAGATATAACCCGACCAGGCTTGGGTCGGCTTATATCTTAGCGGGAAAGGGCTGCCGTGCGGGCGGCCCCTTTCCTGCTAAGATATAACCCGACCCAGGCTTGGGTCAGCTTATATCTTAGCGGGAAAGGGCTGCCGTGCGGGCGGCCCCCTTTCCTGCTAAGATATAACCCGACCCAGGCTTGGGTCAGCTTATATCTTAGCAGGGAAAGGGCTGCCGTGCGGGCGGCCCCTTTCCTGCTAAGATATAACCCGACCCAGGCGTGGGTCGGCTTATATCTTAGCAGGGAAAGGGCTGCCGTGCGGGCGCGGCCCCTTTCCTGCTAAGATATAACCTGACCCAGGCTTGGAGTCGGCTTATATCTTAGCGGGGAAAGGGCTGCCGTGCGGGCGGCCCCTTCCTGCTAAGATATAACCCGACCCAGGCTTGGGTCGACTTATATCTTAGCGGGGAAAGGGCTGCCGTGCAGGCGGCCCCTTCCCCGCTAAGAAATAACCCGACCCAGGCCTGGGGAACAGGAGGAAACTCGGCCCCGGGCTGCTTCCAAAGTGCGCTTTGGAAGCAGCTCGGGGCCTTGAATCGGAGGAATTTCCTCCTGTTTCCCAGGCTGTCTCTCAGAAGCGGAGGGAGAGCTTGGAGAACAGGAGGAAATTCCTCCGATTGGGAACTCGCAGGGGTTAAGGGAGGCATCGATGCCACCCTTTGCTCCTGCGAGGTCCCAATCCAACCCGTGTTCCCCTTAATACGGGTTGGATTCTGACCTGGCAGGGGAAGGGAGACATCGATGCCACCCTTCCCCCCCTGCAAGCTCACAATCCAACCCGTGTTAAGGGGAACACAGGTTGGATTGGGCTTCAGTCGGCTGATATCTTAGCCAAGAAGAGCGTCTTCATGGCTGAGATATAAGCCGACCCAGACTTGGGTCGGGTTATTTCTTAGTGGGGAAGGGGCCGCCCGCACGGCAGCCCTTTCCCCGCTAAGATATAAGCCGACCCAAGCCTGCGTCGGGTTATTTCTTAGCGGGGAAGGGGCCACCCGCACGGCAGCCCTTTCCCCGCTAAGATATAAGCCGACCCAAGCCTGGGTCGGGTTATTTCTTAGCGGGAAGGGGCCGCCCGCACGGCAGCCCTTTCCCGCTAAGATATAAAAGCCCCGACCCAAGCCTGTGTCGGGTTATTTCTTAGCGGGGAAGGGGCCGCCCGCACGGCAGCCCTTTCCCCACTAAGATATAAGCCGACCCAAGCCTGTGTCGGGTTATTTCTTAGCGGGGAAAGGGCCGCCCGCACGGCAGCCCTTTCCCCGCTGAGATATAAGCCGACCCAAGCCTGTGTCGGGTTATTTCTTAGCGGGGAAGGGGCCGCCCGCACGGCAGCCCTTTCCCCGCTAAGATATAAGCCGACCCAAGCCTGGGTCAGGTTATTTCTTAGCGGGGAAGGGGCCACCCGCACGGCAGCCCTTTCCAGGCTCCTTTCCCTGCAGTTTAAAGCGCTTTTTTCCTGAGTCCTCCAGCCGCTCTAGGACTTCCGGTTTCGATCTCTCTATGGTTCTGGCTGGTTTTTCTCTTCCTGGAGGCAAGGCCTTTCAGTTAAAGTAGGCCTCGAGCATGGAAAGGCCCCATCTGACTGTGAGTAATGTCTGGGATTTTGGATTTTGGAGGGGGTAATAGGGAGCCTTCCGAAATATTTAGAATTCTAACGAAATTTTGGGCCCAGGGGGTTTGAAAAAGAAAGTCCACTTCCGGGATTGGCCTTGCGATCTGTAAAAACTTGAAAGTCCCATTACATACGAATCACTTACGAATTCTTTTGATTTTCATAACTTTTTTCTCATGCCTATGGCTGATATTTTCCCATTGCATTATCTTCCATTAACCTCTTAGATTACATGTGTATGACTTGAATTGGCTTGTCTTACCTGTAGCTGGTTCCATTATGATAGCCTATTCCTTTAGTTACTTGCTGTCTGTAGCATCAGACACTGACTTACTTAAAAAAAATTTAATAGTGGCATATGCAAACTTGCCCAAAAAATGAGCAATGGGCTATCCTAGAGAGGTTGGGGGTGCTAAGTAGCCACCTAAGAGGAAAACATATGGAAGGGCTATTTTTAAATGAAGCAGGATGCATTAATCCAAAGAAACAGCAAAGAGCAGCCCAGACTACTGAAAATTGGTTGGAAATGAGATTGTTAGATTTGGAGGAGAAAGTTGAGTCCACCATGAAACACCTCCCACTGTCCCCAGAGGTGAATATTATATTTTCATATCTTTACTTGGACATCATACAATCTGTAGACTCTAGACTCTATGTGGGGGGAACAGTTGAGCATTCTTCCAAAGCCCTGGCTAGGTATGAGACCTTTCTCTGATGTGTCATCCCTTATAATGTGTATGATTGTGTAGGTGGATAGGTGAGCATACAGAGTGAAACGAGTACAGTTTATTCTGTAGGCCTACCATCTCATTCTATTTCCATGTAGAGATGAGACATAACTCAAGTGCTTATCACAGTCACATGCTACCTGTTTTTATCAGAACGGCAAAACTTTTTGCTGTTGGCATCACATGGAACATCCTCAGTAACAGCATCTGTCCTGTGCTATTTACTTAGGTTGCCTTCAAGCAGTGCTGTCATCAGGAAGATCAAGTACACTTTACAAATAGCTTGATATGAAAAGGTATTTGACCACCTCCATTGACCCTAGTAAATGCAGCAGAAAACCAATGACTGGTGGGGCAACAGAAGAGTGCTGAAGGCTTATTTTTCTTTTCTCCTCCCATCATTGTGACAATCGCCCTTGTAGTCTTTGCTTCATAAAATGTTATTGCTCATTGCTAAGTCATCATCGGGGTTACCTATCTGACTGCTTCATCAGAAATGATTTGAAAAGCTACTGTAGTAGACATAACAAAGGCAAACACAACCCCTCTTTGCCCAAAGACCTGGGGGTTAGGGGGCAATGGTATGGCGGCTATGCACCAGTAACAAGAAACAGAATGTGACATAACCAGAGAATAATGAATGAGCTTTAAAAGAATGGCCACAAAAGAACAACGGCCTTTTTCAGTTTCTGGCAATATTCACTTTTAAATCTTTCCAGTGATAAAGCTCTCTGTCAAAATAGTTTGGTTTAAAAGGTGCCCTTCCCAAGTGTTGAAGAGCCATTGCAAAATCCAAAATCCTAAAGAAACAATTATTGAAGAGTTCAGCTGTTCCAGTTTCATCATCACCGGATCCAAACACCAAGGCAGCTGCCATCACAGGCAAATAAAACATTAAGAAAGCAGTCTTCTCCAAAAAGCGGAAAGAACACACTGACAAGAGTACGTCCCTCCTGAACTCCTGGTCCAAATTCATTTGTTTCTTGCCACTTTTGTGATCGTAAATGGAAATGGGAAAGCAAAGGTTAAGTGGAAATTTGAAAGTCTTCTCCATTTCTTGCCGACCTAGAGAGCCTAGCTGGGCTACAGTCGAGAGTAATTTCCTCTTTCCCAATTTGTCCTGTTCATATGGATCAATGTTGCCTACTGAGACATGGGCAATTATTCTTACGTTGCATCCATTCTCAAGCTGGGTGATAAAGGTCATACAGGAAAAACCTACATCTCTGTCATCATTAATGCTACAGAGCATTAAGCCCAAACACAATGAAAGTATAGTCAACTGTATGTACTCTCACATACTGGGGATTAATTGGTTAAGAGGCAGTCTCTGGAACAGGAGACAATTGGGGCTTTAGTGCTATATGTGGAAGCAAGTCCCAGTGGACTGGATGAATTTGTCAGTGGTCTGTATTAGTAGGACACCTCTCACCAGTATGAAAAGGATCATATTGTATCTGCCAGCCAGGTTGCTATTAAAGAAGAGGACTCTGATAGAAATAAGACGTGACAACCCTAATTCAGTAAACGTGTTTCAATACATGGGGAATTCAAAGCCAAAGCTTAAAGAGCTAAGCACAGAAAACCTTCTGCTTGAGTGGAGAAATCTGTCACTTTTGCCCTATCCCACAAGTTCAGTTTCAAAATAGAAATCTCAAACTTTTCCAAGTGAATTTATGAGGACATGAAATCGTCTCATCTATCTCGTTGGGCCTATCTGCATGTACCCTGAAACATTGACTTAAGATTAACTGACCTATAGTAGATCTGGGCTAGGGAAATAAAATAGCTGAACTCAGCTATTTCAACTGGACTTTATAAATATGTGAAAGGGGTCTCTTGAATGAATAAACTTTCCCTCCCTGCACAGTGGGGAAGGAAAGAGAATTGCCTCCTCCCATGAAGGAGGAGACAAGTCCAGAAGGAGGCGGAGCCAGGTTCCTGGCAATTGCCGGTCCCCTCCCTTAATCTGGACAACGACCCACCACTCCCGCCCATTAAACAGTATATTAAGGTTGCCATTAAAGGGCCGGGTAGTATTTTTTTGCCTCTCTTATGTTCTGAGGAGGTTTTTTCACCTACCCTATACTGTTACAAGGCAAATTGGGATGTGTGTGGTTAAATAGGTAGCCACGGTAAACTGTTAGGAAAAGCAAAAAATGGGATATACGCCTAAGGCACCCCCTTTTAGGGGTGAAGGACATTAACTAATACACTCACCTGACACTCCATTTAAAGAGGTGAGGGGGATTTATAATGGCCTAGAAATTCGAGTAATGGTCTCTGATACCTGGAGAAAAACCACTCCAACATATTTCCTTCAGAGGTTGCACGATTGGATGTTCAGGGGACCCGGGTGGTTTGCCCTAGCTAGCCGAGGGGTAGGCCAGACAGGGATGCTACCTCGGTTTTGCCACCAAGTTCAAGATCCATAATTCAGTTCCAGTTAAAGGTAAACAGGTAACAATAAAAGTTGCCCATATTTTAAACCCAAATACTTGTGTGTGGTCTCGTTATTCCGTGGGTTGGCAGGCAATAGAGTCAATGTGCAAGTCATATAGTCCAGCAGAGTGATAAAAGAGATGGGGTTGGATACAGAATTTGACAATGTTAGTGTCCCCTTAGCGTAATACCTCTTGAAAACCAACAGGATTGCTCTGTTAGCCCAGGAACCTTCCATGGATAGAAGGAAAACTTCCACCACATGAGTGAATGTCTGAATCTAGAGGTGCAAGTCAAAGTGAACTGAATGCAAAGTGAACTGAATGCAAAATAAAACAACATGGTTCTTTGAGTTCTACAACCAATGTGTGACTCCTGATTACTTTCTAGTGCATGGAAGACATGCACACACAAGCATCTCTCTTTTGGAACCACCTCCCACTGTGTGAGCTATTCATCACAAATGTTTCCTTTAGCTGAGAGCCACTATTGTTCCAGATTAATGGATAGCAACTTCGCAAGGCAGCTGCAAGTGGCAGCATCATTATTATCAACTGGTTAGCTGGAAAGAAAAGGCTGCAACCACCACACTTGCTTGGAATAATAAAAATCCTTCCTTCCTCTTTGCCTTTAGCCATAGCTGCTTGGCTTTTAATCCTCCCCATACCTCAAGACACTGTTCAGATGGGAATTTAGCCCTAAAGCTGACAAATGCTGCTTATGTCTAATATACATCCAACATCAAGTATAAAATTGTGGTTGTTTTTGAATGCTTTTTTTCCATGTCAGGAGTGACTTGAGAAACTGCACGTTGCTTCTGGTGTGAGAAAATTGGCCGTCTGCAAGAGCGTTGCACAGGGGATACGCAGATTTGTTGATGTTTTACCCTCCTTGTGGGAGGCTTCTCTCCTGTCCCTGCACTGGGAGCTGGAGCTGACAGGAGGAACTCATCCGGATTCGAACCTCTGACTTGCTGGTCTTCAGTTCTACCAGCACAAAGGTTTAACCCATTGTGCCACTGGGGCTACTTTTGAGTGCTGAGCTTAATATAATAGCTAACACAAGGAGCTAGGGTTATAGTCAACAAGAAAAACACACTCACAATAGTATCTATATCAAAAATATATAAGTGCATATACTCTATAAACAAATGAAATAGTAGTCGCCCTTAAATAGTTCATAAACATGGGAAAAACAACAAACCGAGTCAATATACTGTACCCTGCTAGGGTAGATTAAAGGTCCATTAGTCCATATGATAAGCAGGGTGAGTATAAAGGAGTTATAAGTTCCAATCGGCATACAAAAGCTGAAATAAATCCGAGGCGCTGGAGAGTGTTAGTCCAAATAGTTCTGTAATATCCAAAAGGCAACCAAAGTAATTGTAGATCCACACTGAAGATAGGACAAACCAAGGCAAAACTTCAAGCTTGGAGATAAACCGGGATAACTGGTTTATCTCCAATTTATCTCCGGATTTATTTCGGCTTTTGTATGCCAATTGGAACTTACTAACTCCTTTATACTCACCCTGCTTATCAACTTTGTAGACTGTCATATACCATATGGACTAATAGACCTTTAATCTACCCTAGCAGGGTACAATATATTGCGCTCGGTTTGTTGTTTTTCCCATGTTTATGAACTATTTAAGGATGACTACTACTTCATTTGTTTATAGAGTATATGCCCTTATATATATTTGATATGGATACTATTGTGAGTGTGTTTTTCTTCTTAAGATAATAGCAGCAGACCGAATTTGGCAAAGTTATAGTGGCTGTAATGGCTGAGAGATTCTATGAAGGGTAGTCCAAAAAAATCCCCTCAACCTTTTCATGTTCTAACATTCAAAGCACCACTGATGCAACCTCACAAAGAAAGTAATAATACCTCATTATCAAAGGACAGAATTTGGTGAGTACATAAATCTATGACAGGCCAGCTCTTATTACCATACCTCATCTCCCCACAAATCCTGACCCTGACATCTTTGTGGTCAAATAAAGGTGAAATGATATAAATACTATTTATCAATGCAGGAGAAGAACAAGTGGAAGATCCTTCTGGGAACTTGAAGAAACTGGGTGATTCTGAGGCTTGGGGAAACATTTTTATGAAAACGAGTCCTTATATGCACTAAGAGCAGTGTTGATGAAAACACATCTTCTTGTGTTCCGCATCAGCTTTTGTGAGTCACGAATGATAAGGTAATTTCTTTAAATCTCTGCCGATTAGTATTCTCCTACAGCCACAGTTTCATAAAATCATCCCGACATCTGATAAAAAGTAATAAAACTGACTTCTATTATTTATTACAAGCCTTTATATCTTCCACATTTATTTTTAAAGCCTTTTTCACTTTCTTCGTGTTTTTCCTGGGATCTTTTATGAACACGGGCATGATTCTGTGTCAGCAATTGGCTTCCTCCAATTCTGAATTCTACAGAGAAGTTTCTACTTTTCCTCAGGCCTTCTTAGCTGGTGCAGACAAATCCTATAAGTGAACAGACCTAATTACTATATTCTGCTTTCAAATGTAAAAAGTGAACTGATTGTGTTCCCTTCTCTTCCACTTGTCTTCCATTTGAAGGCCCTATCTGAATATAGAAAGAACAGAAGCATTCTCAGATATAGAGTAAACAGTATCTGTCAGGAAAACAACTGCTGCTTCTTTCCTAATCAAGTTCTGGAATCATTTGTCATTACCAGAGGAATGAACTGGAGCCATGTACTCAGGCAGCTTTACCTAAACCAGTGTTTCCCAACCTTTTTTGAGCTGCGGCACATTTTTTACATTTACAAAATCCTGGGGCACACCACCAACCAAAATGTCACAAAATGACACTTTAACACAGCAATACATATAGTTAATATGTTTTTAATGTATTTATACAATCAGTGTGAAACCTGGACCTGTTTCGATGAACATAACATAGATATCCTGGCAGGAATGGCAGAAAGACACAATCTTCCCACACAGAACTCCCATAACCAAGAGAAAATACTATAAGAGTTTGGTAGGCATTGACCTTGATTTTTGGAGTTGTAGTTCACCTACACCCAGAGAGCACTGTGGACTGAAATAATGATGGACCTGGACCACACTTGAAATGAATACTCAATATGCCCAAATATGAACTCAGATGGAGTTCAGGGGAAATAGACCTTGCCATTTGGGAGTTGTAGTTGCTGGGATTTATAGTTCCCCTACAATCAAAGAGCATTCTCAACCACCCCAAGGAAAAAACTGGGCCAAACTTCCCACACAGAACTCCCAGGTGGCTCCCTTCCTGAATGGCTCTCTCCCTCTTCCACACCAGAAGGGAAAGCACTCACTCGGTCCGCGGTTGCCTTCCTGCCTTCCTTCTTCCCTGCGGTTCGAAACAAGAAGCCGGTGGGCCTGCCTCAGACTGTGCTCCTCACTTCCGCTTCTGTTCCCCGCCCTCCCTCGATTGGAGGCTGGCTGGCTGGGGAAACAGCCGAAGGAGGTGGCGCCCCGGCCCCTTCTTCGCCGCTGCCCGGCCCTTCCTCTTCCTCTTCCTTCTCCTCCCCCAAGCAGTAGCAGCAGCAGGGGTTCGGCAGGAGGGGGAAGAAAGGGGGAAGAGAGGTTTTGCCGTGGCACACCAGGTGATCGCTCAAGGCACACTAGTGTGCCGCGGAACAGCGATTGGATAACACTGACCTAAACCACTCCCTCCATTTATGTTCCACTACCCTCAGCTGTCTTGGAATTTGTAGTCATACACATGGGGACTGTCCCTGTTTATGAGGGAATCTGCAAGTCTTGGGGAATTATTGATTCCACTGGAGAAAATGGCCCAGTGTTTTTCTTGCACTGTGTCATGATTCCAAGGCATCGTTTGATAATATCTATTCAAGCATTATTCACATAGAATCATAGAATCCTAGAGTTGGAAGAGACCTTGTGGGCCATCCACTCCAAACCCCTGCCAAGAAGCAAGAAAATCACATTCAAAGCACTCCCAACAGATGGCCATCCAGCCTCTGCTTAATTTATTTATTTATTTTATTAACTTTATTTATGCCCTGCCCTATCTCCCAAAGGGACTCGGGGCAGCTTACACGAGGCCAAGCCCAATAAGACACAATAACAACACAACAGCATTTATGAAACAATACACTCAATAAAACTTAACATATGCAATAACAGACAGAATTAAAAACCATTTCGGGTGAGCCCAATGTGAATTAAAATTTAAATAAATAAACATTGGATACAGACAGAGGTGGATTGTATAGCAGGAAGGTTTCAAGGACAATGTGGGGCAGACACCCAACAGGTAATTAAAGTGCTTCTGAGGAAATTTACAGGATTGCACACAGCAGGATATTATTTACTTTATTCAGGGAAGGCACATTGGAACAGCCATGTCTTCAGGCTCCTCCTAAAAACTGCCAAAGTGGGGTCTTTTCTGATGTCCTTGGGAAGTGCATTCCAAAGTCAGGGGCCATTACAGAGAAGGCCCTCTTCCTTGTCCCCACCAACCGCGCTTGCGAAGGCGGCGGCAGCGAAAGTAGGGTCTCTCCAGATGACTTGAGAGATCTCCTGGGTTTGTAGACAGAAATACGTTCACGCAGGTAGGCGGGTCCCAAACCATTCAGGGCTTTGTAGGTAAGAACCTGCACCTTGAATTGGGACCGGAAGATGAACGGCAGCCAATTGAGTTCCTTAAACAGGGGGGTTGACCGCTCCCTGTAAGTCGCTGCAGTTAGTAATCTGGCTGCCGCCCGTTGGACCAATCGAAACTTCTGGGCCGTCTTCAAGGGCAGCCCAATGTAGAGTGCATTACAATAATCCAATCTGGAGGTGACTAAGACATGGACCACCGTGACCAGATCCAACTTCACGAGGTACGGTCACAGCTGGCACACGAGTTTTAATTGTGCAAAAGCCCTCCCAGCCACCGCCGACACCTGAGCTTCAAATGTTAGTGATGAGTCTAGGAGGACACCCAAACTGGGGACCTGTTGCTTCAGGGGGAGTGCAACCCCATCAAGCACACAGGTTGCCACCCTATACCCCGATCCGGCTTATGATCGACCAGGAGGACCTCTGTCTTGTCAGGATTGATCTTCAGGTTATTTATTCTCATCCAGACAGTCACAGCGGCCAGGCACCCACCCAGCACTCGAGGAGCTTCCTTGGAATTAGGCAGAAAAGAATAGTAGAGTTGGGTGTCATCTGCGTAGAGATAGCATCCCACTCCAAAACTCCGGATGACCTCTCCCAGCAGTCTCATGTATATATTAAAAAGCATGGGGGACAGAATGGAACGTAAATAAATATTATCTCTCTCAATAAAAAGTGCATTATGCACAATACTTTTTGTGTGCCTTAAAGTCATTTCCAATATACAGTGACCATAAGACACTGCTATCATTAGGTTTTCTTGGCAGGATTTTTTCAGAGGATATTTACCAATCTTTTTTGTTCAGACTTTTTTTTCATGTCAGGAGCGTCTTGGGAAAATGAAAGTTGCTTCTGGTGTGGAAGAGTTAGCCATCTGCAAGAATGTTGCCCAGGGCAGTCTTTGTCAACCAGTGTGCCTTGGCACACTAGTGTGCCGTGAGCGATCATCAGGTGTGCCACGAGAAAAGCTCTCTGCCCCCCTTCCTTCCCCCCTCCTCCTGCTGAACTCCTGCTGCTTGGGGGAGGAGGAGGAAGGGCTGGGCAGCGGCAAAGAAAAAGAAGGGGCCGGGGCACCGCCTCCTTCGGCCGTTTCCCCAGCCAGCCTCCAATCCGCCATGACTCCCACCAGCCTCCAATCCGCCATGACTCCCACCATGACTCTCGCCCCTCGCTCTCTGAAGCTGCACGGAGGACGAGCCCCACCCACTGAAGCCCATCCACCGCTCATGCTCCTCCTCTGTGGGAGAGCTGAAGCTGGGGTAGGGGGCGGGGCATGGCTTCCCCTCCCCCTGGCTTCAGCACTCTCACAGCTTCGCCAGCCTTGAGGGGGCAGTGCCAAGCCAGCAGTGGCAGAGCCAGCACAATGCTGGCTTGGCACTGCCCCCTCAAGACTGGCAAAGCTGTGGGAGAACTGAAGCCGGGGAGGGGCGGGCATGGCACGGCTTGGCTCCTCCCCTCCCTGGCTTCGGCGCTCCCAGCAGGTCACCATCTCCCAGACGTTCTTTACTGTGTGAGAGTGTCATTTCGTGTCATTTTGGTTGGTGGTGTGCCCCCGGATTTTTTAAATGTTAAAAGTGTGCCGCAGCTCAAAAAAGGTTGAGAAACACTGGCCCAGGGGACTCCTGGACATTTTACCATCTTGTGTAAGGCTTCTCTTATGTCTCTGCATGAGAAGCTGGAGCTGACTGACAGGAGCTCACCCTACTCCCCATATTCAAACCACCAACCTTTCAATCAGCAGTCCTGATGGAACAAGGGTTTAACCAATAGCAACACCGGGGGCTCCTTGTTAGGACTGAGAAAGAGTAACTTACTGAGATTGAGCATGTATTTGAACCCTGATCTCCCGGAGTTTGGCCCACCATTAAACCATTGTACTACTGGTTCTCATGTGACACAGTCTTAGGCAATTTGTTGGCTTCCAAAATTGACCACCATTTCATTTTATGTTTTACAGCTGAATAAGAGAATTCTCTCTTCTGCTACTTCTTTTAGCCATGGGTCAGGGTCCATCCAAGATAGTTTGTAAGAGAAGATGGAAATCCCTTCCATTCCGCATAAAGCCAAACACGTATCACCTTCACTTTGGAAGCTCTGGTGAAAAATGCTGCCATGTCTTGTCTTCATCACTGGGGGTCTTGACATTTCAAGATTTTAGACTTCTTTCCAAGTTTTCCAGGGAAAGGCATGAAATCTCAGACCAGAATATAAGAAAGAAGAAAAGGTGGAGGGAGGGAGATACTTGGTTGTGTCTGATGCTTTGATCTTTGATAAATACTGCTAGTGCTACTCGATATAGCTCACTGTTAGCTCAATGTAGCTGATCCTTTTGAACAGCTACTTTCGATTCAGAACCTCTCAGCTTATCCATTTGCCCATCTGTTGCGTGTGCAAGGGTGACACACCTCGTGCCAGGAACAATAACACAGACACAAGTGGTTGGATGAAAATGACTACAACTCATTTATTGAAAACAGGAACAAAGGGTTGGCAGCCACGCATGGGTCCTGGATCAGGGTCGTACGGCCCCCACGAATGTCCAATGCATTTGCAAGCCTGGGGTGCGAGCGGCCCAATGCCTGTCCATGGAAACTTGGCACCCCAGGGGGCCGGGGCGTTATCCCCCTTACAACTAAGTGGCGATAAGTCAGCCAGTTCCAGGGGACATGCCACATGCCAAACACGGAGTTGTGACAAAGAACATAATAACGCATATCCCTGGACAGTGCAGCAATGACACGAAGAATGAACAAAATGGACACCCACAAGCAATGCAATAAGTAGGGAGGGTGGGAGGACAAACAGATCTGGCCCCACATGCAGTCTGGGCAGCCACAGGCGGCGTTAAATAGGCTGCCCAGGTGGAAGTGCAGGCCAGCCGGCACAAAGAGGGGGTGGGGTGGGGCCAGCCCTGTCATTGGCCGGCCGGCGTTGGTGGCAGGAAACTTCCCACCACCCCAGGGTCTTCTGGGTAGGAGAAGCCCCTTCACCTTCCCCAAGATGGCGGCAAGGGCAACCTCGCCCTGCAACCTGCTCGGCCGGTAAGTCGGCCAAGCCCATTAGCCACATTCACTCCACTTTTCCTCTGGTGGTGTCCAGTTTCCCCTTTCCCCACTTTTCCTCATGGGGGAAACTTGCGTGGCAGATCCAGCTAGAAGACAGGCTGAACAGCCCAAGGTCACCCAGGGCTTAAATTCCTTCTTCAAAGATCCACACAGCAAACTCAGACTTGACACAATTGTCCAGCCCTTCTTGCCTGCATGTAATTCCCTGTTGCTTACAGCTAGTGAGTGTGTACTTAAACATCACTCTGCTTAGTTTCCTCCAGTGGTTTTACCATCTGCTTTTTCAGCTCTTGATTGTGTTTTTGTTCTCAGAGCGAAGATGTCCTGAGAAATAGCCACACTTAATAATTTTTTCTGCGTTTCAAGTCGGATTAACCGAGAAGCACAGCAATTTGAAGGGGAGATCTGGCACAAATTAGCAGACAAAACATTAATGCATCATCAAGACCTAGTGGCATTAATCAAAGCACTAAAAGGACTGAGAAATGCAACTGTTGCACAGGGATGCAATCAAGCACCTCGTAACCAATGGAAATGTTGCTATTGCTTTTGTAATCAGATGGGATGTTCCCACCGCAGATAATCCTTCCCTAGATACTAGCTTCTGTGCTAATGGGCTGGAAAGCAGCTTAATATAATAGCAACCTTTTCAAACTTGCTAAAATCAGACAGGTGGAAGGGATGAATGAATATGTTTTAAGGAAAAGCTGGCATGAATTGTATAAAGAAAATTATCACCTTCACATCTAATGGGGGCTCTTCAAAAACATTGGCAGACACTTTCATAATTGTGTTGACTGTTGTGTTGAAATATATTCACTATTGTTGTAGTCCAATCATTATTTTGTTAGACAGAGTGCTGTTTAATAATCCAGGATGCTCAGTCACTACTTCAACAATGGGAGAAAACAGGCAGAAGCCAATGGTGGTATCTCTCTTGGTGCGTGTATATGTTATGCAAATAGGCATCATTTATAAATGAGAAAACTGTGGTCCTCCAGATCTTATTGGAGTTTAATATCCATCAGCTTACAACAATTGGATGTGCTGGCCAGGGCTCATGTGAGTTGCAACCCAACATTTGGATGGCCCATCCATATACTGTACAAAATTCAACACATAAAGTAATTGAGCATTACAGTTATATATGTATAAGCATACAATTATTGTTGTAAGTCTGGTGTCCCCGGTGGTACAGTGGGTTAAACCGCTGAGCTGCTGAACTTGCTAATTGGAAGGTCGCAAGTTTGAAACCAGGGAGCGGCATGAACTCCCACTGTTAGGCCCAGCTTCTGCCAACCTAGCATTTTGAAAACATGCAAATGTGAGTAGATCAATAGGTCCTGCTTCTGTGGGAAGGTAACAGCCACATGAACTTGGAGGTGTTCTAGAAGCATTCTCTCCTGATGTTTTGCCTGCATCTATGGCAGGCATATGCTTGTCTGGATTTTATTACCATCATGTGTTGGATACCCAAGCAACCAGAAAAGAATAAAGGGGCCTCAAACAGAAAACAGATTATTTATTTATTTATTTGTGATATTTATATGCCGCCCTTCTCAACCCCAAAGGGAACTCAGAGCGGCTTACAGCAAACAACAAAACTGCCAGTGGCTTACAATGTACATACAACAATATTGCTGGAGCGGCTTACAGCAAACTGAAAAAATAACAAACAACATTACTGCCATAGCACAACATCAGCACTACACATCACATTGCACTACAACATATCACAATATCATTAACAATCTTGTATGTAATACAAATATACAAATTATAATACCATGATATAATAGTTATAATATCACACTATCATTGGCTGTATTACACTGTGTTACATTACAACACCAATACCAAATGCATATACAACATATTATACCATAATCATACTATTATTATAAAAGAACAATATATTAATATATTAACACATTATTAATATCATAATTATATTATAGTATATATATAGACATTATAATATATTGACATTGTAACAATATAACATCATATTATATTATTTATTATATTATTATAATAAAATTATTATAAAATAATAATAATAAACCACTAAAATAAAATAAAATTCAAGAAGACAAGGTGTGAACCAAGATGGAGGCTGACGTCCTCAAGAGAGGAAGGATTCCAAGATGGCAATGGGTCATACTCCAGAGCTTCCTAGGGTGGGAAACCAGCAGCACACATGCCCACACATACATCAAAAGAAACCCCAGTAAAATACAGAAAATTAAAATAGATAATAAAATAAAATAAATAAATGATAAATGGTAATGAGCCCAATCCCTCAGTCTACAGTGGGGGTGGGGAGCCATGTCTATTTCAGCAGAGTATAAGTTCTAACTCTTATCAGTAACATTGCTGAGAATGTTAAAACCTCCTATCTGTATTTCCTTCCTATTCTTGCTTTGTACCTAGTTGCAAGACTTGTTTTCTTCAAAGAAAATTTCTGTGTATTACAGTATTTTAGTGTACTTGTGTTCATTTTCCAAAGGCACACATTTGTACTTGTGCATTCTTATTTGTATAAAATTGAGATAGAAAAAAAGAGTCCAGTGCTCACCATTTTCTCCCAATGGAAAGAAAAATAATATGTTTGTGGATGCAAGACACCAAAAATCATTTCACAGACCACAGATTGGTTAAACTTGCTTTAAATGGTTAGTTAATGCAAATTTCCTTTCCATCCTCAGCAGATTAGAAGGTGAACTTTTACAATTGATTTTAGGGCTCCAATACAATTGAGGCACAAGTAGATTTGATGCCCTGTTCCATACAAGCCAGAGCTAATGCACTCTTGCTCTCCCTCCACTGTCTCTCATGCGTTTCATACATCACACTGGTGAATAGGGCTGGAAAGCATCTAACAATTTTTTGAGCATGAACCCCATCAGGGTTTGGACTACTGTACTCTTTCAATTGAAGGGAAGGAATTCAGGGTAAGTTTATGCATTTACTAACAGCAAGACCAACTACAAGAAGTAGATGCTTGGACCAGTAGGATAAAGGTAAAGATTTCCCCTTGACATGAAGTTTAGTCGTGTCCGGCTCTGGGGGTGGCGCTCATCTCTATTTCTAAGCTGGGAATGTGGCGCAGATCTCTACTGACCAGAAGGTCATGAGTTCGAGGCCTGCCTGGGTAGAGGTGGGCTCTCGACATATTGTGTAGCCTGTTGTCGACCTTTGCATCCCGAAAGACAGTTGCATCTGTCAAGTAGGAAATTAAGGTACCACTTAGTGGGGAGGCTAAATTTAACTGATTTACGAGGCCATAAAAGATCTCCAGAAAACACGCTGAGGAATGAAGGAGTGTGGCAGCTCTCCTTGGTGGCCAGATGTTTAATTGCCTCTGTCTGTCTTGTGTGTTTGTGTGTCTAAATGTAATGTGTACACTGTAGTCTGCCCTGAGTCCCCTGCGGGGTGAGAAGGGCAGAATATAAATGAAGTAAATAAATAAATAAATAAGCCGAAGAGCTCTCGTTGTCTGTTGACACCTCCTAGGTCATGTGGCTGGCATGACTGCATGGAGCGCCGTTACTTTCCCACAGAAGCGGTACCTATTGATCTACACACATTTGCACATTTTTGAACTGCTAGGATGGCAGAAGCTGGGACTAACAGTGGGAGCTCACCCCTCTCTCCGGATTTGAACCACCAACCTTTTGGTCAGCAAGTTCAGCAGTTTAACCCACTGCACCACCAATAGTGATGGCCTGAAAAGCATTTGGTGGTCTTAACCTCAGAACATTCCTCATCTTAGAAGACAGAGCCCACTGTCCTTGTGTGCGTATGAGGGTGGTATCTTATTGTCATATTGTCAGGTACAATTTTGCTGCAGTTCTTGTTAGTTTGTACATACGGGATGTTAGGTTGGGTGCCATTTTTTTGTTTTACTTCAGATAGTCAAGGGACTTGGCACAACCCAGGGAAGGAAGAGAGGGAGAAGGAGATGAATTTCTACTTGATATAAGCTGACACTGGTTTTTCATCTTCATGATGGGAAAGAGAAAGTTGCACTCTGGAGGAATTATCCACCTTCTAGGAGTGTCTGTGCCTCAGCTTCCATTCCTTTAACTGAGTAATTGGTTAAGAAATAGACAAAGAAAGGCATCTGAAGTCTCCAGTCTCTCTCCCAAAAGTAAAAGAATCCCTGAAGTACGGCTTACCCATCTACACCTCCAGGAACTTCATACCACTCAAGCAAGTTTGGTGCATGTGACAGCATTTTGAAAAGCTGTTGAAAGTATTGCTCACTGAAAGCACCTTCGAAAAGTGAGGCATGGGGGAGAAATGTTTCCCTGAGGTGCGGTTGCTGACGGTCCAGGTTTTAGGGGGCCATTTCTCCCCCCTCCTCGCCTTGCTGAGAATGGAAAAATAATGGAAACAGAGTGGTTTGCTTATGAAGTTCAAAGACGTTGCTTGCTTTTTTCAGTATATGGCATCCTTTTATGAGAGTCTGTGAGATATACAGATGCAACACCCCCTCTCCAAGAACACATTGTGTTATCCGGTTTCAGTCAGTCACCCTGAAGAGAGGAAACATTGCTATTGGCAATTAGTCTCTTCAGAGAGCCCTGAGTTCTTTGAAAGCAAAAGGATTTCTTCAGGCTGAGAGAGGGGCAGGGTGATGCCAAAGGTACATCAAATGTCTTTTTAAAGAAAGAGGAGGAAAAAAAGAAAACACCCACTATTGAAACATTTGCAGGTGCAATTTCAGTTTGGCAAGAAACCTGAGTGAAGGGTCGTCGTCCTTTTCTTTTCCAGCTCACCAGCTCTCGCACCCATTTACAACCTAATGAGAATACGAGGCACTTACGAAGTCTCATGTAGGCCAAAAAAGTAGGGTATGTGTGTGAGAATAGGTGAGCTTATCTACCCGTGAATGCCTGAGAAATGTCTTGAGGAATACTAAACTTTTGAGAAACAAAATCAGCCCATCAGTGGGGGAACAGAGCCACAGCCTTCTCGGCCCTTAATGCAGTGTTTCCCAACCTTTTTTGAGCTGTGGCACACTTTTAACATTTAAAAAATCCGGGGGCACACCACCAACCAAAATGATACAAAATGACACTCTAACACAGTAATACATATAGTTAATTGACCTTGAGTTTTGGAGTTGTAGTTCACCTACATCCAGAGAGCACTGTGGACTCAAACAATGATGGATCTGGACCAAACTTGGCAAGCGGGCCCCTCAGGCAGTAGAGCAGGCCGAGGGCCACTACCAAGCCCAGGATCTCGCTGCCAGCCTCAGCCGCTCCCATTGCCACAGGTAGCGGCTCACGGGCGAAAGAGACGGCGGGGGAGAGGGAGAAGGCGGCAATTCCCCGTCCCCGTTCTCCGCCATGACTCCGGCTCCTCGCTCCCTGAGGCTGCGCGGAGGAGGAGGAGCATGAGCAGTGGATGGGCTTCAGCTCAGCCCACTGCAGCCCATCCACCGCTCATGCTCCTCCTCCTCTGCGCGGCCTTAGCGAGCGAGGGGCCGGAGTCATGGCAGAGAGAGGCACCAGGGACGGGGGCCGCTCTCCGCCATGACTCCCACTATGACTCAATCAGACACGAGCAAGCTTCTTCCGCTGGGAAGGGGGTGGGGCCCGAGCGAAATCACCCGTTCCTCCTCCCTCCATCAATTGGAGGCTGGCTGGGGAAACGGCCGAAGGAGGCAGCGCCCTGGCCCCTTCTTCTTTTTCTTCGCCGCCGCCCGGCCCTTCCTCCTCCTCCCCCAAGCAGCAGGAGTTCGGCAGGAGGGGGAGAAAGGGGGGAAGACTTTTTCGCGGCACACCAGATGTTCCTTCACTGAACAGTAGTGTGCCACGGAACAGCGGTTCGGAAATACTGCCTTAAGGTGTTGTTTCTCAACCTTCCTAATGCCGCAAACACTTAATACAATTCCTCATGTTGTGGTGACCCTCGACCATAAAATTATTTCATAATTGTAATTTTGCCACTGTTATGAATCATAATGTAAAGATCCGATCTGCAAGATGTATTTTCATTCACTGGACCAAATTTTGCACAAATACCCAATACACCCAAATTTGAATACTGGAGTGGGGGGTTGATTTTGTCAATTGGGAGTTGTAGTTGCTAGTATTTATAGTTCACTCACAATTAAAGAGCACTCTGAACTTCACCAACAATGGAATTGAACCAAACTTGGCACACAGAACTCGCGCAACCAACAGAAAATACTGGAATGGTTTGGTAGACATTGACCTTGGAGTTGTAATTCACCTACATTCAGAGAGCACTGTGGACTCAAATAATAATATGGACCAAACCTGGCATACTCAAAACCCGAAGTGGAACACTGGTGGAGTTTGGGGAAAGTAGACCTTGACATTTGGGAGTTGTAGCTGGAGTTTATAGTTCACCTCCAAATTGAGTTACAATACATATGTGTATCAATCTCCACTATGGGGTACATAAACAAATACAAGTGGATAAACCACAGGAGCAATGTCGCTATACAGTAATATAAGTACAGTTTCATGAAATCAAATGCATAATAGCAGATTCAACATAAACAGTAGAGAAGTCATATGCACAGAAAGGAAAATATCTGTCCTTCCTGTTGGTGGAGGCAGTTCAAAAAGACATATTTATAGTACCGCAATGGGAATAGCTTTTGAGCTTATACACTACAGTGTTGCCCCCTGCTTTTTTCCTTTGATATACGACTTGTTCGTTGGGCTTAGCATGGAAGATCTTATGAATGTTGAGACTGTGAGTTCGTTCAACGAAGAGGAGGTCGAGACAGCCATACGGAGATGGCAATTTTGTCCACCTACGGAGGACGCCACTGAGGCAACTAATCCAGAACTAGAACCCACTTTGGATGATTTGTATGATAAAGAAACCAGACTAGTGCGTGTCAATTCAAATGCAGCATTCCTATCGGAATATGTAAGGCGGTCCCTTACCCCCAGAGGCCTGAGAGTCCATGTCCAGCCTGGCATCTATGAGAACGACCCTACCTTCATCAAGTCATGGATAGCGATAGTAGAAAAATGCTCAAGGGACCTTTTGGTCTTGATAATCAAAAAAGCCACTATTGAGAGCGATGAACTACAACAAGACATCGCTGCCCTTAAAACCACTTTAGCCAGCACCACGAACAAACCGGATCTTGATAAAATACAGGAAGACTGCCAAAAATTGTTTGATGATTTGAAAAAAGCCCAACTCACCAAGCTTAAACGCGATGAGAAGGACTATAAAGACGGAAAAATTTTCAAATGGCAGTCCAAAACTAATCTTAATAACAACAGACGTATTCGATTCTCGAGAGAATCCATACAATCTGGTGGCTCTGGTGACTATAGTGGAGGCGAATCAGACCAAGCTAAAGCAGCTAAAGCAGACAATATTCTCTTAGAAGCCGTACAAAAAATCCTGACCACAAGGAAGCTCCTAAACCCCAGCGAAATTTTCGCAAGGCCAAAGGGAAAAAGGGACCGACCTAATATTTAACCTTTCTAGTTACGCACTCTCTGATGAGGAGAAAGCCCTTGTCAACCGTGGTCTTTCATTTGTTATAACTCCTAATTGTATTGATTTGGACATACGTAAGGATTTGGCATTGCTTTTCCGTTCCGTCAGGCTGAAGAGTTTCTTTTCTAATAAAGATTCTACCACCGACTACATGGGACAATCGCAGAAATTTAAAATTCCAAGTAAATTTACCCCCCACATAATTCCGGACAACATTAAGACTTTTGAGGATACTATTTTGAGGGAAGTCTCTAAAATTGATCATCGCACTGACAAAAAATTCAGTAACCTCACACCTACTGAAATGGATACCCTTAACAAATTGGGATCTGACCCCTCCCTGGTATGGAAAAAGGCAGACAAGGGAGGTGGTATAGTACTAATGGACAGAACTGATTATATTAAAGAATGTATGCGACAACTGTTGGACCAGAAATTCTATAAAATCCTTGACAGGGATCCGACTAGGAAATACATGACCACGATTGCCTCCATAGTCAACACTGGCCAAACCATGGGTTACATCTCAGAAGCTACTGCAGACTTCCTCGTCAATAGATCCCCTCGAGTCCCAGTTTTTCATACACTCCCTAAAATCCACAAACCACAGTGCCCCCCGGTGGGGAGACCAATTGTGTCAGCAGTTTCTAGCTTGCTTGAACCACTATCTAAATATCTGGAAGATATTCTACATCCATTTTCTACTGACACCCCTACTTTTATCCTCGACACAAAGGATTTTATTTCCAAAATCGAGGGCTTTAAAATCAGTCCCAACGACTACTTAGTTACGGCGGACGTGGTTTCTCTATACACCCACGTCCCCCTAGAATTGGCTAGAAGTATCATTATGGATTTGCTAGACACTAGACAGCTGAAAGATCCGCCAACACACTTCCTCATGGAGTTGTTAGACGTGATCTTCGATTACAACTATTTTACTTTTAATGGCCAATACTACTTGCAAGTAGATGGGGTAGCAATCGGGAGCAGTGCTGCCCCCACGATTGCAAACATATTCATGATTTTCTTAGAGAAAAAAATGTTATTTTCTACCAATCAAGACCCCATGGTCTCCAAGATCCGTAGAGTGTTCAGATACATAGATGACCTCTACTTTATAGTTCAAGGAGACCTCGACATGACTGCCCTCAATTCTTGGCTGAACCAGTGGTACGAATCGATTTCCTTCACTTCCACCTCCGACCGACATAGTATCAACTATCTAGATATAACTACCTATATACATAATTGTACTATTCGAGTCAGAAATTACAGGAAACTTATACAAAAGAACAGCCTCCTACACTATAGAAGCTATCATTCTTTTAGTTTGAAGAACAATTTACCCTATGGTCAGTTTCTTCGCCTCAAAGCCAGAGAAAGAGCCAACCGGCTTGATAGAAAATCCCTTTTAAAACCTAAAATCACTAGGGAAAGGGAAGATAGATTAGTGTGGCCACTCACTCTGAGTCCTCATGGTAACCACATCATCAAAATTGTGAAACGATACTGGCCTTTGGTCTCCAGCATTCCCGGGCTCAATGACTTTCCGATGGTGGCCCACAAAAGGACAAAGAATATAGGGGACATTCTCACACATACAAGTTTACCTCAACCCATACTGAAGAGCTCCCTAGTGGTTGGCACATACCCTTGCGGATCCTGCACCATCTGCAGACATATCAAGCAACAAAAAATAGTGGTTAGTACCACCAACAAAAGGCAATTCAAATTGACGTCATACGCCAATTGCCAATCTACAGGCCTAGTGTACTTACTCGAGTGCAGCTGCCACCTGCAGTACACAGGTTATACCAATAGGAGCCTGAGGGAACGTTCCCTTGAACACAAGTCCAGAATTAAGTTGAAATCAACTGATTCCACACTAAACTCTCATTGTACTAAGATGAAGCATAGTTTTGACAATATCAAAATTCAGGTCCTTGAGAGAGTGAAAGGCCATCCACATGCAGACATGACAGCCCTATTAAAGAAGAGAGAGACATTCTGGATCGTACAACTCGCCACCGAGAAACGCTGGGGGGGTCTTAATGACCCTTTGACCATAAATGCCCTTCTCAATAAGTAGACACATCTAGAATAACAAAACAAGGCCTACACACCCCCTTCCCTACATTACTTTCCTTGCTTACCTATGATATAATACTCTACAGAAGGTGCCCCTTTAAAAGCTTTCCTGACCTAATCCTATTTAAGCCCCATAGTGACCTCCCACCTTTGCCATTTCCTGATATTGGAATGGTCCGTCCTCCGCGCAGTGTGAACAACTCTAAATGGTAACTATCCTTTAATTTATAATTATTGACATGCTCCCATTCACCGTTCATTCTGGTCCTGACACATTATTATTATCATTATTTAGATTTACTTCAACTGAGGACGCTATCATTTATGCCTCTGAGGAAGTCTATATGACGAAACGGCCCTTAGCCGGCTCAGGAGAGAGCTCCCGCCGTCAGGCAACCCTTCCTCCGCTGTCTTCACCTACCCAGTGAACAGTGGACCCCTTTACATCTACCCAGGCATTCGCCAGGCAACCCTTCACTCTAAGGACGCCCTGAAACTCTTCCCGAACTACCTTAACCGTCATCCCTTGCGGGCCGCCATTGCGCGCTTCCCCGCGCATGCGCAGACGAGTTCGGCATTCAGAGTTGCCCCCTGCTTTTTCCCCCTGATTGTTTCCTGTCTGGAATTCCCCTGTTTTGTGACAATAAATAAAAAAAACACTGTGCATTGGCTCTTGACATTTCCCTCAAGGCTGTGAGGTGTCAGGTGAATGAGGACATCATCCCTGCTCCTCAAAGAATCATGGTCCTTTTATTCGATTGGCTCTTGAAAACAGAGAAAGCCTAAAGGACCTTTAGAGGATTAATTGCATCGTATGCATACATGGCTACAACTGAATCCTAATACAATTTTTAATAAATCAGAGATATGAGCAGAGAAACAGATGGAGGGTATAGTTAAGGCAACCTATGTCCACTGTTTCTTAATAAATGAGTAGAAATAAGGCATCATCCTCAGATGGATCAAAATTCTCCCATGATATGACTATAAGGGCAGGCCCGTCCAGTCCCAGATTCTGTTTTCCACACTGGCCAACAAAATGCCTATAAGGAATCCACTCGCACAGCGTTCCTCAACCTGGACATCGGGACCCCTGGGGGGTCACAAGGGGGCTGTCAGAGGGGTCAACAAAGACCATCGGAAAACACAGTATTTTCTGTTAGTCAAGGGGGTTCTGTGTGGGAAGTTTGATCCAATTCTATCGTTGGTGGGGTTCGGAATGCTCTTTGATTGGAGGTGAATTATAAATCCTAGCAACTACGACTCCCAAATGTTAAGGTCTATTTTCCCCAAACTCCACCATTTGGGCATATTGAGTATTCATGCCAAATTTGGACCAGATCCGTCATTGTTTGAGTCCACAGTGCTCTCTAGATGTAGGTGAACTACAACTCCCAAACTCAAGGTCAATGCCCACCAAACCCTTCCAGTATTTTCTGCTGGTCATGGGAGTTCTGTGTGCCAAGTTTGGTTCAATTCCATCAGTGGTGGAGTTCAGAATGCTCTTTGATTGTAGGTGAACTATAAATCCCAGCAACTAAAACTCCCAAATGACAAAATACCCCCCCCCCCAATTGCTCAAATGTGGGTGTATCAGGTATTTGTGCCAAATTTGGTCCAGTGAATGAAAATACATCCTGCATAGCAGATATTTACATTATGATCCATAACAGTAGCAAAATGATGTAGCAACAACAATAATTTTATTGTTGGGGGTCACCACAACATGAGGAATTGTACTAAAGGGCCATGGCATTAGGAAGGTTGAGAGCCACTGCACTAGCAGGAAATGGGCATGAAACAACAATGCCCTTAGTTAGAATTATAGCCATATTGACCCTAACCTTGGAGGGACAATATAGCTATCATTACCCAGTGAGAGCCCCCATTGGAGCAGTGCATTAAAGCACTGAGCTGCTGAACTTGCTGACCAAAAGGTCACAGGTTCAAATCCAGGGAGTGGCATGCGCTCCCACTGTTAGCCCCAGCTTCTGCCAACCTAGCAGTTTGTAAACATACAAATGTGAGTAGATCAATAGGTACCGCTCCGGCGGGAAGGTAACGGCACTCCATGCAGTCATATTGGCCAAATGACCTTGGAGGTGTCTATGCACAACACTGGCTCTTTGCTTAGAAATGGAGATGTGCACCAACCCCCAGAGTTGGACATGACTAGACCTAATGTCAGAGGAAAACCTTTACCTTACCCATGCATAGTGAAGACGGGATATTTCCAAAATAAGGAATTATTGAGAGAATTCAAATATGTTGTTTACAGCCAGCTTAAAAAAGTGACGTAGGCAAAAGAAGAGTGGGTTTTTAAAGCTTTTATCATCTTTATATAATGTCAGTTGTTTTATGTTTAAATATACGCTTGTTTCTTTTCTTGGATGAAATGAAAAAGCGGTGATGCTTTTCCTCCCCCCTTCCTTTACATAAATATATTTTGAAAGGCAAAAACTCAGCATCAGGCCATTACACATGCTTACAGGCAAGGCTTATTTCGATGCTGGGAGGAAAATCTAGCACAATCACCTGCTCCAAATGCACGCCTAATGCAGAATATACTTTTGAAATGTGTCTTCCGAACCTCCAGTTTTAAAAAAAATCAGACAAATAAGCTCCAATTTACAATGCACTCCACGCCTTTGGAACAGAGGTGGGATTTAAACCTGCTCTTCAGCCTTCTTTTAACTAGCAGCACAATAAGTTTTGAAATAGAAACACATCATGAGAGAGTTTGTAGTATTTGTATCTTAGGCTGGATCTACACTGCCACGTAATGCAGTCTGGGGAATTGACGCTTCTGCCTGATGTTTTGATTTATGTTTAATATAATAGGTTGCATTTTTCATTTAATTTTAGTTGTTAAGTTACAGTTTGCTTTTATATGTTGGGTTGTCAATTTTCATTATTATGTGTGTATTGTTCTTATGTTAAGGCATTGAATGTTTGCCTTTTATGCCTGAGTCCCTTCGGGGAGATGGGTTGGAATATAAATGAAGTATTATTATTATTTTATCTGGTCAGTGTATACCCAAATAATGAAGACTGCATTGAACTGGGTGTACACTGATCTTCCAATACACAAACAATAATGTCACTTGAGTAAACTAATAATACACAACGCTATCCCATACACAATTCAAGGGGCAGATCGATATGCTGCAGTAATGACAAGTCAACTGTTAGCGAAAAATATCAAAATATATTATCACATAACATAGTGTAATCACGTCACAATATCGCTTACAGTGCAATGTATATACATCTATGACGAAATACAGTATTGTTATTATGCCCTTACATATAATCACTGGGCTTAAAAGACGCAGGCATAAAGTCTGTGTACCCCTGTGAGTAATCCGGAGGCAATTCACTCACGGATTTAGACCGAGTCGTCGGGGGAGCCTTGGAGGTTGGAAGAGCTGGCAAACTGCTCGATGGGCAGGCGCCTACGGCAGAAGGTAAGGTGACGACGCCAAGATGGCCGTTTCGCGTATCCCACGCTTCCTCAGGGCACTTGTGTCTTCTAGCCGCTCCTCCCCAGAATTGTAGTCATCAAATCAAAACTCAAGGTCTGAACGGAAGGTTGCTAAGTATGGAATGGCAAACCGTGAACGTAGTGCTCCAAGGCCAGTGTACAAAACAATCAACATACAGTATACAAAGTCTCAAAACATATAATCATCACAGTATTCACGGAACAGTACATACCGCATTGGCGCTTCTTTGTACATATCGCTAGTGCAAATGTCCTTCCGGGCTGGAATCAGCACTGGGCTAGCTAGCTGGTTGGTTTAAATAGCATTTAGCTAATATCAAGCAGGTGTGTTTACAGAAGTAAAGTTTGAACAGATAGGGCTTCATTTAATCCAAACGGGGACTCACGTGATAGTAATAAAATCCATTTTCTTTCACTGGGTTGCTGTGAGTTTTCCAGGCTGTGTGGACATGTTCCAGAGTTTTCTGGGTTCTATGACCATCTTCCAGAAGCTTTCTCCCCTGATGTTTCACCCACATCTATGGCAGGCATCTTCAGAGGTTGTGAGGTCTGTTGGGAACAAGGCAAGTGAGGTTTATATATATGTGTGGAATGTACAGGGTGAGAGTAAAAACTCTTGTCTGTTGGAGGCAAGTGTGAATGTTGCAATTGGCCAGCTTGATTAGCACTGAATAGCCTTGCATTTTCAAAGCCTGGCTGCTTCCTGCCTGGGGCAATCTTTTGTTGGCTTTATGTCATTTAAGTCCACCACAAGCATGTGGACAATTTCAACAAAAAGGAGGAAACCATGAAAATGAACAAAATCTGGCCACCAGTATTTTTTTTAAAAAACTCTAAAATCAGGACAGTAAATAAAGAGCAACACTCAAAAAACAGGGGATTTCAGTCCAGAAACAATCAGGGCCAGCACTGAATATAGCCTTGTAGCTTCAAAGCCTGACTGCTTCCTTCCTGGGGGGAATCCTTTGTTGGGAGATGTTAGCTGGCCTTGATTGTTTCCTGTCTGGAATTACCCTGTTTTCTGAGTGTTGTTCATTATTTACTGTCAAAATAAAGGGGAATTCCAGATAGAAAACAATCAGGGCCAGCTAACACCTCCCAACGAAGGATTCCCCCAGCCAGGAAGCAGTTTTGAAGCTGCAAGGCCATTCAATGCTAATCAAGCTGGCCAATTGCAACACTCACACTTGCCTCAAATAGACAAGAGTTCTTTCTCCCACCCTGGACATTCCACAGATATATAAACTCCACTTGCCTAGTTTCCAACAGACCTCACAATCTCTGAGGAAACCTGCCATAGATGTGGGTGAAACATCAGGAGAGAATTCTTCTGGAACATGGTCATGCTGCCCAGAAAACTCACAGATACTCAAAAGTGTGTTATTGTTCCTCTGCCGGGCCTGGTATTCATTCGTACTCTTCCATCCAAGTACTAACTTATTTAGTTTCCAAGATCAAATGGGATCTGGTGCCTTTAGATAATTCAGGCTTTATCCTCCCCACAACCCCAGCTCCCAGGGAAATCCAGAAAAGACAAACAGCTGAGCCAATCATTTACGACAAAACAGCTTCAGGGTTTTCCATCTTTTGCCAGAATCAGGGTGCTCCCCTCTTTTGTTCCTTTAAGTTCCAGTTAAGTTAAAGAGGATGTCAGTAAAAAAGGCCCTTATTTAACCAAGGTTTCTATATCTGGTCTCATTATTGTGTGGTCAGTCATCAATCCAGAAAACCTGAGCTGATTTTTATCCCCAAAGCAGTTTTATCAGTCTCCTTCTTTGGATAAGTTAAAACTCATGGGAATTAGTCCATTAGAGACTAAGTCATATCTAGATAATTTGCATTACACCAGGGGGGAACACATTGCTAAGCCCTGAGGGGATGTAAACTTGAGTGGTTGACAGATGTCATCTATCAGTCAGCGGGATGCAGCACTTCAACTATGGGAACGATGGGGCTGTTTTGCTCTAAACTGTAATGGTACTTTGTTCCCTCATTAGCTGTAGTAGTTGCATCCTATGGAGTCTTGGTTTTGAGAATTTAAGAAGGAGCGTTTAGAAACCTCAGCTAGAGAGATGTAGTGCCCCACCAAACTGCAAATCCCAGGATGCCATTGGATGCAGCCATGGCAATTGACTAGGCATGGGTAGGTTCGGTCGGAATCTTCATAATTCGGAAGTCTTGGAAGTTTTGAATAGTTTTGAACTTTTTTTTCTGTGAAAATTGGAATTGACTTTAGATCCGAACCACCAGCGCCCCCTACAAATGAAACGAGTTTTGAACCCTTTTTAACAAACAAGCCTACAATCGATGTGTAATTGTGTGATGCCAAATAATAATAATACTTTATTTATAATTTATTTGTTATTTCGATTTCTATACCGCTCCTTCCCACAGGCTTGGGGCGGTTTACACAAGTTAAAACAACATATAGTCATAGAACATAAAATCAGCAAAATATCAATATAAGATGTTAAATTTTTTTAACGTTAACAATATTATATAGGACCATTAAGACTGAATGCTTGCCGAAAGAGGGTTGTTTGCCCTCCGCCCTATCTCCCTGGAGGGACTCAAGGCATATTCTAAACATAAAAGGCAAACATTCAAAGCCCAAACCCAACAACAATACACTCATAGTAATGAGATTTGGCAACTCAACTATAAAAACAAATTATGACTAAATTTAACAACTAAAATTAACTAAAAAAGAACCAGTTATTTCAGACATAAGGCAAAATAATACTGTATTGTCGAAAGCTTTCATAGCCAAAATCACTGCATTGTTGTAGGTTTTTCGAGCTATATGACCATGTTCTAGAATCATTATCTCCTGATGTTTTGCTTGCATCTATGGCAAGCATCCTCAGAGGTTGTGAGGTCTGTTGGCAACTAGGAAAATTGGGTTTATATATCTGTGGAGTGTCCAGGGAACAAATAATAATAATAATAATAACAACAACAACAACAACTTTATTTTTATACCTCATCACCATCTCTGTGAAGGGACTCCGGGTGGCTTACAAGGGGACAAGCCCGAAATACAGATTAAAACATACACACTAAAATGAAATGAAATGAAACAAAATCAACAACAACATCAGAGAAACAATTACAATCGCAGTGCACATTTCAAAAAAGGTATAATGGCTGAAAGATTAGGTGCTGAGTGCGGAGGGATCAAGAAATGTGCAATTGTTCCTAGATAGAGTCCAGGAAAAGTGCAAAATACAATTCAATTCAGTTTGGGTTACAGCTGGGAGGGTAATGTCCTTAGGAATTTACAGTAACAGGATTACAAGTGGGGGGGGGGGCAACAAAAGTGCAACCACTGACCGTATAGGGAAACTGTTGAGGAAACACAACATACAAACAATCTATAAACCCACTAAGAAAATCCAACAAGTGCTACATTCAACAAAGGACACGAGGGATCCTCTCGCCTCTGCAGGAGTTTACTATATACTATGTCACTGTGGACCAGTTTACATAGGGACCACCAAACGCAGCAGCATTTCCCAAACATGAATCAAGGAACAGGAAAGGCACTGCAGACTAATTCAACCACAGGAGTCAGCCATAGAAGAGCACCTGATGAACCAACTTGGACACAGCATATTATTTGAGAACACAGAAATACTGGACCACTCTCACAACCATGTCAGACTACATAGAGGAACCATTGAAATCCACCAGCATGTGGACAATTTCAAGAGAAAGGAGGAAACCATGAAAATGAACAAAATGTGGCTATCATTATTTTAAAAACCCTAAAATCATAACAGTAAATAAAGAGCAACACTCAAAAACAAGGGATTTCCAGACAAGAAACAATCAGGGCCATCTAGTTACCTCCCAACAAAGGATTCCCTCAGGAAGTAAGAAGCCAGAACTTGAAATTGCTAGGCCATTATATGCTAATCAAGATGGCGAATTACAACATTCACACCTAGCTCCAACAGACAAGAGCTCTTTTTCCCATCCTGGACCTTCCACAGATATATAAACCCAATTTTCCTACAAAAACCCAAAATAATACTGTAGTGGCCTGGTTCCACTACATCATTGCTTAGAAACACTTATTCTTAAGAAACATACAATTAAGAATATTATCTAAATGACAACATATTTTAAAAACATCTACAATGGCTTTCTTGATACCAGGACATAAACCTTACAAGGATCTCTCTCTCTCTCTCTCTCTCTCTCTCTCTCTCTCTCTCTCTCTCTCTCTCTCTCTCTCTCTCTCTCTCTCTTAAAAATAGTTCATAGTGGTGGAGGATTTGAGTAATTCCAACTTCATCTTGACATTTTGAACTGTCATGCAAGTTCCCCAGAATGTAAAGCATTGCCTCGATATCCTATTTGCTTCATATGAGATCCCAATCCAGTTTGTATGAGCAAATGGGCATTTCAAATGGTGGTCTGGAATCCGTCAGAAACTATAAGTGAGACTTTGCCTCATGGGGTTGGCCCGTCTCTAACTATTACTGCTGAAGGAAGAGCGTGGAGTCACTACTGAATAGCGTTCTGGAAATGTCAGCTCAATACACTGCAGTAAACAAAATGATTATTTTCCCATTTTGTTTTCCAGAGATCTCTGACTACCAAGCACTTGACTGAGGGTAATTTCAAAAACGCTTCTCACAAATGCACCGTAATAATCAAACTTGGGGAAGGAAAAAAGAATGGAAAATAAGAACAAATTGATCTGGGCCAAGACATCGGAAGGGAAGAACAACAAAGGCTCATCTGTTGACATACCCCAAATCTGACTAAATTGGCTGCCAGATAATTCTGGGACAGCATCTTTCACCTCCCTCAGACCTGGGTCAATGGGCCAATTAAAGAAGAATAAAGAGATAGACTCTGCTTCATCACCATCATCTCTTGCCTTCGCCATTACACAAACAATCATTATGGTCTTGGCTTTTCTTTGCAATGAAGATTCAGGAAGGACTCATCCCACACTTTCTACAAGCGTGTTGATGATTCGGAGGTTGCATGTGTCCTTCGAGCCTGTGCAATGGATTTTTCTGGCGGAGTGCAGCGTGCACAGAACTGGCCTCACCTTTTAAACCAAAGGTTCGTCTGCCGGGGCCTAGCAAGCGTGGACGGTGGCAGCAAGGTCCTCAGGTCGTAGGTTTGGTTCGAGTTTCCTTCTCTAGATGGTTGACCTTACAGGGTTAAACGAGCACCATCTGCCCGGGTTTGAAATCAGAGTTTTCCTTCTCCTAGGATGGTTGCCAAAAGGCTAGAGAGCCCATCCTGTCCTTTGACGCTCTTTGTCAGACCCTTCGGTTGTGACCTGCCTGGCATGGCAGGCCCTACCGGTGACTATTATGCCACCGCCAGCATAGCTCATAATTTCATTAAGGTACGCAAGCCTCTCCCCCATAACAAGGGGGCGCCAACGGAGAGGAGTCTTTATGGTACATTGATTCTAATATGGTGGAATCTATGAATTCTTGATTCAGTCAATGCTCACTTGCTTCTGATTCTTTCTCAAAATTTGTTGGGTCATAATATTCTAAAATTGACTTTTGAACAAGGGTAAGCAGAGTATTCTAGAGCTGAGGCTTTGTGTATCTGAATCTGTGTAGAGATGATCCTAAAGCTTAATTGTGCCTAAAATCAAAACTGTTTAATACTCCTGGGCTTTGTACAATGACGATGCTACTTTTACTTTTTGAATTTTCTCCTTATAATGTTGACAAACTGGAAGATGTCCAGAGGAGGGCAACTAAAATGATCACGGGTCTGGAGAACAAGCCCTATGAGGAGCGACTTAAAGTAGACAAACATTTATTTATTTATTTATTTATTTATTTATTTATTTATTTATTTGGGGAGGGGGAGGTTGGCTGTTTTTTCTACTTTTTAAATATTTCACAATTTTACTATTGTATCGATTCAATATGAGACTTATTTCATGAACATATTTTTCTTTTTAATAACTTCAATAACTGTAGAATCATAGAATTATAAAGTTGGGAAAGACCTTGTGGGCCATCCACAAGTCCAACCCCATTCCAACCCCCTGCCAAGAAGTAGGAAAATTGCATTCAGGGCACACTCAACAGATGGCCATCTAGCCTCTGTTTAAAAGCGTCCAAAGAAGAAGCCTCCACCACTTTCCGGGACAGAGAGTACCACTGCTGAACAGCTCTCACAGTCAGGAAGTTCTTTCTCATATTCAGGTGGAATCTCCTTTCCTGTAGGTTGAAACCATGTCCTAGTTTCCAGGGCAGCAGAAAACAAGCCTGCTCCCTCCTTCCTATGACTTTTCCTCACACATTTATACATGGCTGACATCATGTCACTTCTCAGCCTTCTCTTCTTCACTTACACCTTCCCAGTGAGGCACCTCCTCACCTTGTCATTGGGACCGCGTTAAGTCACTTCTTTCCATGAATCCTGGTGAGTGGTTTTTCTTCTACCGTACTTGTACAGCGCCGCCCTTGCTGCTTTCATGCAGTTGCTGCATATGGCGAGGATGTGGCCGCAGCCATTTTTTAGCGCCTCAGATGACCCCTGACTTTTGAGAAGATTTTCCTGGGTTAAAACTAGTCCTATATGCCAGAAAATGCAGTAACTGTCCAGTGAAGAAAACAAGTGGGGCAATGATATCTGCAAAGGAACATCTAGCATCTTTCACAGAAACATAGGAAAGCAGACAGTCCCTTTAAGGGGCAAAAGCCATCTTCCCAACCTTCCTGCCATCATCCAACATATGTTGGCAGAAGTAAATGCTGGTCCTGAGAACTAGAATAATTAAAGAGGAGCTTTTATTTCTTAGAAAATATTCTTTTTGAAGTGAAGTGCATCACTGGATGCTGACCAGGAAGCAATATATTTTTACAGCAAAGGTGAAAATATTATCTACTCTCTTGTGACAAATTTCTCTTCCCCTCAACCTTTGAGAAGTGAGTGATTTTTTGGTTGTTGTTGGGCATGGAAGACTTCCATAGCTTGAGGGTTTTTTTCCATGTTAGGAGCAACTTGAGAAACTGCAAGTTGCTTCTGGTGTGAGAGAATTGGCCATCTGCAAGGACATTGCCCAGGGGATGCCTAGATGTTTTGATGTTTTACCATCCTTATGGGAGGCTTCTCTCATGTCCCTGCATGGGGAGCTGGAGCTGACAGAGGGAGCTCATCCACACTCTCCCCAGATTTGAACCTGTGGCCTGTTGGTCTTCAGTCCTGCCGGAACAAGGGTTTAACCCATTGTACCACCAGGGACTCCCATAGCTTGGTGCATGAGTGCTAGGGATTTGAGTCCTAGTCTGGGTAGCAATGCTTCACAGTTTCATATCCTGTTACATCATGCACTGTTAGCCCTTCTTATCCACAAATTCTGTCTCCATGGGTTCAGCTATCCACGGCTTAGAAATATTCCAAAAAAGAAACATTCAAGAAGCAAACTTTGCCATTTTATATCAGTGATGCCATTTTGCTACACCATTGTACAAAACCAGACATGATCCATGCATTTTGATATCTCTGTAGGAATCCTGGAACCAAATACCAGCAAATACTAAGGTTCCACTGTAATGTAGTGATGGACAATTTGGAAGACAGAATAGTGGGCTTTTGATTTCAACATTTGTTTGGTTTTGCAAAATTCCATTTTCTAAACACATTCTGTAATTTCCTCTGAGTGAGTGTGATTCAGTGTTATTGGAAACAGAGCTTCCAGAATGCTTCAGTTGGGACATTCTGAGAAATGCCATCCAAAAAAATAATGTTTGCTTGTTCTGATTGCAAATGACTCAGATTGGCTATGGCATCCTTACCAATTAATCTGATGAAGACAGGAAAATCCCCAGATATTTTTCCAGTTTCCCAATATGGGGAAGTGTTGTGTGTGGTGATGGAAGATGCTTCCCTTATGGAACATAAACATTTGATAATAGCATTTTCAAGGCTGACTTCTACAGGAATTAAAAAGATGACACAGCCCTGGATGAATGCCTCAGATGTTTGTTTCAATGCTCTTCTGCTTTGCAGGCTGGTTGTGTCGTCTCTTTGTTTTTACTGAGAAACACACAGATTTGCTATAAGGTGGAAAGATGCATTAGGCTACATAGTCAAGACTCAGGGTCGATCTATTTTGGAGTGCCAAATTACTGGCATTGCACTAAAGGTTGATGTCTCTGATGAGATCATTCCTGTTATGCCATCTGGAATACAGATGGCTGTTATTTGTTGTGTGTGTGTATGTATGTGTGTGCAAGTAATGATAAAGCAGCTGCAAACTGAAGGGAAAATAATAGCCTTTATACTCAATGTTATTTAGAGCTCCCCTGCCATACACGCATGCGTACACACACATTAATGCAAACTGTTGCAACCCACCCAACCACCTTGGAGAATGTCAGATGAAACGTATTGCACAAAGTCAGATGAATGTTAGTGTATAAGCATGCTGTATCCCTTTGCTGTGTGTATTAGGCTTGTTTGATCAAGGAAAAAATGGTTCAAAACTCATTTTGGATGTAGGGGGCGCTGGCGATTCGATTCCGAAGTGATTTCCGAAATGTTCCCCAAAAAAGGTCAGAATTTTCTGAAATTTCAAAAAAATCTGAATCGCTTCATTAATAGCGGACGTGATTGCGCAATACGCGAAAAGCTGCAAATGGGACAGGCAAAACTTTCAAGAGATTTCTTGTTTCCAAAAGTACAATGTGTAACCCAAAGCAGAGAAAGGGGCCTCCAAACTTTTATTGTGTGGTTCCCCAAGGAAATTATGAGGTTAGAAGATTTCTAGTTTCCAAAAGTACAACATGTAACCCCAAGCAGAGAAAGAGGGCTTCAAAGTGGTATTTTGTGTTTCCCCAAGGAAATTATTAGCAGATTATAGGAGATTTCTTGTTCATTAAAGTACAACGTGTAACCCCAAACAGAGAAAGGGGGCTCCAAAATTGTATGGTGTGGTTTCCCAAGGAAATTATTAGATTAGGAGATTTCTAGTTTCCAAAAGTACAATGTAAAACCCAAAGCAGACAAAGGGGGCTCCAAATTAGTATGGTGTGGTTCCCCAAGGAAATTATTAGCAGAAAATGGGCTTTCCAAAGTCCAAAGGGACTTTCTGGGATCTCAAAATCCAAAGTGCAACCCAAAGGGGATTGAGGTCTGTTGAAAGTTAAAATCATTGCTTCAAATAGGAAAATTGGCAGTGACAGACAAGAGAAGAACACTTCTCCCAGCTGCCTTGCCCTTCTTCCCTCCCCACTCACAAGGAAGCCAAAAGGCAATGGTGGCCGTGCCAAAACCCCTCCCCTCCCCACATGGTTTTCCCTCAGTGGCTGGAGGCAAGCATCCCAGTATGCAAGCTGCTGCTTGCCTCCAAACGCTGGGTCTTTTACGATTCACTTCCTGAGTCGGAACAAAGATGGCGACAGTGGCTTCGAAATGGCAAGGATACTTCGGGGTTCCCAAATCACTTCGAACTTGCTTTAAAAAGGAATTTAATCCAAATTTAATCCAAATTATGAAGATTCTGACTGGACCTAACCATACCTAGTGTGTATGTGTGTTGGATGAGAGGAGGAGTAGGTAGGGTGTAATTCATCTTCTAATTTTTTTAATTAATGTAATGAAATTCCTTTCTTCCATGCATGGTTGACAGATCAATTCTCCACTATTACTACAAGGACAAAAAGTAGCTGCCTATTTTTTTTAGGTGATATTGTAATTAATAAGAATTCTTAAAGAGTTTTTTTTTAAGCCAAGAACATGGAATGATTAGGGGGTTTTAAAAACTACAACTCCAAAAATCCTAAAATCAGCATAGCCAATGGCTGGAATTATTGGAAACTTCTTAGAGTTTGTAATCTCCCCCAAAAGTAATTTTTTTCTAACTCTTCTAAATTCTTTTCTAACTTCTAACAGTAATTGTTTTTAAAGGAATTAACTCTATTCCCATTTCCTTGGTTAAGATCAGAGGGGCTGTCGTGGCGCAATGGGTTAAACCATTGAGCTGCTGAACCTGCTGACAGGAAGATCGGCAGTTCAGATCCATGGGACAGGGTGAGCTCCCACTGTTAGTCCCAGCTCCTGCCAACCTAGCAGTTCAAAAACATGCAAATGTGAGTAGATCAATAGGTACTGCCTCAGTGGGAAGGTAAACGGCACTCCGTGTAGTCATGCCAGCCACATGACCTAGGAGGTGTCTACGAACAACACAAGCTCTTTGTCTTAGAAATGGAGATGAGCACTATGCCCCCATAGCCGGAGATGAAAGGGAAAGCCTTTATTTTTATCTGTATGTCTGTGCTTCATTGTTTTGAGGCATTGAATGTTTGCCTTGTGTCACTGTATATGCTGGAATCCACCCTGAGTCCCCTCAGGGAGATAAATAAAATGTTGTTGTTGTTGTTACATAATGTACAAATTGGAATCTAGTTTTTTATTCAATTTACTCACACGTCTCAGCTCTAAAAGATGTGTGTCAAATGCATACTGAAATACTATTCTTGTGGTGAAAAAAATGCATATTTTGTGGGAAACACTTTTTTTAAAATCATTCAGTTTTGAGGGGTGTGTCCACTAGGGTTGGTCTCTGCGGTTTAAAAATTATTTGAAATTGGATTAAATTCATATAAAAAAGCTAATTTTGTTGTTTTTTGAACCATGTGCTCCAACCCGGAAGTCTACTTTCTTTACCGAACCTGGGGGCCGCCATTTTTCTTAATTATTGCAATTAGATCATATCTTCCCTCTCAGTTCTTGTAACAGGAATATTTATCTCCTCCAAAGTAGCTTTTCAGGGTACTTACAGACATATCAGGGCCCTTTGCCTGGTCGGAGGATAATTAAAGTAAAAGGCCTCCTGGAGGAAGTGAAGAAGCAAGGGGGAGCCATAGAGAGGGACCAGGAGTCCTAGAGCGCCTTGGAGGACTGAAGGAAAAATAGCACTTTAAACCACCCAGAAAATTGGGGTCGATAGAAGGAAAGAGGAGGAGAGAAGGAAGGCTGAAATAAGAGGAGGGAGTGAGAAGACCACAGAGTGAAGAAGGAAAAACTACAGAAGCAAGGGGGAACCATAGAGAGGGACCGGGAGTCCTACAGTGCCTGGGAGGACTGAAGGGGAAAAAGCACTTGAAACATCCAGAAAATCGGGGTTGATAGAAGGAAAGAGGAGAAGGAGAGAAGGAAGGCTGAAAGAAGAGGAGGAGGGAGTGAGAAGACCACAGAGTGAAGAAGGAAAGACTACAGAAGCAAGGGGAAACCATAGAGAGGGACCGGGAGTCCTAGAGCTCCTGGGAGGACTGAAGGGAAAAAAGCCTTTGTGCACTTTTCCTCTGACCAAACAAGCAGAAGGGCCGCACAGCACTCTGTAAGTCACCCTAAAAAGCAATTTTGGAGAAGGTTGATATGTATATTCCTGTTACAAGAACCTCATACTGTATCTCTATCTATTGATGTATTTTCATCAATATGCAGAAAGTTGGTGGTACCATTTCTATAGGTTATAAATCTTCAGCTCCAGTCAATTGCACTCCAGAAGTGAAAGGAAATGTTTTCCCCTTGATTTGCCTGTGATGTCAGCCCTGTTTTCCTGCTGTGCGCATGCGCTGGAATTAGAACTAATAACGAATTTCATTATTAATTACGTTACATTTCAGAAATTTTTGGAATTTTTTTTGTAAGTATTTCTATTACTAATCAACCCCCCCCCCCCCCATTGTGGTTTAGAACCACTTTTTTATGGATCAACCAAGCCTAGTGTCCACGTGTATGTTGATTTATGATCCATGGACTTCATTGGGTTTTCATAAGCAAGGAGTATTGATTTTGACAGTTTCTTCCTTGCTGAGATCCCTCATCACAAATGTAATTTATGAATGTGTGACTACATATCATATCCCAACTTGACTGGCAAAAATTCTGTTAACTGCCCACAATTGCAGCAGGCAATTGAGGTTTGTCCTGCTAGCAATTGTGACACTGACATATGACATTTCCATTCGAATGAGCAGTGGTGCAACAATTGGAATCAGGACCTCTCTCGCAATTCATTGTTGCACTGAAGATCACTGGTAGGAGCGGAAAGAAATATCATCCTACTACATATCTGTGCTGTTGTTGCTATTTCCTACTAGTTAGTATGATGGCTACATACTGCAGCATCGTATGCTAATCTGAATTCTAGTTGCTGAGGGAAAAGAGCAAACGAGCAAGGATCTTCCCTCCTGCCGGGCTTATGGACTACCCAGAGGCATCTAGCTGGCTGGAGAGAGATAGGACAGGTTTGGGTTCTGAGTGGGGCTCCTCTGATCTTATTAATTAGAAGTAATTGATTAAGAAATGCTGCAGTCGGAACCTCCTTGGATACTCAAGATTGCTCTTGGAACTCTGAGTTAATTATTCAGTCTTATTTCTGTCTTTTTTCCCTTTAATTTCAGGGATGGGGAATATGTCCATTGCGGGTATTGCTGAACTACAGATGCCTTCACCCTTCACCACTGGCTATTCTAGTGATGGCCGATGGATACCGTAGTTCAACAGTAGCTAGAGGGCAACATGTTCCCCATCCCAGCTCTATTCCTTGCTCTCAGTAATTCAAGTTACAGAATTCACACAGGCACAAGAGGGAGGGAGGGAGAGGAAAAGACATCAGTGCTTCTTGGATATTGTTCAGTTGGCATTGCTGTATATGCTGGGGAAGAGGAAGCCTGGGGGAACTAGCATTTTAAGCCCAAACAATCTGAGGTACGGAACAGGCTCGGAATGTGAGCATTGCCAGATTCTGAATTACGTGCTGCACACAAACGCTGAAGGGGAGAAATGAGGTGGGGTGGAGAGAGAAGCAAAGAGAGAGTCATGATCATTTTTAATTTAAAAGGAGAAAGCCTTTTTCAGATAAATGATATGCTACGTAAAGGCCAGGTCTGTCCACTTCATTAAAATGCAGAAGGTGTTCCCTCTGGGTATTGACTTGATTATTTAACCTTCACAGACTAGGATAGGACACTCTAGTCACACTTAGGCCAAGTTTTGGTATCGAATCTACACAGAACAAAGCCTAAAATATAGACATTACAGTGTTCCCTTACTTACTGCTGGGGTTAGGTTCCAGGACCTCCCGCAATAAATGAAAATTCGCGATGTAGGGATACTTTATTTATTGTAATATTTATACATTATTGTAGTAGTTATACCCTATTTTAAGTCTTTATTATAAACTTAAAATAAAGTGAAGGAAAGGAAAGGAAGGAAAGGCCCTTCAAGGCTGGAAGGAGGGAGGGAGGACTGAGGAGGAAAAGCGCCTTGGAGAGCGGCAGTGACAAAACCCTACAAAACAGTAAAAATACCATGATATATATTTTAAATCAATATTTTTTGAAATCCGTGAAACAGTGAGTGCACAATAAGTGAACCGTGAAGTAGCGAGGGAACACTGTATATAACATTATCACCCAAGAAGTTGAAAATGTGTTTCCTAAACTAGAGAAAATGGGAGAAGTGAGGATCGTCATCCTATTATTGAGAGATAAAAAATAATAATAATCTTTATTTATAGGCCGCCCTCTCTCCTCGAGGGAACTCAGGGCAGTTTATGCACAAAAAAGGCAAACATTCAATGCCCATAAGCGAATACAGACATCTCAAAATAATGCAAAATAATACAAAATAATAACCGTAAACTTATATCAGAAGAGAAATTAACATCAAAATAAAAAAACAAAATACAAGTAATCAAATCAACATAATTATATTGATAATATAATTAACAATGAAGATGTAAACCCTAAGAGAATGATTAAAATACATAAAAATGGCTATCATGGTTGTTCTTTAACATGTCCCATAGCAGCAATGGAATACAAATAAGTTAGCCAGTGTTCCGATTGAATTAAAAGTGTCTTAGTCCTCCTCCTCTTCATACGCTAAAGTGCCTTCGTGTGTTTTCATGAGTTTTTTGAAGGAGAGGAGTGTGGTGACCATTTTTATTTCTTTAGGGAGAGAGTTCCAGAGACAGGGAGTGATCACAGAGAAGGCCCCCCTCTCTCGTTCCCACCAACCATGATAGGAGTGGGACTGAGCGCACGGCCTCCTCCGCTGAACTCTCTGTGAGTTAATTATTCAGGCTTATTTACTTATGCATGCATAAGTCACTCTACACCATGTGAAATATGTTATGGGTCAACAGACATATTCTACTGGCAAAATTGGAGTTGCGCATGTATGAATGTGCAATAAAGTAGACATGGCACAGCATGATTTTTACTGGGCTGGCTCCATTAGAGGGATTGTTAAAATTGACAATCCCTCTATTGTGGAGGCATCAGCAGGGGCTGCAGTTAGCACTGTGGATTAAACCCTCCAGCTACGGAATATCTTACCAACTGGCAGGTTCAAGCTGCAAGTCAGGGTGAGTTCCTGCTGTCAGCCCTAGCTCCTGCTTGCTACCAGAGTCAAAAATAGCAATGTGAGTAGATCAATAGGTACCACTTTGGCGGGGAGGAAAAAGGCTCCCTTGAAAAACATGTCAGTAATTCAATCAGGAAGGCATCCATGGACAAGCAGCTCCTCAACATGGAAAAATAGAACAATAGTGCCTACTAGGCATGAGAAAAAAGTTATGAAAATTAAATGAAATAGGAAGGGATTCGTATGTATGGGACTTTCAAATTTATACGCATCGCAGTGGCAATCCCGGAAGTGGACTTTCTTTTCCGCACTCCCTGAGCCCAAATTTTCGTTAGATTAGTAAATATTTCGGACAGGAAAATTTCCCCCTCCAAAATAGCTTTGCAGACATAACTCACAGTCAAATCGGGGCCTTTCTATGCTTGGAGCCTAATTAGAGTGAAAGGCCTTCCTTCAGGAAGTTGAAAAGGAGCCGGAAACAATAGAGTGATCCAGATCAGGACTCCTAGAGGGGCCTGGAGGACTGAGGAAAAAAGCGGTTTAAACCTCCAGGAAGGGGGTTTAGATAGAAGGACAGAGCAGAAGGACATAAGAACTGCTGAGAGAAGGGCAGCAGGAGTGAAAAGAGCACGGAGAGGAGAAGGAAGAGTTCAGAATCAAGAAAAGCCATAGAGTTCAAACGGAGATCCTAGAGTGCTATGGTAAAACAGAATGGGGAAAAGCTGGAGTGAGGAGAACTCTACAGATTAGCAAGGCCTACACCAGAGGTGGGCAACTATTTTATTTAATAATATTAATAATAATATATTAATGCATTATATGTCCCTGCAAAGAAACCCTGTCCTTTTATCATATTAATAATAATAATAATATAATGCATTATATGTCCCTGCAAAGAAACCCTGTCTTTTTATAATATTAATAATAATAATATATTAATGCATATGTCCCTGCAAAGAAACCCTGTCCTTTTATAATATTAATAATAATAATATATTAATGCATTATATGTCCCTGCAAAGAAACCCTGTCCTTTTATAATATTAATAATAATAATAATATAATGCATTATATGTCCCTGCAAAGAAACCCTGTCCTTTTATAATATTAATAATAATAATATATTAATGCATTATATGTCCCTGCAAAGAAACCCTGTCCTTTTATAATATTAATAATAATAATATATTAATGCATTATATCTCCCTGCAAGGAAACCAAGGGAAATGTTGCCCCTTGATTTGCCTGTGCTTAAAACAGTGTCAGTCCTGTTTCCCTGCTTTGCCTACTTTAGAACTACTAACGAATTTCGTTAGTAATTACGTTACATTTTAGAAATTTTTGGAAAATTTTTTTGTAAGTCTTTCTATTACTAATCAAAAAAATCCCCCCCCCCCCCCATTTGATTTTTGAATCCTGATTTTTGGGTTCTAAACCATGCCTAGTGCCTACTCATGGCCGAGTCGAGCACAGCCTCCAGGTGCCGGAGATGAAAAGAGGGAAGCCTTTGTCTCTGTCTATGCACTATCTGTCTTTGTTGTTAATTATATAGAAGCATTGAATGTTTGTCATATATGTATTCTGTAATCCGCTCTGAGTTCCCTCAGGGAAATAGAGCGGAAAATAAATATATTATTATTATTATTAACTGGCATAATGGAATACCCTATGATATAAGATATGTGTGTGTCCATGTTCTTTTATTTCATATCTGATTTTATTTCAGTTTTATTCCATCTTACAATTTTGGTTTTGAGGGTTTCAGTGAAACCCATAATATTCTGCAATTCCATTCTTTTCATCAGAGGTCCATCTACTAACCATTATCAGATAAACAGAGGTCACATTCCCATCTAACCCCCCCCCCCCTCTTGGGGGGGCACAGGCAGATGGGCAAAGCAAAGGAAGAGTCTTTTCTAAGGTGATATTTTACCCCACTCAGAAGTGTCTCCTTCACTTCTGGTGGGAACCCTCAAGTTCGAAACAGATTGAACACAGACAGATGGGCAAAGCAAAGGAAGAGATTAGACAGATTTTCCAAATACTCCAGAGAGATTGCCCATAAGATTCCAGAGATTGGAGAGGTTTCCACAGAAGCAAGGCAAATTGCACAGGCCCCCTCCAGACCGGCCCTCTATCCCAGGATTTGATACCAGGTTTTCTGTTTATCCCAGATTATCTGTCAGTGCAGACTCATATAATCCAGTTCAAAGCAGAAAACTTGGTATCAGATCCTGAGATATAGGGCCTGTCTGGAAGGGGCCACAGACTCTAGCATGGAAAGATCTGCACAGCAGGGAGAGAAGAAGAGCCAAATGAAGAGTGCGTGTTTCCTTCACATGCTTCCCTTCCTGCAAAACCTGATTCCCGAACTTATTTGGACCTTATTTATTTATTTATTTATTTATTTATTTATTTATTTATGGCATTTTACCCCGCTCTTCTCAACCCCCAAGGGGGGACTCAGAGCGGCTTCTAAAAGGCACAATTTGATGCCTACATCACAATCGCAGTATAAAAACACAATATAAAACCCTCCAGCATTCGACACTAAAATACATGAAAATACAATTATTTTCACACATCCTATGCATTCACCTATGTTAAAAACAGTGTTCCGTCCATAAAAGCATTGAGCCCTATTCACCAACTTTCCATTAAAACTACTAAAGTGCTGTCCTGTGCTACTATGTGAACGCCTGGTCCCACATCCAGGCTTTCACTTTTTTTCCTAAATGTCAGGAGGGATGGAATTGATCGTATGTCGCTAGGGAGCGCATTCCACAGACAGGGAGCCACCACTGAGAAGGCCCTCTCCCTCGTCCCCACCAGCCGCACCTGGGAAGCCAGCGGGAGCGAGAGCAGGGCCTCCCCGGATGATCTTAAAGTATGAGGTGGGACGTAGCGGCAGATGCGTTCAGACAAGTAAGCTGGGCCAGAACCGTATAGAGCTTTAAAGGTCAAAACCAGCACTTTGAATTGAGCCCGGAATTGGACCAGCAGCCAGTGGAGCCGACACAACAGGGGGGTGGTATGCTCCCTGTATGTAGCTCCAGTTAGTAGTCTGGCTGCCGCCCGTTGGACTAGTTGTAATTTCCGAACTGTCTTCAAAGGCAGCCCCACGTAGAGCGTGTTGCAGTAATCTATTCGGGATGTGACCTTCCTTCACAGAATGAGAAGATCTGTGTATCCATTAGTCTGACGTCCCTTTATGTTTAGCTGCATTGCTCATGGCCTCATTAGATTGCTCAGGTGTAGGGGTTTTAGCACATGTCTTTTTTCCTTTAAGAAACAGCTTATATTGAAGTAAGTTGAGTTTCTATGACTATCTTTTTCTGTCTTCTTAATAAAATAATAGTTGTTGGTTTTTTTGCTTTAGGAACAGCTTGTCCTTAACCTGACCTTTTTCTTTTTTCTTTTCTTGGAGCTGCTTTAGGTAATTTTCTTGTTTTAAAAACCTTTAGCCTGCAAGTTCCTCCAGAGGATTAATGCCTGAGGTAGCTTTTTCCCCAAGCCTTGCTCTTATCACCTATGTGCCGTTCCCTTTGCATTCCCTGAACTAGCATGCTGCTTTGTGGTGTGGTGAAGGGTGCTGGTCCCATTCCCAGAATTGAGGAAAAGTTAAACATCTAGGAAGATTATTTCCTGCATGGAGCAGGAGAGAAATCCATCTTTGTATTGTCAAAGGCTTTCATGACCAAAATCACTGGGTTTTTGTAAGTTTTTCGGGCTGTATGGCCATGTTCCAGAAGCATTCTTTCCTGACATTTTGCCTGCATTTATGGCAGACATCCTTAGAGGTTGGGAGGTCTGTTGGAAACTAGGAAAATTGGGTTTATATCCATCTTGTTTGCCCCCTCAAATAGGCTGGTGGCATCCATTTCAATGAAGGAAATTGTTGGAAATGCAGCTAAGTGATTTTGACTCTTTCCAAAAGGGGGATATAGAAAGGAAGCCTGCCTAATCCTGGGCATCTTTCATTTTTACACAGAGGGATTCCAGCAGAAACCATGCAACATGCTAAGCATTGTGGGGTTGCATTAGAAGAATAGCAGGCTTGCACCTTCTCACTCTGGCTGACAGAGCTGCTTAAACGAAAGGCCATGAAGCACGCATGATGTATCAAAACTTCTGAGTAACAGCTTGGCATTCCCAGGCTTTTTGCTAATAACCAAGTGGCATTGTGCTCTGCATGTGGGTTTGAAGTTGTGTAGTTGTTTCTATTCCATCTGTAATAAGGAAAGCAGGGGGGTGGAAGTGGGGGATACCAATCTGTTTTACACATAGCCACAAATAAATGCCTTGTTAACCTTTACCACCATCTGGAGGAGGAAAATTTTCTCTTGTTACAGCAGTAAAGGATTGCCATCTAGACAGAGAATAGGCACCATTCATTGGTAGAGGAGTGGGGAAATAGATCAAGATTCCCACTCACAAAAAGCTTTTGAGGATCACTGATGGTGGGGTCATCAGATTAGTTTTCTTCTTGCAGCTCTCAACGAAGGGCAAGAGGATGCAAATTTCAGTTGAGGACACATCTTCAGTCACCGGGAGAGGGCATCTCAGCAAAAGGAAGCTGATGTGAAATATTATTTCACAAAGCTGAAAATGGTGCTGAGGTCCTTAAATCATTTCATATGTTGCCTGTGGCCCGCCCTGTCTCTGTGATTTTAGATATCTTGTTGTATATTGCTTTTATTTATATGTATGTATTTTGTTGTATTTTATTGCTGATGTTTTTGATTTGATTTTATTGTTATTTGCTGTTTGGACTTGGCCTCATGTGAGCCACCCCAAGTCCCCATTGGGGAGATGGGGGCGGGTTATAAATAAAGTTTATTTATTTGTTTATTTATTTATTTACTATGCTTCTATACCGCCCCTCTCAGCCCAAAGGCAACTCGAGGCGGTGAACAACGGCAGCAAGTGCCCACAGACAAAATACATCATAATATGATTAAAAACAGCCATATAAAAACTATACAAATTAACAGTTAAAACTATAAAATACAAATCTCAGCATCTCATTCTTAAAATCGGTTTCCGTTGCATCATCATAATATTCCATTGGTCTCGATTAATTAAAGTTCATCTGCAAATGCCTGCTCGAACAGCCAATTCTTGACTTTCTTACGAAATGTCAGGAGGGAGGGGGCTGATCTGATGTCACTAGGAAGAGTGTTCCAAAGCTGGATAGCCACCACTGAGAAGGCTCTGTCTCTCATCCCCACCAGTCATGCCTGTGAAGCAGGCGGGACCAAAAGCAGAGCCTCTCCGGATGATCTTAAACATCTCGATGGTTCATAGGGAGAGATGCGTTTGGACAGGTAAGTTGGGCCAGAACCGTTTAGGGCTTTAAAGGCCAAAACCAGCACTTTGAATTGTGCCCGGTAGCAAACTGGCAGCCAGTAGAAATGGCGCAACAGAGGAGTTGTACGCTCCCTGATATTATTATTATTATTATTATTCAATCATTTGAGCTAGAATGAAAGAGGCATCCCTTCACCATCTTTTGCAGCTTTCTGTATCAAGATATTTTCCCTTTTGATGAACACTTGGAAATGGAGCTTTGGACTAGTACCTGATTTGCACTCTGGTCATGTCTTCCTCTGGATTATTTAATAGTTCACCAAGTCCAGCCTTCCAACCTGCTGTACTTCATCTCTGCAATCAACTCAGAATGCCTCCGATACACATCTCTTTCTCTCCCCATGGCTAAGATCATGCCACCCATTTTCTGAAATCCTTCTGCTTTAAAAAAAATTCAGTGATGGCAACAGGCTCCTCTCCACCCCCTTCAATTCATGGAGCTTTTCCTTCTAAAGGTTCTTACAAAAGTTTAAGCCCACCTAGTGCCTTCACTTCATTTTGCACTTTCACAACCATATGCTTCTCACTGTCTATTTTTCTATGGTGTCACTTGTAACCTGCTATGGAGTGGGTGGCGCAGTGGGTTCAACCCTTCTTCTGGTAGGACTGAAGACCGATAGGTTTGAGGTTCGAATTGGGGGAGATCGTGGATGAGCTCCCTCTATCATCTCAGCTCTCCATGTGGGGACATGAGAGAAGCCTCCCACAAGGGTGGTAAAACCTCAAAAAAAACTTCTGGGCATCCCCTGGACAACGTCCTTGCAGATGGCCAATTCTCCCACACCAAACTGATGAGACTGTTTTATTGTTTTAATGCTTGTTGATGTATTGTTTTAATTATGATTTATGTTTTATTGTGGTTTTACTATTGTAATTGTTTGTATTGGCATTGTATCGGTACCCAATGTAAGGCGTTGAATTTTGCCATTATTTATGTGTAAACCACTTTGAGTCCCCCCCAGGGGTGAGAAAGGCAGTATATAAATAAATAAAAAGTGCCTTGCAGTTTCTCAAGTCACCCCTGACACAAAAGCTTAGTTGCATTTTTAATTCATTCTGTTTTCTAATTAGTTTTAGACTTTAATTCTACATTACCTACACCTGCATAGAAGCATTCCTGCAAAGTAGCAGATCCCATCTGATCTTTGAAACTAAGCAGGATGAGGCCTGTTTGGTACTTGGATTGGGAGACTGATGGAATAGCAGGTGCTGCAGGCTATATTTCAGAGGAAGCCAATGTCGAACCACCTTTGAGTACTCTTTGCCTAAGGAAACCCTACGAAATGTATTGGGCTGCTGTAAGTGGAACGCACATATGCACATGCGTGCACTTGACTTGAAGGCACATATGCACATGTGTACAGGGATGCTTCAGATGTGACACACAGAGGTAGACATGGTCAATTGGTAGAGCACACAATCTCCACAGAAATATATCTATACTCTGTCCATGGTATCACCAGATAGATTCAGAGGATATAGGTAAAGGTTTTCCCCTGACATTACATCCAGTCATGTCCGACTCTGGGAGTTAGTGCTCATCTCTATTTCTAAGCCGAAGAGCCGGCATTGTCCATAGACACCTCTAAGGTCATGTGGCCGGCATGAGTGTTACCTTCCCGCTGGAGCGGTAACTATTGATCTGCTCACATTTGCATGTTTTAGAACTGCTAGGTTGGCAGAAGCTGGAGCTAACAGCGGGAGCTCACGCCACTCCCCGGATTCAAACCTGCAAACTTTCGGTTAGCAAGTTTACAAATGGAACCTCATGGCCTCTTTGTCATTGGAGCAGTGGATCTATTATTGGTGTTAATCCTTAAAACAATGTATATTAATCTTGAGCAATAAGATGGGAGAATGTATTGACTGCTTGTTCACAGATAGGTCTATGGTCCGTAATAAATATTGTTGTTTGTTGTTGTTGTTGTTGTATTCTTGGTGTTAATCCTAACTTTAAAGAATCTATCCAAGGTTCTCAACCCATGTAACAAAACAGGTTCATTACCATGGCTATCTCCTTTAGACTAAACCCTAGAGCAGATTCCAACCTCCACTTCCATGGGGGATACTAGCTATCACTCATTGCCACCAGGATGTAGCCAATCCTAAGCTAGTTTACAGTTCATAGGTCTTAAACCACTTGTTCAAATCCCAAGGAATTCCTATGCTTCCTCAGGCAGGAAAACAAAGTATGACTGAAACAAGAAGGGGGTTTTTTTTTGTCTGTTAGGTGGTTTTAAAACCTGAACACCCATCTCCTCCCAACTCCCCACTGACACCATGACTCATTGGTTCAGCTCAAAGGTTTCCGTATGTGTTCTGCATTTGCGCAACTTCAGCATGCTAAATCACCAGGATAGACAGGAGGAGATTGGAAAGAATTGGGAAGTATATGCCCTTGGAGTTCATTGTTTCATATGGAGCAAGGCAGAGAGTAAAGCATCGGCATTACAACTCACAGGCCTTCTTAGTGTATGAATTTTGAGGATGAATCTTTTAGAATCTGTTCCCACGAGTGAATAGTTTTGTCCTGCTTATCAATAACACAAATGAATATATGCAACACCAATTAAAGTAAACAGCATTTGTATCATACCGGATTATATTCAATATCAATAACATGACTATATATCTGATCCATGTCTCTTTGGGCAAACTAAAATTAGCATATTGTATATGCATTAGCAAGCACAGAATGAACCTACACAGACTTAAGCCCTATGCAGGCTGTGACAACCTGGGCTATAAAACTAGGAAGCTTTAACCACTAGGACGCTGCCACCAACCTAAAAATGAGTTTTAGGATTTCTTTTAAAATAATAGTCCAGCTAGGCTCCAAAACTACAAATAAACCGAGAGGTTTGCTGAGGTAAAATCTTTCCCCTTTGACTGGGAATGTGAGAAGGCTGGAACTGGCACACACTGATGTAAGGAGGCACACTGAAAGCTTTCTTGTAAAGTTAACAACAATGATGTTTATTAAGTTAACAAACAGATCTTGAGAGGCACAAATGCGTAATGGTTATACAAAATGGTTCTAGAGCGTATTGGTTACTTAAGATTGGTTTCTTAGAACTTCGTTACAAAACTAGACAGTTTGAAACTTGTCTCTCTAAACTCTCTCACTCTAATATTAAAACTAGACATGAGTAGTCTTCAACTAACTAACCTAGTTAGTTCCCTGAGCTAACACTCAGTCTACCAGAAGTACCCTAGCTACTAACTCTATCCTAGAGTTTTCCTATAGCTAGAATTAGCAGAGATGTGAGCTAATTCTCTAAGCCCTAGAGATTCCAAAAGCCTGTGACTGACTACCTGTTAGCTCTCACACAGAACTTTTCCTGTCAGACTACAAGACAACTGTCTTCTCTGACTGCTCACTCTCCGCTCTGTCAAGAGACTGCTTTCTCTTACAGCTCTGACAACCGACTGACTAATAAGCTACACTTCTTTCCCGTTCAAGGAGCCCGGCTCCTCCCCTCTGCCCGGCTCCTCCCCTCTGCCCGGCTCCTCCCCTCTGAGCCACTCCCAGGCAGCTCTCTCTCTCTCTCTCACCTTCCTGAGAAGGAGCCAAGCCACTCCTCCTTTCCTGGCTATCCTGTTTTACCATGGATCCCAAACTGCTATGTTGGACTCGGCCTAGCATAAAATGGGTGAGTCCTCACACAGGCTAATGCTACTCTATTATATGATACCTGTGTGCATGCGTTGCACGGACATATTATTATGCCCATGCACTGCAAGGGAAAGTTGCTAACCTGGCATCTCTAACCAAGATGGTCTGACTGCAAAACAGCTTCTAGTATCTCTAAAGTTGTCTTCTGCCAAACTATCTCTGAGCCCTTCCACACAGCCCTATATTCAAGAATATCAAGGCAGAAAATACCACATTATCTGAGTGTGAGTTCAGATAACCCAGTTCAAAGCACATATACTGTGATTTTTCTGCCTTGATATTCTGAATATAGGGTTGTGTGGAAGAGCTCTCTTTACGCTGCCAGTTCTTTGACATAAAGGTTGGACCATTGGAAATAGATCCTTCAATTCCTTTCCAGCATCTTCTCAACTACCAATTTCTTTGCATTCTAGTCTGTCCCTAAATTCCCGATAAATAGGCCCCTTGCTGGGTGAATTACCTGTTAAAACTTAACTACTTGGATCAGGCTTCATAGAGGGTGAATTACAATGTAAGAAATTTTGAAAACTGTTATGTTCCTGATTTCAAAGTGTTAATTTCTGCTTAATTGTGCAGAACTTACTTTGAAAGTAGTTGTTATACTCCAAAAACTTTGTTCTTGTGGCTGCCTCAAACTATGTTGAATTGATTGAGATATTCATTGAAAAATATAGCAAAATGTGGTGCAGGATGCCTCACACAAAAAAAAAGATTTTGGAATTTAATAAACCTTTTCTGGTGCTATTCTATTACTTGGGCGAACTCCAAAAAGGGGCCTAGACAGAGAAGGATACTCCATTTTATTGGGGCCCCAAGGAGGAAAACAATTTCCCCCATTTTCACTGGTTATTCCCACTCTCTTCCACATTTCATAAATGAGGGTTGTTTCCACAACCCCGACATGGCTGGTGAGAATAACAAAAAAACAGGAGGAAATGGTTTCACTCCTTCAACCCCTCCCCCTGCAAAACGGACTTTCTCTGTTGAGCTCCCACTGTTAGCCCCAGCTACTGCCAACCTAGCCATTCAAAAACATGCAAATGTGAGTAGATCAATAGGTACCGCTCTAGTGGGAAGATAACGGCGCTCCATGCAGTCATGCTGGCCACATGACCTTGGAGATGTCTACGGACAACGCCAGCTCTTCGGCTTAGAAATGGAGATGAGCACCAACCCCCAGAGTCGGACACGACTGGACTTAATGTCTGAGGAAAACTTTTATATTTACCTTTTTCCCCTCTGTCTGTTGCCCCCTTGTGGCCTCCGCCTGGATAACAGAACGGTTCCCTTTTTCATGTTTTTATAATAGAACCAATTAGGAAATAATAATAATAATAATAATAACTTTATTATTTGTGAGTCGCCCTCCACCACTGGTGCTCCGGGCGACTTACATCATTTAAAAACCCAAAAATACAACAGTTTAAAACATAGGTACACACGCCAGAAAGGCTCAGTCTCCAGGCGTCCGCTCAACCCCCCCCTGCCCGGCAGAAGAGCCAGGTTTTCAGGTCCGATAGGAATCTGATTTGGGCCGATGTGGCCCTGAGGGCAGGCGGGAGGGTGTTCCAGATCATGGGAGCCACCACGGAGAAGGCTCTCCGTCGGGTCTCCATCAGCCGAGCCATTAAATGACATTAATAACCCAGGAACAAAAATTGTGTCACCTAGTGTTATACAGTACATTCACAGCTCTCTGCCAGGACTTATAAACAGATCTGTGGCAGCATTTTTCTGAAGGCTGTCACACAGTTCATTCCCTGTGACCGAATACAACGCCCAAGAAAGCAAGAACAAGTTTGGAGTTGGTGGTTTTATAAAGGAGATATGGATAGCATTCTTGAGTCAATGTAATGCGATTTAAGTGTTGGACAAGTACCCCAAAAGACAAGGGTTCAATCATCACATAAAATCTACTGGCTGATTTTGGACAAGACACATTCTCTAGGCATAAGGATGCTATCATACAAAGCTGGTAAATTGCAATTACAGCAGAATCTTGGCATCTATAGCTATGACTTATCACTTTGGGTAAAAGTAATGGCTCCTAATATTGCTGCTTGAGTAAATGATTGTCCCCCTCTCCTACGTCTTCCTCACAATTCCTAAGTTTTGTGTATGGAAGAGTGAGTCCTGAGAGAGGAGCAGGCTTAGTGAGGTTAGCTCTTATTTCACCCCTTCCCCCCAGGAAACACCTCCTCTTTAATCTAACACGCCTTTCCATGTGAGCTGAAAACGCTGCACTTCATCTTGCAAGATCACCAGCAGAGTTGACCTTCTTGTCAAAGCGGGGGTGCATTCAAATAGCGAAAAAAGAGAGGAAGAGTCCCATATCTGCTTTGCTGATGCTTTTCTTACAATGTGGGTAGAAGCATCATCTCTTCAGATGCCAGGATTGACAAAGAGATAGATCACAGATTATCAAAGGCATATAGTGCATTTGGAAGGCTTCAGAAAAGAGTTTGGAGCAACAAAAACCTGAGGCAAAGCAACAAAATCAGTGTGTACAGAGCTATCATACTGTCTATTCTCCTCTATGGGTCTGAAACATGAGACACCTATCGCCAACACCTATGACTCCTCGAACGGTTTCATCAGCGCTGTCTTCGCACAATCCTAAATATACACTGGACTGACTATGTGACGAATGTCGCTGTCCTTGAGCAAGCAGGGGTCACCAGCATTGAGGCCATGCTATTGAGAACACAGCTGCGCTGAGCAGGGCACATCTCTAGGATGGAGGACCACCGCCTCCCAAAGATACTACTCTATGGTGAACTCGCCACGGGTCAGCGCAAGAGAGGCACCCCCAAAAAGAGATATAAGGACTCCCTGAAACAACATCTCAGGCTCAGCCAGTTTGATCACCAACAATGATCCACCCTGGCCTCACATTGTGAGGCATGGAGATGCACTATCCACATTGCTGCGGCCTCTTTCGAGAAGACATGCCGAATGGGTCTCGAAGAGAAACGACAATGCAGAGAGAACCGCAACTTGGAAACAACATCACCCAAGGAGATTTTCTGCTGTGCTTTCTGCAACTGAACTTGCCTATCTCAGATTGGCCTTTTTAGTCATCAGCATGCTTGTAAAAAGCGTGGGATGAGTCCTTCCTAAGAATCTTCGTTTGCGAAGTAATGCCGAGAGAGAGTAGAAGGATTCATTTTGCATGGAAAGGGTTGGGGGTTGAGTGATGAGGCCACTCCAGGGCGGATCAAAATTTGGAATGTTGTTTTAAAAAACACAAAGCAGCATTACTTTTTCTTAATGAACATCATGTACTTATCACTACTCGTTGTGCATTGCTTTCCAAGGCATGCATTCACAACAGATTACTACCGTGTTTCCCCGATAGTAAGACACCCCCGATTGTAAGACGTATCGGGGGTGTCAGGGGGGTCGGCTAATATAAGCCGTACCCAAAGTAAGCCGTACCTCGTCGCCACGCGCCACCGGCCCATTGGCTGCGGCACACCCGCGCGCACCTTTCTGCCAGGCCTCTCTGATGCGCCTCTTGCTCTCTTCCCCTCCCTTTCTTCGTCCAAAGAGGGAGGGGAAGAGAGCAAGAGGCGTCTGCGCGCCGCATCAGAGTGACGCGCCGCCGCCACTTTGCTCTCTTCCCCTCCCTTTCTTCATCCAAGGAAGAGAGGGGAAGAGAGCAAGAGGCGTGCGATTGTAAGACGTGTCGGGGTGTCAGGGGGTCGGCGCCACGTAAGCCGTGCCTCGTCGCCACGCTGCCGCAACCGGCCCATTGGCCGCAGCACACCTCCGTGGCGCACCTTTCTGCCAGGCCTCTCTGGCGCGGCGCCTCTTGCTCTCTTCCCCCTCCCTTTCTTCATCCAAGGAAGGGAGGGGGAAGAGAGCAAGAGGCGCCTGTAGACGTTCCTGCATGTGCGCCGCTGGCCGCCGGCTACGCACGCGCAGAAAGCTGCGCCGCGGAGGTGTGCCGTGGCCGATGGGCCCAGTTGCGGCGGCGGCGGCGTGGCGGCGGCGTGGGCGTGGCGACGGGGTACGTCTTAGTTTATATAAGACGTACACCGAAAGTAAGACGTAGGGGGACTTTTTGGGGGGGAAAGAAAGTAAGACGCTGTCTTACTTTCGGGGAAACACGGTAGTGAGAAGCTTTTTTCTTTATTTAAATGTGTTTCGAAATCCCTCAGAAAATTGAAGAATGGCCCCAAATGATCAACCCTTTACTGAGAAGGATCACCCAAACAGTGGTGCTTTGAAAGTTGTATGTACACATTGCTCATTATACTCCTGCCTGAAGCTATTGAATAGCTTCATCGGATGTCTTACCTTGTAAAAAGAACCTTACTGTGCCCTTGTAATCATGGGAAGAACCATGTCACAAATAAACTTTAACTTTTTCAAGTTGTATGGCTTTGCCTGAAAAAGGTCTCATGTTTGATCCGTGGCTTCCAAGAGGCAATGAAGGCACACATAATGCAGACTTCTAATGAGCTATCCAAGGTGCTGAACACTTTAAAATTCAGGTGAAGCCTCAGAGTATCCCTCTGAGTTGGAAACCACTACTGTGTTTGATCCCTGGCATCTTCAAATAAGGGCGAGGAAGAGCTCTAAGACCAGGGTGGATTGACTGAAAAACAAGGCAGGAAAAATCAGTGAATTAAATCAGCAAGAGAAGAAGGCTGCTTTAAATCACATTCCCCCACAGAGACGTCTTCATGTATGGTTCCTAAGCAATGATGCAAATCTGATCACTCAGCCATGATAATTCAGAGCTAGAGAGAGCAGGGGTAGACAACCCTGTGCCCTTCAAAGCTTTTGGAATACAAGCCCCATACACTCAATAATAATATCTTATTACAATAATTGCTCGTGCCAGTTGGGACTCGTGTAGCTACTATCTATGCTATATCATTTACACTGTTGTTTTATTCTCATAACCAGGCCCTGAAAAACTTGGAGTGCTTTCAATTGAGGTTTTGACTCTACCAAGACAAAGGAATTGGGTAGCTTATCTGTGCTATCTTTTCTTCCTTAACAGACTTCTGTGTGTAATGAAAAAAAGATAAGACAATGGCACAATAAAATCCTAATCTTAACCCTTGGGGACACTTTATATAGTGTTTTATATTATTTTTAATTTTTTAGTAGTTATAAGTCTATTAATGTTGATTGTATTGCTTTGATTTGTTTGTCTTTGTTGATTATGGTATTGGATATTTGCCTTTTTTGTATGTAAACCACTCTGAATCCCCTGAGGGCAAGAGAGCAATCTATAAATAAAGTATTTAATTATAATTTATTTATATATTTACACGTTTCCCCTCTTTTTTAAAAAGACGTGGAAACAATGTCTTCAAGAACAACAACAGCAGTAATAATAATAACTTCATTTATATTCCACCCTATCTCCCTGATAGGACTCAGGGTGGATTCCAACATAGAAAGGCAAACATTCAATGCCTTATACAGCAATAAATACAGATACAATATCAACTTCAGTACAAAGCCACTGAAGTTACTTTCTGGTAAGTGGTTGCTTTCTGGTAAGTGGGGATTCTGCCCTCATTTATACTGAACTCACTCCCCTAAACCCAATGTCTTTGGAAGATTAGATACATTTTATTTATTTGTCACGTTTCTATACCGCTCCTCTCAGCCCGAAGGCGACTCGGGACAGTTTACACAAGGCAGTCTCTGCCCTCAATACAACACAAGCAAACAAACCCCCAAAAAATCATATAACAACAAATTAACAATTAAAAACATACAATTGCAGTCTCAGCGTCATGTTAAAATCAGTTTCCGTCACGTCGTCGTCATTCCATATACCTAATTAAACATTTATATTTCATCAGCAAATGCCTGCTCAAACAGCCAGGTCTTGACTTTCTTGAGAAATGTCAGGAGGGAGGGGGCCGATCTGATGTCTCTAGGGAGGGCGTTCCAAAGCCGAGGAGCCACCACTGAAAAAGCCCTGTCTCTCATCCCCACCAGTCATGCCTGTGAAGCAGGCGGGACCAAAAGCAGAGCCTCTCCGGATGATCTTAAACATCTCAATGGTTCATAGGGAGAGATGCGTTCGGACAGGTAAGTTGGACCCGAACCGTTTAGGACTTTAAAGGCTAAAGCCAGCACTTTGAATTGTGCCCGGTAGCAAACTGCCAATGGAGCTGGCCCAACAGGGGAGTTGTATGCTCTCTGAATGCCGCTCCTGTTATCAACCTGGCTGCTGTCCGTTGGACTAGTTGCAGCTTCCGAATAGTCTTCAAAGGCAACCCCATGTAGAGAGCATTGCAGTAATCTATACGGGATGTAACCAAAATCCTAATCTTAACCCTTGGGGACACTTTATAAATATTTATTCAATTCATTTAAAATGTTTTTATACTTCAAAGCCAAATTTAGATCAACAGATTGAAAATGATTTTAAGTAGACTAAAATAGGTAGGCTTCAATTCAACATCCCTTCAGTATAGCATGAAGATAGCACACTTCTTTAATGCTGACAAGCTAAAATGTAAGTGGGGTAAGTAAGTTAGACCACAGGAGCTTAAACATCCATGTCTTCACTTGATAAATAAATGTAGCCAATAATGGTGCCTTTCCCATGTTAGCACACAGAGTATTAATTTCACTGGTGGGATATAGAGGAAGGCCTCCTCAGCACACCTCAGTCCTTAGACAGGTATACACAAAAGAGGGAGAGTCACTCTTCCATGGATTGAAGTTTCAAACCTACCAGGTAATGGTCATCAGAGTAAAGGTGGGATAAGAATCTGACTAAAATATCAGACATAGGTTCATTTTCCTGAATGATACTGCCTTAATATGCAGTGCTGGTGGGTTGGGGATAAAAGAATCAGCCTCCAGAAAATAAACATATAAGAAGCTTGAATACAGTGGGATTAATTATAATTCTTGCCGATGAGGAAAAATGGGGGATCTGGCATTCAAACAACACAATGAGACTTTATTTTCTTTTTGAAAAAAAATTTTCCTCCCTTAATTTTTAAATGTTTTGAAATATTTCCAGAAAGTAGAAAAGAAAGCAACAAGATATGCTTTGCTAACTCGAGCTGTGTTTCTCTGTTTGTTAATAAAGAAGGAAATCAAATAATTACAGGCATTAATAAAGAATAATCCTTCAGCTGATTAGAGCAGCGAGAGGGAAAGAGATACAAATATACCACTTTAAACAAATTGGGTATAATAACATTGCTGCTGGTAGCCAGCCATGCCGCGATCTGTCAGAAAGTCTTAATTATAAGCAGCTCAGGAAAAACCGAAGGAGAAGAGGAATTTACAACACAAAAGAAATAAATTATATCTTGGATGCCGTATACATATTTAATCGTGGGGCTTCAGATAAAGAAGAATCTGTAATGTCATCTGCCAACAATAGAGCCTCGTTTGTGCAAAGTTTTCCATTCAGACTGCATGCTCAAACACTTTGTAGGACTTGGGGAAACTACCATTAAGAACTATACGGAGAATTGGATCATCAGCTATGTGCAAGAAACAGGCTCTTAAAAAGAGACAAAGCATCAATGAAGTGGATACCAGGACTCTTTGCCAGCCACTGATGAGGTCTCTGTTAGCAACAACCAATTCACAAATAGCAATCATTTCCTGGTGGATATGGGGATTCTGTCCCAGAGCTTGGAAAAATTCCTTTTTGGATTACAGCACTGAGAATCATCTAGCCAGCATGCCATGCTTATAATGGGAACATAAATACAAAAGATGGTGTTTCTTATTCCATGCTGGCTGGTGGACCATGAGAACAAATTCCAAAAAGGCATTTTTCCAGGCCCTGCTCTTTCCCTGCTAATAGTAGCAGCATGAACAAGCAACTCATGTATCCCTAGTGTGTCACATTGGACTCCTCTCCCAGTTTGATAGTATTGCCTCTCCTAGCCGGGTACCTGCCAAGGACCAGCCTGAATTAAAATAGGAATTAAAGCTTCAATTGCATGCCGATCTGTTTTAGTGAGCCCATCTTGACAATAGCCGACATCTCCCCACGTCCTGTTTTATTTGCTGAGCTCTGTTATTTGTGCTATATTCTGTAATTGCAATATTACGTGCCCAGGGACAACAACCAGATGTTATGACTACTTACATTGCAGGACTCTCAGAAACATCCTAATCAACAAACACATTCTTAATACAGTAGACTCCCAGTTAAGTGGAATTCAAATAACCAAAACTGTCAAGCAACTGGCAAAAAATTTTTCAAAGACATAATATTATGTTCACAAAACTGTTTTTATGATACAGTAAAACTGTGTTACATTAAGTGAAGTGTGCCTTTATTACATTAATTGCTTTTAATTAATGTAATTTAATATTAATATCAAGTCAGTAAAGGGTTTATAGTATGGTATAGTGTAGGGTATAGTATTAGTTTGGCCTTTTAAAAAATAATAAACCTCAACCAGAAACTAAAGTTATTCAGCATAGACCAATCCCCATGGATGCCAGTTAACTGAGAGTCTATTATGGTCTGTACTGGTCACATAGACCCCAGATAAGGATTACCACATATGCACCATATATGTCATTGCATAACTCTGAAATTCTACAAAATACTGAAACTTAGAACAGGGCTGTCCAACTTCTACCGGACCTGTGGCCGGAATTCCAGTTACTGATGACCTGGGGGGCCGAAGGGTCTGCCTCCGCCCCCGGCTCCGCCCCCTCCCTGGCTCCACCCCAGCTCCGCCCCCTCCCCGGCTCCACCCAGGCTCCGCCCCCTCCCTGGCTCCACCCCTGCCCCGCCCCCTCCCCGGCTCCGCCCTCTCCCCGCCTTGGAGGTGTCTGTGGAGGACACCAAGGCTTTGACTTGGAGATAGAGATGAACACCAAAATCCCAGTCTCAAGTCCCAGTCCCTGCTTTGAACTGGATTATATTGCAGTGTGGACTCAGGGCCCTTCACACGGCCATATAACTCAGAATATCCAGGCAGGAAACCCCACAAAACCTGCTTTGAACTGGATTATATTGCAGTATGGATTCAGGGCCCTTCCACACAGCCATATAACCCAGAATACCTGCTTTGAACTGGATTATCAGAGTCCACACTCATATAATCTGGTTTAAAGCAAATAACATGGGATTTCATTCAGATGTGTGGAAAGGAAGTCAAATAAGAAGCCAGGGCCCTTCCACACAGGCCTATAACCCTGAATGATAAGGCATAATATTCATTCTGCCTCTGCTAATAATAATAATAATAATAATAATAATAATAACAACAACAGGTTCCTGGAGTAGGAGATCTCCAAGGGCCATCCAGGGCCATCCAGTCCAATCTCCTTCTGCCATAAGGGGAAAACACAATCAAAGCATTCCTCACAGATGGCCATTCAGCCTCTGATGATGATGATGATGATAATAATAACAACAATGGGTTCCTAGAATAGGAGACCTCCAAGGGCCATCCAGTCCAATCTCCTTCTGCCATAAGGGGAAAACACAATCAAAGCATTCCTCACAGATGGCCATTCAGCCTCTGATGATGACAATAATAATAATAATAATAATAATAATTACAATGGGTTCCTAAAATAGGAGACCTCCAAGGGCCATCCAGTCCAATCTCCTTCTGCCATAAGGGGAAAACACAATCAAAGCATTCCTCACAGATGGCCATTCAGCCTCTGATAATAATAATAATAATAATAATAATAATAATAATTACAATGGGTTCCTAGAATAGGAGACCTCCAAGGGCCATCAATCCAATCTCCTTCTGCCATAAGGGGAAAACACAATCAAAGCATTCCTCACAGATGGCCATTCAGCCTCTGATAATAATAATAATAATAATAATAATAATAATAATAATAATTACAATGGGTTCCTAAAATAGGAGACCTCCAAGGGCCATCCAGTCCAATCTCCTTCTGCCATAAGGGGAAAACACAGTCAAAGCATTCCTCACAGATGGCCATTCAGCCTCTAATGATAATAATAATAATAATAATAATAATAATTACAATGGCTTCCTAAAATAGGAGACCTCCAAGGGCCATCCAGTCCAATCTCCTTCTGCCATAAGGGGAAAACACAATCAAAGCATTCCTCAGCCATGTTGAATCAAACCTAAACTCTCATGAGAGCAACAGAAAGTACTGAACCTTGAGTTTGGGAGTTGTAGTTCTCCTCCATCCAGAGAGCACTGTGGACTCAAATAATGATGGATCAGGACCAAACTTGGCACGAAGCCTCAGGAGATGAGGAAGCCGGAAAGGGAATGGGTGAGCACCCCCCCCCCGCCTGCTCCGAACTCGGCCCTGCCCCTTTTTCGCTCTGGCCACGCCCCCTCTCACTCGTGCACTCTCTCTCTCCTTCCCTCTTTCCTTCAGGAGGTGGAAGGGGGAAGGAATGAAAGGGGGAAAGAGAGAAAGAAGGAGGGAGGGAGAGGGGAGGGAGGGAAGTAGGAGGAGGAGGAAGAGAGCCTGCCTCCTCCTCCTGCCCCGCCCCTCACCCACCCCCGCAAAAAAAAATTTAAAAAATATTCCGAAAAATATTCCAAAAAATATTCAAAAAAATATTTAAAAAATTTTTTTTAATCTTAAAAGGCAGACATCTTGCAGGAGGGTAGGGGGCCGTGGGGAAGGGGCTGGGGGCCGTATACGGCCCGGGGGCCGCCAGTTGGACAGCCTTGACTTAGAATAAACTTTGGGCCTCATCACACTAGAGGAAAAATCTACTTTTCCGCTTCCTACAGTATTGTGGGGTTTGTAGTTTAGGGAGGAGCATTTAATAGCCTCACTAAACTACAAACCCCACAATTCTGCAGGAGGCAGAAACTGAATTTTAAGTGGATTTTTCCTGAAGTGTAATGAAGTAGTTTATCTATCTCGACCATTGCTAGGCTGAAAGCAGTGCTGGGGCTGGGTAGATCCTATGGCCAAAGTCATTGTTTGTCTGTTTGCCTTCTTGCTCAATGTCAAGGCTCATTCCAGCTCCATGTTTCACGCCTATTATTTCAGTCCTACCCAACACCTTTGAGGAAGAGGCCTGGTTTAACAATACACACCTCTGACATGAGTGTAAATGACTGGACAGTAAAGAATGTGCCACTCCAGTTATATCTCTGCTTCCAATAACAACTGTTTACAATGGCATATGTTTCTGGCTAGGGAAATGGGATGGAAGTGTGTAGATGACACCAGAGATAACAAATGATGCCTCCAGAAAAGAAGCCTGGTTCCCCACCCCACTACACTTGCGATAGAAACATGAAAACTGATACTTCTTTTTCCCCAAAACCTAATTTGCAGAGGAAAGCTTACTTTCTCCCTGTCCTTAATATGTTATTCTGGACGTAGAGCCGCTGTGAGGAGATTGGAGGAGCACCACTGTTCTGAGCCAATTTGCAGTCTCCCCAGCCGTTGCTACATTTTTCCAAAATATAGTATGTTCTTGAAAGAAATATATTCAGGGTTAGCCGTGTTGACCATAGAACAAAATCTGCAAAGGAAAGATATCTTTATTGGCCAACCAAATACTACAAGTACATTATGTAAGCTTTGAAAGCTCCATTGGCTTTATACCAATTCCCCCACCCCCTAAAATTGGGCCTCTTTCACGTTATTAAGGTAGCTGACCATACTTCTCACATCACATCTAGTTTGGGCCTAAACATCATTATCCTTTAATCTTTTTTTCTTAGAGCAGAAGTGGGCAGCCTATGGTCCTCTAAATATTTTCAGACTGTTACCCATCCCTCTCTACAACTGGATACACTGGAAAGGGAAGCTGCTACTGGAAGTTGTAGTATGATTAACAGATGAAGGGAAAGAAGGAATAGGAGTAGGCATTTAGGCAATGTTTTGGCTTAAGGTAGGACATACTAATTTTCTTTCATTCTACTGGGGAATATACCAGCCTTTCTGGCACTAATGTTCAGATACTCTCACCAAAACCTATCAGCAATTTTTGGAGCATTATTTGGTAAATGATGTGCATGTGCCAAAAAAAATACTCCGCAGAATACAAGTCTACACAGGGACCAACAAATGCAACACTGCCCAAACACGAATCAAGGAACATGAAAGGCACTGCAGACTCCTTCAACCAGAGGAGTCGGCCATAGCAGAGCACCTGATGAACCAACTTGGACACAACATATTATTCGAGAGCCCAGAAATGCTGGGCCAGTCTATCAACTAGCACGTCAGGCTACACAGAGAAGCCATTGAAATTGACAAGCATGTGGACAATTTCAAGAGAAAGGAGGAAACCATGAAAATGAACAAAATGTGGCTACCATTATTATTATTTTTAAAAACCCTCTAAACTCATAACAGCAAATAAAGAGCAACACTCCAAAACAGGGGATTTCCAGACAAAAAACAATCAGGGTTGGCTAATTACCTCCCAACAAAGGATTCCCCCAGGAAGTAAGAAGCCAGAACTTGAAACTGCTAGGCCATTAAATGCTAATCAAAGATGGCCAATTACAACATTCACACCTACCTCAGGCAGACAAGAGTCCTTTCTCCCACCCTGGACATTCTACAGGTATATACACCTCATTTCCTAGTTTCCAACATACCTCACAACCTCTGAGGATGCCTGCCATAGATGCAGGCGAAACGTCAGGAGAGAATGCTTCTGGAACATAGCCACACAGCCCAGAAAACTCACAACAACTCTGTAGAATTCTGTGGAAAAAGAGGCAGATGGCGTCCTTCCCTTCCAGGACAAGAGGACAAAATAGTGTAGTAAGCAGAACCCACAAGAGCAGCGAGGAATAGAGTCTACAGATAATGTGTTTTCCACCGTTGAGTCCAATGCAAAGGGGCCTCTATTTAAGACACTTGTTGACACTTTCAAAGAAGGAACCAAATGGGTCAGGACTTCCCTTTCTAGGAGCCAATGGGCTTGGTTTTTTCTTACCAATTTACCTGGTTACAAAGGTACTAGGTAATCAATTCTTGTTACACTGACTCGCTGGTATCCATATGCAAAAAATAGATACTCTCAGATTCTGAGTTTAATGGAAAAGTGCTTTTCATTGTTGTAGTAGTAAAAAGTTCAGTGATCTCACATCTGCATTCAGAAGAAATTTCCATGGGCGCCAATTGGACAGCTGGTCTTTGCAACTTGTGAATTTTTAATTTAGCTCTAAAATTGCATCCCCCCCACCCTCTCTGCCATTTCCTTATGATACCTTCTGATGCTTCTTCCCTCAGAACAATGCTTCAGATTTTGGCTTGTCTCCCAAATCATCTGCTGTGAAGATAAATGAAGAAGAATTCGTCTCACCACTCAGCCATCTCCCTCACCTCCTTCTGTACTTGTTTCACACCTTGTCATCTGAAAGCTCACTGCTTCCTTGGCCTCTTTTCTTCTTCTGATATTGTTGAGGAAATGTTTGTTGGTTGACACCCTTTTCCACAAATACTTTTGCCCTTGCCTTATCAATTTATAGCTGTTCTTCCAGGATTTGTCCTCCTTCCATCCTTCACCCCCTCAGTGGGCAAATCTTCTACAAGAAAGTTTGGGGAAGCTATCCCTACCTTCCTGTACAAGGTTGTTGTAGGTATTTCAGGCTGTATGGCCATGTACTAGAACAGGGGTGGGCAATTATTTTTTCCAAGGGGCCACACGAGAGCCAAAAAATATAATGGAGGGCCGCACCTAAAGGCGGAGCTACATTCTAATCTACATTATTTATTTATTTATTTACTATATATTACACATCATTAATATTAACATATTAATATATCAAGAAATATTCATATATTATTAGTATTAATATCATAATTATTATATTATAGTATATATAGACATAATATATTGAAATTATAATATAAGATAACATTATATTATATTATTATATTATTATTATAAAATTATTATAAAATAATAATAAAAACCACTAAAATTAAATTAAATTAAATTCAAAAAGACAAGGTGTGAACCAAGATGGAATGGCCCAGTGGATCCAGCCCAGAGGATAGCAAAGCGGATCCAGCCGCCGCAGCAGCAGAGGAGAGCAGAGCAGCAGGCGATCGGAGGCTGCAGGCCTCCACCCTCTCTCGCCCCCAGCCATTCCCCAGCTGATAGCCCTGCTATGGAGTGCCTGCCATCCCAGGGCCTGCAGGGGGAGCAGTCGGCAATCTGTGGCGGCTTATTCGACCTGGTGACCCGGAAGACGATCAAGTATTCCGGGTCGCCAGGGCGATCAGCCTTGCATCGCCAGGCACTCCAAAGCCGCCGCTCCAAAGGGATGTCAGGCACTCCAAAGCCGCTGCTGCTTCCGCTGCAGACCCAGATCACCAGGCACTCCAAAGCCGCCGCGATGGGATGGCGGCAGCGGCACCCCTTCTTCTTGGCCCTGCCCCCCGACGCCCTTCTCCTTGGGCCGGACAGAATCGGCTCATGGGCCAAATCCGGCCCACGGGCCATAGGTTGCCCACCCCTGTTCTAGAAGCATTCCCTTTCCCTTTACTAAATCAGCTCCCCATATTGGCAGTGATGGTTTTCATGTCATTGAGTGGTAAGCCCACTCTGGGTTTCACTCAGAATATGAAAGAACATTCCAAGGTTTGAAACCAATTTATTCAGATAGATTCCAGCAACTTAGGTATCTGTGTTTAAAATTCAGAGGAGATCACTGCCATACTGACATGGAAGCCACCAAGTATCACTCAACATCAGATCTTGAAAAATGAATTTTTAAAAAAACGAATAAAACAACTTGCTCAAGCTATCCACACATGAGCAATAAAAGATTGATGCTTTGGGTTCCGGTTATGGGTGCCTTCAGTATGTCATTAGATTAACTGTTCTTTAAAAGTACCATTCCATGTACTGCCCATCAGTTTCTTCTTCGTGTGGTCTGTGAAATGCACACAAATGGGTTTACTCCCGCGCATGCGTCAGAATCTCGGACATACTAGCTTTAAATAAAGATTTACATAAGCCCCTCCCACTCCCCCCCCTGCCCCTTGAGGACAGACATTCAAGTGTCTCCTCTGCCTCGGAAAATCCCATAACCTCCAGAGCTCTAAGAGCAGGGATTCCAGGCTAAAGCCTTGCTTTACAAGCAGTTTTTAACCCTCTCCCAGCCAACTCTCCCAGCCTGGCTCTCCCAGCCAACTATGAGCCAGCCTCCCCTCCCTTCTATATCAGAGCATTCTACCCTCTTTACTAAGTGCCTCGACGGAAAGTGCCTCTACGGAAGTGCCTCGACGGAAAGTGCCTCTACGGAAGTGCCTCTACGGAAAGTGCCATTCGCGATCTGGCCTCTGATTCCATCATTGAGCCATCGCGAAAGAAGCAAAAAGACTTCTAAACACTCTCTTCGGTCTGAAACAAAACCGAAAGAGAATCAGGCACAAAATCCACCAAGGCTCCTGGCCGGCCCCAGGCCTCCCAGCCCTTGTATGCCTATCCTTTCAGCTGAGCCAGCCCAGCTGTTTCAGCCTGACGAAGATCTAGCTGGAGTTCAAAATCCCCCCCAACTTCTTCCCAGTCACCTCCTCTCCTCGGTTACCGAAGGGGAGCCTTCATGTGACTCTCCCCCTCCCCGCCTCTCGCCCAGGCTCCCCCTCCTCTCCCTCCCCGGAGTCCGAGGCACATGCGGAAGAGACGCGCGTTCCGCGCCCCGCTTCCCCGCCGAGGCGCACAGCAGCGCGGCTCTCCCCGCTGCATCTAGGACGTTCCCGCTCGCGCAGCCCGCTTAAAGAGGCGCCCGGTTACCTGGGAACATTTTTACAGCCATTCTCATGATTATCCTATCCCCCCTCCTGAGCCTTACCAGCCTCCCTTCTCCCCGGATCCACTTCGGTATCCGTGGCCTCCCTATGCTTATCCCTCCACCCCCAGCCCCTCCCACTCAAGCCCCTGCCTCGACGGTTGCTCCTCCTGCCCAGTCCCCCCCCCCTTCCAGATGATGATGCAGATTTGGAGTCCTCTTCTGATGCTACTCCTTTACCTCCCCTGCCTGAGCCTGAGACTGACCCTCAGCAGGCAGAAGAATATAAAAAAAATTCTGCACTATTAATCAGGCTGGCCAGATCCCTTGGCATACAGCCCCCACAACCTGACTTCTCCTGCCTAACTAAAGATATTGACTCCCTCCATCTTAAAGGAGCCATTTCCCCTACCCTATCCCACCAAATTCAATTTTGCCTTTTTTCCAGATATTTCCTTGTGGATAAGGGATGGTGGCCTCCGGCCCAATTTGGACCTCCGGGAAATTAACCAATTCATCAAACCACACAAATTTAGGATGGTCACGCTCCCCTCCATCCTCTCTTTCATCCCAAAGGGAGCTTGGATGGCTACTTTTGACCTTTAAGACGCCTACTTCCATATTTCTATTAGACAGTCCCACAGGAAGTACCTCACCTTTATGGTTGACGATACTCCATATTCCTTTAATGTCCTTCCTTCGGCCTCTCCACGGCCCCGAGGACTTTCACTAAATGTATGGCGGTCATCGCCTCCCACCTTCGCCAGCAGGGCATCACTGTGTTCCCTTACCTGGGCGACTGGCTTTTCTGCTCTGGGTCATGTGACCAACTGTCATCCGATATCAATTATACTTTATCTCTTTTACAGAGCCTGGGACTTGTTATCAACATGGAAAAGTCACATCTCTCACCTTCCCGGACCGTACAGTTCATAGGTGCATTAATAGACTCCGTATCCCAGAGGGCCTACCTCCCAGATGACCGTTTCCTCAATTTGTGCCACTCTATCCATGCTATCCAAGCTCACCACCGATGTTCGGCTTGGACCATCCAATCTATCCTTGGCCACATGGCCTCCACCACGAACGTCACCGCGTTCGCCCACCTCCGCCTCCGCCCCCTCCTAGCCTGGTTCCTCTCAGTGTTCCAGCCGGGGCTAGACAGCCAAGCCATGATCCTCCACCCCCGCCCCCACCCGTGTTCTCCAGTCACTCTCATGGTAGACAAACAGATCCAATGTGTGCTCGGGCCTTCCCTTCTCTCCTCCTCAGCCTTCCCTGTCACTAACGGCAGACGCATCATCCATGGGGTGGGTGCTTATCTCCAAGACCTCACCATCAGCGGTCGTTGGTCCCCCTCCAAAAAGAGGCTCCATATCAATGCACTGGAACTAATAGCGGTCAAGAAAGCCCTACGGTCATTTGTGGCCCTAGTCTCCAACCGCATCATCCAAGTCCTCACGGACAACACCTCAGTAAAATACTACCTCAACAAGCAGGGGGACATCTGCTCCCCCACTCTCTTTTCAATATCCCTTCGGATATGGGAGTGGTACATTCACCACAACACATTTCTTCTAGCTATTCACCTTCCAGGCCTACAAAACACTCTGGCCGACTCACTGAACAGGTCTCCGTCCACCACTCACGAGTGGCAGTTCAACCCCCGCCACCTTTCTCTCACTGATCAGGCGCTGGGGCACTCCTCAAATAGACTTATTTACCTCACACCTCAACACTCACTGCCTCATATATTGCGCGAGATTCCACCCTCTCGCATCCCCAGGCTATCTAGGAGACACATTCCTCTACCAGTGGTCCCCGGGACTCCTCTACGCCCTTCCTCCCCTTCCACTCCTATCCAGAGTGGTTGCAAACTGGTCTCCGACAACTCGGATTGCTTCCTACTAGCCCCATGGTGGCCCCGCCAGCCATGGTTCACGCCCCTTTTCCAGGCCTCTCAGGGAGACTTCCTTCGCCTTCCCCTGGATCCCGACCTCCTCACCCTCCGACAGGGTCTCATCCTACACCCGGATCTCCCATCTCTCCACCTTACAGCGTGGAGGATCAGGCCCCTTCCCCACTTCTCTGATCCTGTCTGCCTCATAATTCAACAGCTCAAAGGTTTCCACCAGAAAGGCCTACCCTTATAAGTGGGACAGGTTTCGTAAATTTGTTCAGCCGCTGGGTCATTTGCCACAGTCGGCCCCTATCTCTATTGCCCTAGATTTCCTTATTGACCTCTCCACTAAGGGTTTTTCCCTATCCTTCATAAAATGCTATCTAGCAGCTCTCTCCTGTTATGGGAAAAAAATTGGTGTCCCGTCCCTTTTTCAAGATCCCCTAGTGGGCATGCTTTTACAAGGATATAAAAAGTCTTTCCCCCCGGTTTCTCCTCCTCCTCCGTCTTGGAGTTTAGAACTGGTCCTCTCCCACCTTTCTAAACCCCCATTCGAACCCATGTCAACGTGTCATATTTCCCATTTGTCCTGAAAAACGGCCTTCCTCGTGGCTATTACCTCAGCCAGAAGAGCCAGTGAAATCACAGCACTCCGCTCTGATCCCCCGTTCATCCGGTTCCATGAAGATAAAGTGGTCCCCCAGACGGATGTCACTTTTCTTCCCAAAGTTGTTTCCCATTTTCATATGGCCCAGGACATTGTCCTCCCAGCCTTCTTTCCTAACCCTTCATCTCCCCTGGAGATTGCCCTTCACTCTCTCGATGTTAAGAGGGCTTTATCCTTTTATTACATAGAACAGCCCCTTATAGTAAATCCCCTAAGTTGTTTCTTAAGTATAGGGAAGATTCCCTGGGACTTCCCCTTACCTCTCAACGTCTGGCCTCATGGAAAGTCCTGGCAATCCGATTGGCTTACCAGTTAGCCCACAATGAATTACCTGTTGGTGTTAAAGCCCATTCCACAAGGGCAGTTTCAACATCCCAAGCTTTTTTGCAGGGTGTTCCTGTTGATCAAATTTGCAAGGCTGCTACCTGGGTGAACCCCTCGATGTTTGCAGCCCATTACAAGCTCGACGTTCTCGCTAAAAGGATGCATCCTTTGACAGAGCCGTCCTGTTCTCCTGTGTGGCATGACCCACCTCCAGGTACATAAGCTTGTTAAGTCACCCATTTGTGTGCATTTCACAGACCACATGAAGAAGGAGGTTAGGTTGCTTACCTGTAACCGTGTTTCTTTGAGTGTAGGTCTGTGAAATTCACACGGAACCCACCCGTCCTCCCCTCTTTGTCATGCCTATGTTCTGCTGCTGTCTGGCGGCAAGGAACTGAATAGGTAGCTCAATCGGGGGATGAGGGGGGGGAGTGGGAGGGGCTTATGTAAATCTTTATTTAAAGCTAGTATGTCCGAGATTCTGACGCATGCGCAGGAGTAAACCCATTTGTGTGAATTTCACAGACCTACACTCGAAGAAACACGGTTACAGGTAAGCAACCTAACCATATTAGCTTTCTTGTTTTGGTGTTGTATTGATTCTTGTTCCTCTTAAGAGTGCTAATTTAGTATACTCTTTGACATATGGAGCAAAACCACATCCCCTCTTGCCCTCTGCCCAATTCAACTCCCTGGTGGTTACTTCTAGAAATTGTCTAAATATGCATAAGATCAGGCTTTATATGCGGTGATAACTAGGAATAAAATTAATAGAGGTTTAAAACTGTGTATAATTGCACAAATTTTGAGACAGATTTGCAAGAAGCTAGCTGGGAACCAGAGCCAATTTATGATACTGTAGTTCGTTGGGCAGGATGACCTCCTCCCTCCATTTCATTCAGAGAAACTCACTGGCCTGACTGCTGATCTTTATATTTAGTGCTGACTATGGAATAGGGTCCTCCAAAACACTTGATGTGTGAATGTATGACCTTTCATGTCTCGTGTCACCTTGTAGTGACTTCATGACCTTTTCAGGGCTTTCTTAGGCAAGGAAGACTGAGATATGGTTTTGCCAATCTCTTCCTCTGGAAAATAACCTGCAACACCTGATATTGAATTTCAGTCTAGCATCCAAGTACTAACTGGGGCTGAACATTACCTTTCAAGATCAGATAGGATCTAGAGCAGTGGTTCCTAACCTTTGGGCCTTCAGGTGTTTTGGACTTCAACTCCCAGAAATCCCAGCCAGCTTACCAGATGTTAGGAACTGTGGGAGCTGTACTCCAAAACACCTGGAGGCCCAAAGTTTGGGAACCACTGATCTAGAGTGTAGAAGACAGGTATGTGGCAAATATATCATCATGCTCTCCAAGGGAGAAGAATGGACAAGGGGCTGGAGGAGAGATCAACAGGGTTTCATCTTAACTTGAGACAGTTGCCTCATTCTGCCCAGTTGTGGTACTGGCTTTGCTGAGAACAGAAAGGAACTAGTAAGCACTACAGCTCAATAAAGATATTGACAAGCTGAAATGTATCAACCAAGGACGATCAAGATTACCAAAGGTCTAGAAATCAAGCCCTGTGAGTAATGTCTTAGGGAATCAGATATATTTATCTTGAAAAAGAGAAAAGTGAGGGATTGTATCATAGTTATTGTCAAACTACAGTGGATACTGAGGGCAGTACAAATGGGCTTGGCCGACTTACCGGCCGGGCAGGTTACGGGGCGGTGGTTGTCCTCGCCACCATCTTGTTAGATGGGAAGGGGCTTCTTCCTCCAAGGCCCTGCCCTGTCGTCAGCCAGCCAGCCCTCACTTCCACCCGGGCAGCTCATTTAAGGCTGCCCGGGACTTCCGTGTGACTTCCGTGTCCTCCCACCCTCCCTACTTCATTTATTGCTTGTTGGGTTGTTGCACGTGGTTTATAAATTTATTTTCACGGTTGCATTTGTTCCTGTTTGTTGTTTATGTTCTTTGTCACAACTCTGTGCCTGGAGTGTCGCATGGGCCCTGGATCGGGCTGGCTTATCGCCCCCTTGGTTGTGAGGGGGATAATGCCCTGGCCCCCTGGGGTGCCGAGTTTCCATGGACCAGTATTGGGCCGGTGGCACCCAGGCTTGCAAGCACCATAGGTCATGCGTGGGCTGTCAGTCCCCTGATCCAGGGCTCATGCATGGCCGCCAATCCTTGCTCCTGTTTTCAATGAATTGAGTTGTGGCCATTTTTATCCAACCACTTGTCTTTGCATTATTGTTCATGGCGCGAGGTGTATCACCCTTGCACACACAATGCAGCAGAACTGTCCTACCTAAAGTGTTATGATTCAGCACAAGAAGAGCTTTCAGTAATCAGATCTTTCCCTTCATCTGCCTCCTTACGATATATTTATTGCATTTACATTGCACCTTTCTTACAAAAAGCTCAATGCAGCACTTACAGGTTTGTTTAGGCCTTTTGTTTTTACAATGCCCCTGTGATGCATTTAGAATGAGTGACGGCAACTGGCCTAAACCTTTCCGGTGAGTTTCATGATTGAAGAAGCCCAAGTCACATATTTTAATGGCTGCACCATCCCCATATGTGTTTCACATGATTATGACTCCCATCATCCACAGCCAGGATATCCATGGTATGACATGATAGTCATTGTAGTCTAATACAACTGGAAGGCATCCAGTTGGCTGAAACTGCATTGCAGCACTGTAGTTTCCTTTCCTCCTTCCATGACTTTGGCCCCAGTTCAATACTTATGCAGCTGAGAGTAGTAAGTCCTATTTAACTCAATGATACCTAATTGAGACACCATAGGGCTAAGCTATTGATAACTGCATCTATTAAAGGCTTCCATCATTATAGACCTTCACAAGTATACAAACTTTGCTAAATACAGTATATAACTCATCTACACTTACAAACAGCTTGTTGCTTGCCTATGCAAGGTCTGCTTTTCCTGTTTGTCCATGCACCAGGAAGCTGCAGCAGTAGCAGCAGCAGCAGCTTCCCAGTGGGTGTTCTTTTAGCTTTTCAAGGGCAATGATTCTGCATCTTGCTTGCCAAGGAAGCTTCCGTTTTCAGTAGTTAGCAATTTTGAAAGCTCAGTAGAATGATAAAGAATGCTAGAGAAATAGACAATTCATTATTTTGTACAGGCTGCCCTGTTTTGTTTGTTTGTTTTTCCCCGTGTAAGAGACTACATTTAGATTGGCATGACCTTCACATTTTATTGCTTAGTTCTTTGGGATTCCGATCTCAGACTCTTCAAGGCAACCAACTTGTTTGTACCACTTCAGACTGAAAATGCATGATGGGATGTTCCTCCACATTACTACTATTCCTGCTCTGACTCCTCAGTTCTAGACTTAGAAATTTGGGTAGTCAAATTGAATAGTTCTATCCTAGTAGCTTTCTCCTGACATGTCCATTTTAATATGAAAGGTTTTGCTTTGTCGTGGAGGAGCATTCAGTCATTTTCAAGCCATGGGTGAAGAACCCAAGGTCCCCATAGATCAAAGTGAGCAACATTGGTGGATCCAATGAGCAATGTTTTGTCTTTGGGACCCTCTGGAGCAACATGGAGTCAGTGTTAGAGAAGACCTGCTTAATTCTGTCCAGCCTCAATAGTTATTTAACTAAGGATTGAAGAATGGGTGGGATTTCAAATGTTGTGGGACTACAATATCCATTAGCCCTCACCAGCAAGGCCAAAGATGAGGAATAGTAGGAATATCAGTTCGACAACATCTCTCCATCAAAATCACTACTGGGAGAAAGGAATAGAAGGCTAGTATGTCCGTCCCCCCCATTATTACAAGTGACAAAGCAGTCAAGTCAAGAAAATGCTCAGCTAAAATACAACTGAAATAGAAACACACTCTGGCCTGCTCATTTCCACCTAGTCTGTCTTGGTACTATATAGTACCAAGATGGCATGTTCTTTCTTAGAGTCATATGCTGCATCTCTGGATCACAGAGAGTCTGGCCGTCTTGGTACTATATAGTACCAAGAGGGCCAGACTCTATCCAGAAAGAACAAGAAAGAACATGCTGGAGAAGGGCATGTTCTCTCTTTTTCCTCAGACTATGGTTTAAAACAGCAAAGGTTGTCACCCAAAAAAGGCAGCCCATCACCCCATGAAACACAAAAGGATTCTTGGGTGTTGGAGCTCCCCACTTCCCAACTGGGCAGGTGCTTTTTTATTCCTTTGCTGGCCTCCAAATTTTCTCTAGGCCAACATTAAGCTAGGCAAGGCTGTTGATGATAGACTTGGATTGCCATAAGTCAAAGTAGTCTTGACTTGATACAAATATTTATTCTGCTATGTTATGATTCTCCTGCTATTGTTACTTTGAGCAGTGGTTCTCAAGGTCCTGTTTTGGCCTCAACTTGAAGAGATTCCTGTTGGGTCTGGGAGTTGGAGGCAAAATCTAACAGGATCTGCTAGGAAGAGACTAGGGACCTCATCACACTGTGGTCCTGAAGCCAGGCAACAACAGGGGGGGGGTGCCAGCATTGTGGTGAATCCATGGTCAGTGGAGGAAAACATCACCCCATGCTCTGCTTCACACACTGTGCCACTTTCTCCAATACAGGATCACAGGGGGGAACGTGCTGCCTCCCAGTTTCCCCCATTACATCTAATGAGAACATAGGAAGATCTGCATGTACCCTGGGCAGTGTCCTAGCATGCTGCCAGGACTCTTCCTCTATGGAGCCTCGCCAGAAGTAGCTTTACATCATATGATGGGCTTCATCAAGGAAGTGTCCTGGAAGCATTTCCAAAAATCCATATCATGATTCCTAGTCCTCTAAGTTATAGTCTTTAGCTGAATTTCCGCTCTGCTTTCCCAGTCTTGTGTGCAGCCGCCTTCTGGAACAGCTACTCTAAGATCCACTTAGAGAAGGAAGGTTAACAGTCCTTTCTAATATCTATGACAGCAATGACACTGACATTTCAACAGAGAGTTAATTCTGCTTATCCCAGTGACTAAAGTTCAAAGTATTTCACACATGTCTTGTGTCTGTAACAATATTCCTCCATGGGTCAATGACAACTGATGGCACTCATGCAGTGCTGTGATGAATCTGGGTCTTGTCTAGACATTAAAAGCACTATTCAGAATACTTGTCCTTTCCCCCAAATTAGATCCAGCACCTTGCCTAGCTCCTCCAAACTTCAGACTAAAACCCAGACTGGTTTCATAGCTCACAGCCTTGAATACAGAAGTAGAAAGGAAAGGAGTTGCTTAACTAAGTTGTTGTAGGTATTTATTTAGGGCTTTGTGGCCATGTTCTAGAAGCGTTCTCTTCTGATGTTTTATCTGCATCTGTGGCAGGCATCCTCAGAGGTTGTGAGGTCAGTTGGAAACTAGTAAAACATGTACATGGGGACCACCAAACACAACGCCCAAACACAAATCAAGGAACATGAAAGGCACTGCAGACTACTTCAACCAGAGAAATCAGCCATAGCAGAGCACCTGATGGACCAACCTGGACACAGATATGCTGGACTACTCTAACAACTACCATGTCAGGCTACACAGAGAAGTCATTGAAATACACAAGCATGTGAACAATTTCAACAGAAAAGAAGAAACCATGGAAATAAATCTGGCTACCAGTATTTTAAAAAAACTCTAAAATTGTAATGGCAAATAAAGAACAACACTCAAACATGGGGGAACTCCAGACAAGAAACAATCAGGGACAGGTAATCACCTCTAAACAAAGGATTCCTCCAAGCACTAACAAGCCACACCTTAAAACTGTCAGGCCATCAAATGCTAATCAAGGTAGCCAATTGAAACATTCACGCCCACCTTCAACAGACAATAGTTCTTTCTCCCACCCTGGACACTCCACAGATCTATAAACCCCATTTTCCAGCAGACCTCACAACCTCTGAGGATGCCTGCCATAGATGCAGGCAAAACGTCAGGAGAGAATGCTTCTAGAACATGGCCATATAGCCCAAAAAACCTACAAGCCAGTGATTCTGGCCATGAAAGCCTTCGGCAGTACAGTTGCTTAACTGTTTCTTGCTCGAAATCATCCTGCTCCCACCTGGGTTTTCCTACTGCAGGACTTTTAATTTGAAACTTAGAAATATAAAGAAATGTATGCAGTTGGGCTTGATATATGTGATGTCAGGAGAACTACAATGTGTGGTTAGAGAAGAGGGTAAACTCCTGGCCTGTATAACACATAAGGCTACAGTTTGGATTCTCCTGGGAGGGGATCAACAGGAGTACTTGCCAAATTTTTCTTGGTCTACTATGGATTTTCTGAATTGTCTAACTGACTCATACAGACTTCCTCCTGGAAATGCAGCCAAGCACAGAATGGTGCCAAGGCATTTACATTGTCTACTAGCCCTAAATGGAACAGGGAAGCAAGGCAGCACTCTAGCAAGGTGAAAGCAACACTTACAGAAAGCAGGGTGATGAACTGCAAGTGTGCATAATCAATCATATCGTCTATATTTTAGAGAGCCGGTTGCTTAGATATTCTCATGTACAATCACTGCAGTGAAAAAAATCATTGCCTCAGCTTTGTGCCTTAGAGCAGGGAATTTAGTGGCAGATCCTTGCTGATTTGCAGTAGATTAACAAGCATTTCTCGCTAAGCATCAAAAGAAAGAAACAAGGCCTTTCTGCCCCAAATTACATTGCTCAAATGAAGAAAGTTTGGATGCATGGTGTGCATTCTTCTGTAGAAGAACAATGATCACCTTTCAGTTTTGATACTCTAAAAACTGCCACATGGGTATGGATTCTTTCATTCTAAATGTATGCCGTCTCTGTCTGGATGCCTCATTTTGCTAGATCTCAAGTTTGTAAGAACTTAAGAACCATCACAAGGGTCTTTCTTGGCTTTGGCCTACCAGTGGGCCCAGCCTGCTCTTCCTCTAGAGCAGTTGGTTGAATAAGTTAAATTTGTTGTGAAGCACTTCATCATACACTTTGAAGAGATTCAGATATAGCTCTAATAGCTTTAGTTAAGTAGCAAATAATATCTATGATATGGTGGTGTAAAGGAAAGCCTGGAAAAAACTCAAAGGTTGTGTACATCCTCCCTTCACAGTAAGTTCTGTCCCGTCTTCTAACAAACTAGAGTTCCTTTATGTATACAAACTATAGTCTGTGTCAGCTGCATAAACCAGGATGATATCTTATAATGGTAATACTCAGATATAACAGAAAATGATGATTTGCTTCATGGGGAAGTAACCTGTTTTGGCTAAACACAATGAAGCAAAGTAGATCTGTCCATGCGATAGATATGAGTTCTAGATCAGAATGGACTGACCCAATTCTATTCTGGATTGGGCCAAATCAGTAGGGGAAAAACAAATGGTGTTTCTCCAGCATAGCTATATGGAAAACAACAAAGACTTGTGACACAGAAAGGGAGGAGGAGAATTAGACTCATGGGTAGTTTTATCGCTCTCAGTAACAAGACTTTCACCAGTACTCCAGTCACAGTGCTTATGAAGCAGGACTGTGTGAAGTCATTCAAATTATATAATCAGTTTTCTCCTCCTGGCATTTCTCCACTTGGTAGCAGATCATGAAGGCGTTGTGGTGGGAGGTGCACGGTTATTAATTGTCATCCAAGTAAGCCTTCTGTTTTCTTTTTCTTGTTCATTTGTCTGTTGCATGAGACTCTGTGGGTTTGGGGGTAATGTAAGTTATTCCTCCTGATCCTATCCCAGTTGCTAAATGGAAGGAAGTCTGAGTCTCTTTGGAAAAGGTGCCCCATTTCAAGGTGAGCATGGATGCAAAGATTTTTTTCCTGCATGCACAGGGGCAACCCACTTTGAGAGCCAATGTGGATAATGCTTTGAATATCAAACTATGACTCTAGGGGGTTCGGTTTCCTGATCAGCCATGAAAACACATTGGGTTCCCTTGAGCGAAGCACCCCCCCCCCCCCAGGCCTAGAAAATCCCATGATAGGTTCACCTTAAGATCACCATAAGTCAGAATTTATTTGAAGGCATACAACATCAACAAGCCACGTTACCAAACCAGCAGTTTGTTCCCAAACCTTTGTTCCCAAACCTTACTGATGACAGAAGCTGAAAAGTCCCAATACCTAAGCAGCAGGAAGAATAGGTTTAGGGCAGAAGCAAGGGGAGATGTCTGCAACAGCTCCCAGACTCCTCCCTAAGAGGCTTAGGCAGACAACCTTGGAGGAGTTGAGGGAGAGTATAGACCTTGAGAGGGAAGATTCAGTGGCGGTCCACTCCAGATGAGGCACGGATTTTCTGGCTCATGTAAATGAACCCTAAGACTCAGCATACCCTAGTTACACTCAGACTTGAATACTGTAAAATGCATTTAATATGGTATTGCTCTTAAAAACAGTGGAAATTACAGTTTGCACTAAATGCAGCAGGCAGATTGCTTATAGAAATGAGGCTTTTAGTCCAAGTTGTGCCTACTCTGCATTGACTTTTTTTTTTTGGCTCAACTTAGGGTGAAGATATCAACCATTAAGGATATGTGCAGGACTGGATGACTTTCAGTGAGTTGGGCGCTATGCTAATACAACCACTCCCTCCCAGTAACCAAAAGAAGAGTAACCACAAATCAAAAGAAAGGATTTTTTGGTTTAAAAAAAGATGAACGCCTTGTCTTAAACTACAAATGGCAAGTCATCTTTTGGGGGGGGGGGGTACGCCTTGCTCCCGGAATTTGCTAGTGCATTATTAAACTTAAATAGAAAACAATGTTTTATTCCTGCCAAGTATTGTCAGATATCAGTAGTGTGAGAGTTGTGACCTGTGAAAGGGTACACAAAAGTAGCCAGGGACCCCATGTAGCTCTACCATGAAAATTTTGGAATCAAGACTGAAGGACTGCTTGAACCTATCATGCCTGAGCTATCACCTCATCACATAACACTGGAATTGATGAGTATTGCCATGTCCTGGGGGAGACCTGTTGCCCCATGCCCTGCTCCTTCCTGGCTTCCCCCCACTTCATCACATGGGGGAAGCCTGTTTTTGGCAGTTCGACCCATCTTTCCTAATGCAAAAATGGGGAGCCTGCTGTTGTTCACCACCGCTATTTTTTCAGCAGCAGCAGCGGTTCAGCCACAGAGCCACCCCACAAGTGGAGTGTGATGGGAGCCATTGAGCTCTATGGCTGAAGAAGAAAATTCTCATCACCACCACCAAAAAAGGGTAAGTGTGAAGAGTTCCTTAGACAATACACATCTTAGGCTCTTTTTTCTAGTGCTTACATAAGAGCTCTGAGAGTTACAAGTATGACACAGGATGGGTTAGGGTTTCTGTGGTAACTGCATGTTTTGGGAATGTCAATCCCTGGAACTGTATATGGCTTCCTCTGTACTAAAAGGTGATTATTCTAATTTACATGGGATTAATTTTTAAGCACTATGCATTAAAGATGTCAACAGCTGGCTGCTTTTTTTAAAAAAATGTCATGTCTGCTTGTTATTTTAACTGCATAATAATAATAATAATCTTTATTTATATTCCGCCCTTCTCCCCTAGGGGACTCAGAACATATTACAGCATTAACATACATAACAATGCTTCTCCTTTCATTCCTGGCACCTGGAGGCAGTGCTTATCTCTGGGTTTGGAAGATGATTTTCTCCATTTTCAAGCCGGGGAGCCTGCATTGTCACCTCCTGGTCATGTGGCCGGGAAGAGTTCTTAAAGCATCTCTTTGCCTTTTCCCGCCAAAGCAGTACCTATTTATCCACTCACATTTGCATGTTTTCAAACTGCTAGGTTGGCAGGAACTAGGACTGGCAGATGAGAGCTCACCCTGTCTCATGTATTTGAACTGCCAACCTTCAAGTCAGCAGTTCAGCAGCACAAGGGTTCAACCCATTGCACCACCACGGCTTAAGTATAGTTGGCCAGTTGGATTCATAGATTCCGTATTCACATTTTCAACCTTCCAAAAGTTAAAAACTGTCAGGGCTCAACCTTGACCAATAAGTTCGGGACCACACACACAGGACGTTGCTGGTAAAAGCCACCGTTTATTGAAAGGGACTGAGGACTTGCAATGCCAAAGATGGCTACACAGTGAACAAACACACCTTATATAGAAAGCACACTCCCATGCCCTGTCTATCAAACCCTTTCGTTACCACCCCCTGGCCCAAGGATGCTGTAACTTGTTGCAAGACCTACTCCAGTTGGTGTGGTGTGCCCTCAAGGATGGTTCCCAGCCCTGCTCAGACATGTTTACAAAACACCACCTGCAGATTTTTGCTGTAAGAACCAAAAGTCACAGCATACCAAGCTGAGAGCTTTTTGTCTACTTACAAAAAACCATAAATAAAATGCTGTTTGTTTTACCCAAGGGAATCATCTCTATAGGGTCCTCTAGGTTCTCCAGTTTGACTAGCACTGATGGTTGATAGTACTGGAGGATCTTGAGATTACTAGAGAGGTGTCCTTTCTATAAATTTCTAGTCCTCTAGTGTGACTCTATCATCCATTTCCAGTGGAAAGCATACTGAAGAACACCAACATTCCTAAACAGAACATTTTAATAAAATCCACAAATAATCAAATCCACAAAAGCCAAACGTGCAAATGTGAAGGGCCAACTATTTTTTTTAAGGAAAAAAGAAAAGCTTAATTTTGTCATTTTACGTAAGGAACACTATTTCACTATATAATGAGACTTGAGCATTCATGGATTTTTGTATCCACATGTGTGGATGTTTGGAACATAACCGAGCAGATACCAAGGGCCCACTATGCCTCTTTAACTGGCTGTACTCTGCTTTGTGGGTGTTTTATCTGAAAAGTGGGGTATAAATCTCTTTAACTATTGCCATCATAACTGTCATATCAACAACCTCATTGTGATAGTAATTTGGTTTTGTACTTTCTCAGTTCTCTTATGCAGCCTTTCATGTTTTTGACCAATGGCAGTTTTGTTCTTCTATGTAAGTAAATAACTTCACACTCACACTATTCCATGATCTCAGCTATTCAGTTACAGTATTATTGAACTATATTTTAAAAACTCAAGCATATACGAGTCTCATTTGTGCAAAATGGGCTTGCACTGCTTTTGAATCATGCTGATTCTTTTTTCCAAACTCTCTCAGCTATTTTCCTTAAAGGCAGTAATAGCTGTACAACATGGTCTTGGTTTATGATTATTTATAATTCTCCAGGCCACTTTGCTAGTTTCAATATGGCCTAGAGTTTCTAGTTTCAAAACAAAAAGTGACTAAAACAGGTCAGCAGGCGAAAACATAAGCAGCAGTAATATATACTGTTTAAATGTTGATGATTTGTATGTTTTTTTGCTAAAGTATACTCATATTAATTCATAAGCCACCTTGTGTCCCAGTTCTGGTGGAAAGACTGGAAATAAATATATATGAAGATGAAAGTGATGGTGATAGTTATTATGATTCTGTAGGAAGGAGATGGTATATAGCAGAAAGCAGTCCTTTTGCTTTCCACCTGAACATTAGGAAGAACTTCCTAACTGTGAGAGAAAGCTGTTCAGCAGTGGAACTCTCTGCCCCTGAGTGTTGTGAAGGCTCCTTCTTTGTAAGCTTTTAAACAGAGGCTAGGTGGCTTTGAATGCGATTTTCCTGCTTCTTGACAGTGGGTTGGATTGGATGGCCCATGGGGTCTCTTCCAGCTCTATGATCCAGCATCCTCACACCATTAATGGTAGAACTGGACCACCAAACTCGTAATTCCATGCATGCTGTCCCTCACCTGGTGATCAACTTGAGTCCCAATTGCTGGTTTATTGGAGTCCTTCGACTGGAGGTCACACCTTCCATGGAAAGGTTGATAGAAGATGCTTCCAAGGATTCTTCTATCAACAAGTGTATAAACAAAAAAGAAAATCAAAGTATACCTATCTGACCCATCTCGTCTACCCTAAGAGCTGAGAACCGTGCCAGGAAGTTAGCAGTAGAGAAAAATTCATTCCTGTAGTCTGTTCCCAGGCTTCTTATTTTTTCTGAAGTTCAAATTGCCAAGCCAATGCAAAAAAAAAAGAGTATCAAACAAGGTCAATAATGCAACTTAACTCTTTCACATCACTGGACATCTGTCAAGCTTTGGCTTTGATGCTAAAAGAGACTCCAAAATCTTTCTTGCTTGGTGGAAGAGGTCCAACTCATTACAAGGACAGTGATGGTGAGTCACTGCCCATTTTGTATCATCTAATGGAATCTATTAGGTTTTTTTATGGTTTTCTGCCCCATGGCACATCTGGTTCTTGTCCAAAGAACTTCCTGGACATCAGCAGACCAGAACACGAGACCTTATAATGGCCTGTTCCCTATCACAAAATTGTCCCACACCCTGTATGAGGGTTGAAATGGCTTTTTTGAGAAAAAAAGTATTGGGGAATTCTGAATCTTGTTGAGTTTTTATGTGTGTGTGTAGATGTTTTGTAGAGCTTTGGAGCTACCCACCCCTTTCTGTACACTAAGCCTTGCAATTCTGTTCACAACACACAAATGCTTAATTTTTTAAAATGCTGGAGCTCAACCCTGCCATTACCCCCTCCTATACCTCAGTTCAGAAGCCATGTGTGGGCTGTCAAGTACTTCTGCATTAAATGGCCCTGCATTGTCAAAGCCTGTTTCCGAACACTTGCTAAATGGGAGAGAAAAGTCTGAACTGGAAACAACTGCCTGCTACAAATAGCTCTTTTTAGGACCACGGGGGCCATCTGGAGATTGCAATAATCTGTTCTGAGTCTCTCTGAACCTGGCAGAAGTGACTGGCTGCTATTTCCCTGGGGCTACATTCCCTCCTTTGGCAATTTGGTTCAGCTATTTCGGCTGCAGACAGATGCTGTCCTCTCTGCAGCTTTGCTTCCATATACAAGTTGTTTTCCCATAGTCCAGTCACCCGCTCCCCGTCCCAAGGTAAGGGCACATTGGTTCAAACCAACAGAAGTTAAAGATGCAGAATAAAGATCACAAGACACACGCACACTAAATATTGGAAGTTGAAAAAGATGTTATCATGTAATACAGTGTTTCCCAACCAGTGTGCCATGAGCGATCACCTGGTGTGCCGCGGAAAAATCTCCAATATACCCTTTCTTTCCCCTCCTGCCGAACTCCTGCTGCTGCTTGCGGGGTGACACATTTATTTAAATGGACACATTTTAAAACATATTAACTATATGTATTACTGTGTTAGAGTGTCATTTTGTGTCATTTTGGTTGGTGGTGTGCCCCAGGATTTTGTAAACGTAAAAAATGTGCCGCGGCTCAAAAAAAGGTTGGGAAACACTGATGTAATATACACAATTTCCCAGAGAAAATGGTCTTCTATAACTTGCAGGTCATCAACTCAAATATAGAGCAGCACTTTTGGTGGGCCAATATGGTTCTCGGGAGTGAAGATTATGATGGGAAAGATTAACAAGTATAGTAGAAGCTGGGATAAGCAGATCTACCAAAGCTAATCTCAACAAGGTTCTTGTTTGTTACCAGACAAGCTTGTTTTGTCTGCAAAATCTTCTACACAATTTCCATTGTTCTCAATGTGTGCATTTTTTCTGTATTTTCTTCAACTGTATGTATTTTGGACACATGCATTCATGGACTATAGAATGCTGTCAGCACAAGGGTTAATATCTGCCAGGAAGGCCCTCCTCTCGGTCCTGCCACCGTCACAAGTGTGATTGGTGGGGATGAGGGAGAGTGCCTTCTCGATGGTGACCCTGCAGCTCTGAAACACCTTCCCCAGAGAGATTAGGCAGGCCCCCACATTGTTTTCCTTCCGTAGGGATCTGAAGACTTATTTAAACAAGCTTTTGAGAACATCTAGTCCCTAGTAGTTTATGCTATAATGACATATAATGGCACTTCTCCCCATGTCCTTGCTCCATGGCTACAATTTTGCACTATTTATTTATTTATTTATTTATTCGGCTTTTATGCCGCCACTCCCAAGTAGGCTCGGGGCGGCTTACAGCCAGGGACAAAACAATATACAATCAGCATAACACACTAAAATGCAATATAAAACGAGATAAAAATGCACAGTAAAACAGCATTAAAACACAATTAAAATAGTTCAAGCGGTCTGGCAGCGTTGTCAAGGGGTCCCGCTCTTTGACCTAGACCTGGAAAGCCAGCCGGAAAAGGTAAGTCTTACAAGCCCGCCTAAACGGGAGCAGGTCATGGATAGCCCGGGTAGCTGGCGGCAAGGCATTCCACAATGTCGGCGCTATGACCGAAAAGGCCCTTCGACGAGTGGCAGTTCTTTTGGCCACCTTAGCGGAGGGAACCGCTAACAGATTAGAGTCCTCCGAACGAAGTGATCTAGAAGGGAAATATGGGGTGAGACGGTCCCTCAGATACGCTGGCCCCAGGCCGTGTAAGGCCTTAAAGGTAAGAACCAACACTTTGAAGGCGATCCCACTTCCTTGTTTTATTGATTACAGCCTGTTCACATTCTTAGGTAGCTTGTCACCATAGGTTATTGCATGCTGTTTTTAATTTTTGTTTTGTATGCCATATGTTTTTATTGTACTTTTATTTTGTGAATTTAATGCTCTGTTTTAGGCACTTTGTGCCATCTGTAAGCCACCCCGAATCCCCTTAGGGAGATGGAGGTGGGGTACAAGAATAAAGTTATTATTATTATTTTCATCATCACCACCATCATCATCTTGGGTCCCATATTGGGAGAAAGGTGGAGCATAAATAAAACAAAGTAGAACATAAATAAAAGAAAATTTTACAATGTTTTGCTATGTGCATTTTTAGATATGCCCATGTATGCAAAGACTTGGTTTTATTCCATACAGCAAGCCTGGAAATGTCTCAATCTGGCATTGCAAACTGTATCTAGATCTGGTCTCCGTTCCAAAAGGAACAGATTTTGTGAATTTAGAAAAATTAGACTCCATTTTCAGATAAGGATTTTGTTTATGATGATTTTCCATTAGGGATTGTTTAAGGGAACTTTTCTGCCTTACCAGAAAAAACATCTCTTGCTTTACAATCCTGTGGCAGGTTTCCTAGATTGCTAAGTCACCTCCCTCTTTGCAAGAGGTGCCAAAAAGCATAAAATATAGTTTTCCTATGGAACGCCTTCTTTGGCTAGAGCAGGATTTCTTAAACTTTTCCACTTGGGATCCCTTTCAGCAGTTTTTTTTATGTGCTCCCAGGTATATAGGTATATAAAATAGTTATGAAAAACAAACATTTGCTGATAACAAATCAGCATTTGCAAGCATTTGCTAAATAGGCTGATTTTTCCTTTTTATGAAGTACAACTGGAGCATTTTCTGCATATTCCACAGTAAATGCTGTGCAACACATTCATGTTAATGTCTGAAACATCACTAGGTGAGTTGCTGTGAGTTTTCCAGGCTGTACGACCATGTTCCAGAAGCATTCCCTTCTGACATTTCACCCACACCTATGACAAGCATCCTCAGAGGTTGAGGGGTCTGTTGGAAACTAGTCAACTGAGGTTTATATATCTGTGGGACGTCCAGGGTGGGAGAAAGAACTCTTATCTGTTGGAGGGAAGTGTGAATGTTGCAATTGGTCACCTTGATTAGCATTTAATGGGCTTGTAGTTTCATAGTCTGGCTGCCTCCTGTCTGGAGAAAACCTTTGTTAGAGATGTTAGGTGGATCTGATTGGTTCTTGTCTGTCGTGTCCTGATTTTAGAATTTTTAAAATACTGGTAGCCAGGTTTTGTTCATTTTCATGGTTTCCTCCTTTCTGTTGAAATTGTCCACATGCTTGTGGATTTTAATGGCTTCTCTGTGTAGTCTGTAAAATCAGGACAGTAAATAAAGAGCAACACTCAAAAAGCAGGGGAATTCCAGACAAGAAACAATCAGGGCCAGCTAATCACCTCCCAACAAAGGACCCCCCAAGCAAGATCCCACCTCCCACCCTGGACCTTCCATATATATATACACACACACACACACACACACACACCTCACTTGCCAATTTTCCAACAGACCCCTCAACCTGTGAGGATGCCTGTCATAGATGTGGGGAAAACATCAGGAGATAATGTTTCTGGAACATACCCATACAGCCCGGAAAACTCATAGAAACCTAGTGAGTCTGGCCATGAAAGCTTTTGACAACACATAACTAGGTGATATTCAGAAGAAATGGGGGGACCCCAACATTGAGCTAAAAGGACCCCATTTGGGGCTGTAATCTAGCCTGCCCCCCCTGCTCTCCTTCTGATCTACAAAATACATGTTCTTGAGCCAAGATTTTGGCTATTCACTGATCATTGTGGAAAGGAGCCTCAATAGGAAGAATTTAATGGACTTATTCCCTCATTCCCGTGTTCCAGATGCTTCTGATGTTGTTGTTGTTGTTGCTGTGTGTTTTCTAGTTGTTTCTAGCTTATGCCAATTCTGAGCTGACAGTGTGTGACATGCCCAAGGTCACAAAGCAGGGATTCAAACCCTGGTCTCTAGAGCTATACATCAACACTCAAACCAATATGCTACACTGGCTTTTACATGGTTTCAAACATGTGCTTTTAAAATAAATAAGATAGAATATTTTAATAGGGTTTTTTTACTATTGTGATTACCTTTAATTCTATTTTGTTTTAACCTTGTCTCACCATCCTAGCTCCCACAGTGGTAGAAAGGCAGGATATAAACTAAGTAACAGAAATTAAAAAAAAATATAGAAGCTCTGAATGATTGCAATCATTATGTTTGTATGGACTACCTTTGTCGTAGTACTGTGACTCTTAACAAACATTAAACAGAGGCAAATAAAAACACATGTCAGATAGAACATAAAACCAATTAAAATACAATTAAACCATCAATAGGATTGAAAGCAGTTTAAAACATATCCAATAAAAGGACAAGAAATAAAAACAAGTCAGCACACAATTAAAAACTCTTTACAAACTCAGTTCCCATATATGTCCTATTGTAACAACAACAGGAAGAAGAATGTGTTCGCCTGCAGGTAAAAAACGCTAAAGAGGAAACCAAATTAGTCTTCCTGAAATAACAGCATGGTTGGACTGAGTTGGAATTTGTGTGTGTGCCTTCAAGTTGTCTGTTGACTTATGGTGATCCAATACATTTTACAGGGTTTTCTTAGGCAAGGTATACTCAGAGGTGGTTTTGTCAGTTCCTTTCTCTGAAAAAGAGGCCCACTCTGGAACTCTGGCCACTGATAACTGAACTTGTCCAATGGAAATAGTGTTGCTCTTAATTTACATATGTGTGTCTTTTATATAGTATATGTTTTAATGATTTTCTGAATATTTGGTATGTCTGTATGTGCTTTACCTATGTCGGAAACCGTCCTGAGTACCCTCGAAGAGATAGAGCGGTATACAAATTAAGTTTATTTATGTATTTATTTATTTAAATAAGAGAGCTTTGCATTGTCACAAACCAACACAACACATTTTTAAAAACTACTTAAACATAAGTGTAATATCAACATATTTTGGAGGTTACCCCCTTTTGTGACATCTCGTTGAGTCACAATCCCCTTGACTTCCACCTCTCTAATTTTTTTCAATGGGAAATTGTGAAATTATTATTTCCCTAAATGCCTTCAAAAAGATTCATTCTGACAGCTGCAGGCCACTGTGAAATTGCAATACCCAATGGATGTAGTCCCACCCCAAGATCAAGATAGACAGACCCATTGGGAACTGCAAGAGCTAAAAGAGTGCCGAGTTGGAGAGCAAGCAGTTTTTTGCTTGAGTGAACCTCAAGTGTGAAATGACTAATGCAAATATCAGACTACCATTGTTCCTGTATTAACCCCATCCCAATATCACCCAAGAGAAACTATAAACACTGTTGAATACAATTCTAATAATGCTTAGATGACCTGGACAGTGGTAGAACCACATATTTATTAGTGTTGTGCTGACCTATTACTCAGTTGGAGGGAATTTCTCCTCCCATTGCATCTTGCACTCTAGTCTTGAGATGACCTTTTCACCCAGCACTACACAGAGTCCAGTAGTATCTAACTACAGCAGTTTATTCACAAAAGCATATACAAAAGGGGGGAAAGGCAATCCCAAAAAGCAGTAGAAGAAGTGCTATAAAATAGCAATAGTCTGTATATACAAAGTTCAGTTGTCCAAAATAGCAAGGTTCATGGAATTCAGGAAGTCCAGATCATAGACATAAATCCATAAGCAAGGCAAAACTCGTACAGGAACATAGGCAAACACAGGAGACTTGAAACATGAGCATGAGAGCTGGAACAAGAACTGGATTCTATGGCAGTGTTGTCTGCTCTGGAGACACCAAGAAAACATCACTTAATTTAAGCTCAAACCTGAGCCATGAGATCATCCCTACAATACATGGATTTCAAGGATTTCACACAGAGTCTTTCTGACCTTCTAATTAATCTATCCTTTGCTCCCTCCGTGCAGAGGCCTAATCTGATATTGCAGGAAAACTCCCCATCTTCTGAAGGCTAATTCCCAAAAGAAACGGAATCCCAAACATCCTCTGGCTCATCTGCAGATACTGGCCCTTCTCTTTAATGTATGGCCTGCAATTCAACTTGTGTTTCAGCCTGATCACACACAGACTCGGTGAAAAACCCATCATTCTTCTCATCCTCTGAGGAGGAATACTCAGCATCTTGCTGCTGAGCCCCAACATTGCATAGGTTATAATTTTTCTGTATTTTCTGTATTGGGTTGTGTTGTGTTGTATTAAATAATATTTTGAAATATTTCAGGCTGAGTAGTGTTACCATCCTTGGTCATATTATGAGGGGTGCATATACACTGTGGAATGAATGTAGTCTGACACCACTATAGCTGCCATGGTTCAATGCTATAGACTCATAGGATTATAGCTCAGTGAGGTACAAGCAATCTCTGCCAGAGAAGGTGAGGACCTTGCAAAACTAAAACTCCTAGGATTCCATAGCATTGAGTCATGGCAAGTATAGTAGTGTCAAACTGCATTAACTCTACAGTGCAGATGTAACTGGGTGGTTGAGAGTATGTCCGGATGGCATATTTTTCTTTTCAGGAAAGCAACAGCAAACAGACCCTTCACCTGAGCAGAAAGAGAAATTTGGAAGTACAGTGTTCCCTCGCTGTTTCACGGTTCACTTACCGCGGAATCGCTATTTCGCAGGTTTTCCCCTCCCTCCGGCTATGGAGTCTGCAGTGGGCTTCTTCTTCCCAGAAGCCCCAAGTGGTGGGCAATTTTTCCCTCCTCAGTCCTCCCTCCCTTCAGCCTTGAAGGGCTTTTCCTCTTCAGTCTCCTCTGAAGGAAAGAAAGGAAAGGTCCTTCAAGGCTGGAAAGAAGAAGCCCCCTGCAGACTCCACAGCAGGAAAGTTTTCCCTCGTCAGCCCTCCCGCGCTGCAGCCTTGAAAGGCTTTTCCTTTCTTTCCTTCAGAGGAGGCTGAAGAGGGAAAACCCTTCAAAAATTGCCCACCACAATGGGCCTTGCCTCTCCTCTTCTCCTTCCTCTTCAGCATCCTCCGAAGGAAAGAGAGAAAAGGCTGAAGAGGAGGCAGACGAGGAGAGGCAAGGCCCATTGTGGCGGTGGGTGCCCTCCCACTGGCCATGGAATCTGCAGGGGGCTTCTTCTTTCCAGAAGCCCCCTGCGTGGTGGAAAAGTTTTCCCGCCGCTTGGCCAGATGAGTTTGGGGGCCAGCTTCCTTCCCCATGTGGCAGCTTTAAAAGGCTGCTCTGGGGTCATCGCAGGCACCGTGCCTGCTTCAACTGAAGGAGTCTTCGGCAGCGGCGAATTCTCAGTGGCAGGAAGCACCATGGCGGCAAGCCATGGTTTGCTTCGGGCCTTTGGCCTGTTTTTCTATTGGGGATTTTTTTTTGGCAGCGGCCCAGCCAGGGCACCCAGTTTCAATAGTTTCTATGCAAAGTGAAAGCAATGCAGGTGATTGTTCCCTGCTTCACCAGGCTCCATTTCTCTTCAGTTTACAGATAAAATCCACTGGAAGCAGACCTGCGTCATTTGATGGGGTTTGTGGGCAGGACCGGACAAAGGTAAAAAATAGTAGTAAGCGAACCTTTTTTTGGCGCCACCTGGGTGTTCAGCGTGGTGATGATGGCGCATGCATGTGTGCGTGCGTGCCGGAGCACGCATGCACGCAAACAGCTAGTTTCACTCATGCGCTATTGGGACCAAGCGCTTCTGGTGGAGGGAGTAGCGAAACGCACTCCCAAGAGGATGAAAAGGACAGGGGAACATTTTGCAGCCGGGAAGGAGCCTAACGCCTCCGGCTGCAAAATGTTCCCTGGCTTGTCCTTTTTGGCCTCTTGGGAGTGCATTTAGCAACTCCCTCCACCAGATGCGCTCTGACCCGATGGCGCATGTGCGAAAGTTTCACGCATGCGCTACTAAAACAGAGCGCTTCTGGTGGAGGGAGTTGCTAAACACACTCCCAAGAGGCCGAAAAGGACAAGCCAGGGAATATTTTGCAGCCAGGGTGGAGCCTCCCGCCCATGCGCCGGCCGCCCACAGCAATGGCGCGGCATGATGCGCCGAACCTGGCGGCCACGGCTGGATGCGCCCTTGACCAAGTGGCGCCCTGAGGCGGCTGCTTACTTTGCCTCCACTAAGATCTGCCCCTGTTCGTGGGACTCCTTCTTGAAAGTAAAGAGAAATTATAAGACGAATCGCCTCGCTTTCCCTCCTTCATGGGATGAAATCTTAAGTTGGTTAATAGTGGAAATTAAGAAAGGCTTAAGTGATCTCTTGATTGCTAACAATAGATTACTTGGTAAACAAAGAGTTAAAGATTGCCTAACTTAAATGCAGCCATAATAAAGAAAAGCTCCCAGGAGCTAAGAGAAAATGAAAATTTGAACTGTTAACAAAATGTTAAGTAACATGGATATGGTAACGGGAAATAACTTGCACTGCAGCACCAACGTTTGTGCCAGAGACATTGCTGCAGGAGAAAATTCCAGACACTTTAAAAACAGCCTACTAGCAATATAGTACTTATTATGGATTATGTTGTACATGTAAATGATTTCAAGGCAAATGACTGCTAAAGGAGCGAGAATATCTGTGGTTCAACCCCTAAGCCAACTGGAATACCCCGTCTTAATGAGATGACTATGATGGGGAAGCATTTGTCAGCTGACATGAAAGAGATGCATAACTCTTTGGAGAGGCTGACTGAGGAGTTATACCAGGTGAATCAGAATTTACAGACATTGGAAGATAAGGCTAAGAAGTTGGACGAGACTATAGGGAAATTAAGGCATGATGATGCAGCAGCTTTGGCTGCAATGGCACTTTAGGACCTCAAAGCAAGAAAGAAATACACAAGAGACCATAGTTTGTCAAACATCTAGTGAAAGATATTTGTGCTAATATGATTGAAGCACTCAGTTGTTGTGTTGTGTTTTGTTTTAAGTTCCAGCTAAAGAGATTGATAGGATTTATATACTGGATTCTTTTGTGCTTAGACATTTTGAAATTTGCCCTGAGACAAGGATAACTTTTGTTAGATCCTAGTCTGGATCTACACTGACATATAATCCTGTTTCAGAATGCAGATTAAGTGCTTTGAACTGGATTATATGAGTCTACACTGCCATAGAATCCAGTTCAATGTAACAAAGAACCAGCAAGGTATAGTGATTTTATCAGTAGACTAGAAGTCTAGAGATCAGGGTTTGATTCCTCGCTCAGCCATGGAAAATCACTGTGTGAGTTTGCAGTAGTCACATACTCTCAGCCGCAGAAAATATGTTTACTTTGGGATTACTATACATCACAAACAACACGAAGGCACACAAGAAGAACAGGAGGAGAAGGATGAAAAAGAAGAAATAAAGCAAATATATTTGATTTTCCCATTATTTCCATGGTCTTGGGTTCCGATCCTATTCTTTCTGAGGAATACAGTTAATTCAGCTTTTAACCTACAGACCTTTCCTGACCTATTTTAATAAGCCTTAACTTTTCACCCAGGATATAAGGATTCATGCCTCATGTCTGTGCACACAGGAAAGTTTTTAAAATATTCATAAGTTCATTCCAGTACAAAGGAAATATTATATAATCATACATAGTGTTATAAGTCATTAAAATTCAGAAATGCAAAAATCAAAAGCTCTAATCTTAATATATAAAAAGAGAGCTATTGTCGTGAGTACAACAAAACCACTGAAGGAAATCACACCAAATTCGGCAACAAAATGCCTCACAATGCAAGGTGTGACCAACAAAAATAAAAAACCAAAAAAGAACTAAAACAATTTTAAATTCCTAAAAAAGGATAACATGCCACGGCACATGCGTGGGGGTGCACACATGCATCCAATTGAGTTCCTCCATCGTCTTGCAGCAGAGCCTGCAGCGGCAATGGCCAGAAGGCCTCCCAGAGCCAGTCTTGGCTCCTCAACGTCCTCCAAAATTCACCATCAACACTTCCCTCCTCTGAGCATCCAAGATAAGAGCGAGAGGGGGTGCAAGCGCAGAACACGTAGCAGCTTCGGCCTGAGGCAGAGTTGTCACTCCGAGGAGCTTGTGGACCATGTAAGGAAGGGCTTTCTTTCACAGATCAAGGTGATGCACCTGTTCTTATGAACTGCCACTGTTCCCATATATTGGTCATTGAAACTAAACCGGAATGGCTGCTGAATATTTTGACCAGACAAAATATCTAATCTGAAACATCTGCAGTCTCCCTCCAAAAATATTGACCAAACAGCAACATACTTGTGAGATGGTAGAAACACAGAGTTGCTATACTGCATGCTGCCAAACATTTCAATTTTAGACAGAAACTTTTTTTAAAAAGATTATTATGAGGCTTAACATTTTTGGATTCTGTTGTGATGTAATGGCTAGAGTATTGGACTAAGACTTTGGAGACCAAGGTCCAAATCTTCGCTCAGCCACAAACCTTTTTGAATGATCACGCTCAAAACACTATCTCTCGGCATAACCCATTTAGCAAGGCTTTTGTTGGGGTATACAATAGGAGGCAGACATTCCCTGAGCTCCCTGGAGAAAGTGGGAAATATATAAGTAACAATTCATAGTAAATAATAATAAACTCAAACTATAGCTCAGCACAGTGTGATGGGACAATTATTGTGTGGGATGCTCAAAACATGGGGAAGGTATTTTGCAGCGATTTATTTAGCCAAGGAAAAACTCAGGTTGGAAGGATTCCTAACACTCTTGTGACTCATATGTTATTTTATTTTTTTATTTCATTAGCTTTGGTGTCAGCTGGAGCCCAGTCTTGCTCAGAAGGGATACTTGAGAAACCATTTGCTAGCAGGAAATGATGAGTAGCTTACTCATTCACTGTGGGAAAACTGGCAAATCCCTCACTCCCACCCACTGCTCTGCAGGATTTATATTTCAAGAGAAAGAAAGTGCCAAAACCACTTCTGAGTATTTTTTTGCCTAAGAACACCATGTGAAATTCATGGCTTCACAACAAGTTCACAGGCTACTTGAAGGCAAACAACAACAGCAATAAGTTCTTTAAAACTGGTGGCATATGGCTTTTGTTTGTTCCAGTCAGCAGTCTAGTTTCTGCATTTTGCAATAGCTGTGATTCCCAAGTTGTTGTTGCATCCAAAGCCAGCAAATTCAATTGACATAGGAGGGAGGAAAGCTCTCAAGCTCCCTGCCTCTAGTAAAAATGAATCAAATTGTATAGTTCACTATCACTACCTTCATACTGCTCAGCGTTTTCTGTCTGAAGTTAGTACAGTACCTCACTTTACCTCTTGATACAGCCAGATCTGTCATGGTTACTACCAAATGGTTTTCTTGCACCCAATATTTGTTCCCTTTCAATAAGTTTTAACCTTTGGGGAAAACATAACTGTCTTGTTTTCTTGAAGCAGGTGCCCTTGCATTAATGACTAAGCAATTCAATCATCCATAGCAGAAAAGGTTGCAGGGTACAGGGAGCACACAACTCCCTTGCTGCGCCAGCTCCACTGGCTGCCAATTAGCTTCCGGGCACAATTCAAAGTGCTGGTCTTAACCTACAAAACCCTATACGGTTCTGGCCCAGTTTACCTGTCTGAACGGAATCTCCCCTACGAACCATCAAGAACACCAAGATCCTCTGGAGAGGCCCTGCTCTTGGTCTCGCCGGCTTTGCAAGGGCAGCTGGTGGGGACGAGAGACAGGGCCTTCTCTGTGGTCGCCCCTCGGCTGTGGAACTCTCTCCCAAGTGATGCTAGATCTGCCCCCTCTCTGTTGTCCTTTAGGAGGCTGGTGAAGACCTGGATGTGGAACCAAGCCTTCCCAGAATAGGCTGAGATTGGCTATTATCTGAATGTATGACCACGTTTACAGATTGAGTGGAATTGTTTTAATGGCGATGTGTTTTATGCTGGGTTTTAATGTATTTTAATATGTTGTTGTAGTTGTTTTTAATCTGTATAGCATTGAATTTTTGCTGTTACACCGGTCTGAGTCCCTCAGTAGAGGTGAGAAGGCTGGGGTACAAAAGGTTTAAATAAATAAATACAAATAAAAACATCTTTTGCTTAGAGGTTGGTGCAAAGGGAGAAGAAAAACGATGAGAGGGGGAAACTTTATGTTTGCAGCACTAGTCTTTTTACTGGTGCCAAAATACTTTGGCGCTTATATTCATGGCCACCCCAGTTCCACAACTGAGTGATGAAACAAGTGGAAGAATTTGAACTACCTGTAGATTGAGTACTAGGCTTGGGCCCGAATCAGTTTGAATGAAAAAGATTTGATGTACTTGGTGGGTCATTTTATATAATCTCTGAAAACAGACCAGGGAGGAGAGAACCAAAAAGCCCAGCAAAATGGATTAAGGGAGCCAGATTTTATCAGCTACTGGAAAGGAGAGAGTTAAGTCTGCAATATACCTGAGGCTGGGGTTGCTGCGGGGCTCCTGTAAGAAGATGGGATTATTACTGTCTTTTTCTCCCTCCCCCAGCAGCATTCTCAATTTTTTTGGAAACGTTTCCTAGGCTCTTCCTCTACCTGAGGGACCGCCTCAGCCCATATGTTCCCCTGAGATCGCTGCGCTCAGAAGAACAAAATCTTCTGATGACTCCATCAATCTGTTCCTGCCGCCTTTCAGTAACAAGACAAAGAGCCTTCTCTGTGGTGGTGCCAACACTATGGAACGCGTTACCAGACGATGTTTGGGTTATCAAGGAGTTAGCCCCCTTCCGGAGGGCCTGCAACACGACCCTTTTTAAGCAGGCCTTCAATCTAAGCGCCTCCTGACAACTCTGACCACATCCTTGTGTTTTATATAACAACGTGTTTTATCTGTATTTTTACTGTTGTTTTATGTAAACCACCCCGAGCCTGCAGGGAGGAGTGTTATATAAAAGTGAACAATCAATCAATTAAAAGAGAGCCCTGCTGGGAACTCACCTTCCCAGCAGCAGTTGCATAAGGTGGACTTTGAAAAATCTTTTAGTTCCTCTTGGTGCATGATGGGAGTATAAATTTTTCTCTCTTGGTTTCTCAGCCAATGAAAAGCCTGATGGTATCTATGCTCTGATTGGCTGAGAATACACACAAATGGCAACTACAATTCCCAGAACCCTCTTTTGCCTCTCCAACATTTTTTAAAATGTTATGGTTAAAACTTAAAATAATTATTTTAAAAATCAGTAGGGTGATGAATTGTTTTGAAATTTGGCAAGCCTGCAGTTGGAAAGGGGGTCTGAAACTGAGGTAGGTTTCATGAAGACAGACCTTAAAATGAATGAGGATTGAGTCTTTAACCTCTCCCATTGTAGCCAATGGGTCTATCTTTGCTGAATGAAAACAGCAAACTCCTCCTTTCGAGTAACTTCCCAGTAAACAGAATGAGGAGTCAGCTGACAATGGACCCTGAAATGGGATGCCTTTTGGCTGAATTGCACAACCCTATTAGGTACACTGACTACCATCTCCATGCAAAGCCAGTGAAGACACACACTAGAAAGCCATGATGAATGTGAATGCAATGAAATGGTTTAAGAACCAGAGCTTTGAATGTTGTATTCTTTCCATACTGTATTCTCAGATGATCACCAGTGACTCCAGCTGTGTAAGCCTTTGACAATACAATAACAATTTCATCATTCTCTGTAGAAAAACTCACAGTTGCTTCCAGGTTTTGCATATCATTGACTGCAGCAAAGTTGCATCAGTCTGAAATTGATTGGCAATCCTCTCCTCACCATTTTTGCTCTGCTTCCATCAGATAGAATCTGTTTTACTGTGAACTAGAACAAAATACATGACCTCTATACATTATGCATCACATACTTACAGACAATGTGGAGTTGCTACAAAGGGGTAAGCTCCTTTCAGGAGAGTTTACCCCTGTATCTTTATGAAATCATGACTATTTCATAAAGATACAGATAAGACCTTTATGGCTTCTTAAAGTCAGATTTACTGACATAATTTCTTGTAGAAATATAGTATGGCCCTCTGTTCTAGCTTACAGTGGACATGCCTCTGTTTGAAGACATCCTCTATTTCAATTGTTCTCAACTTTTTGCCCTCCATATATTTGGACTCCATTCCCCAGACACCATAGTGGAAGATAAGGGGTTCAAAACCACAAATATCTGGAAAAACCAATGTTACAGCTTTATTTGAAGCGTTGTTCACCTGAATTTTGATTTTAAAGTGAAACAGAAACAGAAGAAGAGAGAGCAAGTAGGAACCTTGGAGTGCCCATCAACGGTTTGAGCACCTTCACAGCCAACTGAGAGAGCAGGTAGGTCACCCAATCATGGTGAGATACATTTATTTTTGAAGTACCACACGCACACACACACAAATCTGTCCTCTCTTTTCAGAGTACATAAGAGATCGCTTTACACTAATGCACAATTATCCTAAGTTGGCAGTTATGGCCTCAGAGTGGAGGAAAGAAATGTCAACATGCTAGCAGAAGAGGGGATACAGGTGAAGCCTATGGCATTTCTATCTAAAATTCTGGTGTAAGCCAAAGAAGACTGACAACCATTTTCAGCAGTTGTCCTTTGTGACCATAGTTTTCCTTGCTTTGCTATACTTAATCATACACCTACAGCTGGGGGAGAGAAATCCCACCCACAGATGAAGAACACTGCCGCCCTTTGGGAATTTGCTCTGCAGCATATGTTGTATTTGCACTTAGTAATTTTAAGCATGCACTAGCAACAGTGTAGGAGTCCATATCTAAATATGTAGAAGTAGATATGAATGTGTGTGTGTGTGCTAACACTTGAAACAGAAGAAGAGCCAAACTTCACTAAACCATAACAAATATTGTGTGCAGCCAAGGTAGACATACAGGGAGGTAGCAAGGAAGAGGAGAGATACGCTACAAGGAGAGAAAAGTTATAACTTTTTTTTTTACAGAAGAAGAGACGCCAAAAGCTGAAGGATGCATCCTCTCCCAAACTTTCAATAGACCACATGTGACATCAGAAGGACATGGTGATGCCCTGATATCAAGACATGACCAAGTCCTCTGATACAGTATTTATGTCAGCTGGTGCCTTCTACAGTATATTAAGACAGCAATGAACCTGCTCTGGTATTTAGCCTTGCACAGGAGCTATCCAAGGTCCTGAACTAGACCCTTGCAATAGATTCAGCATCTTGGGAGGAAAATTTAAATTCATAGTAGATCCAGTGTTTCACTGGTATGGAAAGCATCAACTTGACATCCTTGACTCTCTGGACAAAGTGTGAGATGACATTTTGCTACCAGGCAGTTTGCCTTAAAATTAGGCTCTCCATTTTGCTCCCTACACAGGGAAGCAAATAGGGGACCTAAGGGATTTGAGAGCAAGATCTTTTCAGCTGGTTTTCAGCTAAGAGGCAGGCAAATTGCTGCCCATTCTATATCTTCCCCTTCTACGTGATAAAGACAGATAGTGATAAAGGAGCAGTTCTGGGCAGTGGTGAGATCCATTTTTCTCCTGTATCCTTATTCATACAAGGAGGAGAGTGAGAAATTTTCCCTCAGGCAACATTGCTAGGTGTAAACATAGCTAGGTGTAAACATAGTCGTAGGGTACAGCTCAAACAACTCCTACAAGTACCAAAGCATTCTGAGAAGATTCCTTCCCACTACATTATTATTGCACTATGATTACTCTTTAATCGCCATGGTAGCATCCTATGGGATCCTGGAATTGCCAGTGGTGAGAGGTAAAGGTAAAGGTTTCCCCTCAACCTTAAATCTAGTTGAGTCCAACTCTGGGGGGGGGGGTGCTTATTTCCATTTCTAAACCAAAGAGCTGGTGTTGTCCATAGATGCCTCCAATGCCGTGTGGCCAGCATGACTGCATGGAGCGCCATTACCTTCCTGCCAAAGCAGTACCCATTGATGTACACACATTTGCATGCTTTCGAACTACTAGGTTGGCAGGAGCTGGGGCTAACAACGGGAGCTCATCCTATCCCATGTATTTGACCTTTGACCTTCTGGTCAGCAAGTCCTGCAGCTTAATGGTTTAACCTGCTGCATCACCAGAGCCCCTTCAGTTGAGGGAAGAGCCTTTAAAATTCTCAACTGGAGAACTCATCTGGTGCCTCTGACCAAACTACAAATCCCAGTTAACAAAAACTTATGTTATCACCATGTGGCATGAAATGGTCCAGAGTTCGTACTATGTGTGATCAGATAATGATGAGGACTGCCTTGCAAGAACTTAGGAATCATCACTGTCTCCTCTTATCAGAGATAGTAATGGCTCCATTCCCTCTGAGAAGGTCTAGGTCTTGAACAGGGAGGATTGAGTGGTAAATCCTATTGGGCCCAATAATTTAATCAATTTTTAAAGCATTTTGTTTGTCCCATGAGCTCATATTTGGCTGTCGTCCTTCCCAATTTACCCTCACAGCAATCCCATGATGGTGATCAAGTGAAGAGACCGTGGCTGGCCTAAGGTCACCTATTGACTATGATGGCTCAGAAGGGACTACAGTCAAGATTTCCTGGATCCAAGCTCATTGGCTCTTCTTTGAAAAGAGAAAAAAATCCTGCAGTTTTATATTTAACACTGCATCTACTTTTGTCCATGTGTGTGCTTAATCATTTCTTCCAGCATCGTTTTATTAAATCTCCTCTCCAAAGTCTTTATCAGTTTTATGGGTATGAATATGAAGAATCAAGGAGATAATCCATGCCAGGACTTTTGAATCACAGCAACATTTGTTAAATATAAGGTGCTGTCTCAGGTTAAATATTTAATGCCATATTTACTTCCTAAGAATTAAGGAGATACAGACTTATGGGTCTATAAAATATATTTTCTCCAGTTGTTTCTACCAATTTACTAGAAATATTAGGGTATCGTCACACCGGATAGTAATTTATGTTTTCATTAGTTCAGCTGCATTTGTCTGTTTGCTTTTTGCATGTATATTCCAATTTTTCTTTAGTGAGATCAATGTGGTACATAGTTCAGCTCCACAAATTTCATTATTCTTGGACAGCTTCCACTTTTTTTTAAGAATAAGTAGTTAATAAGTATAATAGGCCTGCTTATTACATGAACTCATTGAAAGTGGTTTTATTAATATGTGGAAAGTTTTTAATACCATAGAATTTCTCTAGAGGGCCTAGAAAATGCCTAGAGTAATTCTATGGTCAACTTCTACCAGACTATATAATTGCACTATAACAGTGTTTCTCAACCTTCCTGATGCCGTGATGCCTTAATATAGTTCCTCATGTTGTGGTGACCCCCAACCATAAAATTATTTTTGTTGCTACAGTACTTCATAACTGTAAGCTTGCTCCTGTTATGAATCGTAATGTAAGTATCTGATATGCAGGATGTATTTTCATTCACTGGACCAAATTCAGCACAAATACCCAATATGCCCAAATTTTAATACTGGTGTGGTGGGGAGGGGTTGAGTTTGTCATTTGGGAGTTGTAGTTGCTGGGATTTATAGTTAACCTACAATCAAAGAGCGTTCTGAACTTCACCAACGATGAAATTAAACCAAGTGAATCAAACTTGGCACACAGAACTCCCATGACCAACAGAAAATACGAGAAGGATTTGGTGGGCATTGATCTTGAGTTTTGGAGTTATAGTTCATCTACATTAAGAGAGAACTGTGGACTCAAACAATGATGGATCCGGACCAAACTTGGCACGAATACTCAATATGCCCAAATGTGAACACTGGTGAAGATTGAGGTAAACTGACCTTGACATCTGAGATTTGTAGTTGCTGGGATTTCTAGTTCAGCTACAATCGAAGAGCATTCTGAACCCCTTGAATAATAGAATTGGGTCAAACTTCCCACAGAGAACCCCCATGAGCAACAGAAAATACTATGTTTTCTGATGGTCTTTGGGAACCCCTCTGACATCCCCTTGTGACCCCCCCCCCCCCAAGGAGTTCTGACTCCCAGGTTAAGAAACACTGCACTAGAGGCTTAGGGAGAATACTTTTGTAGATATGTTCGAAGTTCTCCAGACCAATGAGTTGCTTCGACTGGAAGGACAAAACATTGTTCATTTCAGGTACGACAAATTGGGTTCGAGATTGGGTAAAAAAAAACAACACATTACATAAAGGGTTCTGGAATTGCCCCCTCACAGGCCTACTGTAATTGCTTTTTCAATTTTGGGAAAGGATTTCTAAGGTGAAGGAGCATTTTCTCCATTCCAGGTTTTACGTTCACATTAGAAAAGCTCATGGGGTGAAATGCCTTTAGCATCTCACTCAGAACGAAGCTGGAGAATTGGGAGGTTACTGCAGGTTATGCATCAACACAGATCATGTTGGCCTAACATAATTTGTTTTTGTTTTTAAAGAAAAGCATCTTTGAGATGCATAAGTGGAATTGCAATAGACGAGTGGTAAAGGGATTCTTAACCCTTTCCACTTCCAGAGATCTTCTTTTAAAGTCCCCAACCCAGCTATTATTCCATGCCATCCAAAACTATAGGGAAAGAGTAGTTTAAATACAATGGAGCAAGAGCTTGTAGGGAATTGTTTGAAACTGAGACTAAGGTACCCCTTTCCTCCATTACTGCTTTGCAGAAATGCAACCCTCCCAGCTCATCGCCAAAACAAGTTGAACCCATTGTGTTGATCGTTAGATTTCTAGCAAAGTTCAGAATCTTTTAAAAATGTTATTGGAGTGTTTGTAGTATGGTTACAATGGGAGAGGGGGAGAAAGAAAAGAAAGGAGGGAAATTGGAGGATATGTAGGATACAGGCATGGATTATGGCAGAGTTTCGATGTTTTCTGCAAAAAAAGGAAACAAATATTTTCTGTCCACATCAATATGCGCCAAAACCAGTCTTTAAAGTTCTCCAAATGTTCTCTAAAACTTCAAACTGCTAACACTGTCTGGTTCTTGTCATTGGAAACTTAAGAGCCTGGCTTCTCCATTGAACCATCTCACCTAGGACCGTTCCACACAGCTGAATAAAATCTCACATTATCTGCTTTGAACTGGAATATATGGCAGTGTGGACTCGGATAACCCAGTTCAAGCCAGATATTGTGCCAAAACTAACAACATGAAGTTCAACAGTGACAAATGCAAGATACTCCACTTAGGCAGAAAAAATGAAATGCAAAAATACAGAATGGGGGACGCGTGGCTCGAGAGCCGTACGTGCAAAAATAAGTTCTCAAGGGGAACAAGTTAAACATGAGCCAACAATGTGATGCGGTGGCAAAAAAAAGCCAACTGGATTTTGGCCTGCATAAATAGGAGTATAGAGTCTAGATCCAGGGAAGTCGTGCTACCCCTCTATTCTGCCTTCGTTAGGCCACATCTCTAATACTGTGTCGAATTCTGGGTACCACTATTGAAGGGAGAATGTGGTGCCCAGAATTTGACGTAATGGAGAAGTAATGGAGGAAAGGGGTACCCTAGTCTCAGTTTCAAACAGTTCCCTACAAGCTCTTGCTCCATTGTTTTTAAACTACTTTTTCCCTATATTTTTGAATTACATGGAATAATAGCTGGGTTGGGGACCTTTAAAGAAGATCTCTGGAAGTGGAAAGGGTTAAGCATCCCTTTACCACTTGTCTATTGCAATTCCACTTACACACCTCAAAGATGCTTTTCTTAAAAAAAGAAAAAGCAAATTGAAGGGACAAGCTGGAATGTGCCCAGGGGAGGGTGTCTAAAATGATCAAGGGTCTGGAGAACAAGCCCTATGAGGAGCAGCTTAAAGAGCTGGGCATGTTTAGCCTGAAGAAGAGAAGGCTGAGAGGAGACATGATAGCCATGTATAAATATGTGAGAGGAAGTGATAGGCAGGAGCGAGCAAGCTTCTTTTCTGCTGCCCTAGAGACTAGGACATGGATCAATGGCTTCAAACTACAAGAAAGGAGATTCCATCTGAACAAGAGACTGTGAGAGCTGTTCAGCAGTGGAACTCTCTGCGTCAGCGTGTGGCGAAGGCTCTTTCTTTGGAGGCTTTTAAACAGAGGTTGGATGGCCATCTGTTGCGGGTGCTCTGAATGCGATTTTCCTGCTTCTTGGCAGGGGGTTGGACTGGATGGCCCACAAGGTCTCTTTCAACTCTATGATTCTATGATTCTATGATTTTCTACTTTGATATTCTGGGATATAGGGCTGTGTGGAATGGCTCCTAGTATGATTAAACCTAACTGGATCAGTGACTCTCCAAGCGGGTGAAAGCGGGAGGGAGGGGAAATGTCTTCTTGCTGTAGTGTATTGTCCAATTGAGTTTGAAATGAAATTGGATAATTTTTCAAACCCCATTGCACACTTTTATTTTTGGCCCTTTTTACTAAAATCATCTGTGCTCTGAACTATCATACAAGCAAGTGCACTCCCCACCCATTCCACACTTTTCCCTTTTTTAAAACAGGAAAACCTTCGAAATCGCTGAAGTCCAAAATCTCAAGTTGCTGGGAAGATGGTAGATTTAAGACGGAATTACATTATTATAAGTTGTAACAAGGTAGCTATAGAGCAATTTGGAAAACCAAGGTTTCAAGGAAGAAGATATACCGACAGCAAAGAAGTGATAGCTCAAAATTGTGCAATTCCTGTTGATTTAATTAATTTTTTTTTTTTTAAATTACCGTGAAAAGATCATGCAACAGGATTTTGGGAGAGAAGTGGAGCATCAATGCTCAGTTGAGGACCACACTCATTAACAAAAGTCACTGAAACAATGTGATATGGGCAAATCTGACAGATCCCATCCCACATGTAAATAAGCACCTTCTGCTGTTTCCACACAAATCAGGAGCTCAGAAGATTATTTTTGCCTGGTTCTAGTCCCCGTCCCCCCATTTCTCCACACTTTTAAAAGAGTTCACATATGAAGTAACACAGACAACAGGCAGAAGTGGTTTTGTGTTGTATGATGGACTCTATGATACTCTGTGAAGTGTTTTCAAAATGTGTAGAAGTTTGGGGGAGGGGCGACTTGGATTTTGCAGTATGCCACTTTGGGTACTGTTTCAAAAGATTGTTTACAAGTATTTTATGTATAGCAAGCACAGCACTCCAGTAAAATAATATAGGCCCCATGCAACCATATTTCCATTAGTAAGATTGTTTCTGAAGGAGTTAACACAACTGCAGTGATGATTCAAAGTGATTGTGGAATGGGTCCCAAAGCACCACTCTCTCTCACCTGGTCCCTGTTTAGCTTTACTCTCTGAATTGCCAGGTTTCCAGAACTGGTGTTTATATTAAGGATGTGATGGGCCTAAAATTAATAGAAGGGATTGATTTACATATGATATATATATATCTCACTAAACACCTTTTACCCTGTTATGATGTCACAAACCAAAGATGGGCAATTTCAGATGGTCCAGTAACAGTGTTTCACTTCTGGTTCCACTACAGCTGTAGCAGCTCAATAAAGTTGCCAGAAGTGAAATTCCAGGTGTTTTTTCTTTCAGTTTCAGAGGTTTCGATGGGAGTCACATTGCTGTTTAAATATAAAATAATTTGTTTTTCTGTTACAAAGATTATTCTCACTGTTAGAAGGTCACTTGGGGAAACTCTGAAGATCCACAGGGCACAAAAAATAGATATATGCACTACACTATGCTCCCCTCCATCATAAGGGATCAGACCAGATTATATGTTTAGTAGGCTTTGTTTTAGAAGTGCCATGTAGGATAATGATAGATGTCTGTTATTCATTGCATGTGGATTTCCCCACCTACATACCTTGCATTCAGTAAACTTTGCTTTGTAATTGTCAAGTGAACATGGGCTTAATTGGCAGGTCTCATTCCTAAGGCACCTAGGGCTGAGAAAATCCCAATGTAGGAGGGTAAAGAGATTAACCGTAGGACATAAACATTCCACTTGACATAAAAAGATACATCAAAACAAGCAAACAACAAAATCATACATCCCTGCATATCCAAAAATATTATATCCTCAAAAAGGCAGAAAACCTACTGTACTTTCTGGTGTATAAAACTAATTTTTAATCAAAGAAAATATTTTCAAAAGTCAGGAGTCATCTAATACACTGGATGTTGTCTTATAATGCGGGTGCTGAAACTTCCAAGCTGGACTGGAGAATATCCAGTTGCCGCATATGGTGGGAGGAGCTCAAAAACGGCCGCAACCACATCCCCACTGTATGCAGTGCTCGTATGAAAGCAGCAAGAGCAGCACTGTGCAAGTACCAGGATTCGTGGAAAGAAATGACTTAATGCAGTCCCAATGACAAAGTGAGGGGGCGCCTCACTGGGAGGGTGTAAGTGAAGGGCGGAGTAAGCTGCAGGCATCCGGGATTCCTGGGCTATGGAAAAAAGAGATAGAGTAGGGCTGTGCCAAGGAAAACATTCCTCTTTCACCTGGCCTGCCTTTGAATCCTATTACCATATTTCCTTCTCTGCCTCTCAGATCTCACTCCTGAGGACTGCAGGGAAGCGATGCAGGCGCACATGTGCGCAATCTGAGAGACAGAGAAGGAGGTATGGTAATAGGAGAATTACTATATTGAAATCAAACCTTATGTCCTTAAAAAATTATTTGGTGTGCATTGGAAAAGGGGTAGTCTTATACGGTGAGTATATCCCAAACTCTATATTTTAACTGGAAAAGTTGGGGATTGGCTTATGCGTCCAGTCATCTTATACACTGGAAAATATGGTATGTACGATCTTGTGTTGGTGGAGTAAGTGGAGCACAGTTTTATCTGTTGCTTCAAGCAGTGAAATATCTTGGGCTAGCTCTAGGCTCTTTTCCTCATTTTCAAGAAATTAGCTCTTGATTTATAACCAGCTGCAAGAGCCCTCTGGATTGGTTTAATCATAAAAATATCCACAAAAGTTGACAAAATTGCACTATGGAGGTTAGGAACCTATCTGCCATGACATTGGACTGTGAACTGAATTGTCTTGTCGACCATCTCCTTAGACAGAGTAGACGAGCGTGGAAATGGAACTCTACAGTTTTATGAGAATTCTCACGTGCCAAATCGAACAAATGGAACCTGTTTCAGCGGCCTTCAATGGGCAACTGCACTTAATGAATTGCTCCAAACTGGATACACAGGTACAGCAGCAGCAGTTGAAATCTGAAAGGACATAAAGGAGTGGAAAATAAATCCTGTCCACTGATGTAAAATGGCTGTAAACTTTCTGAGTGCATCAACCTCTATGCCAAAAGCTTTCAGATGTTCTGGGAAGAATGCCTAGATTTGTATGTTATAGTTGCTGATTTTTTTTAAAGATAATCTTCGCCATTGTTCATTGCCGAAGAGCAATATCATGCTAGTTAATGATAAATTGAACATGCTCTGGAGGAAAGTGCAGCAGGTAATGGAAGTGATTGTGGAATAGGACAGTTCAGAGAGAGTCTGGTGCAAGGCCCCAATTTGGTTTCAGTGAAGGAACAGAGGAACAGAAGTGTTACGTGACTAGGATCTTGAAATTTCTAGCTCTTGTCACTGTTTGTACAACCAGTTACAGTGACCAAAGCTAAGCTGTTTCCAGGGGTGGCTGAACCATTAGGTGAATTAAGCATTTCCGTAGAGTGCCGCATCCCCAAGGGGTGCTCTTGAGGGGCCCCGGGGGCACAGGAGAAGCAGGAGCAACAGCCCCCAAAGGGACAGTGATAGGTAAGGGCTCGCCAAACCTGGTGCAACCTCGCCTCCGTCCTGGGATAAGCTCTTTCTTGTGACACCTTCAGGAGGAGGAGGCAAAGGACAAGCATGGCCCCTTCCTTCTCTTGCACCGCAGGGCTTGCTTTTTCTTTCTTTGCCCATGAAAGCCCTGAAAGTGAATCCCTTATCCTCCCCCGCCTTCTCCCTCCTTCCTTCCTTCAGTTCCTTCTCGTTGCTCAAGTTTTACCTACAGGACGTGTTTTTGTTAGCCAGCTTAGAAAGATTGGCCATTGTATTTTGTCATCTGAATGCTGACCAAAACATAAATCAGAAAAAGGGGTGGGGGGAGGCTTTGAATACAATTCTCCTGCTTCTTAGCGGGGGTTGGACTGGATGGCCCACGAGGTCTCTTCCAACTGTGATTCAGTGGGCCCTTCCACACAGCCCTATATCCCAGAATATCAAGGCAGAAGATTCCACAATATCTGCTTTGAACTGGCTTATCTGAGTCCACACAGAGATAGTGTGGAATTTCCTGCCTTGATGTCCTAGGATATAGGGCTGTGTGGAAGGGCTCTATTCTTATATGACCCTTCCGCAGCTCAGATGCCTGCTATATAATCTACTCTGCTATATAATCTACTCTAGTGTTGATTTTATACATGTCACGATGCAGGGTCTCGGCCCAGCCCCTTAATCACACACACAGAGACGGTAATCAGCTAACTATTGAATAATAAAAACAGGTGAAAAGGTAAATTGTCCATAAAAAGTATCAAAAAGTTCAATCCAAAATTGGCAAAGAGTCCGTAGGTAAAATCCAAAGGCAACCGTGGCAAGGCACCGCAAAACTATGTGGATCAAGGACTTGGTCCGGGGCAAAGAACAAGGCAAAGTTCATGAACAACTCCAAGAAACTACTTGGCAAGGCTCGAGCTGGCAACTTGGCTCCCTGGAACTCCGCTCGCTTCACTCCTCTTAGAATAGAAGTGGCCGAGCTACTGAGGATCCGTTCCCACAGATCCTATACTTAATCCCTGTGACGGGCCCCCCGACGCTCTAGGCTTCTGCGCCAATCTGTGCTACGGGACCTCGTGCCTCTCTGGCGCTCTGGCTGCTTGTGCCAATCCCTCCTACTAGACTCAATGCTCCGTCTCCTATCAAAGCTCCGCCCTTGCCTCCCAGCACCTGGGTCGCTATCTTCATGAGAGCTGAACTCCCTTTCAGCTTCCATGGGCTCATCCTCCACTGTTTCCCTGATTCTCTCCTGCGACCCGAAACCACCTGGTTTCTCATAATTATCAGAATCATCACTCTCAGGGTCAGTCTGAACTTCCCAGCTAGCATAGCCGTCAGGCCATTCATCATCCCAGGCCAGGCTTTCTGTGGGAGAGGAAGGCCCAGCTAACTCATCAGCCCCTTCCTCCATGTCCTCATTAACTGCAGCTGGCCCTAATGCAAGTGGGACCCCCAGTGCTGCCCCCTGCCCCCCAGGCACGAAAGGGAACTGGGTTGCTACACCATCCCCCCCTCAGGGCCCCTCCGAGGCCTCCCTCGAGGCTTGGGCTTGTCAGGGTACTTGCAGTGAAAGTGGGCAACAATGTCCGGGGCGTGGACGTCTCGTGCTGGTGTCCAAGAATGCTCTTCCGGTCCAAAACCCTTCCAGTCAATGAGATACTCCAGCTTCCGGTATCTGATGAGAGCATCCAGGATGTCCTGTACCTCAAACTCCTCCTCCCCGTCCCGCATCACGGGAGGGGGTGGCGGCTGCATCACATCAGGCCGCACCCCCTTCGCCGGTCTCAGCAGGGAACGATGAAAGACAGGATGAATCTTCATGTCTGCTGGAAGCTGTAGTTTGAAAGCAACAGGCCCCACACTCTCCAACACCTTGTAGGGACCCAAAAATCTCACATCCAGTTTGCGGCTGGAGGTCGCTGCGTGAGGCAAGTTCTTGGTAGACAGCCAAACTTTGTCTCCCACCTGGATCTCAGGACCCTCCTGGCGCCGCCGATCAGCCATCCGCTTGTAATCCGCTTTAGCCTGGTCCAATTGAGTGCGCAGCATCTCTTGCATCGCAGTGAGCTCCTGTAGCCAATCTTCTGCTAAAGGCACATCTCCGGACTGGTCTACAGGAGGGTAGAACCTAGGGTGATGTCCATAGTTGGCAAAGAAAGGCGTTTTTTTGATAGACTCTTGCGTGGCATTGTTGTAAGCAAACTCTGCCAAGGACAACAATGACGCCCAGTTGTTCTGCTGATAGTTTACATAGCACCACAGATACTGTTCCAACGTGGCGTTAACCCTTTCGGTTTGCCCGTCGGTCTGAGGGTGATGAGCCGTAGACATCCGTGCTTCAATCCCCAGCAACTTCTGAACCGTCCGCCAGAACTGGGAAGTGAATTGGGTGCCTCGATCTGTCACCAAACTTTGCGGAAGTCCATGCAAACGAAACACATGTTGTACAAACATGTCAGCAGTCTCTTTGGCAGTAGGCACCCTACACATGGAATGAAGTGACTCATCTTTGGTGAGACAGTCCACCACGACCAAGATCGTGGTGAACCCTTTGGACTTTGGCAAGTCAGTGATGAAATCGGCCAAAATCATCTTCCATGGGGCCGAAGGAGTCGGAAGTGGCTGGAGCAAACCGGCCGGCTTGCCCCCTTGCTTCTTAGCCCGCTGGCAGACAGGGCAAGTGCTGACGTAAGCCTCCACGTCTCTCCGCACCTTGGGCCACCAAAAATCACGCAATACCAATTGTAAGGTCTTGAACAGCCCAAAATGTATGTTGTTTTGAATGTTCTATGGTTTGTTTCTGTGGGTGAAGCAGAAGGGAGGCATGGCAGAAGCTTAGAAGAGCTGTCGCCATGGCAACCAGGGCTAGAGGCTAGTAGAATGTTCAGGTTTGAATTCTACAGTTGGAAAAGAGCGGGAAGCCAACTGCCAAATGAGAGGGGGAGGAGTTATGTTCTAGTGGAGAGTGTCCTAAGGACTGAAAGAGAACGGTCCAGTGTTAGTGTATGTCTTAAGGTCTGCTAGTGAGCAGTCCAGTTAAAGGGTATAGAGACCCTAGTTAAAGTTGCAGGGGTTTATAGAGGTTTAGTGGAAACCCTATAATAGGTCCCCATTGTATTATGTAACAGAAAAAGTTGTGCCTCTAAGGAAGTTTGAAACCAACCAAGATTGTACCCATTTGTGTCAAAATAAATTGTTTGCATCTTAAAAGGAAAACACCTCTCCTGATTCTTTTATTGGTGGTGGCCCTCAAAGTCAGTGGTCAGCCGGATAAATGGTGGCAGCGTGGTCAAGTGGTCACTGAGAAGTTTTAAAACTCCAGTCAGTTAAATGGTGAAGGGGTGAGACAGTACCCTGCCAATAAACGTGAAGTTGCTGAGGTAACTTCGAGGTTTCCTTGGATTGGAGGTCAGCAGTGTGGACATAGAAAGATTGTCCAGTCTGAGGCCGGTCAAGAAGTGGAGTGGTCACATATTGGCGGCAGCGGTGGGATCTTTAAGAGAGGGTCCACCCTGTCCAGCCGGTTGATTTGAACGTAGCTTCACCGCAACTGGGTTATCTGAGTCCACATTGCCAGATAATCAACTTCAGTGTGGATTTTATACAGCTGTATGTAAAGGGCCTCAGATAACCCAGGCCCCTTCCACAGAGCTGAATAAAATCCCACATTTTCCGCTTTGAACTGGACTATATGGCAGTGTGGACTCAGGGCCTTTCCACACAGCAATACAACCCAGAATATCAAGGCAGGTCATCCACAATATCTGCTTTGAAATTGGTTATCTGAATCCACACTGCCATATAATCCAGTTCAATGTGGATTTTATAAAGCTGTATGTAAGGGGCCTCAGATAACCCAGCCCCCTTCCATACAGCTTAATAAAATCCCACATTTTCTGCTAGAATATATGGCAGTATGGACTAGGATAACCCAGTTCAAAGCGGATATTGTGGGATTTTCCACCTTGATGTTCTGGATTATATAGCTGTGTGGAAGGGCCCAGAGAAGGCCTTTTCACTGCCATGGTTCAGTGGTATGGCATGACAGGAGTTGCATGCACCAGCACTCTGCCAAAGAGTGCTGGTGCCTACCCAAACTACAAGGCCCATGATTCCAGAGCATTGAATTGTGGTGGTTCAATCAAGCAGTTCAGGTTGAAGTAGTTTGGTGCTTCAACTGCCATGGCTCCATGCTATGAAATCCTGGGATTTGTAAAAAGACTACTTGCTTGATTGCATATCATTGAGCTATGGCTGTTCAAGTGGTGCCAAACCACATTCATTCTACAGCATATATGCACCCTGAGGCCCCTTCTGCACTGCTCTTCTCTGTTACTAGCAAGCTCAAAGTCTGAAAAATCTTCTGAAGAGACAGCATGACCATGAAACTTTTTGTGTAGTACTTGTAGACCAAAAATAACAACAAAAACTTAAAATAGTTGCTAAGTTTAATACAATACTTGCATTCTTAAAAAAGTTAATTTGTGTTAATTCTGTGTAATGTAACTATATGAACATAATGTTGTAAGTAAACTTCTGGTTTGTAAGGTAACTCTTTTATTCACCTCTACCTTTCATTTTTCAATTATTGGGGTGGGGGGATACTGTTTGCTTACACTTGAACATTACCTAGGGCCAGCCCTGGCTGTTTTCCCCATTTATATGTCCAGCTGGCCACCCCTAGGCTATAAAATATTTCTGATGAATGAATAAAGACATGATACTGCAGAGAGTGATGTTAATATGTCTGTTTCTATCTTGGGTATTAGTCTACCACTCCTTCCTTTTATGATCCTCATGGAGGTGGGCGAGGATGGGTCACAACTTAGAATATACACAATACTCCTGGGTTTTCTTCATCCTCAGGTCAGCAGTTCAAGTCTGGGGAGAGCGCAGATGAGCTCCCTCTGTCAGCTCCAGCTCCCCATGTGAAGACACAAAAAACCCTCCCACAAGGAGGGTAAAACATCAAACATTTTATTTTATTTATTTTATTTATTATTTGCATTTGTATTCCGCCTCTTCCCGAGGGCTCGTGGCGGGTTACAAGACATACATAGTGATCGGCAGGCAACACTCATGCCGACTCACGAACAAAATAAAACAATGCTATCCTGTTGCACATCCACTTTACCTGCTTCATGCAATAAACATCTAAGTAGCTATAATTAATATAGAACAGTTATAGATGAGTAACTGTATAGAACAGTTACCTAGATGAGTAACTAGGTAACTGTTCCATATTTACAATATTTAGTCACATTTGTGTCCCCTCCTGATACGCTATTGCAGTGTTTCCCAACCGGTGTGCCGCGGCACAGCAATCCTCAGGTGTGCCGTGGGAAATTGGAACCTCTTGAGCAGGGCTGCCCAGTCGATCCCGGGACTGAAGGAGGTCGATCCCAGCCGGATGGAGCGCTTCTCAGAGGAGGGCGGACTCTAACCCTAACCCACCCCCTCCCACGGCTTTGGCACTCCCAGCAGCTTCCGCAGGCTTGAGTATGGCAATGCCAAGCCAGTGGTGGCATAGCTAGCACAAGGCTGGCTTGGGACTGCCATCCTCAAGCCTGGAGAAGCTGCTGGTAGAGCGGAAGCCAGAGGGGGGTGGAGCCAGGCCGTGCCAAGCCCCGCCCCCTCTCCTCTCCAGCCTTGAGGAGGTAGGTAGATCTTTCTGACTTGGTTTTATTATAAGTAGCTCGCATGCTGAAAAGTGTGGGCACCCCTGCTTTTGAGTCTTGAATAAGCCATGCCCCTTTATTCCCCATGGGTCAATCCCATCGCAGTGGCCTTGAACTCCCACCCAGACCAAGATGGCGGAGGCGGCGGGACCGGAAGTGCCTTCCCTGAGGGAATGCCAGTGGAGCGGAAGTGCCTCGTCTCAGATGATGCGGCAGCAGGTGTGCCTGGCGGTGTTGAGTTTGGCGGCAGGCCTGGCGCTGGTCCGAATGGCCGGGGCAGTGGAGCCCTTGAGCCTGAGCCTGGCCTTGGCTGGTGCCGCTGCCTCCACCTTCACAGGCTTTCTCTCCTACCCGCAGCTCTACTGCCTCTTTGCCCACTGCTGCCATGACGCGGGGAACAACGGGGCCCGCCTCAGGGCAGGTGCGCGAGCAGCCTACCAGGCCTCAGAGACTGTGACATGACGTGGAAGGAGCCTCATTGGCTATATTATTATTATTATTATTATGAACTATGTATTGACATAATATTATTTTCCCTTAGTATATGCTATTATATTGTTATATTATCAGTATTTTTCACAGTCATGGTGTATATTGTTATTGACTATGAGAGTAATGATAACAGTCAGGATTAACTCCTGTGTTTTACTGATAATATATTGTATGTACAGTACCTATAATATTTATATTATTATAATGTAATACGAGATAGCACTTTAAAAAATAACACAATATTGAAATTCTATATTTTATATTACTTGTAATAGTACTAATAATATTACAGTATAATGGTATAGTAGAATATAGTAAGTTAGAGTGTCATTTTGTGTCATTTTGGTTAGTGGTGTGCCCCAGGATTTTGTAAATGTAAAAAATGTGCCGCGGCTCAAAAAAGGTTGAAAAATACTGCACTATTGTACTATTTCACCCACAGCTGCAAACAGCATAGGAAGGGAAAGATCAGAGCTGTTCTCTTGAGAACCTCTTGCCTTCAGTTTGTGTCCCCATTGCTCCACAACTGTAAGGAGGTGGATGTTGCTATGTGTAAAAGTCTTCTGAGATAAATTCCAGGAGTATTATACAAAGTTTTAATTCAAGCCAGCATTCACAGCCAATATTATTGCTTTAACTACTAGTCCGGTTTTAAAACATTTTAATAAAACAGACTGTTCTGATGTTTTTAGGCAGAAAAACTAAAGATGATTGCAATCACTTTCTTGGCAGTGTTTTTATTTTTTAAAAGAACTATAACTCTCATTTAGTCCTTCTGGGCAGGAGGGCTCTTTTCAAGAAATGTTCTACTTCATGAAATGTGTGTAAGGTTTTATGCAACACAATCTCCATGGCCTCTCTTTGGAGTTCACAAATAAGACAGAAATCCAATCTTTCAAATAGGTGATTACCGTATTTTTCGCACCATAAGACGCAGTTTTTTTTCCTCCCAAAGTAGGAAGAAAAATGAGCCGTGTCTTATGGAGCGAAGATGCAGGCAGGGGGAGGCTGGAGCAGAGGGGGCGGCGATATACTCACGCTATATCCCCGGCGGCTCCCGGCGGCTCCAGCTGCGCCCGCGCATGGCCAGACTCCCGCTGCCGTGTCGCTGCAGCCAGTCGGTGGCGCGGAGGAACGGGGGTGGAAGAGGGGACTCACGGGGCGGGAGGGAGGGAAGGAGGAAGAGGCCGCAGCGCCTCCGCAGGGCTCCCTCCCTCCGGCGAGGCCTTCCTCCTCTTCCTCCTTGCCAGAGGCGCGACGGAGTGATGTCACGAAGATGCGCCTCTGTCTTCAGGCCCTTCCGGGCGCTGCTGCTGCTACGCTGCATCTCCGGCAGGCTCGAAGCCAGAGGCGCATCTTCGTGACGTCACTCCGTCGCGCCTCTGGCAAGGAGGAAGGCCTCGCCGGCTGTGCGCTGTAAGGACGGCCGGAAGAGAGGCCGGAGGAGGAGGGAACTCTTCCTCCTTCCTCCCTCCCTCCGGCCTCTCTTCCGGCCGTCCCTAGCACGCAGCGGCCGGCGAGGCCTCCCCTTCCTCCTCGCCAGAGGCGCGACGGAGTGACGTCACGAAGATGCGCCTCTGGCTTCGGCCTTTCGGAGACGCAGCGGTAGCAGTAGCAGCGCCCGGAAGGGCCCGAAGACAGAGGCGCATCTTCATGACGTCACTTCGTCGCTCTCTGCCGAGGAGGAAGAGGAGGGAAGGCCTCGCCGGAGGGAGAGCCCTGCGGAGGCGCTGCGGCCTCTTCCTCCTGCCCTCCCTCCCCCCCGCCTGTGAGTCCCTCTTCCGCCCCGTCCTCCGCGCCGCCGACTGGCTGCGCGACACGGCAGCGGAGTCTGGCCATGCGCAGGCGCAGCCGAGCCGCCGGAGCCGCGGGCGAATAGAGTGTGAGTATATCGCCGTCCCCCATCTGCTCCAGCGCCTCCCTCCATATTAGTGTCCCATATAGTAGACAGCCCCCATTTTTCCCCCAATTTTCCATCTCTAAAATCTAGGTGCGTCTTATCAGCAGGTGTGCCTTATGGTGCGAAAAATACGGTACATCCTAGCTGATCATTGCCCAACTCATCTCAGACCTGTGACGATTTGTTGTTCACGGCCTATAGAATAAGACTCTTGGTTAAAATGTGAGCCAATGTGTTACTTCATTATTACATTCATCTTACATTCATCACACCATCAGTATTATTATTATTATTATCAGGAGAAACAACAACATCCGAAATCCAAGAGATCCCTTGCCTTAGCCAAAGCCCTTTACATTAAAAGAGACTGGTACCAGTTTGAAACCACTTCTTTCCATGGGATAATATTGTTCTGCACCAAACCCCATATGATACAAGAGACTGCTGATGACTGAGCAATGAACTAGGATGGGAAACTTTGATGGTTCCCATTCCCCCTGTTTTTCAATTGTAAGCATGGGAGTAAAGTGTGATAAGAGACGGGAGCTATGAGCACAATTGCTGGCCCATGTTCTGAGTTCCCTCCTTTCAAGACATTTCTACCTCTCTTCAACCCTGGAACACTTGATGAGCTCTGTGCCTCTCCATGCTTGAAAAGAGGCTGAAGTGTCCTAAGTGAGGAAAATTTGTCAATGTGATGAGGTCAGATTGCTAGAGTTCCCATCTTTCATGACACTTCTGCCTCTTTTCAACCACTGAGGGCTATGCATGACTGCCAGAAGTAGTTTAACTCATGTGATGAGCTCTGTGCCTCTCCATGCTTGAAAGGAGGCTAAAATGTCCTACGACTGGGAAATTTCTCAATGTGATAAGGTGTGAATTCTGCCCCAAAGTGTACCATAGCCAATAAAGCTGTTACAATTGCAGAATTATATGATTCCTATAAAGAACATCAATTAGCAGCTTGGCCACAACATTTTGGACCCACTGAAGCTTCTGGTTTCCCAAAAACAGCACTACAGAGGACGTGTTACAATAATCCAAATGGGAGGTTATCAAGGCATGTATTACCATAGCCAGATGTGACTTCTCAGGAATTGGAACAGCTGGGTACTTGTTTTCACTGCGCAAACACACTCCTGGGAACTGTTGAAGCACAGGCATCAAGACTCAGATCTAAGTCCAAATGATAGGGAACATAATATGAATATAGGTTTATATTTATTTATAGAGATACACTATATTTAAACCAATTTTAATTAACATGATATTGACTATATTGACTGGATAATGAATTAAAGAAACAAATCAACAATGATATTGACTATACCATTGTCTCTAGTGAATTTCATTTCTTTTTCCATTAGCTTTAGGGGATTTAGCAGTTAGCTGCAAAATTTTGCTAGTGAACGGCAGTGGAAGATTTGTTTTTAAAAATCTAGACTACTAGAGCCTACAAAATAAATAAGACTTAGGGACCCTCTCATATCTTTCAACTGTCCCAATTTGGCAGAGACACTTCTGATGTGGTTTGAAAAATATTTGGATTTCTAAAGCAAAATTTACAACTGGAAATATAATTGGCTATTGGATCCTTCCTGATCCCCTATAATCTTATAGTATGGGCATGTATAGTATTTTACAAAGTAGTATTTTTGTTTTTTGCATTGATACTAATTTATATTTGCCAAATTATTGTTTTTAATATAGTAGTTGAACAGGTTTAGGGAGTTTAAAGTGTCTATGATTTTAAGATGGTTTACAGAATAATCCTATATATGAGTTGACACAAGTAGGCTCCAAGAAGTATAGCAGAGCTTACTTTCAGCATAGCACAGGCCATCTCAAACTGCAGTATAGTTGCCACCTGTACCGTATTATATGGGACATCCCATATTTTTGCTTTGAATTTCGTGTTCCATATTTTCAGCTCCTGTTCCGTATTGACAGGACAGGACAGGTGGCAGCAGGAGGCGAGGCCGGACCAGCAGTGAGCACCACCGCACCGTCAGCAGCTTCTCCGCGGTGCTTGTGTTTGTTCGCTCACCTCGCACTCACTCACAGGCACAGCAGGCAACAGAGCAGCCCCAGCAGCGACGCGCCTGCCCGGCCACAGTGGTGCCTTGCTGCACCGCCAGGCTAGCATCCACCTTCTTCCTAGCCTATGGCGGGCTCCGCTCATGTCAGCCGATGAGTGTAGGCCACCACAGAGCATGTGCATGGGAGAGAGGCGAGAGAAGCAGAGACACCACAAGGTTGAGCTGAGAGCAGGATGACACCAAGAGAGCAAGAGAGAGAGCCAGGCCCAGAGCTGTGAGAAGATTCCATTCAAAATGTTGGAACCCTTGAGCTAAGTCAAATGTTAAATACAGATGGAGAAAATAAGGTAGTTCTAATAATGTTTTTTCTGCATCAGTTGAAGTAAATCAAAGAGGAAGGAAGAAAGTGGAAGGAGGAGAGAGAAAAGATGACATTTTGAAGGCAGGTGGGATGATAGAGGATTAAGCAGGACTGTCTCTGTCAAATCAGGATAGTTGGAGTGTGTGCATGTCCTCCCAACATCATATAAACCTAAGCTGGGAAACCTCAAGCCCTGGCCCAAATCCTGCCCTCATGAGTTTTCCAGAACATTGCTGGTTTTCTAGCCTTTGTACAAGTTTCTCCCCATTAGCACAATCAAAATGTGCTCTCTTCCAAGGCCAACAGTAAGTGCTTTATTGTGAAATTTGCTCCCATCCTCTACTGTAATGCAGTCCCTGTGAACTTCTCCAAAATAGAAACTGGGCCTCTGCATGTTTTTTCTGCATGCTTTGTCATACCTAATGCATTGTACTGCTATTATAAAGCTATTAATAGTAGTAGTAGTACTGTATGTAGTACATACAGTACAATGCATTAGGTATGACAAAACATGCAGAAACAAACTATGTACTGTTAAGAGGGTGTAAGTCAATTTCTTTTAAGAATTTCAATCATTATCTTATTCTGTTAATAAAACTATTTATACCTAAGTTTTGATTTTCAAGTATTTATGATGTGTCCCTTATTTTGTGAAAAATCCCATATTTGTAGGTAAATGTCCCTTATTTCTTATATCAAAAAGTGGCAACTCTAAACTGCAGCCCTCCTGCTGTTTGAACCTCCAACTCCCAGCCCTAGACAGGTTGTTCAGTGGTCAGGAATTCAGGATGTTGGAGGCCCCAACAGCTCTTTGAGGAGGTCTGGCTTACCGGATATCATATTGCAGCTTTAGGCTTAGTATACAGTACGGAAGGTAGGCTAGTTATAGCATATATGATAACAATAACAACAACAACAACTTTATTTATATCTCATCACCATCTCCCAAAAGGGACTTGGGGCGGCTTACAAAAGCACGTAGTAGGGCAGCAGAATATACACTGTTCTAAGCCATATAGGATGCTAACCTATATACAGTATGTGTTAGACCTGAAACTGCCTTGAGTCTTATAAGAAAATATGTATCCAGAATAACAACCATCATCACTATAATAACTAGAATTGCGCACATTACAAGGCCATAAGGGAAGGTTGGAATTCATCACTTGCAGAAAAATGAGCTATTTAAAAATTTGATACTGTTCCATTATTCAGGCGGACTCCAAAAGAGGGCCTAGACAGAGAAGAATCATCCATTTTATGGGGGGTGTTGAAAGAGGAAAACCATTTTCCCCATTTTTGCTGGTTCTTTCCCCTCCCCCTTTTTTCATTTCATAAATGAGGGTTGGTTCCATGATGGTGACATGGGTGGGGGGAATAACAGGAAAACAGGGGAAATTTGGTGTCCCCCCCCTTTCGACCCACTCCCCCCGCATAAAATGAACTATTCTTCTCTCTCTATCACCCCCTTGTGGCTTCTGCCCAGATAACAGAACAACACCAAAAGTTTACGTTCTACTTAAACCTCATATTAAAACATTGCTTTCAGCTAACTTAGCCTTGTATTTCTCTTTTAAAATAATATATTGTCCACATTCTTAAATTGCAGGTGTCTATGTCTTTATATGGGCCCTGTCATGACCAGCTCCAACAGTGAGGATGAGGAGTTGCTGGACAGGCCAGCAGAGAAGATGGAGGTCAGCAGATCATAGCAGGTTCCCTAGCCTAACTCAGCCATTTTGAACAAGCCGAAGCATGCACACCTGAACAACAGGCTAAAGAAGGGTTAAACATACCCCATCTTTGGAGTATAGGAAAGAGCGAGTAGAGTATAGCAAGTCTAAGAGATTAGCAGAGAAACAAGCATAAACAAGCATCAGATGGAATTGTAGAATAAAAGGCCCTCAGTATTGAATCTTGTTGTTTCTTGTCTTGAAACCTGATTCTCCTGATCTTCTGAGTTACTGGTACTTCTTACCCAGTGGCTGGCCCCCTGAGATGGCTTTGGTGTTTTCTGCTCTAAGCAGTATGATCCTTGGTTTATACATGAGGCTGACTTCTACATGAATATATACAGTAATTGTTTCATATAGCTGATACAGGCAAGCCTTAGCCCCATCTGATGACCAGGTTTGAAGGGAAGAGCAAGAAACCTTTGCAAGAGTAGCCCCAAACAATTCCTTTAATGATGAGCTAGTCCTCTTTCTGAGTCCTGGCCTAGGGCCTTTTCATACGACACAACTATAGCACTGTGATTCTGCTTTAGTTTACTATGGGTGCATTTTCTGGTCTTCTGGGATTTGCAGTTTAGGGAAAGACATTTAGAATCCCCAGCAAGGGAGTTCCTCTGGTGCTTCTGACAATTCCAGAAGACGCTACCATGGTGTAATTGCATGGTGTGAAAAGAACTGTGCTCACATGCAATTATTACTGGATATGTCGGAGGCAAAGGAGGCAAGGAAAAAAGCATGCTTGGTGACATGGCAGGAGACCAAGAAAGAAGTAACAGTGAGGAATCCCCCAAGTCTTGGAGAAAGAATGGAGTGAAACACACAATCCCCTACAATCTTTCCCTTCAATTAAAGAGAAATAATCTTCCCCCTCCTTTTTCTCACACAGGAGATAGCCTTTTCCCCCTACAATGATATTTTTATTTTTATCTTTTTTTCAGTAGTTTGAACAACTGACTCTCTGCTAAATGTGCTGAAGCGTTGCCTGCACTGCTGCTACACCAGGCCTCCTGGGCCGATGGCATTCTACTCATTGCAGGCAGGAACAAAAATCAACACATATGGCTTTATCTTGAATCTGCTTACATTTGTGCCCATCTGTTTGGGTGGCGAGTTGCCCACTAGGGTATAACGCCAAGTTGAACAGAGCCTAGGAGCCAACAATTACAAGCACCTAGGCTATGGCAGGGGTACAGCCAACAGAGCAGAGAGAGTGCAATGGCTCCTGCCAAAAGATTCTCCTATTGCAAAGGGGGCCAGCGCAAAGTGACACACGTCATTAGACAGGAATCCATCTGTAGCTGCTTGCAAGCAGACAACTCAGGCTGGCTTTCCTTTGCACCAATTGCTTACTTTCTCTGGAATGCTGCCAAGGAACTATGGTAGGATTGGCCCAAGGGAAAGAGATTGTTGTTGTTTCCTAAATTATTAGATATATTTCTTCGGTGGTTTTAAAGATTGTAACTTTCCTACAGTACAGGCCTAGTCCTATTATTAAATAAAATCAGGGAACTGCCTAAAGTAGCACTTTGGAGCTGTCATACAACAATCCCAGTTTGGCAGGAAAAAAATCCAATTCATGTATCAGCTCACATTTTCAGCTGCTTTTAAAATGTCCTAGTTTCTCTTCCTTTTGCCACTTTTATCCTCATCTTATTTCAACTTCTGTAAACTGAATTCACATGTGGTAGTTAGCAAACATAATGAGATACAGCCTTGCTCTTCTCAGGAAACTCGGCATAAAGCCATCGACTGTAGTGTGTCCTAATTTGTGATGTTCTTCCTGATTAACATTTTGTTGCCTCAAATGTTAACCATGTTTCTGGGTATATTTGACCTATTGGTTCCAAAAATGGCATCAGTTTTCCCCCATCAACCCTAGTTTTTGAAATACAGGATATATGCCATATACCAGTTTTCATCTGATCGTAGTCTTCATCTGATGGCTCATAAGAAATCATGATAACCATATCTAAGAAACTAGAGCTGATGTAGTTTATCCATTGCAATTTTCTGAACCAATGCCTCAAATAACACCAGGAAAAGATAAAAAAACCAATTATTTGGGGTGGTGTGATGTTTGTCATCTTGGCCACATTCTTTTATATATATATAAAATAGATTTTTATTAAAGTTTTAAAATAGACTTACAAAAAAAGTGAACATGTAACACAAAACATATGGTGTGGATCTGGTTCCTTGAAAAAATGGTTTCATTTGAGGCATATAAAAGGAAAATGAACATCCTGTATACAGACTAGAATAGATAAGAATAGGGAAAGAAATAGAGTGAGGGTTCTGGATTGGATTGGATTTCCTGAACCCTTAACAGAGTGAAATGACAAATGAGGTTTCGGTGGTGCTGCGTTCTTCTTGAATAGGACCTTCCGTGATCTGTTGTTTGTTGTTTCTTCAGTTTTATTTCATTCTCCCCCCATTTAGTTTGCGTCTTCGGTCTGAAGGTTCTAAATATTTAAAAGACAGTGCTTATCTATTCTATTGCAGAATTTAATTTTTTCTTAATCCTTCGTATATCTTAACTTTACTTAACATATATTATCTTCACAACGATCACTATCAAACATTTATTATAACATTTCTTTCTATCTTATAATACTCTATTAGGATAGAACAATTACTTTTTTTTTGTATTGGTATCTTCTTTCTTTCTATATTCTTTAAGGTTTTCTGTCAATACTTCCATTTGCAATGTAGCCAGAATTTTTAAGAGCCATTCATCTTTAGTTGGATGTTCCAGGGCTTTCCAGTATTTGGCAAACACCATTTTGGCTGCCGTGGTAGCCAAAATATATTTTTTTTTACTCTCTTTTCCGTAACGGATCCATTATTCCTAGTAGGAATAGCTCCGGTTTCCACACAGTTTCTATCTTTAACATTTTTTCAATTTCTTTTTATACCATTTTCCAAAATTTTATAGCTTTCGGGCATAACCACCAGAGATGGAAAAAGGTTCCTTCTTTTTTTCCACAGTTCCAGCAATTTGGCTTATTATTTTTGTACATTTTAGCTAGTTTTTCAGGGGTATAATACCATCTGTATATTAATTTGACCCAATTCTCTCTAAATTTCTAACAATACGATGTGTTAATGTTATTTTTTCATATGTAAGACCAAGTTTCTTCATTTATCTTGTATCCTATATTTCTGGACCATTGTTTCTTATAATTTTCTCTTTTATTTCCTTCATTTTCCCATCTCTGTAGGATCTTATATATTCTGCCCACTTTTTTTTTTGTTTATCACTAAAAATCACCTGATCTTGTTTGGCCATGTGGATCTTTGTTTTGATTTAGGAAATGTTGGAGGGCCTGGTATCACCAAAAAGCAGATAATTGTTAGCTCTTTATTTTGTGGTTCTCACAATTTTATCAACAGAGACAGGTAGATATTTGGTTGGGATTGCTGCCCTAGGTAACAAATTAACTTGGCTGGCTGGGGGTACTACTGTATATACTCATGTATAAGTCTAGACATTTTAGTCAAAAAATTATGCATGGGTCAGTAAGTACCGTGCATTAATTCCTATATTAAAAAGGAATCATCTCCTTATTTGTGTAGAGTTCTGGAAGGCAAGGCAATAATCTGTCCTGGGAGAACTCAAAAGAGGCACTGATCCCTCTACTGCAGTGGTTCTCAACCTGTGGATCCCCAGATGGTTTGGCCTTCAACTCCCAGAAATCCTAGCAGCTGGTAAACTGGCTGGGATTTCTGGGAATTGTAAGCTAAAACACTTGAGGACTCACAGGTTGAGAACCACTGCTCTACTGTCTCCACTCTAATGTCACTTTTGGCCTCTTTGAATGCCTGGGCTAGAAAATAGAAGTGACAACCCGAAATGGCTGGCCCCTAAGGTGTTCCAGAGTTTTCTCCTCTCCAGAAGAAAAAAAAGCTCTCAGCTTATTCAGTCATATCAAAATCCATAATTTTGTCACCAAAACCTGACCTTGAGGTTGATATACAGAAATATATACATAATGAGAAGACAGGAAAGCTTTGAGAAGATAATGATGCTGGGGAAAACGGAAGGAAAAAGGAAGAGGGGCCGACCAAGGACAAGATGGAGGGATGTTATCCTTGAAAGGACTGGCTTGACCTTGAAGGAGCTGGGGGTGGCGACGGCTGACAGGGAGCTCTTGCGTGGGCTGGTCCATGAGGTCACAAAGAGTCGGAAGCAACTGAATGAATAAACTACAACAAAACAATGTTCCTTGAATTGGGGTGACATGGGACAGGGCAGAGAGGCACAATTTAGCTACTCTGCTTTGGTCTGCAAGCTTTTCCAAGGCAGCTTATCATATAAAACACTGAAACTCAATATCAACAAATTGTAAAAGCCACGTTTTCAAGCATTAGAAACAGTTTTACTGTAAGCCAGTTACAATACAATACAGCACAGTTCAAGGATGTAGCAGCAGCAAGAAATACAATATAAGTATTTCAATCAGAAGCCGGGGAAGAAGCAAATAAACACTCTACGATCTGTAAAGAATCTTTCATTTTCCCTAAAACCCTGCTAATCTCATGGTACTGTCTTCTATCGCACACTTCCTGCTGTTAAACACTTCCAGGCAAGCCAGAATCAACAGTAGGTTCACAGTTTTGAATTATCAAAATGAAATGACAAGAAATTCTCCAAATTTGCTCAAAGCTGTCAGAATATAAAAGAGAGCTTTGCTTCCTTCAAGTTGTATGATTAAATTAAGGCATTTTTAGAATTTCAGTCTTTTGGTAGCACAAAAAAAGCAGTCATTTCTAAGACATGGAGGTTCAATTTTCTATACCACCACTGCCCCTCCAGTAGTTGTGAAAAAGAGAAATCATAGGCCTTTTCATACATCACACGGCAATAGTGCTATGATTCCACTATAATAACTATGGTCCCTTCCCATGGACTCTTGAAACTGGAATATCCACTTTATGATATCGGGACTGCAGCAGAAGAACATTATTGCAAAAGATAGAGTGAAGGAAGAATAGTAATATTGGATTTATTGGTGTGCTTTTCCCATCAATGAAAAGAGACAATCCAATCCAAGTGCAATGTAACTACTGGAGAGAGATAATGACATGTGGTAAGCTCCATCCAAAGGCATTTTTCTCCTGCTATAATATTATCAGCCTTCTATGATAAAGTCCCATATAAATGGTTTCCTGTTATGGTATAATAATGGAACAGCCCTGATTTGTTGAACTTTGGAAGTCACTATTCTAATCCTCTTTTGTAAAGGCAATAGCCTTTATGCTTCCGTGTTACATGCTTTAAGTATATATATATATATTTAATAATTGCTATTTTATTTTTTAAAAGTAGTAGTGTAATAGCCATCATAGTGTTATGATGTGACTGCATTATTACAACTTCATTTTTTTGAAATTTTGGGGGGAGGAAAATGAAAGAAAATAAATCATTATACAGCAGGTGGGACAAACAGGGCAGTGTGAACAGCATTGTCAATGCTGAGGATTGTAGTGCAGAAAAGGAAACAGTGGAAATTATTCTACTAATGTTCTAATTGGGTGAGAGCACAATACACAGCATGAGTGTCTAACTACTTCAAAAAGTACAGGTAAAGCAGCTTTGAATTAGTGTAATAACCAGCTAGGTCACAAGTGGAAATTGAACAGTGGCCTTCCAGATATTGTTATTACAAGTCCAAGGAGCTCTACCCAATATATGCAATGGGGAGGAATGCTGGAAGCTGCAATCCAACATACTCATTTCCTTACCCTGTTTCCAAATATATAGAGAGGGAGCAGCAGCCTAGTAATAGCTCAAGAAAAATATACATGGCAGTGAAGACACAACCTACATTTAGTTGAAGGCCAACCCTACCACTAGGCAAGGTGAGGTGGTCATTCCTGAAATGGTCTTGCTGGTATTGTAGTCCAGTCATGCATTTAAAGAGCACCATGAAGGGAAAGGCTGTTCTAGATGCTAATCCAGACTGGTGGGTATGGAGATAAATATTTTATCATCACAAAGGTTTTATCAAAACAGTTTGTTTGTCTCATAAAGTCCCAACTTTGTGTGTGTGTGTGTGTTGTGTGCATGTGCGTGTGTGTTCTACCAATGGAAAGGACAGCTTGCATATCATTTTTCTAAAGGCAAAATAACTTTTACACCTGTGAAATATTGGAAAGTATGCTGTGGGTCTATGAAAGAGCGATGAACCCCTTGACTGGATGAAGTTGCCTATTCTTGTTTTCCACTTGGCAACTCAGTGGAAAAGTTATTTTGCCTTTAGAAAAATGATATGTAAACGGTCCTTTCCACCAGTAGAACTGTGTATAAATAACTTACTTTTGCTCATTAGCATATGGAGAGGAGGAGGATTAGATGATGAGAAACCACTTCTAGACCTCTGACTGAAAGCTATTATTGTATTCAGGCTTGGTCAGATCATGTTAGACCAGTCCAGTCAACATCACTGGTCACATAATCAACTCACATATCTCAGTGAACCTTCATTGTCTTCTGTAAATTAGCACAGATGTTTTCTGTTCAGATTTTATGTTCGATATAATTTTTGATAGGTTACATTTTATTTAATTTGTAGATGTCATGTTATAAATTGTTTTCATACATGGGGTTATTTTGGACTGTTATGTTTGCATTTGTTGCTGTACTGAGGCTTTGAATATTTGCCTTTTTTGTTTGTTGGGGAGATAAAATGGAATATAAATAAAGTTGTTTTTTATTATTATTATTCTGACACAAAAACACAGTATGTCACAGCAAACAAGATCTATATGCTGGATTTCATATCACAAAATCACAAGTCGAACACTTCCCAAGTGTCTAGGACTGTGTGATATATTTTCTAATGATGCGCGCAAATCCAAGTAAGGTGGCCTTTTGCAGTTGACAGATCATCATTTTGTCAATGGTTATTGTTTCCTAATGCCGGCTGAGATCTATTGGCACGGCACCTAATGTGCTGATTGCCACTGGGACCACCTGTACTGGTTTATGCCAGAGCCTTTGCAGTTTGATTTTGAGATCCTGATAACGGCTGAGTTTTTCCTGTTGTTTTTCCTCAATGTGACTGTCACCAGATATCACAACATCAGTAATCCAAACTTTTTTCTTTTCCACAATCGTGAATAATAATAATAATAATAATAATCTTTATAATATGTTGCTAGACTTATGGCCAGATGTATAGGAAGGAAAATGGTTGGAAGCTGCCAAGGTAATTCTGGTGAGAGAAAGAGTACAAACAGGGAGAAGGGGTAATTCTTAACAAATTATTTCTTAACAAATGTGAATGTGGCCCACATAAACAGCTGAAATGCTTGCATTTGAATATGCAGTATACAGTGTTCCCTCACTTATTACTGGGGTTAGGTTCCAGGACCTCCCGCAATGAGTGAAAAACCACAATGTAGGGATACTCTATTTATTTCAATATTTATACATTATTTTAGTAGTTATACACTATTTTAAACCTTCATAAACTTAAAATAAAGTGAAGGAAAGGAAGGAAGGAAAGGAGGGAGGGAGGACTGAGGAGGGAAAGCACCTCGGAGAGCAGCAGCGGCAAAACCCCACAAAACAGTGAAAATACTATGATAAATATTTTAAATTAATATTTTTTTAAATCCGCAAAACAGCGAGTCCACAATAAGCGAACCATGAAGTAGTGAAGGAACACTGTAATTGCAAAAAAATTCTGTTCAAACATCTATGTGTTGTGGTCCACTCAATTTTCCAAACTTTTGAGGGCATCATTTTTTTTGAACTGGAGTTCAAAATTTTTAATTTACAGACACACACAATTCTCAAAACACTTATTTTCAGCTAAGCCAAGCACACATTTGATTTTAGCAGGGAATCGGATTTTTGGAAGCTTTTTAACAGATTGATTTATTCTGTGTATATGTGTATATATGTGTTCAGTGAAGGGAGATGCAGGTTAGGCAAGCCTCAGAGCCAGAAAAGCAGGCAGGCAGGCTGCAGGTGGTACACCATCAACCTCTCAACCAAAAAGACCACTACACAAAAGCAAAGGGAGCTCAATAGGGAGAAAAAATGCAAGCACATATTGGCATTAAGTTCCTTAACCTGATGGAATGGCAGGTGTGGAAAGAGAGGCAAAGCCAAATGACCTGGCTTGTGTGAAAGAATAATGGGGGAACTGCTTCCCTTCTCACCCTCTTCTCCGTTTTTCCATTCAGACACATGGAGTTGACCAACCCTTCCCAGCCTGAAGCTGGATACCATTTCAAAACAATCTAGTTTAGTACTGATCCTCAAATCCATATGCCTGTGTCAGATATGTGCTATTTATTCTCAGATCAAGCTTCGAGATTCCCTCTGCCATCTCCATTCCATCAGGTGACTCAGAAACATGTCAAGACCACTGCTGTGTATACATGCACAGCCTTTGTCTCTTCCCTGGCACACAATATGCACTGCAGACATATCAACACATGCTGATCAATTAATTTGCTTTTGGTGTAGAAAATATTCCCCTTGTCGCCATACCCTGCATGAGTCCTCTCAAGTGCCCTCGTTCTTTATAGTCAATCTGAAAGAACTGGCGCCTCTAATAGGGAAATCAATCTAGCTAGGGATGAGATAAAAATCTGTGTTCTTTTAAAGGAATGCCTCCTTTCCTGGCAGGCAAAGGCAGAATTTTAATGTGCCAGTTTAACACACTGCCCGTCCCCATGGGGAAACCTAGACCATGCTCCCTTACATCCGCTTTGTAATGGTGATGGCATTTGGCTGAGCTTGCTCATGCACATGTGATGCTTTTCACAAAGAAACAGTATGTGCCAAAGTGCCAAGCTAATACAGGTTGCCCTCAGTTGTTATCAAGAATTAAACCCCAAAATTATGAATTATTATCTATGACTCAGTTGAGATATACAACCAGAATACATTGGATTTTTTTTTCTTGCCTGCTAGTAACTTTAAATGAATTTTCTTTGGAATGTTTCAGAATGTTTCTCACCACAACTTAAGGCTTTGGGGAATGGCTTCATAATTATCATAATCCTCTCCCAATACCCTGGAAAAATCCCAGGACACATAATGGGTTTTTTCATGAAGCGACACAAAGGTTTGCCATCTTTATCTCATTTTCAACTTCATCAGATGGGGTGAAATCAGCATCCTAGGATGCTTCACCGGATGCTTTCACCCCAACACAAGTGTGTTCCAGCCCCTACTGGGCCTGTTTGGTATTACACTATGTACCTGGTTTGACCCTACCTGCAATTGCCTTTGTTCTGTTTCAAATACATGAGGGTATTGGTGGGAGGGGCTGTGTTTTGGCGCCAAAGATGACATCACCACCTTAACCCCTCCCCTTCCTGAGGTCACCTGAGGGGCTGGACTTCCTCTCTTTGGCCATTCCAACCAAAGCACATGGACGTTCAAGGTGGAAATCTAAGCCTACGCTTGGACAATGCATCTTTGTTCACCATAGCCAACCTAGAGCTTTCAACCAAAGACTGCAGTGATAAAGGAAGCTTGCCTTCACATAGATACTGTAGTTTTTGGGGACCAGAGCACTTTGTGAGCCGAAGGACCATTGAAAGCAACAAAGACCTGGAATCAAAGTTCAGCGTTCTCAACTCTGCAACGTAAAGGCAAGTGATTCTGCCCCTTTTCTCAAAGACCTTTCCTACAACCCCCTAGCAACCAACTAAGCATTGAGACCATCAGTTTTACTGATTGCAATTCAATAAATCTTTGTTTAGTTCACCATTTTGAGTCAGAACTCATCTTTAAAGACTCTCCAGGTCTGTCTGTGCATGTGAAGGCTAGTCACAGCCCCAGGGCCTAAAGAGACTCTGCACGTTCATTCCCTTAAAGCCAATTTTACAGGCCCTAATGGTTCGGCCACACAGAAGGCTTCCCATGTTGTGCTTGCTCACCCTCCATGTGATGAGGAAAGTGTTGTGGAGGGGGATTTGTGCACAGGGTTACAGATTTACCCCACTGCTTCCTCTTTCCTCGTGAAAGTCGGAAGTGAGATGCTTTGTCTGAGCTTTCTGATAAGGTAGTTTATCTAAAACTTTATCCTGTGAATGTTGCCTCATGTATAGCCCCAATCCAGACCCACTCTGTGAATTCCCCATTGTATGTAACTGTGCCTTAAATACCTTTTGTTCATCAGCCAGCACCTCCTTTTTTATCTTGCATTGGACCATCAGGACCCATTAGCCACCCATCCAACCATGTTACACACAAACACACCCAGTTTCTGAAAAGATTCACAAACAGCCACAAGACCAAGTCCACAAATGACAGTTTATTAAATTTCTCACTTTGCCTCTGGTTGACTCAAAGGCAGAAGCGGACTCGCTCCTACTCCAATGGGGCTGCGAATCCTAGCCAGCACCCTCCAGGACCAATGAGGAACCAGCACGGCAATTTCTAATTGTTCTGTACTGCTCTGCTTTTCTGTCAAATGTACTATAAATAAACCCATGCATTCGCAAGTGCAGTTGTATCTGTTCTTTGGAGCGCTGTCTCCCCTGACATCCTCACTGGCCATTGAGAATAAAGACTCAGATTTGTCCTTCAACCTGTTTCTCTCTCACCTGGCCTTCTGGAAGCTTGACACTCCGGGCCCCAACCCCTCAATTTTATTGGAACTGAAATCACACAACATAGTAACCACTCAGAACTATTTTCTTTTAGAAGCCCTTTCACAAATTCTTAAGAAGTACTTTGGTGAGGGTGGTTATGACAAATCTAGTGTAGTGACACATCTAGTCCTGTGAGGTGGGACAATTTGCCAAGTATAAATGTTTGCCAAGAATGGTTTCTGTTTTCTGATTGCTAATTATCCTCCTGATTTTTCCTGTTTTAAGATTGTACGAGTACATTTTCTGACACAAATCCTAGTGGTTCAAACTAACTAGTGTAGATCTATTGAACCAACATGGTTTGCATGTTTCTGCATTCAGCAACTGACTCCATGGATCTACTCTAGTCATCTAGATGTTTTTCACCCTATAGACAGTTTGGGGAATGGCTTCTTTCCATTGCCATCTCGAGCTTTTAGTTGGCACTCTGTTTATCCTTTGGAACTAATTCACACATCGGCCTCCAAGGCAGTTTCAGCTGGCCTCATCTCATTCCAAAGTGAAATAAAAAGGTCCCTCATGCAGTTGGATCTCACATTATGAGCGCTCTTGGTGGTTTCCAGGTACATATTGTTTTTGCCAAATTGCCTTGCTGCTGTATTGTTCCAATACAGCTGCAGGGATTCTCTGAGGGAAAGAAGGCAGGTTGTGGGGATGGGTGGATGGAAAATCTGTCAAAATCACCTCTCCAGTTAACAGGAACCACTGCTGTGTGGTGGAGGTCACAGCCTCCCTGGGAAGACATATACGTAGTACACATCCCAGCATGCATGCCTTTAGGCTCAGTTGGGAAAATAACCTTTACTTTAAGATTGTAGAGTCCTCTGGGAGACATTTGGACCTAGAAATGTGAAAATAGCTTCTGGGTGAGCCTCTCCAATATTAAGGTAAGTGGTTTCAGGTAGGGATCTTAGTAAGAGAAAGCAAGTGAGGGTCTAGAGAAGGCTGGGATAATTCCTTAAGGCACCCCCTTCCCATATAAAACAAAAGCAGGAAATGTATTGAAGCAACAAGAAATAGCATTTAGTATTACTCACTCCTAGGCTTCCCTTTCCTCAGAAGCTTGCCAGGCTTCCCTTTAAAGGTGGGGGGGGGAGCAGGGTTTGATAAAGTCTCTCCCTGCCCCAGTCTCTCCTGAGTCTCCTGCTAACTCTGGCAGTCAGGCAAGTTGTTTTATGAGTCCTGGGCAGAAATCCCCACCATCTATTTCCTTCCAACTCAGGTCCAATGGAGAAGTTTGCATCTTCTCTACCTCACTTGCATCATCTTACAAATTATTTTTTCCAGGCTCTCTTCTTTGAAGTCAACTGTTGTCTTTTACTGGCCTCTTGATTCTCTTTCCCCATGCTTTAACTAAGCACTTGAAATGGGACTGCTGACAATATAAGCAGGATGAATCTCTACGCTAAAAGGACGGTCACTCATGCTTTCCCTTCTCAATATGATGAGGTAGAGAGAGGTGTTCTCTCACATAATAGCTATTTCTTTTCTATGGCTTTTCACTTTCACAGGGATCTTGTGGCCCTAGCCCCACAAATGTGGAGGGCTGGCTATGTGTCCATTTATAGGACAATGGTGCTAATGAATCCTCTGTTGCCTGACTTCTTTGGCTGCTTTTTGGCACTTTCCTCCTTTTGACTACAGCTTACCTTGACTGCTGCAAACTGAGTTCAAAGTGCAAAAGTAATTTACACTCAATTGCCCCTGGTGGCACAGTGGATTCAACCGCTGAGATGTTCAACTTGCTGACCGAAAGATTGGTGGTTCATATTCAAGGAGCAGGGTGAGCTCCCACTGTTAGCCCAAGCTTCTGCCAACCTAGCAGTTCGAAAACCTGCAATGTGAGTAGATTAATAGATACTGCTTCTGTGGGAAGGTAACGGAGCTCCTTGCAGTCATGCCAGCCATATGACCTAGGAGGCGTCTGCCAGCTCTTCAGCTTAGAAATGGAGATGAGTACCACTCCCCGGAGTCAGACACAACTAGACTTAATGTCAGGAGAAACCTTTATCTTTATAAACTAACCCTTCCCATTAGACTCAGACAAAAGCAAACTGCTGTAGCTTGTCCCAGCTTGTGATTTCTTTCTCTTCAATCACTTTAGGATCTTCTTGTCCTAAGACATCCTTTTGACTACACTCTGATGTTGCTTGGCCACTTGTGTCTCTGTTTTAATCTGTGAAATGTTGGAGTGGGGCTCACTTCTGAGGAGACAAGCACAAGCTTGTGATGAAAGTTGCTCAGTTTCTCATTGCAAATACAAAGTTTTGCCAAGCAAGGGGAATAAACAATGGGTATGTCAACGAACTTTTTATAAACACACAAACTCAGGCAAGATGAAAGAGGGAAAAATCCAGGGATGTCAATGCAAATTCCAGCATAGATTCATTCAAAACTTATGTGAACAAAAATCCCCCCAGGTTTGTTGCCAAGAAAAATAAAGCCCAGCCAGACATCAGAAAAGCAGATTGAAACAAACACAGGAAACAAAAAAACAAATGGAATAATAAGCTGCCTCCAACAGAAAGAATTGTCAGAGGTAAATGGGCGTCAAAAATCTTGTGGCAAATACATAAAGCAAGGAAGCCACTGGGGGAAATGAAATGATAAACAATGGTGCTTTGAGCAGAAAGCAACACTGATGCGACCATGAATAAAATCATCTTAAGAAGTGAAAAATGGAAAGCATCAGAAACAATCAGGTCAGGGAAGAGGGAAGAGCTACTTATAAAGTGGCATTTTAGTCATTGTTCCTGAAGTAAGTTGCTCTAGAGCAGGCATAGGCAAACTTCAGCCCTCCAGGTGTTTTGGACTTCAACTCCCACAATTCCTAACAGCCTACTGGAGGGCCCAAGTTTGCCCATGCCTGATCTAGACACAGACAATTAATTCCTAGTTGTCAATGAGTGTGGAGGGAAGGATATTAGAGGTAAAGATGAAGTACTTTGGCCACATAATGAGAAGACAGGAAAGCTTGGAGAACCGGGAATGTGGCACAGATGGCTAAGTGTCAGCTGCATAAGATCTCTCTGACCAGTAGGTCATGAGTTTGAGGCCTGCCCAAGTCGAGGTGGGTGCTCGACCTTAAGTATAGCCTGCTGTCGACCTTTACAGCCCGAAAGACAGTTCATTTGTCAAGTAGGAGACAAAGGTACCACATTAAGTGGGGGGGCAAGTTTTGACTGATTTATGAGGCCATAAAGAACTCCAGGAATTACTGAGGAATGCTGAAGAAAAACAAAGGGACGCTGGAAAATGCTGAGAGAGATGAGGAGTGTGTCAGCTCCTCCTGGTGGCCAGAAGTTTATCTCTGTTCATCTATATATGTCTAAATATGTCTATATATGTTGTCTATATATGTTGAACTGCAAGGATTGTCTGCAAGTATGTGTACTGTAATCCGCTCTGAGTCCCCTTCGGGGTGAGAAGAGCAGAATATAAATAAAGTAAATAAATAAAATAAATAAGACAATGATGCTGGGGAAAAAGGAAGGGAAAAGGAAAAGGGTCCGACCAAGGGCAAGATGGAATGGATGGTATCCTTGAAGTGACTGGCTTGACTCTGAAGGAGTTGGGGGTGGCCATGGCCAACAGGGAGCTCTGGCGTGGGCTGGTCCAGGAGGTCACAAAGAGTCAGAAGCGACTGAATGAATAAACAACAAAAATGAGTGCATGTCTGTGGGCAAAAGAGCCTCAAGGACTGGAGGAAGAAGACTACTACTTCCAAAGCAAAACCAATGGTCTGGAACAAGCTCAATCATCATCCCTCAACTAGCTGCCTTATCCTTATCACCCTAACATTAGGCAGAGGGAAGTAAATGCCTTGAATGGCAAATGTTACCCTCAAGTCCAATAGAAGACTACAAATGAGCTGCCAATGCAGCCCAGTTCTGAGGAAAAGTCACAAACACATTCTTTGTCTCAGATGGCAAAATGCTATGTCCCAACCCTGTTTACTGTCATAGTTTTGCTCTGTTGCCTAATTGATTCCTTCTGATGGCTCTATTCTTAGAGATTTTCTGGGTGCATCTCAAATCCAGATGCGGTTCCTGCATCTTTCAAAGACTGGTATGGGGCTGCGGGGTATGTGTTTCTGAGTTACAGCTGCAAGAGACCAACAGAAAAAGCCTATGTCCAATACACACACACACACACACACACACATAAAAGTAGTTGAAGCATCAAACCTTGAATGTTGTGTGTCCCATCTCATTTGTGATTAAAAGCAATATTTACCTTGTTGTTTGCTCCTATGAGGATGAAAAATGGATGTCTCTTTTAAGTCTGTCAACATTATGGCAAAGAATAAAATCAAATAACTAATGCAGCTTGATTTTAAAGTCAGAGGGAAAACAATCTACCACAACTCTATAAGCAGCCACTCAAGTGTAAATAGCTGCATATGCATTAGAACACCCCGGGCCGCCAGTTGGACAGCCCTGCATTAGAACATTTATCCCAATGCAAAATGGAAGATGAAGGAGGAATGCTTGGAGGTAAAAAAAAAAAAGATTGAGGGAGGACAGGAGTTATGTCTTATTTGCATACCTGAATCATGACTGCCAGAAAGCTGGCTGAGGGTTCTGAACATGAAATGCTAAATTAAGTAGCTTGGCCAGCTTTTTATACTGAAACACAGAAGTGTAATTGTGGCCTTCCAGATCTGCCATGGAGCCCCCGGTAGCGCAATGGGTTAAACCCTTGTGCAGGCAGGACTGCTGATAGAAAGTTTGACAGTTTGAATCCAGGGAGCATGGTGAGCTCTTGTCTGTCAGCTCCAGCTTCTCATGCAGGGATATGAGGGAAGCCTCCCACAGGATGGTAAAACATCTGGGCATCCCCTGGGCAACGTCCTGGCAGACGGCCAATTATGTCACACCAGAAGCGATTTGCAGTTTCTCAAGTCGCTCCTGAAACAAACAAACAAACAAACAAAAAAGATCTTCCATGAGCCACAGTCAGTATGGCCAATAATTGGAGATGTGAGGAACTGTAGACTAGCACCATCTTCGGTTGATTATGTGGAAGTAGTCATTGCTTTTACATTTCGGAGATCAATTCATAAAGACACACATTTCATCTGGTCTATTTTTCATTTTTATGGACTTTACAGTGCAGAGCTGACAGTCGTTTTCTTTGTAATCATACTTGGTGGTGGTTGTTCTTAGGTGCCTTCAAGAGTATTGGACCTTTTTCCAGGGGGGGGGGCAGTGTTATGTTAACATTTAACATTAGATTGGCCATTTTAGAGGGAGAGGGAGGTGGTAAAGAAGAAGAGCCTCAGTTCTTGCTTCTGTCACTCTTCCTTTTTCTTTTCCTCTGGGTTGCCTCTGTTGTGTCTTTCTCCTCTGGCAACAAAGCTGCAAACGCCATGTCCTTCATTCCCGTTTTTTCTGAAGGAGAAATTTAGCTTTACTGTAAATTTGTTGCAGTGTTTTTATGGAAAAGCCAAGCTTCTCCCTCTCAAGCAAGGGAAATGAATGGTGCAGAATTGGCTGTTTTTCCCTCCGGAGGAGAAAACAACAGAAGCAACCCAGAGGCAAAGCAAAAGGAAGGGCAGCAGAGACAAGAAATGAGTGATGCACTAATAAAACTATCTGGCTCAAAGAGATTTAGCTTATGTTTAATTTTGCACCCTTACTACTAACAAGTTGTGCAGGCCTGTTTTAGAGCTTTCTTAGCATGACTTCTTCAAAGAGTGTTTGCCACTACATTTTTTGATTCTGCGAAAGTGACTTGCCTAAAGTTACTCAGTGAATTTCCACACCTGAGGAGGGATACAAACCTTAGTCTTTCAAAATCCTAGTCCAAATCACTACATCATGTAGAAATTAGGTTGGAATATATAACTAGTGCATATGTGAGTCTTGGACTATCAAAAATTGCAAATAATGAACCAATGAACAAACAAAAGAAAGCAAAATACAAAATCCAAATATTCAGGAACATTGCAGACATGAAGAGATAGTATAGAAAAATATATGTGAATATTGTGCATTAGGAAATCCTGCAATCTGTTGCAGAAATTGGGCAGACTAGATATAAAATTATTTCCATACAACCTTAATGTGTTAGGCTGCAACACATGTGAATACAGTTGCGCAACAGGTTAAACCTCTGAGTTGCTGAACTTGCTAACTGGAAGGTTGGTGGTTCGAATCCACAGGATGGGGTGAGTTCCCGTTGATAGCCCCAGCTTCTGCCAACCTATCAGTTCAAAAACATGCAAATGTGAGTAGCCAATAGGTACTGCCCCGGTGGGAAAGTAATGGTGCTCCATGCAGTCATACTACCCACATGACCTAGGAGGTGTCTACAGAAACGCAAGATCTTTGACTTAGAAATGGAGATGAGCACCACTCCCGCGATTTTACGCTGTATCTACTAGGGAAGTACGCATTTATGCTCTGTGTATTACAATGTTACATATATGACATTTAAGTCTGATAATTATCTTGAAACTAATGTTTAGCAAACATATATTTGTATTTGCATACTGTCACTATTTCAGTGTATATTGCTCCTGAATTGGATGAAATGACTAAATGAACTATTTTTCTAATTGTGTCTGAAATATACTTGTTACCCTATGAACTATAAATCCCAGCAACTACAACTCCCAAATGACAAAATAAAAAAACTTTGAGTGATGGTCACTACTTGGGTTAGTAGGTGTCTTGTGGCCAAATTTGGCGGCAGTTCATCCAGTGGATTTTGAGTTATGACGTCACTCAAAACGAACAGAACATTTAGATAGATAGATAGATAGATAGATGATAGATAGATAGATAGATAGATAGATAGATAGATGATAGAAAGAATTGTGGCTGAATGTGATGTAGGTATAACCCATCTGTAAGAAAGGACACTTGAGAGCATTCAGAACAGAGCCTTTAATGGAATACTTCTTGAAATCTGAATTTAATTAGTTTGGTATGTTAAAAGTTGAACAGTGTTTCGCAATTGCACAGCAACTAATGAAGAAATGTTTGCCATTGTCTGGCTCACTCTCAAGAAAAGGACAAAGGAGTCTTGGAACAAAGTATTACCAGATCGCATGGCAGGACAAACACCACCTCTAATCTCAAGGTTGCCATTGATTAATACCTAAGGTAAGTGAAGCATAAAGTAAAAGCAAAACTTTCATTAACTTTACTAGGTTCAAGGTTGCAAGCGAGATGGCAGAGAATCTGCTAAGTCTGCAGTGTGCACATTTACTTTGGAGTAAGCTCCGCTGAACAAACCAGGATTGAAGAAGCAGGCCGGAATTTGCGTTGCTTGTCATTTTTTATAGCGAGCGCTCATGAAGAATCTTCACAAGTCAATGCAAAACAAAATTTATTGCTTCTTGAAAGGAAGTGGATATAGATCTCCCACCTGCATGCACAGCTGTGTCCTATTTGTTTAAGGCTTTGCCTTGTGGATTTATACCTGCTGTTGCCTGCATTTCAAGATGATGTTTTGAGCTCTGATGCCCAATTGTAAAAAAAAAAAAGTAAATGCCAAGCAGAACAGATCATTTCAGGGAAGGTAGAAATATGAATAGTAAGATGGTATATCCCCAGTCCTTGGCTCATCCTAAATATCAGACTTGGTGACTGACAGTTCCCTGGGCAGTGGGGTTAGCAATCCTCTCTGAGTTTCAAAGCTATCCAAGGTGTTGAAATGACTCAGGAAATAGATTTCAGCACCTAGGACAGTGCATTTACCATTCAGACTACAATCCAGAATGGATTCCCTACCCCATTGCCATGGAAATCATTAAGCATGACAAAATGGAGTCTATGTCACTTGTGCTGAATCACAGTACGTGGTGCATTCTATTGTCCCCATGCAGGGCCGTAGCCAGGATTTTGATTGGGGGCTGAGTTTGGTTCGGGGGGCTGAGAGTGGGTGGAAGAGGGTCTACCCTAGCAAACCTTTTGTATTGTTATCCCAATAACCCCTTTAATGTGGGATATCATGAGCATGGTGATCAGATCATGACATGAATAAACATAACAGTTTAAATACTGTACCAGTAAGGCCTTTTCGCGGACCACCCTGAGAATTTCGGGGGGGGGGGCTGAAGCCCCCTTAGCCCCCCCCCCCTGGCTACATGCCTGTCCCCATGCTATCTAATTCAGTAACAGCCAGAGAGGTGAGAGTGTTGTAGAACATTGCTGTGAACTAACAAAGAGATATTAGGAACTGAACAGTTTCATTTGAAGGGAGTCTAAGGTGCTGTAAGATTTATTTATTTATTTATCACATTTCTGTACCGCCCCTCTCAGCCCGAAGGCTTACACAAGGCAATCTCTGCCCTCCAATAAAACACGAGCAAAACAAACCAAACAATAACCATATAACAGAACAATTAGCAATTAAAACATACAATTACAGTCTCAGCATCACGTTGAAATCACTTTCCGTCACATCATTGTCATTCCATATATCTAATTAAACCGTTATATTTCATCAGCAAATGCCTGCTCAAACAGCCAGGTCTTGACTTCCTTGCGAAATGTCAGGAGGGAGGGGGCCGATCTGATGTCACTAGGGAGGGCGTTCCAAAGCCGAGGAGCCACCACTGAAAAGGCCATGTCTCTTGTCCCTGCCAATCGCGCCGGCGAAGAAGGCAGGACCGAGAGCAGGGTCTCTCCAGATGATCTTAAACATCTCAATGGTTCATAGGGAGAGATGCATTCGGACAGATTGGACCAGAAACGTTTAGGGCTTTAAAGGCTAAAGCCAGCACTTTGAATTGTGCCCAGTAGCAAACTGGCAGCCAGTGGAGCTGGCACAACAGGGGAGTTGTACACTCTCTGAATGCCACTCCTGTTATCAACCTGGCTGCTGTCCGTTGGACTAGTTGCAGCTTTTGAACAGTCTTCAAAGGCAACTCCATGTAGAGAACATTGCAGTAATCTATTCGGGATGTAACCAGAGCATGAACCACCATGGCCAAATCAGACTTCCCAAGGTACGGGTGAGCTGGCACACAAGTTTTAACTGTGCAAATTCTCCCCTGGTCACCGCCGAAACCTCGGGTTCCAGGCTCAGCGATGAGTCCAGGATCACACCCAAACTGCAAACCTGCATCTTCAGGGGGAGTGTAACTCCGTTTAACACAGGCTGTAACCCTATGCCCTGTTTGGCCTTTTGACTGACAAAGAGTGCCTCTGTCTTCTCTGGTTTCAATTTCAATTTGTTAGCCCTCATCCAGTTTGACACAGCGGCCAAGCACTGGTTCAGGACCTGAACAGCCTCCTTAGTAGCAGGTGGGAAGGAGTGACAGAGTTGGACATCATCTGCGTACAGATGACACCACACTCCAAAACTCCGGATGGCCTCCCCCAGCGGCTTCATGTATATGTTAAACAACATATACAAGATCCTTTTGCTTACTGATATTCCAGACCAATTCGGCCATGGATTTGAATTCTAAGACCCACAGTTGTTCTTTTTGCCATTTAGTATCACAATGGAAAGTTCTTTTTTTCCCCTCAGTATGCCTTGATGTTTGAGGAGGCCAATGGGATGTGGCCTACCAAATGGAAATGTTCCCTTTGTCTTCCAAGCGTTGCAAGTTGCCCTTGTACAATTAGGTATATTTAGCAAATTAAATAAAGTAGAAAGTAGATTAATAATTAAACCCTGCAAGTTCCATTTAGGCTCCCACAGCAGTCCACTTGAATAAGCAATTTATGTTTGAGGAAATTGTGTTTCATCACAATGACGGCGAACGTGTGCGAACAAGAATATGTTCTTTTGTTTAGCCTTCCCATGACCGTGTCACTAGGCAACCTTTGAGAAGGTTTGCTAGAGACTTCCTTCTCCAGTCTGTCAAAAGCAGCTATTAGCTCTCTGGGATTTATCGCACAGCAAAATACTTTACAAAATTGGTAGTTTTTTCTGCAATAAATTGAATGTTTCGACCAAAATGTTCTCCATGGTTATGACTTGAGGGGAGTTGATGCTACTGAGATGGAATAACCACAGGGAGCATTTTGGAGAACCTCCAGAGCTGCACAAAGTCGCTGGGTCGGACACCAACCAACAGAGACCAAGCTGTCATTGCTGGGGAGATGTTGAAGTCAGGCAGCATTGTTGTGCTGACTCGATGCAGTGCAGTTACAGGGCACATCTTAATAAGGAGACTGCCAAGGAAATTAAGTGACAGCAAGTATACATATTGTGACTTTGAGAAGCCCCAAAATGAAGAACAATTGTATTTTTTCTCTTTTACAAATAAACATCTGAACAATCACAACAGAAAAGGGATTACAATCAAAGAATGACTATATCACCAGACCCTCTATTGTTTTTCCGTGCACGCAGTTAAAGTTTCAGAAGATAAGAATCTGAAACTTCACCCTTTTTCTGTTTCTTATCTTAAATTCTTTCTATCTATGCACAAGGACTTATCGTTTTTCACCTCCCCCCCACCCTCGAGGGATTTAGACCCACGGGGTTCAGACTACACAAATTGCCTTTTGATTGTACATGTTGTGTATTTTAAAACTTTTCAATAAAACTCTATTTAAAAAAGGAAAAGAAAAGGGATTACAATCAAAATAAATGGACAAAATTTGCTAAATATCCAGATTGCTTCATCTCTGATCAGGTGGCATGATATCACAACCAGATAGCCCCAAAGTATATCAAGGAAAGGATAAAAGCACATCAAAGCCCCCTTCAAGAAAGAAAAAATGTGGACCCTCTGTGTCTGCTGGGGTTTTGTTTCAAGACCAGCCTGTGGATATTAAAATCCAGGGATGCTCAATTCCCATTATGTAGGATGAGCTTGAACCCCCCTGGTGGCACAGCAGGTTAAAACACTGAGCTAATAATATAATGCAGTGTAGTTACTATCTGCCGTAACTCAACAATAACAATACACAGAGGGATTCCAAATAATTCACTTGTATTAGCTTACAAATAAGCACAAACTTATCAATGTTATAAGCACAAGAATATCAGTTTACATATAAAGTAGCGCACAAACCGCAATGAAATCACCCAAGTCACTCACGAAACAGATAGTAGCTCACAAGAGCGTCCCAGAACACAATGTGATGAATCACTTCCTCTGTATGAAGTAAATCTTCAGACCCAATGGTCAAACAAATTTATAATCCACGGCCCGATGGCCCACTGTAATCCAAAATAATAATTCCCGGGTATCCGTTGGAAAGCCGTGAGTTCCAATGAGTAAATTCCACTTAGTTTGTGGAGATCGCTGGGCAGTCCACCTACGGGTTAATCCTTCTTCGGTTACCGACCCGTTTCGATCTTCTCTTCGTCAGGGTGGCCCCAAAATAGAGATGCACTAGACAATATGTCTGCAATATAAACAATTACAATAGTATCCCATATACATAAAAAGCAGATAGTAACAAAGGGTAGGAGTATTATCTCGATGCTTACCAATATAAATCATAAACTTGCTTAATAGCAATGCTGATATCACAGCTCACATATGAATCGCCCACATGGCGTTGACCACAACTGTAAATGCTAACACTGAAAAGCTGCTTAAGTGCTTCTCCACGGTGCAAACAAATTAACATACAATGAGGTGCGGCTCCTTAAGTGTCTTAAAGCAGCAAGTCTGTTATGCTGAGATTTTCATTGAGGCCTAGTGGTTGCTCGCATCTGGTGCGGATTATCCAGGTACGTTCACACTTGAGTAATGCGGTTTGAGTGTCTGCGAGGGTGGTATTGTCACTTGTTGTAATCCTACAAACTTAAAGTCTGGCACAGATGCATGCACAGTTTTAAAATGTTTATACAGGAAAGTGTCCTCATTGCCTGATAGAATGCGATTTTTGTGTTCACCTAATCTCTTCCTTAAAGATCTTTTGTCATGCCCACATAATATTTAGGACAAGAACAAAATAATAAGTAAATAGATTTCTCAGATGCACAGGTGAAGAACTGCTCCAGCTTAATTGGAGCAACATTGTCAGGGAGTATTATAGTTTTCATGGGTGATACAAAGTCACACATATTACAGTGTCCACATCTGAATGTCCCCGCTCTAAAATTGCTTTTGGCAGCTTGGTATTTGCTATGGTCAGTTCTGATGAGACAGTCCTTGATGTTTTCCGTTCGTTTAAATGCTGGCATCGGTGGTTTTTCAAGGCCTTTGATATCCGATATTAAAGGCCAGTGTTGTTTCACAATCCGGATAACCGCTTGGCTTTTTGGTGTGTATGTGAGGGGCCATATAAGCCTCTCTGGAGCTGTCCTCGTCTTGGGTTTTAATAAGTCTTCCCGCTTCATCAGATCTGCCTTCCCTTTAGCTTTCGCTATAATATCTTGTGGGTAACATTTTTTCCTGAAGTTCTCCATGATCCTTTTAGCTTCCAGTTGGTAATCACTTTCCAGTGTGGCATTTCTTTTTTTCAATGCTGGAGGCTCTAATCAGCATGGAATATGGCAAATTATTTTTCAATGCTGGAGGATGGAAGCTTTTGTAGTGCAACATCGCATTCTTGGCAGTGGGTTTGGAGTACGGCTTTACCGCTAACTTGTCACATTGCTTCCATCCTCCAGCATTGAAAAATAATTTGCCATATTCCATGCTGATTAGAGCCAAAAGAAATGCCACACTGGAAAGTGATTACCAACTGGAAGCTAATAGGATCATGGAGAACTTCAGGAAAAAATGTTACCCACAAGATATTATAGCGAAAGCTAAAGGGAAGGCAGATCTGATGAAGCGGGAAGACTTATTAAAACCCAAGACGAGGACAGCTCCAGAGAGGCTTATATGGCCCCTCACATACACACCAAAAGCCAAGCGGTTATCCGATTGTGAAACAACACTGGCCTTTAATATCGGATATCAAAGGCCTTGAAAAACCACCGATGCCAGCATTTAAACGAACGGAAAACATCAAGGACTGTCTCATCAGAACTGACCATAGCAAATACCAAGCTGCCAAAAGCAATTTTAGAGCGGGACATTCAGATGTGGACACTGTAATATGTGTGACTTTGTATCACCCATGAAAACTATAATACTCCTGACAATGTTGCTCCAATTAAGCTGGAGCAGTTCTTCACCTGTGCATCTGAGAAATCTATTTACTTATTATTTTGTTCTTGTCCTAAATATTATGTGGGCATGACAAAAAGATCTTTAAGGAAGAGATTAGGTGAACACAAAAATCGCATTCTATCAGGCAATGAGGACACTTTCCTGTATAAACATTTTAAAACTGTGCATGCATCTGTGCCAGACTTTAAGTTTGTAGGATTACAACAAGTGACAATACCACCGCACGCAGACACTCAAACCGCATTACTCAAGTGTGAACGTACCTGGATAATCCGCACCAGATGCGAGCAACCACTAGGCCTCAATGAAAATCTCAGCATAACAGACTTGCTGCTTTAAGACACTTAAGGAGCCGCACCTCATTGTATGTTAATTTGTTTGCACCGTGGAGAAGCACTTAAGCAGCTTTTCAGTGTTAGCATTTACCGGATTGTGGTCAACGCCATGTGGGCGATTCATATGTGAGCTGTGATATCAGCATTGCTATTAAGCAAGTTTATGATTTATATTGGTAAGCATCGAGATAATACTCCTACCCTTTGTTACTATCTGCTTTTTATGTATATGGGATACTATTGTAATTGTTTATATTGCAGACATATTGTCTAGTGCATCTCTATTTTGGGGCCACCCTGACGAAGAGAAGATCGAAACGGGTCGGTAACCGAAGAAGGATTAACCCGTAGGTGGACTGCCCAGCGATCTCCACAAACTAAGTGGAATTTACTCATTGGAACTCACGGCTTTCCAACGGATACCCGGGAATTATTATTTTGGATTACAGTGGGCCATCGGGCCGTGGATTATAAATTTGTTTGACCATTGGGTCTGAAGATTTACTTCATACAGAGGAAGTGATTCATCACATTGTGTTCTGGGACGCTCTTGTGAGCTACTATCTGTTTCGTGAGTGACTTGGGTGATTTCATTGCGGTTTGTGCGCTACTTTATATGTAAACTGATATTCTTGTGCTTATAACATTGATAAGTTTGTGCTTATTTGTAAGCTAATACAAGTGAATTATTTGGAATCCCTCTGTGTATTGTTATTGTTAAAACACTGAGCTGCTGAACTTGCTGACTGGAAGGTTAGCAGTTAGTGATTCGACCTCTCTCATCAACCACTCCCCTCCCCCTTCGGTTCCATACCGATTACAATATCCTGTCTTTTAAAATATAGTTTTATACTGATTTCTAATTTATTTATTTGTCATTTATTTATTTATTTGTCACGTTTCTATACCGCCCCTCTCAGCCCAAAGGCGACTCGGGATGGGACGGTTTACACAGGCAGTCTCTGCCCTCAATACAACACAAGCAACAAGGCAACCCCCCCCCAAACCCATATAATAACAAATTAACAATTAAAAACATACAATTACAGTCTCAGCGTCATGTTGAAATCAGTCTCCATCACATCGTCATCATTCCATATATCTCATTTAATTAATTTTAAATAACTGCTTACTGGGGAGTTGTCCTTCCCCTCTTAGGGCGCTTGTGCCCGCTTTGTGCTGGTCAGTGACCGTAATAAAGTTTTGTTGTTGTTGTTGTTAGTGGTTTGAATTTGGGGAGCAGGGTGAGCTCCTACTGTTTGCCCCAGCTTCTGCCAACCTAGCAGTTTGAACACATGCAAATGTGAGTTGATCAACATGTACCGCCTTGGTAGAAAGGTAACGATGCTCCATGCAGTCATGCCAGCAACGTGGCCTTGGAGGTATATACGGACAACACTGGCTCTTCAGCTTAAAAATGAAGATGAGCGCCACCCCCTAGAGTCAGACACAACTAGAATTGATGTCAAGGGAAACCTTTAGCTTTACCTATCTCTCTCTCTCGGCATTACTTCGCGAACGAAGATTCAGGAAGGACTCATCCCACGCTTTTTACAAGCGCGTTGATGACTAAAAAGGCCAATCTGAGATAGGCAAGTTCAGTTGCAGAAAGCGCAACAGAAAGTCTCCTTGGGTGATGTTTTTCCAAGTTGCGGTTCTTTCTGCGTTGTCGTTTCTCTTCGAGACCCATTCGGCGTGTCTTCTCGAAAGAGGCCGCAGCATTGTGGATAGTGCTTCTCCATGCCTCCCGATGTGAGGCCAGGGTGGACCATTGTTGGTGATCAATCTGGCCAAGCCTGAGATGTTGTTTCAGGGAGTCCTTATATCTCTTTTGGGGGCGCCTCTCTTGCGCTGACCCGTGGCGAGTTCACCGTAGAGTAGTATCTTTGGGAGGCGGTGGTCCTCCATCCTAGAGATGTGCCCTGCCCAGCGCAGCTGTGTTCTCAATAGCATGGCCTCAATGCTGGTGATCCCTGCTTGCTCAAGGACAGCAACATTCGTCACATAGTCGGTCCAGTGTATATTTAGGATTGTGCGAAGACAGCGCTGATGAAAGCGCTCGAGGAGTCGTAGGTGTTGGCGATAGGTGACCCATGTTTCAGACCCATAGAGGAGAATGGACAGTATGATAGCTCTGTACACACTTATTTTGGTGCTTTGTCTCAGGTGCTTGTTGCTCCAGACTCTTTTGTGAAGCCTTCCGAATGCACTATATGCCTTTGATAATCTGTGATCTATCTCTTTGTCAATCTTGGCGTCTGAAGAGATGATGCTTCCCAGGTAGGTGAACTGCTGAACGGACTTAAGCACAGATGTGCCTATGCTGACGTGAGGATGGTGGTGTTCTTCCTGTGGTGCGGGCTGGTAGAGGACTTCTGTTTTCTTCAGGCTGACTTCCAGCCCAAACAGCTCTGCAGCTGTTGCAAAGCAGGATGTGAGGCGCTGCAGGGCTGCTTCTGAATGGGCGACAAGGGCAGCATCGTCAGCAAAAAGTAGCTCACGGACTAGATAGTTTAGAGTCTTAGTGCGAGCCCTCAGACGGCTTAAGTTGAACAAGCTACCATCAGTACGATAGCGTATATATATGCCGTCTTCTTCTTGTAGGTCTGCCATAGCCCTTTGGAGCATCATGCTGAAGAAGATTGTAAATAGGGTTGGTGCAAGAACACAACCTTGTTTCACTCCATTAGTTATGAGAAAGGGCTCCGAGAGAGCATCGCCATATCTGACTTGACCGTGCTGGCCCTCATGTAACAGGACAATCATTTTGAGGAACTTGGGGGGACATCCTAGACGTTCCAGGATCTACCACAGACCTTTCCTGCTCACAGTGTCGAAGGCTTTGGTGAGGTCGACAAATGTTACATAGAGTCCTTTGTTCTGCTCTCTACATTTCTCTTGCAGTTGTCTAAGGGCAAAAACCATATCTGTGGTGCTCCTATTTGCTCTGAATTCTTCTGCAATAGCCGCAATAGCCGGAACTAATCTGTTCAGGAGTATCCTTGCAAGGATTTTTCCAGCAATGGAGAGCAGTGTTATACCTCGATAGTTTGAGCAATCGGATTTTGTTCCCTTTTTCTTATACAGGGTGATGATAACTGCATCTCGGAGATCTGATGGCAGTTCACCTTTTTCCCAGCAACTCACAAGGAGCTCGTGGAATTTAGCATGCAGTACATGACCTCCCTGTTTCCAAGCTTCAGGTGGGATTCCATCGATCCCGGCTGCCTTGCCATTTTCAACTGCTGTATGGCCTCAATGGTCTCTTCCAGAGTGGGAGCTGTGTCCAGTTCATTTTTCATTGGTTGTTGTTGTATCATGTGTTGGATAGCTGAACCTTGGACTACTCGGCTGGCATTAAAGAGACCCTGAAAATGTTCAGCCCATCGGTTCAGGATGGAGGTTTTATCAGTAATTAGTGTTTGACCATCTGTACTGTATAAGGGGCTTTGGACCTGATAAGTAGGTCCAAACACTGCTTTGAGAGCTTCATAAAAACCTCTGTGATCACCGAGATCTGCACAGCGTTGTGTCTTTTCTGATAAATCAATCCACCACTTGTTCTGGATGTCTCTGAGTTTTTGTTGGAGTTTACTACATGCGAGACGAAAGGCTGCTTTTCTTACATGGCAAGATGGCTGGGCGAGGAATGCCTGGTGAGTGGTTCTCTTCTTTGCCAACAGCTCCTGGATCTCTTGGTTGTTTTCATCAAACCAGTCTTGGTTTTCTTAAGGGAGAATCCTAGGGATTCTTCAGCAGACTGCAGGATACTGTTTTTGATGTGTTGCCAGAGCGCTGTAGGAGAAGAATCTGTAGGGTGGACTTCAAGTTTTGCTTGCAGATTTACCTGGAAGTTGTCTCTCACAACAGCCTGTTGAAGACTGTTGACTTGGAGTCTCCTCTTTAAGATGCCACCCCTCTTAGGTTTGAGCTTAAGGTGTAGATTTAGTTTACATCTTACAAGGCGATGGTCTGTTTGACATTCTGCACTGGGCATCACTCGAGTATGACGGACATCACGAATGTTTCTCTGGCGCACTAAAACATAGTCAATGAGGTGCCACTGCTTGGATCGGGGATGCATCCAGGTGGTCTTCAAGCTATCTTTCTGCTGAAAGATGGTGTTTGTAATAGTCAGCTGCTGTTCTGCACAAAACTCTAGCAGAAGGCGCCCATTATCATTACAGTTTCCAACACCGTGCTTGCCTAATACACCTTTCCAGGCTTCAAAGTTTTTCCTACTCTGGCATTGAAATCACCAAGGATAATGATTTTATCTTCTGCAGGGACCTTTTGTATGAGGTGGCGTAGGTCTGAGTAGAATTTGTCTTTCTCCACAGGGTCAGCTTGCATAGTTGGGGCATATATACTGAAGAGAACAGCATGTGGGAGGCGTAAGGAGATAATGCGATCAGAGTGACCTGTCGGCAACGTCTCGAGTTTAGAGGCGATGGAATTTTTAATCATAAAGCCTACTCCTGAAAGATGTTTCTCAGTTTTGGGTTTGCCAGACCAGTAGAGTGTGTAGCCGGCACCGTGTTCTTTAAGGCTGCCTTCCTCATGGAGACGAACTTCACTAAGAGCAGCGATGTCAATGTTAAGCCGTGATAGTTCATGGGCTATTAGAGCAGAACGACGCTCAGGACGTCCACTATCTGCAGAATCTTGCATGGTTCTGATGTTCCAGCATGCAAGTGTCAGTCTATTTGCACCTTTGCAGGCAGGTGTTGGCCTTTGTTTCTTTGTCTTTGTTCGACCGCATCGGAAGATGCCCGTTGGCCGCGGCTAGCCAACCAGGTAGACGGGGATGAGCTTTTGTTAGGCCACCTTTTCTAGGCCCCTCTCCATACGGAGCAAGCAGTGCTCTCCTTAAAAAAGGCTGCTTGGTCGTTCAGGATGCTGCCGAACAAGACTGTCATCTCCCGGGTCAGTCTCGAGCGACCAAAGTCCTGAACCGCCTGCATGCAGGGTTGGGTCTGCGGCTTCCAGTGCATCTTTACACCTACCGTTTCGTCCCTCGCCTATCGCTACAGGGCTTTTTCGGAAGTTGGATGTGTCCTTCGAGCCTGTGCAATGGATTTTTCTGGTGGAGCGCAGCGTGCACAGAACTGGCCTCACCCTTTAAACCAAAGGTTCATCTGCCAGGGCCTAGCAAGCTTGGACGGTGGCAGCGAGGTCCTCAGGTCGTAGGTTTGGTTCGAGTTTCCTTCTCTTAGATGGTTGACCTTACAGGGTTAGACGAGCACCATCTGCCCGGGTTTGAAATCAGAGTTTTCCTTCTCTTAGGATGGTTGCCAAAAGGCTAGAGAGCCCATCCTGCCCTTTGACGCTCTTTGTCAGACCCTTCGGTTGTGACCTGTCTGGCATGGGAGGCCCTACCGCCGGCTATTATGCCACCGCCAGCATAGCTCACAACTTCACTAGGGTACGCAAGCCTCTCCCCCACTGCAAGGGGGCGCCAATGGAGAGGAGCTTTACCTATAGTGAGTTAATAAAGTGGTGTTGCTTATACAAATGGCAAAATTTAAAAAAAAACTATTTTCATGTTGTGGCTGGTGGGATCCATGGACCCCAAATCCATAGATATGGAGGAACAACTATTTTTAGGAGGAAAATATCCCAATTGTAGATAGAGCAGGCTTCCATTCGCTTATGTTTTAAGAGAGAGGCTCTGCATAAAAATTAAGGTACATTTATACATTATATTTTCTTCATACATTTCAAGGAATTGCATGTATATCTAGACATTCTGTATATCACCAGCTAAGCAGAGAAAGCTTACTGCTTTCATACTGGATTATGTGGCGATTCTGACAACTGAAATCCAGTTTGACTTGGCTTACTGTGAGTTGATCCCAAATGATTGTGTGTCTTTATGTGTTTATTAAAAGTGTGCAAGAAACTGGTAATGGGTCCATGAAGTGTTGGATCTGAGTTTCACATCAAATTGTTGCAATTTGTGGGACCGCAGTATGAGGGTTATGGGTTCCAGGTATATCTTGCTGAAAAGGTTAGAGACCATTGTAAACTGAATGGCAATTCTGGAATATTATGCAGTCCCTGAAAGGCATCTCAGAAGAACACTTTGTAAAATATACTTTGTGGCAACCTGCTTTGGGATTTTTTTTTAAAAAACAGGATGGAGAAAAATATGAAGGAACATAACTAACACTGAAACAATAAAATGTACAGAACTAAATTATAGATAATAAATACAGTATTTATGTGAATGTTATAAAGCAGTAGTTACATTTTACACATGGGAAATGGAGCATGTATGCATGTTTGTTTTAGCCATCGAAGAGCCTCATGAAATCTGAATTGTGATTATAAGGCTTTATCTTGCCTGAGGTTAAGGACAAGATGGCAGCCCTTTTAGTCTGATAAAAAGTGGATCAAAATGGAGTTCGACCTATACCTCAACATCACTTAATAAGACAACCTACTAAAAATAGTGCCTTCATATATCAGTACAGTATACTTGGGAAGTCTGACTTGGCCATAGCAGTCCACGCTCTAGTTACATCCCATATAGACTACTGCAATGCACTTTACGTTGGGTTGCCTTTGAAGACTGTCCGGAAGCTTCAAATGGTCCAACGAATGGCAGCCAGATTGCTAACAAGAGCGGCATTCAGGGAGCACACAACTCCTCTGTTGTGCCAGCTCCATTGGCTGACAGTTTGCTACCAGGCACAATTCAAAGTGCTGGCTTTAGCCTATAAAGCCCTAAATGGTTCTGGCCCAACTTACATTCCGAACGCATCTCCCCTTATGAACCATCTAGGACCTTAAGATCATCTGGGGAGGCCGTGCTCTCATTATTGCCTTCGTCACAAGTACATTTGGCGGAGACGAGAGACAGAGCCTTCTCAGTGGTGGTCCCTCGGCTATGGAACGTCATCCCTATAGATATTAGATTGGCCACCTCCCTTTTAACATTCCAGAAAAAAAGTCAAGACTTGACTTCTCAAACAAGTGTTTTCAAATGCAGAGTAACCGACATAGGAAAATGGAACGATGACAATGAGACCAGACAATGTTTTTTAACAAGGAGACTCTATGGATTTATTATTTGTTTAGTTTTTATTATATGTTATGTTTTTAATTGTATGTATGATATTGTAAGCATTGAATTTTACTCTGTTAACTGCCTTGAGTCGCCTACAGTATGAGAAAGACAGTATAAAAATACAGTAAACTAGCTGTACCCGGCACGCGTCGCTGTGCCCTTTTTAGGAGATGCGAGAAAGTCCAATCATCCACGGTGTGCCCTCCTCTAAACTGCAGTTGGATGGAGTGTGGGTCATGGGGGGCATGGTGTGCCAAGTTGGGTCTTTATTGGTCTTGGTTCTGGGCCACAGTGGTCTGTGGGGAATGATGGGTTTTGAAGTACTACAAATCCCATTTTCCATGGTGGTACTTCAAGTCCCATCATGCATGGTCGGGGCTCTGTGTGCCAAGGTAGGTTACTGTAAATTCAGGCCATACACAATGTCCCATGAACTGAGGCCTAGTTAGGAACAGCAAGTTAATGAAGCCTTACTGTCAATTCAGGCCATACACAATGTCCAATGAGCCGAGGCCTAGTCGGGAGAATCAAGTTAATGAAGTCTTACTGTCAATTCAGAGCGTAAACAGCTTCCCAGTAAGTGAGGGCTAGTTAGGGAAATCAAGTTAATGAAGTCTTACTGTCAATTTAGAGCGTAAACAGCTTCCCAGTAAGTGAGGGCTAGTTAGGGAAATCAAGTTAATGAAGCCTTACTGTCAATTTTGGGCGTGGTCTGTGATTTTTTGGGGTGTAAATTTTCGGTTGGAAGTGATTTGGGTGTTTGTGTTGGGGATTGGCTCAGGTCTTTTCCTTATTCTGTTTTGGCAGTTTAGTATGGATCGGAATTTTCATGTTCGCTGGCCAGTGCAGCAGTTATGCAAATCCGCCCTTATTGGGAGCCAATCATGTTGTTCAGAATGTAGAGGCTGGGTGAGTCTTTGGCTGCCCCGGAGGATGCTGGTAAATGTAGTTTTATTTTTACTCGTTGTTTTGGGGGCCTTTTAGGTTTTGGGGGGAAAGTTTCTTTGCTACAAACGTACCTTGCTTGAGGCCTATTTCTGTTGGCAAGTATTGTGTTTCTGCGTTGTAAGGTTTCTTTGTTTGAGGTATACATCACATGATGTGAACCCATTTATATAATAGATAAATAAATATTTATGAGTTTGCCATATGTTCTAAGTGCTGTCCATGGTGCTGAAACTGTTAAGCACTTGGCTAAGAGGCTAAGGTCCCTTCCACACAGCCATATAATTCAGAATATCAAGGCAAAATAACCCACAATATCTGCTTTGATCTGGGTTATCTGAGTCCACACTGCCATATATTCCAGTTGAAAGCAGAAAATGTGGGATTTTATTCAGCTATGTGGAAGGGGCCTAAGACTTCAAAGCCACCAGCTATCATAAAACCCTCAAGCTCACATGATATCAACAGGCTAGCCTAGCACTTGTCAGATACATTTCATAGTATCAATATTCCCTCTAAAACACTGTTACCAGAGGCACCTACATAATTTGTCCTATTATTTATTTATTTCTATCCTGCTTTTCTCCCGGCTCGGGAATCAACGCAGCAAGCAACATATAAAATGCAAAAATATAGCATACAATAAAAGTAGACAGCATTATCATAAACATAGTCATATCTAATAAAAATTATAAAAACTGACATCAACATAATTAGTGACTAACAAAAAACACAATTAAGCATGCAATAGATTGTTTTGTCGAAGGCTTTCATGGCTGGAATCACTGGGTTGCTCTGAATTTTTCGGATTATATGGCCATGTTCCAGAAGCATTCTCTCCTGACGTTTCACCCACATCTATGGCAGGCTTCCTCAGAGTTTGTGAGGCCTGTTGGAAACTAGGCAAGTGGGGTTTATATATCTGTGGAATGTTCAGGGTGGGAGAAAGAACTCCTGTCTATTTGAGGCAAGTGCAAGTGTTGCAATTGGCCAGCTTGATTAGCATTGAATGGTCTTGCAGCTTCAAAACCTGACTGCTTCCTGGTTGAGAGAATTCTTTTGTTGGGAGGTGTTAGCTGGCCCTGATTGTTTTCTATCTGGATTTCCCCTGTTTTTTGACAGTTAATAATGAACAACACCCAGAAAACTGGGTAATTCCAGACAGGAAGCAGGGCCAGCTAACATCTCCCAACAAAGGATTCCCCCCAGGAAGGAAGCAGTCAGGCTTTGAAGCTACAAGGCTATATTCAGTGCTAATCAAGGTTGCCAATTGCAACATTCACACTTGCCTCCAACCGACAAGAGTTATTTCTTCCACCCTGGACATTCCACAGATATATAAACCTCATTTGCCTAGATTCCAACAAACCTCACAACCTCCGAGGATGCCTGCCATAGATGTGGGCAAAATGTCAGGAGAGAATGCTTCTGGAACATGGCCATATAGCCCAGAAAATTCACAGCAACCTATAGATTTAATCTATAGATTAAATACGCTTTCTGATATCCTAATGGTAGGGTCACCCACAACTAGAGACAAATCCAGTGTTGTACCTTCTGGTTTGATTCTCCTTAAAGCCTCATATTCCAAGATTTAAAAACTGTTGATATCTTTTTTTTTTTAAAGAAATAATTGCCTGCTTAAAGTGAATATGAATAAAGCCTATTACTTTTTGAAAACATCTTGCTTTTATAAAGACCGTTCTATCATTCTAGCTATCAAGCAGGGGCTTCCAGGCCACATGAGATGCTAAAACACAAAGCTGGCTTGGTCACTGTCATATTCTCAAACAGGTACAAAAGACAAGAAGAAAGATTAATAACAGCAACCCCTCCAGCCAGGCACACATCATAGGGCATTGCTCTTGCCACAGGCTATGGAAGAAAGAAAAATGAAATGCTATAATTCCCCCAGCGACTGTAAGCCAGTCTTATTACAAACATAAATATTACAGAGAACATTTAATGCCATGTATTTTAACATAAAATTCTGGCATTATGCAAACAGGACAAATTACTGCAACTGGTGATAGGAGTGGGAGATCCATTTAGTTCTACCAGATTCCTTAAGCATCAATGATCCACATTGCCAAAGTCATATGACATATGGGCATATATTACACAGAGATGCATGGACTGCACGTGTGTGTATAATCATACACATGCCAAAGAACTGACATCATTATTTGTGTATATGCATATGCAATTATCAGCATATTTGTATCTAGATTTAGATGATTGAGATGTTTTTGTTTATTCTATCATTAAATTTAAAGCCTTTTTAGGAGGGAAAGTTGTTTTAGCCAAACATAGCACTCAAGGCTGCTAACAGTTGTAAACATAAATGACACAAATAGGATTGAAAAATTCACAAGTAAAAACGAAAAAAGAGCATCCAAATAGTCTAAGCCCCGTCGGCACCATACCTATCTGAATAAGAAAGTGAAGGAAGGACAACAGAGAGGGACCACATTCCAGTGACGCTGGATGGACCCAACCTAGGCTTCCTAGTAAGGGGATTCCAGAACTTGGGAGCCATTACTGAGAAGACCTTATATCCATTAAACATTACTATAACAGAAAGTGATATAATAGAATGACCTTCCTGGAAGGTCTTAGAATCTAGTCAGACTTGTATACTATAGTCAGAACTTAGAAAAGTTTGTTTTCAGGACTACAACTCACAGCTAGTAAATGTTCTGGCAACATTTTCTTGGTTGAATGCAGTCTTTCAAATGGGTTGGTCCTTTCAAAATAGCTGTTGGGGTGAGAGCTAGACATCCAAGACTGGGGATTAGCAACACGCACACCATTGGGTCAAACCAAGGGGTACCATTAGGCCAGGGGTGGGCAATTATTTTTCCAAAGAGCCACACGAGAGCCAAAAAATATTATGGAGGGCCGCACCTAAAGGCTGCACTACATTCTAATCTACATTATTTATTTATTTATTTATTTATTTACTATATTTACTATATATTACACATCATTAATATTAACATATTAATATATCAAGAAATATTCATATATTATCAGCATTAATATCATAATTATTATATTATAGTATATATATAGACATTAGAATATATTGAAATTATAATATAATATAACATTATATTATATTATTTATTATATTATTATAATAAAATTATTATAAAATAATAATAATAACCACTAAAATAAAATGAAATGAAATTCAAGAAGACAAGGTGCGAACCAAGATGGAGGCTGACATCCTCAAGAGAGGAAGGATCCCTAGATGGAATGGCCCAATGGACCCAGCCCAGAGGATGACAAAGCGGACCCAGCCGCCGCTGTAGCAGAGCAAAGCAGAGTAGCAGACAATCAGAGGCTGCAGGCCTCCACCCGCTCTCGCCCCAGCTGTTCTGTCAGAGGCGTTCCCGATCGACTGATCGCCCTGCCATGGAGTGCCTGCCACCCCAGCTTTGGAGTGCCTGCCATCCCGGGAGGCGATCCGGGCCCACAGCGGGAGCAGTCGGCAACCTGCAGCAGCTGATTGCCCTGGTGACCCGGAAGACAATCAAGTCTTCCAGGTCACCAGGGCGATCAGCCGCCGCAGGCCGCTGACTGCTCCGCTGCAGGATTGGATGCCTCCCGGGATGGCAGGCACTCCAAAGCTGCCGCTCCTCTGATCATTCTCCAGAGCGGCAGGCTGTCTGCCGATGCAGGCCCCACAGCCCGTGATGGGATGGCGGCAGCGGCAGCCCTTCCTCTTGCAGAAATGGCCCCGCCCCCGATGGCCTTCTCCCTGGGCTGGTCAGAATTGGCTGACGGGCCACAGGCCGTAAAATGGCCAGGTCTGCATTAGACTCTTTACCATACAACCTAGAGAGATCATTTGTGGTTTAAAGTACTCAATGAAATAGACAGTGGCTCCACTAGGGCTGGGCTATGGGAGGCAAGTCATTTATGGTTTGAGAGAATTGGCTGTCTCAGAGGACGTTGCCCAGGGGAAGCCTAGATTTTTTTAAAAAAATTATTTATTTACTCTATGTATATTCTGCCTTTCTCTACCCTGAAGGGGACTCAAGGTGGCTTTACATATGGCAACTATTTGATGCCTTTAGACAATAGACAATTAAATACATTTAAGTTAAACATTAAATAGTAGAGCTAAAATGCACGTTAAAACATGTCCCCACAGGAGAAGCTGGAGCTGACAAATGGGAGCTCACTTGACGCAAATAACAGGAGGCAAAGGTAGTGGCATCCTTCTCAGAAACAAATCACTCCATCCACAGACTTCACAAACTTGACATCCAGCCAATGCAAATCCTTTGCTACTTGTCTTAGTAGAGGTGACTTATAGTGGCTTATGCCATCCAGTCACCATGGCAAGCCTTCTCATCCTCATGGAGGTCCCACACTGTGCCATCACAGATCCAGCCATCATTGCTTTGTTTACAACAGCCTTCTTTTGGACTTCAATCCCATTAACTCCAGCCAGCATAACCAATTTTCCAGGATGGTGAGACAAAACATCTGGGTGGTACTAGACTGGTATGAGAAGGGTTCTCCAACAAGCATCCTTTTCTTTCTGTTCAAGAGAGTGCTTCTAGAACATGGCCATACAGCCCAAAAAAATCTCCAACAATACAGTCTTTCTGTTCTGTTTGCTCTGTTGATATACTAAAAACTGACTGTCATTTCAGAGTTATCTCTGCCAATTGGCTGTGCTGTTGTGATGTAATAGAATACTCATGAATTCCATTGCGCCTTTCCCCAGTTCCCCAACTAGTGAGACGCTCCAGGAGTCACATTGACAATTTCAGTTTCCTTTGAATAAGAGAGCTCCAGAGATTTCCAGTGGCTTAGTAATGTTTGTTTTATTTGCAATTATACAAGCAGGGCCTCTTGGAAGTAAATAGGGCCTCCCAGGCTTCTTCCAGACAAGGCTTTTACTGTACAATTGCCTTACCTCACTTACAGAAGTTTAAAGGGGGCGCAGAAGTCATTAGCACTGCCTTCTGTTTGTAATCCTCCCATGCTTTTGTGCTGTTTCTTCTGTCATTTTCCTTACCCAGAAAAATCCATTAAGAAAGGAAAGACAGAGTGGCTTCACAATGCCTTTTGACTGGTAGTGCTGGGAGCCCTCGCTCAGGAAGCACCCCTGTAGACCTGGACCTGAATCAGTTTTCCAGAAGCAATGCAATGCACCCGACCCCTCTTCACCTCAAAACGCAAAGATAAGTAGGTTGGCAAGCAATTCATCTCCACAGGAAGATCTAGGACAAGGACTCTGACTTAAATGTGTGCCTTGCATGTGAATATTCAGCTAAGGGGGTGCAGAACTTCCCCAAGATATTATGGCTGTTTGAGGTAAAGGTAGTTCCCACCTACCATGCCATCCCATGTCGAAGAAAATTAGGCTAGCGGCTGAATTTTATTTTGGCACTAGTGATGGGACAATATCTTCCACTGTACCCATGGGTAACAGGGTAGTTTAGGGCAGGGGTTCTTAACTGGAGGTCCATGGAACAAGTCTAATTGTTTTCCCTTTGATTTCTTGCCTGTTACTTGGAATTGTTTCTGTCCTCTTGAATTTTGAGATTACATTTTAGATGAGTGGTTCCCAACTTATGGTCCGTGGACCACCAGTGGTCCCTAAGAACTAAAATATGGTCTGTGGACTCACCGTTACTATACAATCACAAAAAGAGCAACTGGTCTCGTGAAACCTTCTTATAGTGCCAAGGCAATTGGGATGTTAGGAGGGGAGAGGTTGACTACCAATGAAAGCCACGACAACAAGCCTCCTGGCTGCTGCTTCTCCTCCTTCCTCCCTCCCCCTGAGCAGAGCTGTTCCATGTGGCATTTGAAAGCGAGGACGCCTTGGTGTCTTCACTTTTAGGCCTGTTCCTGGGGTTATTTTGGGTGCTGATTTAGAAAATTGCATTGGATAGACCGTATCAGCTCTAGATTATTAAATAAGGTTTTCTGTGGGTGAGCAGAAGGCAACTACTGGTTGGCATATGTTCTGTATTAGAAACTAGAGCTGATGTGGTCTATCCAATGCAATTTTCTGAATCAGCACCCTAAGTAACCAACCTGACTCTAAAGTTGATCAAAAACTTATTTGTAACCCTTTTGGTACTAATGTTGGAGATTGGTCCCTGTTCAAGTGGTCCCACTGTTTTAGACTGTTCAGGGTGGCCTATGTGAAGGAAATCAATTTCCAAAAAAATCAATAGTATGGAAAAAAATTGTGTGGATGTTGTTATGTGTTGTGTGGATGTTGTTATCTTGTGTGGATGTTGTTATGTTGTTGACTGGATGTTGTTATGTTGTTGTGTGGAAGTTGTTATATTTCTGTGGAAGTGTCCATAGATTTCATCCCATGCTCAAAGTGGTCTGTGAGATCTCCCCTCCTTCCAACAAACAGCTGGGAGACAGGAGAAATGGCCAGGAGTTTGTCCCTGATGACCTCCTATGCATCTCTCTGCCAACTGGTTGGACCAACCCTGGTGCTCTTAAAAATCAAGTAGCTGGAAAAAATGATCTGGATACAAATATTTTTGGAGTACTCCAGGCCCCTTTTTGAGTAGTGACACAGAAAAGGCCATGTGTCAGCTAGAAGACTGAACTCCTAATGCAGAGATGGAGACTTATTGGCCCTCTGGATGCTTATCATCTAATAATTCCATCATACTCGATCATTGGCCAGGAGCTGATGGAGACTGAAAATCAATAGCATTTGGAAGACAGCATGTTTCCCATCCCTGACCAAATAGTCAGAAAGAAAGGTCATGCACATGGTTGGCCCAAGATACATTGCTGCAAAAAAGGGGGGGGGCTTGTTTATTCTCAAATGCCCAACCAGGGGTGCTCCCTCTCATTCCAAATGTACAAACCATGTGGATTAATAGCTGAATCTTGCTGCCAGACTGGCAACAGGCATGATGTTTCAATATATCTGAAGGAGTGGATTACTCCAGATCAGAGGTCCTCAAACTTTTTAAACAGAGGGCTAGTACACAATCCCTCAGACTGTTGGTGTTGTAGTTGAGCCTGAGGCTTTAGATACTACTGATAGTATGGAGTTGGGTGGGGCTGAGTCTTTGGTTGCAAACAGTAGTGTGGAGATGGGTGGGGCTGTTTGTAGTCATAGTAAGGGCACTAGGGGGGAGGCTTACTCGGGAGCAAAGTGAGGAAGATATGTTACAGTGTAAAAGGATTCGGCAAATACTCACTGAACCCACATGATGATGAATCATTTGAAGGCTTTTCAGGGAGTGATGGAAGTGGGAGTGAGAGAGACTCTTCAGTCAGAAATGGACTGGATAAAAGTACAAGAAATACAGGCTGCTTGCGCAGAGTAAACAAGCAATGATACCTTTTTGGGGTTCTCTGATGACAATGAGTGGCCTTCAGGCTATCCGGAGGATTGTTGGGGGGAGTTAAGTCTTGACAGGAGATGGAGGACTTGGAGGGAAAACCAAGAGGCTGCAGCTGATGATAACACAGCAGCTGGAGCAGCTGAGGCTGGGGCGTTGTCTGATTCGGATGGGTATGAGTTGGGAGAGTAATATAATATGGACTTTTGGGGGGCTTCACTTTGCGGTTATCAAGGTGTTGCTGTGGGATTGTGCTTCCATGTATCCTGTGATTCTTGTATCCTGTGACTCTGGTAGCCTGAACGCTGCTTAACGTGAGTTTGGCACTTGCATTGCCATCCTGGAGTGGCATGCTGCTCTGTATGGGGATTGTGGGAGGTTTATTTGTGGGTTACATTGTATTGCTTTTGCACACTAGTTGCTGCTGCCCGATCCACGTTTGGCATGGTTTGCTACTCTTCAAGTTGCTGTGAGTGAGAGATGCTGCTTCATCTGCAAGAACTGGGTACAGTATGGGAGGAGGTGGAAGGTTGGGACTATTTGGGGACTATGGTGTACATTGTCCCCATCATTAACTCCTGGTTGGTTACTGATTTGGACTGGCTTCTTGTATTGCTGCTTGCCTCCTCCCTCGACCTGGCTTGGATTTCCTGACTGCTGCTTGCTGCCTGACGCTTTGGATTGCTCACCTGTGACGACTACGGACCCCATTGATGACCCTTCCAGTTCCTGCTTTGCTGTGTGACTTTTCCATTCTCTGCATTTTGCTTTCTTGCTTCGGGCTTTTTTGCAAGCATTTGTTTTTTGTGCCAATTAGGTTTGTTTTTGAGTTCTTATCCACTGATTGCTAAGTGCTTGTTTTGTTTTGGTGCCTTTGAAGGCCAAAGACTCTTTGAGCAATAAACTTTGTTTTGAAACTCTACCTGGTCTGGCCCTTTAAGGAGCGTCTGTTGTGACAGTTGGTGGGCCGGACTATAGTTTGGGGAAAAAACACACACACATAACACTATTCCTATGCATACTGCACATATCTTATTTTTAGTTGCAAAAAAATCCATCAAAGAACAATACAATATTTAAAATGAAGAACAATTTCAATCAATATAAACTTATCAGTATTTCAAAGGGAAGTGTGGCCTGCTTTTGTCTGATGAGATAATTAAGATTGCTGTTGTATGCCCTCAAGTCGTTTTAGACACAGGATCACCCTAAGTCTAAGGTTTAAGGTAGGGGCCAGGTAAAGGATCTTGGAGGGCTGTATTTGGCCCATGGGCCTTAGTTTGGGGGCCCTGCAACAGAGGATATAGGACAGGTTGTAGGGAATGCAAGTCTGTTCTACAGCATCTTATGTCTTGAAAACAACTGCTTCCTTTTGCTTTCAACTAAGGTCAAGCCTAGTCAGGTTCTGCTCTCTCTAAATCTTGAAAATAAAATTGTGACAAACATGCCAGCTTTTAGGGTGAGACTTTACTTTGGATGGAATTTGCATAAAGCAAAACGGAAGTCTTAATTAGATGCAGCTAACAGCCATTAATTGACTGGAGAAGAGACTGCAAGGATTTGTGCTCCAATCACAGATAAGGAGGTAGGTGATGTTATTAAACAGCTTAAGAATGGCAAATCTCCCAAAGCTAATGGTAAGCTGGTTGGATTTTATAAATCTCTTAGAGAGCAATTAACTCTTTGGTTGATTATCCTGTTTAATGGAGAAGAGGCCTATTCCTCGTCTTAGGAGGAGGCACTTGTTTAACAGAGAAGAGAACATTCAATAGTGATTAGGCAGGCCAAGATCTCAATAAGCATGGTGGAAAATTTTGAACATTGAAATGAGGAGAAAATTCCACTCACATCTAACTGAGATGAATAAGAAGTTATAAGTGATTTACTACTTTGAAAATCCCTGTGATGGTAGGCACGCTGAGAGTCTGGAAAAATGGCAAGATTATTTACATCTGGCATCTCTCCATTTTCCTCTTTTATCTTGCACCTGCTGTTTGTTTCTGGAAAAGGAGAGAAAATTTTTCATGTTTGCTTCAAATATAGAAAAGCTGGTAATTTTCAGGAAGCTGTCATACAAGGATATATTATTTCCCTCTAAAGATTGATACATGAAGTCTAAGGATACAAGATCCCAGTGTTCTCATATGTACAATTTGATCTTTCTATTATTTCTCCATATATTTTTCCAGAGGTCAAGGAGACCACTGTGAGGTTAATGGGACCCATGCACCCACAAAATTAAACTGCCTCGTTGAGACTAACAAGATTGGATTTAAAGGTTGAATATAACAAATCTACAAATGATTGCCATGATAAAATATTTGACAGGCTCGTTTTCTGCTGCCTTGGAGACTAAGACTTGGAGCAATGGGTTCAAATTACAGGAAAGGAGATTCCACCTGAACATTAGGAAGAACTTCCTGACTGTAAGAGCTGTTCAACAACGGAACTCTTTGGAGGCTTTTAAGCAGAGCCTGGATCGCCATCTGTCACTGATGCTTTGATTGTGCTTTTTCTGCATAGAATGTTGGACTGGCTGGGCCATGGGGTCTCTTTCAAACTTTATTATTCTAATTTTTAATTGTTTTATATCAAAAGCATTGCATAAATTAGTTTAAGACTGATAAAAATAGAAGGAGCACAAGCAGCTAAATACCTTTTGGGCAAAGACGGGCAACAGCGACCGCATTGTCTGTAGCCTCAAACAATTCTTCCTCTGTACGTGAGGCAGGACAAGCATACAGATGCGAAGTTGTCTGTTGTGCTCCACAGGTGCACAAGGTGGAGGATTCTTCTTGGTAGTGCCATTTTGCCAAGATGTCTTTTGATCTGCCCACTCCACTTCTGAGTCTGTTCAAGGACTTCCAAGTTTCCCATTCTTGTTTTGCCCCGAAGGCAGACGTTTGTGGGGGGCCATACAATTGGATTTCCTGGTTTAGCTGCCCAGAGGGATACTCTTGATGTTGGTGGTGGAAGTATTATTCTATGACTCTATGGAATGTATCTTGCTGGGAATAATTGGGGGAGATAATTTGAGTAACGGGTGGATAATAATAATAATAATAATAATAAATAATACAATTTATTTATATTCTGCTCTTTGCTTTGAGTCCCGAAGGGGACTCAAAGCGAATTACAGGTGCACATACTTAGCAGACAATCCCTGCTGTTTCCACATACACAACATATAGATGAACAGAGGCAAACTCTGGCCACCAGGGGGAGCTGACGCACTCCTCATCTCTCAGCGTTCCCAGCGTCCCTTGTTGTGCCTTCCGCATTCCTCAGCGTTCCTGGAGTTCTTTAATGGCCTCATAATTCAGTCAAAATTTGCCTCCCCACTTAATATGGTACCTTTATCTCCTACTTGACAGGTGCAACTGTCTTTCGGGCTGCAAAGGTCGACAGCAAGCTACACTTAAAGGTTGAGCACCCACCTCGACCCGAGCAGGCCTCAAATTCATGACCTACTGGTCAGAGAGATCTTATGCAGCTGACACTTAGCCAGCTGTGCCACAATCCCGGTGCAGGAATAATAAGGCTATGAATGGAATAATCTAACAATTTGTTTCTGTTTTTCCCAATCTTAAATTTGGATGATGATGATTATGATTATGATTATTATTATTATGTTTCATTGAAGGCTTTCATGGCTGGAATCACTGGGTTGTTGTAAGCTTTTCAGGCTGCATGGCTATGTTCCAGAAGCATTCTCTCCTGACATTTCGCCTGCATCTATGGCAGGCATCCTCAGAGGTTGTGAGGTCTATTGGAAACTAGGAAAATGAGGTTTATATGTCTGTGGGATATCCAGGGTGGGAGAAAGAATTCTTGTCTGTTGGAGGTAGGTGTGAATGTTTCAATTGGCCACCTTGATTAGCATTTAATAGCCTAGCAGTTATCAAGGTGTGGTTTCTTACTGCCTGGAGGCATCCTTTGTTGAGAGGTGATTAGCTATCCCCGATTGTTTCTTGTCTGCAATTCCCTTGTCTTTATTTACTGTTATGATTTTAGCAGAGCATCTGATGAACCAACCTGGACACCGCATATTATTTGAGAACACAGAAATGCTGGACCACTTTAACAACAGCCATGTCAGGCTACACAGAGAAGCCACTGAAATCCACAAGCATGTGGACCATTTCAACAGAAAGGAGGAAACAATGAAAATGAAGAAAATGTGGCTACCAGTATTTTTTTTTAAACCCTCTAAAATCCTAACAGTAAATAAAGACAGGGGATAAATGTTTGGCATAATTATTTTATTACATACTTCCTTATTAAAAGAAATTAACTACAAAATCATGAGCAGGTGGCATGTCACACTTGGATAATTAAAGTAGATAGCAAAGAGGAGATATGAAAGAAATTGGAAAGAGAGTAGTGAGAATGACATATTTAATGTATGTTTGGTGTTCCTGTCTTTTTACTGACAAATCTGGGAAACAAATAATAGATATGATTCATAAAATATAGGCAATCACAGGCATATGGTTCCACACAGTCCTTGCTAATGTTGCAAAAGTGATTCTGACAGGTTCAGAGAGGGGGGTTTGTGAAGCAGAATACTATACATACTTGTTCAGAAGTAGTTTCTACTGAACTCCGTGAAACTTACTTCCAGATAAGTGAGCAACCTTAGCCATGCTACACATAGTAAAATGTCAGCAGTGAAAGAATGAGACTGGGCCGGAACCCTAAACTGTTCCAGCTCAGCTTACTTGTCTGAACGTATCTCTCCCTATGAACCATCTAGGAATTTAACATGGCCTGGGGAGGCACTGCTCTCGATCCTGCCTTCTTTGCAGGCGTATTTGGTGAGGACAAGGGACAGGGCCTTCTCAGTGGTGGCCCCTCGACTGTGGATCTCCCTCCCTAGGGATATTAGATTGGCCCCCTTCCTCCTGACCTTAAAAAAAAGAGTAAAAACCTGGCTCTTTGAACAAGCCTTTGGAAATTCAGTGCAATAGAGTAACACTGAATTATGTAAGCTTGAAACATGGAACGGCTTAGACGATGCTATTGGAAAGGGAGATTAACAGGAAGACATTGGTTATTATATGTTGTTAATGGTTTTTGTATTGTATTGATTTTATAATGCTGTTTTAAATGTTTTAATTGTACATTATGGATTGTTGTGGCATCAAATTGCTGCCAATTTGTAAGCCGTCTTGAGACGCCTTCAGGCTTGAGAAAGGCAGGATAGAAATATTGTAAATAAATACAAATAAATTAACCCAACCCTGGTCTATGGACCTCAGAACAGGGGAAGAAGTCCTCGAACTAGCATGCTTTGACAACCCATCTCATCACACTAGAGCAGTGTTTCCCAACCAGTGTGCCGCGGCACACTAATGTGAAGTGAACGATCATCAGGTGTGCCATGGGAAATTGGAACCTCTAATACCCTTTCTTCCCCCTCCTGACGAACACTTTTTCTTCTCCACTCGGGCTCCGCTTCTCCCAAGGGGAAAGAGAGGAAGACGTGACCCGTGCGGGCGCTACTGTGCAGACTCGCCCCATGTCTTCCTCCCTCCCCCTCCCCTCCTGAACACGCTCACGCTGGCCCCTCGGATCAAAATGGCAGCAGAAGCGAGTGGAGAAGAAAAAGTAAGTGTTCAGCAGGAGGGGGAAGAAAGGGTGCGAAGGGGGAGGAAGAGATCTCTGTCGAAAGCTGGCGTGGGCAAACCTGGACCTTCCTGGTGTTTTGGACTTCAACTCCCACCATTCATAGCAGCCTCGGGCCCTTTTCCTCCCTCCCCCCCTCAGCCACTTAAGCAGGAAAGGGCCTCAGGCTGTTATGAGTGGTGGGAGTTGAAGTCCAAAGCACCCAGAGGGCCGAAGTTTTCCCATGCCTGTTTTAGGGACCTTAAAGTGGTGAGCCTCCTTCCAACATTGTGATTCTGGATAGAAAACAAACAACAACATATCATAACATTGTTTGAGTCCACAGTGCTATCTGGGTGTAAGTGAACTACAACTTCCAAACTCAAGGTCAATTCCCAAGCAAACCCTTTCATTTATATATGGAGAGAGAGAGCGCACAACAGCGCAGGCAGAAAAGCAAACATCACAGGGAAGCATGTCCGTGTAGGAGGGTGAATATTAGGAAGAACTTCCTGACTGTGAGAACTGTTCAGCAGTGGAACTCTCTGCCTCAGAGTGTGCTTCCATCTGGCAGCCTTGAGATGTTCCCACTCACCATGAAGCTGCTTGATGGCAACACTGCTGCAATGTGAGAGGTGATTGGCACACATTTGAAAACCCTTGAGGAGAGGTTATCGTTTTATTTCCATTCAGCCTTCACAGAATGCCTTGACTGGGTTAGGGACCCATACAGCTCAGCATCCGTTGCTGGAAAGGACATGACTTTAAAGGAGCAAGAGGAACTCATTGAACTGAAACAAGATCGTAGTTTAAAGCTAAAATTTTCTGATCTTCCTTTGGACAGTTTTTTGTTATCTGTTGCCAGGGAGTTCCCCATTCTGGCCAACAAAGCTATTTTGACATTGCTCCTATTTTCAACCACAACTCTGTGTGAGATGTGCTTCTCTAGCTTGACTGCGATAAAAGCTAAACACTGAGAGAGACTGACAGCTGTTGAGCAAGACCTTCGTGTGTGTGTTTCTGCCATTCCTGCCAGGATATCTATGTTGTGTTTATCGAAACAGGCCCAGATTTCACACTGAGTGTATAAATACATTTTAAAACATATTAAGTATATGTATTACTGTGTTAGAGTGTCATTTTGTGTCATTTTGGTTGGTGGTGTGCCCCAGGATTTTGTAAATGTAAAAAATGTGCAGTGGCTCAAAAAAGGTTGAAAAACACTGCACTAGTGAATGAATCCACTTTAAATTTGGTTTTTGCCTCCTGCAGAATTCTGGGGTTTGTAATTTAGGGAGGATGTTAAAGGCTCCTTAAACTACAAACTCCAGAATTCTGCAGGAAGCAGCAACCAGTTTTAAAGTGGATTTATTCTCTAGTGTGATGAAGTAGCAAATCTTGAATATCAATCAGAAAAATACTAACTAACTAACTACTAATCAAGCATTCAAAAGAATTAAAATAGCAATATTTATTTATTTATGTAATTTATATTCCACCCTTCTCACCCCGCAGGCGACTCAGGGCGGATCACAATGCACATATACAGGCAAACATTCAATGCCATTGACATACAACATATATAGACAGACATAGAGGCAATTTAACATTCCAGAAATCAGTTAAATTTAGCCTCCCCACAAAGTGGTACCTACATTTCCTACTTGACAGATGCAACTGTCTTTCGAGTTGCAATAGTCATTTTCCCTCCCAAAAAGAATAAAGGCTGCCTGCAAGCTATCATCTGCACGCTTAACACATGGAGGGGATGTCTAAGTATACACTGTGCATGTAAGAGTCTTCATATTTAGGGATCTCTCAATGATAATGGATGAGGAAAATAATTTGCCTTCTCTCTACAAGTATTTGCAAGTAGGCAAAAGTAATAACTACAGGCCTGCAAATGTTGAGCCTCCACTGTTTTAGCATGCTGGTTTGGGATGTGCACAGAGTTATGTATGAAGCTGTTAAACTGAGATTGCGTTCAAATATGTAATCACCCACCTGAAATGGTTTGATACAGTCCTGACCACTTGAGTCTGCTGAATGTCTAGATGGATTTGCATGTGCTTCCTACCGTGTTCTGCAGCAAGCAGATAGGAAAGAAGCTAAATAAGTTGACAGATGTAAAATACGGGAATGTAGAGATAATTCTGCAGCAAGAACAAGGCTGAGTAGGTGAATTGGCACTGCAAGTTGTAGCTGCAATGACGGAAAGGGAGGGAGGAAGGGAATCCAGGTAAACCTTCTGTACATCTCTTAAGATTTTTTGCATGAGTGCTAGCCATCTGTGTCCACAGAACTCTTACCAGGTGAGAGGGAGGGAGAAAGGGAGAGGATGAGAGACTCCGTATTCCTACTGCTCCCTCTGCTGGTCTGACCGCAAATGCAAAGATCTGCAGATGCCTTGCTTCCAACAAATAAGCACAGGCTTGCCTTGTCCCAAAATTTATATCATAGAGCAAAGCGAACCGAGACAAGGGGAATAGGAGTAGAATTTATTTACATCATTAAAAATGACATGGCCAACGCATATGCGTTTATTGATCTTCCTCGCATTATCCAGAGCTCAGGCTATAAACTAAAATGGAGAAATAAAGCACATTGGTGACTGTATACATTGTGGAAAACGTTGGTCTTTATGAGGTACACTGGGCTCATTCCATTTGATGTTGCTGAAATTATGCCTGTGCAAGCCAGGTTATGGTGCAGGGGAGGAGAAACGCTGGTCAATCAGGGGAAAGCAAATAACATCATACCTGACAAACCTGGCACTGAAAACTGCCTCCATTAGTGGCAAAACCCATCCAACGTTCCTCTTGTTTTGACGGTTAAGTACAGCAATGTTGGCGCTCATAAGCAGCAGGTCTTTTGGTCAGGGCTGGAAACATAAATCAGCTCCCATGCACTAAATAACAGAAACAGGCTAGCAACAGTGTCTTGCAATATAATAAGTTATTATTTTACTGAGCAGGGAACTACCTCATATCGTGTTTGCTTGCACAGAATGAGTTGTGGTTTGTGCATTTACTTGTTTTCATATGCATTTCAACTAAGTTTCCATCCCTAAGGATTGATTCTGTTGGAATTTCTGATGGGGTAAAGACAGATTTTTCAGAATGGAGGTGGACCAAATGCCCTTTTATGTTCAGGGACTGTCAAGGCTTTTGAAAACTCACCTGATAAATAATCATAATGATCTTATAGCCATGCATATAAAAATGCATGCAGACATGCTTTAGTCGATGGATGGTTAAGTGCAAACAATCCATAGAGAAATCTCTTTTTAAACCAAACAAATTGATTTTTTTTAACAGAACAAGCATGAACTTGATTTAATATTGGGAATGGGTGGGGTTTCATAGAATAAGGACTTGACAAAGCCATGTCTTTGGTCAACATTACACTAAACTCTTATTTTTTCACAGATGTTGTTAAGCAGTTAAATTCAAAGAGCACATGAAACTCCACCTCAATACACTTCCCTTTGGAAAGGAAATGAATATATCAAGGAGAAAGTTTCCAGGCAGGCTTTGCCATGGAATATCTGGAGATGTGTTCAGTCACATGAGCATCCATCTGCAGCCTGGAAATAGCATGGACCCAACACCATAACTAGAGGTGCTGATTTTCTGATATGCCTCTTGTGATGTCAAGACGAAATACTGTCAACTGGCTCTCTCATTCTGGCTGTTTTACTGTGGCTACATTTTATGAGAAGTTTCCAAGGCCAAAATGACACGGACAAGTTTCAATTGGGGCATTGTGAACAGTCGAACATTAAACTTACTCATTGCATGCAATGGCATTGTTGGTGCCCACAAGACTTGTGCATGGAATTGGTTTCTTCCATTTCCTCCATTTCTTTCAGTACCTTTGGTACTTCGGGAGCCTGTAATGGTAAGGACCAGTACAAAAACCCACCCGACACGAAAGCAAATGAGAGCCAAACTCGACTCCTCCTCTGCTTTTTGCCATCACAGTTTAATTTTTTTTATTAATCCCTCAGCAAACAAAAAGAAAATCCTCCCTCCCTGAAAACTACTCTCCTCTTCCTCTTGCCATCAAAAGTGTGTGTGTGTGTGTGGCATGCAGGACTGGGAAAGAAAGCTTATGTAACTGCCTGCAGCTGAGTGTCTCTAGAGCAGGGGTGCTCACACTTTTTCAGCATGCGAGCTACTCTTAAAGCAACCAAGTCTACCGCACGTGCTCCTGCTGCTGTTTTCCGCCCGCGCAGCACTTCTTCCACCTGCGGGGCATTGCAGGAAGGAGAAAGCACGAGGCGGGGCATCCAGAGGGAGCGCTCCGCCCTGCCTGTCTCGCCGGCAACGGAGGCTGCACAGCTGCTTCTGGGTGAGAGGGAGGCAGGGCGCTCCCTTCAGAGGCCCCGCCTCGTGCTTCCTTCTTCCTGCAATGCCCTGCAGGCAAAAGCAGCACCGTGAGAGCAGAAGACAGCAGCAGAAGCGTGCGTGCGCGCAGGGTGTGCGCGCGCATGGCAGGAGCGCCCCATCTAGCTGGTGAGGCCTGAAGATCACCTGGAAGAGGGCCGAAGATCTACTAGTAGCTCCCGAGCTACTTAATGAGCACCCCTGCTCTAGAGTAAGAAGCAGATAACTTGCCTCCCTGACTTGGAAAAAGTGTGTGTGGCGTGCAGGCCTGGGAAAGAAAGTGCAGGTGCCTGCCTGCAGCCAAGTTCCTTTCCTTAAAGTAAGAAACAGAACTTGCCTTGGAAAGAGTGCATGTGGCATGCAGGCCCAGGAAAGAAGAGAGCCAAGCACCTCTCCTTTACAGTAAGAGGCAGGCATCCTTGCCTTGGTAAGAATGTATGTGGCATGCAGGCCCAGGACAGAAAGCGTGGATGCCTGCCTACAGCCGAGTGCCTCTCCTCTAGAGCAGTGTTTCCCAACCAGTGTGCCATGAGCAATCATCAGATGTGCCGTGGGAAATTGAGAGAGAGAGAGAGAGAGAGAGAGAGAGAGAGAGAGAGAGAGAGAGCCGTCCTGTCCTACCGGGAAGCCCTAGCCGAGGCTCGATCCCTTGCCTGAGTCCCGCAAACACAGCCTCTACTCACCACTTGCCTTCTTGGGCTTCCTCCTCTCCTCCGCTCCTTCCTTATATTAGCTGGATACATTTATTAGCTGTACCTGCCACACATTGCTGTGGCCAGCCTTCCCTCCCTCTTTCTCTCCTTCCCTCCCTCTTTCCTTCCTTCCCTCTTTTCTTTTCCTTTCCCTTTTTCTTTCTTCCTTCTCTACCTGTTTCTTTCCTCCCTTTCTTTGCTCTTTGGTTCCATTCTTCCTTCTCTCTTCCCTTCCTTCCTTATTGATGCATAAGAACACACAGAGAGACTGACAGCTGTTGAGCAAGACCTTCGTGTGTGTCTTTCTGCCATTCCTGCCAGGATATCTATGTTGTGTTCATCGAAACAGGCCCAGGTTTCACACTGAGTGTATAAATACATTTAAAAACATATTAACTATATGTATTACTGTGTTAGTGTGTCATTTTGTGTCATTTTGGTTGGTGGTGTGCCCCAGGATTTTGTAAATGTAAAAAATATGTCGCAGCTCAAAAAAGGTTGAAAAACACTGCTCTAGAGGAAGAAACAGAAATTGCCTCCTTGCTTTAGAAAGAGTGTGTGTGGCATGTAGGCCTGGGGGGAAAAGCACGAGTGCCTGCCTGCAACCAAACAAATCTCCTCTTGAGTAGAAACAAGTAAGAAGCCTCCTTAAAGCACATGCTTGCGTGCAGCTAAGTGCCTCCCCTCTAGAGTAGAAACAGCTTAAATGGATCAAGATTTTCCCAGATTGCAGAAGCCTAGTGCCCACTATTACTGTTGGTTAATCTAAGAACAAGGAAGAATGGTGAGTATGAGGAAGCATAATTAGAATATGCAGTATGTGACAGAAGGGTTTCAACCAGTGATTGCCCTGAAATTTCCATTGCATCTATTCACAGCTGTGGCTCTTTCACTCAGATACCAAACACAGAGGCAAAAGGAGTGTGCCTAGAAATGGCATGGGAGAGGATGGCTGTTGAGAATGATCCTACTGCCCCCTTACTTCAGCAGGTGAACAAGGGATGTATTATGACTGCCACCCCGACTCCTCTCCTTAAACATATTTCAGATTGTTTTCAAACATTGCACCAAATTACTGTCACACATCAATTTTTTTCTTGTTACTTACTTTAAACTGTAATTATGAACTGTTGTGCAACAGGAATTGATAAAAGGTAGTCTTGAAAAAAAATATCCATAATTTCCCAAAACATTTTTCCTTTCCTTGCGCTTTCAGCTAGCTCTTTAGTAGTAATGATGCTTGCTCTGCAAAACAACTCAACTCTTCCAGAAATATTTACATTAATTCATTTTCCATTTCTGTCGAAGAATTTGTTGGAAACAGATGGGGTGCCATGTTCTTATGTGACCAGCTCCAGCTGTTTCACTTTGTCTTCAAGGGCAGCTCATTTATCCTTGAAGGCTTTTCTTTGACTTGTAAGGCTGCCATCATACTGCCATACCAGGGCTCCCTTTATTCTGCTCACAGAGGTACAATTTTGAAAACACAAAGCCATGAATGGATGCCAAGTGACCCTAGAGCAACTGCTGGCTCTCCTTAAAAGCTTCTCCCAACTTCATTTACCTTACTTCCAAAGTAAAATAGGGCCCTCTTCTTCACCTCCATGGTTCTTCTGTGATCCTTCTTTATGAACCAGGCTCCTCTTTTGAGTCACTTCTTCAGATCATAGATGTCATTTGACAACTCTTGCATACTGTATTTCAGAAAAAGAAAAAATATCTCAAGAATATCTCATTGAAGAGGGAGTGATACAAGCATGAGAGGTAGCAAAATCAATGCCTTTCATAGTTCCCTTCGGAATTCAGCAAGATAATGCAGATATATTATCTATATTTCCAGATGACACATGCATTTATGTATGCATCATTGCAGGAGCTCACCAACCTTCATTTGTTTGGGCGGCTGCTAATAAAGGCTACAGCATGATCACCAGCAGTTCTTTAAACACTAAACTAGAATAGCAGGACCATAAAATGTTGATTTCATGAATTTGAAAAAAGAAGTTAAAAGACAGGACGTGATCTATAGTCATCTTTCCCAAGATATGCCCAGATCTCATGATTTGAAGTATGCATTTGACTACATACATAGAGTACTTCAGTGTTGCTGCCTCTCATTATTTTAGAACAGCAGTTGGATGACTTGTGATCCATACACTGTATTTCCCATCATGTTTCACACTATTGGTTATGCTGGCTAAGGCCCCATTTACACTGCCATATAATTGTTTCTTGATCCATATTATCTGCTTTTGAACTGGCAGTGTAGACTAGACTCATATAATCCAGTTCAAAGCAGATAATCTGGATTCGGAATCTAAATTATATAGCAGTGTAGATCCATCCTAAGAATGAACTGCATATTATAAAGTGATTGTGTGACTCCTCTCATATAGCTGGGGCTGTTACGTGACTTTTGACTTTAGAGAAAGATGTCTGCTTCCTACTTTTCAGCATTTCCTGTTAGGAAAGGATGCCCTGTGTGCATGAGAACCTATTTAGTTTGTACGTATGTTATAGATCCAATCAGTATTCTGTAGGTGATTAAAATTACCATCATTTTCTTAAGGTTTGGAACAGAAGATAAAGTGGATGCAATCCAGAGTATACTCAGAAGGTGCATTACAACAATTTTTGTTGTAATGCACGGTTTTCTTTGCAGCAGAGGAACTTCCTTCGCAGAAAAGTCAAGGCTGGCTACATAACTTCTAAGCTTCCAAAAGATATTTAGCCGCCTTCACACCTTCTATTTTAATCAGTTTTATACTAATTTATGCAATGCTTTCGATATGAAATAAATAAAGCTTCCAGCAGGCAGTCAATGGCGCTGTTGAAATGGCGCTGTTGTATCTGTTTCAGAATTGTGTTTTGTCATTGTTTTTGGACTATGTTTTTTAAATGTGTTTTTAAAATATTTTAACTCTGTACTCTTTAATTATTTTCATTTGTTCATCACCCCAAGAGCCTTTCTGTCCTGGTAGGCAATATAGAAATATCATAAACAAATAAATAGTTTTTTACACAGAGCCAGCCTTATATTCAGACAAGTAATCGATTTTCGGTGGCATGACAGAACAGTGCATTGTTAACTATTTATTTTGTTCTGAATGTATGTTTACTTCCAGGGAGCGTTTGGGGGGGGGGGGGGGGATTTTATAATACGCTATGACAAAATGATTTGGGTCACCTTAGATACTACAACATACCTTGACGGGTTCTGTGTGCTGTTCTGTCCCTCATAGAAAAAAGTATTGGTCAAGACCTGAGTGTAAAAGCTTTGCTTTTCATCACTCAGATAGTCTGAAGTCAGGGCTGGAATTGAGAATAGTGCCGCCCTGGGTTTTTTTGCATTCTTTCTGCATTCTGAGTCTTTTGCACTGTTTCAGTCACAGTAGGCCACATTCTGCTTCACTGTTGGTGTACTATTATGCAGTACTTTTAGGGACAATTAAAAATGACATTAAACTGTCACACCACACAATGCTTCCTTTCTTTCTTTGTTCAGCTTATAGCCTTTTCTCCAGTGAACCTCAGGGAGGGCTGCACACTTCTGCTCTTTTCTATGCTACTAGGAGGAAAGTCAAGCTGCAAGAAAAGAACAGGCCTGCAGTCATCCATGGAGATCCTTGGCTTAGAGAGGAGCAAATCCTGGAACCCACTCAAACCCTCTACACTTCCAACTATATTACTTTCACCTACCCTCATTGGAATTTTTTCCATTTGAAAAGATAGATGGTATCTGTAATATGCATTATCTTTAAATGTTCTTGAGATGATCCTACTCAATTCCCCATTTTCTCTGCCACCTATAGTTCCTGGCCTCTTTGAGATATTTTAGGAGGACCATCTGGTCCTCCCTTTCCATTATTTGCTATTCAGTCTCTTTCCATATTTTGTTGTCTCTTTGCATCCCTGGAGAGTTCCTATAATTGTGCTGTTGTAACTCTATATTACAAATAGAGTTTCTATGATTTGTTCCTCATTATGGCAGGGGGAAAGAACCACAGCCTGCTCACGGAAAGAGAGAAGACACCACCACATTTGGTTCAGAGATGGAAGTCTGGGAATCAATTTCTATTGCTACATTGGCATGCATTTTCCATGCAGCCTTATACTAAGGCAAAAGCACTTTAAAAACAGCCCATGGGAATATGTTGACTTTCAGTGGAAGATATATTCTGCAAACTGTCAGTCTCTTTTAAAGTTAAACTGCTTTCGCTCCTGTTACCTCTTAGAGCCTTTCTGCACAGTCCTTGAAAACGTGTGCCATGATATCATTTTAGTCATCGTGAAATATTCCTGCCAGTGACAACAGCACAATATCACTTCGGTAGATAACAGATGGGGAGCAGCCTTCCTCTTGGGGCAACCTGAATAGCTAAGCTACTGCTTTCTCAAGAAGAGGAGGAGGAGGAGGAGAAGTAGTAGTTGTCATAATCATCTTGTAATGTATCCCTGTAGGTGGAGAAAGCAGACCATGTTATTTTTTAAATAAGTAAGTAAATATATAAATTAATACATAAATACTGAGCTGGTGCTATTGCTCCTTTTACATAATGCATTAGCCTACAAAGTGACACCAGCTCTGAGAAGTAAGCTGTTGTCTCCATCACATTTTCAACAATTGCTCAAAGAACATCTTTGACATTCACACAATCACATCCCATATAAGAGCCATGGTTGTTTGTGGAAATATACCACATTTTCTCCAAATGCAAGCAATTATCCTCTTTATGATTACTTGGTGTCACACTTCAAGGACCTCCGGCATCAGTATTGTTTGAGCGGCACTTCAGCCAGAACGGCTGTAAGGTTCTTTCTAAGCCAGCTTGCTTAACTTCAGAGTTCCCCCCTGGGCCTCTTTATAGTTCCCGTGTGAAACCAGTCTTGAATGCATAGCATGAATAGACCAAGGTTACTCAAACAAGCCTCCCTGATAAGTAAAGGGCTTTGTAGGTGCCTCAAGTTTGACTCCCTTTTTACCATCTGCAGTTTGCTAACGAGCTATGCATTCCAGAGAGGCTGAAGTAACCAAAACATATAGACGATCATCAATCATAGAACATTGACACTCAACGCATGTAGATCAAAGCCAGGGAACACTATAATTGCCCCAGGATACCCATTGCGGGTATCTCGTACCAACGGCGCTTTGAGAGGATACTTCTGTGAGAGAGGCCGCGTCGGGCCTTCCAGATCCACGCCAGCCAGCCAACACCGGGCTGCCTTGTTCCTGCTTACTGCCATGTCTCTGTGATGATCTTGCACTGTTCCTGCAAAGACTCTATTGCTAAAGAACTCTATTGCTACTAAGAAGTGTTTCCCTGCCTTTATAACTCGGTGGGGATCTTTAAAGAGACTTTCCATTGCATTCGGCTTGTTCCTGTTTTCCTCCGCTTGGATTCCTGTTGATGCGGATTATATACTTGCCGACGTTCCTGCTGTTTGCTGCTACCTGGAGGCCTTGTATTGCTCCAGGCTCTTTCCTATACCTACCTATTCTAAATAAAACCTGTTGTACCTCAGCTGCTGTGCTGACGTTCCTGCTGTTTGCTGCTACCTGGAGGCCTTGTATTGCTCCAGGCTCTATCCTATACCTACCTATTCTAAATAAAACCTGTTGTACCTCAGCTGCTGTGTGGTTTATCCAGGGAGGTCAGGTTCCAAGGGCCCAAGGGGGCGACAGCTTGGTACGAGATCTCTTACTCCCTGGTAAACCGAAGTCCGGATGCAGACACCAGCGGGGGCTGTCGGAGGCGCGCTGCCATGGCAAGAACCCCTACCGCCGCAGACTACCAGCGCTTGCAAGTCGAAATGGTTGCGCTCCAGCAGCAGTTCGCGGCGGTGATCCAGGCCCAACGACCAGCACAACGACGCATTCGCGTGGTCCCTCCCGCCCGCTTTGCGGGGGATCCTGTTGCCGCTCGCACATTCCGTGGACAGTGCCAAGCGTACCTTGTGGCCAGAGCGGCCGACTTCGTGACGGAGGTGGAACGAGTGGCTTTCATCTACACCTTGTTGGATGGCCCTGTGGCATCGTGGGCCACTACCTTGATTGACTCCAATGTACCTCAAGTCAACACCGTGCAGGGATTCCTTGATCATATCCGGGACACTTGGGGGCACCCCGTGAATCGGGACTTGGTGGAAAAGAAGATGAGGCGCCACTTCCAGAGGGACCTCCCATGGGCCGAGTTTCGAGTGTTGGCCAACCAAGTGACCTGGAATGCAGATGCCCTGCGCTCACAATTCCTAGAGGGGCTGCGCCCAGAGATCCAGATGGAGGTCGCCCGCACCCCTGATGTTCCCCTCATCCTGGATGGGTGATTGCGATGGCGCTCCGTCTCAATGCCCACCTCCGAGCCCAGCAGATGTGGACCCGGAGACCAGCAGGGCAACCGCCCGCCAAGAAGGCAACTTCGGGACAGCGAGGGCCGCCAGGGCCCCGGCTGCCACCCCACGCCTCCATGCCAAGGCAGGACAACAAACCGATGCAGCTGGGGCACACTCGCCCGCGGCTGGATGATGCTGAGAAGGCTTGGCACCAACGCTTGCACCTGTGTTGGTACTGTGGCACTTCCGGCCACTTTTCCAAGGACTGCCCATCCAAACCCAAGATGACCCCCCGCCTGGCCTCAGCTGAGGAAAAGCCCAGGACCCCAGAGTTGAACCCCGAACCCCAGGTGGAAGCCGCAGACCGGGCATAGAAAGGCTCGCCAGCTCGGTTGGTAGCCCCCTTTCAGAGCCACGAACCAGAGTCCTGTTCCTGCTTTTGGTTACTCTGTGGACTGCAGAGAAAGGCCCCACTGTGATCCACGCCGTGCTAGACTCCGGGGCCACTAACAATTTCATTGACAGGGATTTCACCAACCACCTGGGCTTGGAGTGCCTGGACTTAAAGGAGCCCCGAGCGGTGCAGACCATTGATGGGAGAATCTTGAAGTCAGGCCCCATTGGACAATGGACTAAGCCTACCAAGATAAGTGTGTTGGAGCACCAAGAGGACATTTCTTTCCTAGTGGCACAAATTCCTCACTTCCCCGTGATCCTGGGAGTGGTGCTGACCCAGCATGACCCCCAGATCTCTTGGGCCCACCATGAGGTGCGGTTTCTCACCCCGTATTGTCAAAGACATTGCTTAAAGGGCCAGGCCGGAGCTGCGGCCGAAGTTGGGACCGTGGCCACGCTTCCTCGTAAGTACCAGGAGTTTTGGGAGGTGTTCAGCGAAAAAGAGGCTGACAAGCTCCCGCCCCATAGACCCTATGACTGTGCAATTGACTTGGTCAAGGATGCCCCAATCCCTCACGGAAGATTGTACTCCCTCTCGGAGCCAGAGCAGAAGGCGCTTTGGGAGTTTTTGGATACAAATCTGCGTGAAGGATTCATCCGCCTGAGCCAATCCCCTGCCGGAGCCCCGGTCCTGTTCGTGAAGAAGAAGTCAGGCGAACTGCGCCTATGCCATGATTACCGGGCCCTCAATAGTATCACCATCCGCAACAGATACCCCCTCCCACTAATCTCTGAGATGTTGGAGCAAGTGCGAGGCGCCAAGGTGTTTACCAAGTTGGACCTGAGGGGGGCCTACATCCTTGTGCGGATCAGGGCCGGTGATGAGTGGAAGACAGCGTTCCAGACCAAATATGGAGCTTTTGAAAGCCTGGTCATGAATTTCAGTTTGTGCAACGCCCCCTCGACATTCCAGCATTTTATGAATGACATCTTTAGAGACTATCTAGACCGGTTCCTTCTTTGCTACCTGGACGATTTGCTTATCTTTAGCGAGGATCTGGAGTCCCATGAGCGTCATGTGAGGGCCGTGTTGCAGCGGCTCTGGGACCACGGCCTGTATGCCAAGCTTGAGAAATGTACGTTTGAGGTGGAGAAAATCGACTTTCTGGGACACTACATTTCGGCCCAAGGAATCTCCATGGACCCTGTTAAAGTAGAGGCCATGGTACAGTGGGAGCCACCAAACAGCCTAAAAGACATCCAACGTTTCATGGGCTTTGCCAACTACTACCAGAAGTTCATCCCCGGCTTTGCCAAGTGTTCCGAGCCAATCATGCAATGTCTCCGAGGAAAGGCCCCCTTCCGCTGGTCTGCTGAAGCAGAGGGGGGCTTCCAACAGTTGAAGTGGCTGTTCGTGACTCAGCCGATTCTGCAGCACCCTGACCCCGCCAAGCCCTTCCGGGTACAGGCTGACGTGTCCAACGTGGCGATCGGAGCAATCCTGTTCCAACCCAGTGGGGAGGATTGGCTACCCTGTGCCTATTTCTCCAGGCAGCTGACGGCCCCAGAAAAGAACTATATGATTTGGGAGAAGGAGCTGCTAGCCATTAAAGCAGCGTTTCAATTCTGGCAACACTGGCTGGAGGGGTCGCAACATGAAATTCAAGTCCACACAGATCACCGCAATTTGGAGCACCTTAAGACTGCGCAAAAGCTTAACCAGCGCCAGCAGCGCTGGGCCTTGTTCTTTGAACGTTTTCACTTTAAGATTCATTATGTCACGCCAGCCCAGACCAAGCAGGTCGACGCCTTGTCCAGGAAGCCGGAGTACACTCGGGGATGCGAGGACAGCCCGGACGGATGGCTTCTCCAGCTTGAGAACTTTGCGCCGACCCTTCCTTCCCGCTCCGCCGGTGGCGGAACGCAGTGCACCTTCTCGGCCCCCAGAGACGCTTCCCCTGGATGCGCGGATTCGCGCCAGGCAACAGGAGGACCCATGAGCAAAGGAGCAACTGGCAAAGGAGGTACAGTACCCGTTTAGTCTACAAAGTGAACTTTTGTGCCACCGCAACCAAGTCTATGTTCCCCAGGTCCCCAAGAGGCAAGAAATCCTTGAGCTGTGCCATGACAGCAAGGCTGCGGGACATTTCGGCCTGTTCAAAACCATTCAGTTGGTGTCCAGAGATTTTTGGTGGCCCAAGATGCATAGGGAAATTGAAAAATATATAGCCACCTGTCCAGTGTGCTAAAGGTCCAAGCAAGTGGTGGGCAAGCCCCAATTATTGTTACAACCCTTGCCCACCCCCAGGGGCCCTGGGAAATGTTGTCCGCAGACTTTATCACCGACTTGCCAGCGTCGCAAGGGAACACCACCGTGTTGGTGGTGGTGGACAGCCTTACCAAGATGGCCCATTTCATTGCTTGTCCGGGTCTACCTACAGCCAAGGAGACCGCGGACCTCTTCCACCATCATGTGTTCAGACTTCACGGGCTGCCCAAGAGCCTGATCACGGACCGTGGCAGCCAGTTCACTTCCCAGTTCTGGAAGGAGACCCAGCGGATGCTAGGGATCGAAGCCCGACTGTCGACCACTCATCATCCGGAGACGGACGGTCAAATGGAGCGCGTCAACGGGACCTTAGAACAATACCTGCGGTGCTATGTAAATTACCAGCAGGACAACTGGGCCACCTTGTTATCCCTGGCGGAATTTGCTTACAACCACTCCATGCACGACAGCATTCAGCAGACCCCGTTCTTTGCTAACATGGGGTACCATCCACGCTTCTATCCAGCATTGATAGAACCAGGGAACGTTCCTGCCGCTGAGGAGCGGCTCCAAGAACTGTGTGCAGTGCAACAAGTGCTGAAGGTACAGTTAGACCAGGCCAAGACTGAATACAAGAGGATGGCTGACCGCCATTGCCAGGAGAGGCAAGAACTGAAAGTGGGGGATCAGGTCATGTTATTTACCCACCACTTGCCCGCTCAGCGACCTAGTCGCAAGCTCAGTGCCAAGTACCTGGGACCTTACAAAATAATAGCCAAGATTTTGCCGGTTGCTTTCCGGCTCCAGCTTCCTAGAAGGATGAGAATCCATCCAGTGTTTCATCATGCACTCCTGCGTTTGACCAACGAAGTCCGGCTGGAAGGGGGTAAGTTGCCCCCCGCCGGTCTTGATTGATGGGGAAAAGGAATACGAAGTGGCGGAGATTTTAGACTCCCGTTGGTGCCGCCGCCAGCTTCAGTATTTAATTGACTGGGAGGGATTTGGGCCTGAAGAGAAATGTTGGATTCCGGCCTCAGACCTCCATGCCGATGAACTTTTGGAACAATTCCATCGGGCCTACCCTGCTAAACCTGGACCACTGGCCGGCAGGGAGGGCCTGCGTAAGAGGAGGGGTGGTGTCACACTTCAAGGACCTCAGGCATCAGTATTGCTTGAGCGGCACTTCAGCCAGAACGGCTGTAAGGTACTTTCTAAGCCAGCTTGCTTAACTTCAGAGTTCCCCCCTGGGCCTCTTTACAGTTCCCGTGTGAAACCAGTCTTGAATGCATAGCATGAATAGACCAAGGTTACTCAAACAAGCCTCCCTGATAAGTAAAGCGCTTTGTAGGTGCCTCAAGTTTGACTCCCTTTTTACCATCTGCAGTTTGCTAACGAGCTATGCATTCCAGAGAGGCTGAAGTAACCAAAACATATAGACGATCATCAATCATAGAACATTGACACTCAACGCATGTAGATCAAAGCCAGGGAACACTATAATTGCCCCAGGATACCCATTGCGGGTATCTCGTACCAACGGCGCTTTGAGAGGATGCTTCTGTGAGAGAGGCCGCATCGGGCCTTCCAGATCCACGCCAGCCAGCCAACACCGGGCTGCCTTGTTCCTGCTTACTGCCACGTCTCTGTGATGATCTTGCGCTGTTCCTGCAAAGACTCTATTGCTAAAGAACTCTATTGCTACTAAGAAGGGTTTCCCTGCTTTTATAACTCGGTGGGGATCTTTAAAGAGACTTTCCATTGCATTCGGCTTGTTCCTGTTTTCCTCCGCTTGGATTCCTGTTGATGCGGATTCCTGTTGATGCCGCACGTTCCTGCTGTTTGCTGCTACCTGGAGGCCTTGTATTGCTCCAGGCTCTTTCCTATACCTCCAACACACAACTGTGAACCTAAACAAAATATATATGTCCGTATCGTAAATGTCTCAACTGCATGGAAATGGTATGCTAATATAAATCACAATAGTATAAACGCTGATGCGCCCAGTCCCCCCCGCTTTGGGTATGGGACCAGTGCGCGCAGGAGGCACCAAAGTCCGTCCAAAAGGGCGATGCCCCTGTGGGACAGGACCCCAAACAAATATCAATAATGATTGCAGCCCTCTTTTGCCAAATGGCGAACCATACAGTGCAAGCAAATGTAGATCACAAACAGGCCCACCCAACATTCAAGCACATAAATATTGCAGTTCCAGTGATAATAAACAAATGCATGAAATACCATTCCAAGCCCCCCTCTGTACCGTCCTGGTGTGGGTGAAAGGCCCACAAATCGTGTCCATCAGAAGTGGGAATTCACCAGGCCGGAGGGCGGGGACGGCAGTGAACCGCGGCAGGGAAAAAAGCCGCGGCGCCGCCGCACCGCTGGCTAGGAGATGTGCAGCGATGCTGGGTGCCACCAGATGACGTAGAATGACCCAGTATGTGGCCGAGATGGAGTACGTCAGGCCAGCAGTCTGTCCTATGTGGATGACATAGACAGACAACCCGGAAGCGAGAAATGCCGGCGGGAATCTCCTGGGGAGGAGCTGAATGACGCGAGGGGCAATCCCAATGGAATCACGTCGTATCCCGGGCGTGGATGCGTCACGAGGGGAGGTCCCAGGCAGTGATGAGGCGGGAGAGAAGGAAAGTGGACTGGAGGGGAGGCGGGGATGCTCCCTCCAGTCCACCTTTCCCGTTCCTCCTGCCTCATCACTGCCTGTGACCTCCCCTCGTGACGCATCCATGCCCGGGGATATGTCTCCTAGCCAGCGGCGCGGCGGCGCGGCTTTTTTTCCCTGCCGTGGTTCACTGCCGTCCCCGCCCTCCAGCCTGGTGGATTCCCACTTCTGATGGACACGATTTGTGGGCCTTTCACCCACACCAGGACGGTACAGAGGGGGGCTTGGAATGGTATTTCATGCATTTGTTTATTATCACTGGAACTGCAATATTTATGTGCTTGAATGTTGGGTGGGCCTGTTTGTGATCTACATTTGCTTGCACTGTATGGTTCGCCATTTGGCAAAAGAGGGCTACAATCATTATTGATATTTGTTTGGGGTCCTGTCCCACAGGGGCATCGCCCTTTTGGACGGACTTTGGCGCCTCCACTTTTGTTCATCTCCAACATCTGGAGGCAGTGCTCGACTCGGCCATGGGAGGAGCTGTTATTCCATTTTCCTCGCCGAGGAAGCTGTAATCCATGGACACCTTCCTGATCAAATTTTTGCTGACATATTTCAGGGGCGTCTTTTACCTCCCCACTAAAGCGGTACCTATTTATCTCCTCATATTGCTGTTTTTGAACTGCCAGGTAAACAGAAGCTAGGACTGATGGTGGGCACTCACCCCGATCCACGGCTCGACCTGTCGATCTTTCAGTCAACAAGATATTTAGTAGCTGGCTGTTAACCTGCTGTACTAGCCGCTGCCTGTCACAATCACGGACTTACCGGCCCCTTAAACACACACACGGAGACGTACTGAAGGCTAACTACTTTATTGAATATAAAAACAGTTCCAAAGAATATAGTCCAATAGAATATAAGATTTTCCAAAAGGCTTGATGTATCACAGTTCCAGGTATCGTAGCAAATAGGCAAAAAGCATGGCAAGGCTCCGCAACCAATGCGGATTAGGAAACAGGGCAAGGCTCCGCAAATCAATGCGGATCAGGAAACAGGGCAAGGCTCCGCATTCAATGCGGATCAGGAAACAAACAGGGCAAAGGCAAGGCAAGGCTTGATGACCACGGCTTAGCTTGTGGTCCCATCCGCCACGCCTATTCAAGTCAGTGCTGGCCGGAGAACTGAGGATCCGTTCCCACGAATCCTATACTTAATCCTTCGGCCGAGGTCCCCGTACGCCTAGGCTTCTTCGTCTCAATCCCTGCTGACGGACCTCGGCCGGTCTAGGGCCCGGACCAATCCCCCCTGCTAGACTCGATGTTCCGTCTTCTATCAAAGGTTCGACCTTGTCTCTCGGCAGCTGTGTTGCTATCTCCTGAGAGCTTTCCTCCTAGCATATTTCCCATGCCTTCTTCCATATCTTCCTCAGGAGGCTCCTGGGAAGATCTCCCTCCCAGATGTTCATAACTCCCGTTTTCTAACTGCACCTGGTTATCTGAATCATCCCTAGGACCAAAACACATTTCTTCCCAGGCCAAGCTCTCTGTGGGCGAAGGAGGCCCCTGCGGGTAATGCTGCCCTTCACCCCAGTCATCTAGCTCATCCTCTGAATCCTGTTCTAGCACAGCTGGTTCTAATGCTAATGGAACCCCAGGTCCTGTCCCCTGCCCTCCAGGCACAAACGAGAACTGCTGTGCTACACTGCCCCAAATGTATGGTGACTGTGTGAAATAGAAAGAAAATAGATGAAAATTTAATTATTTCTCATAGAGAGGATGAAGGAAGGAAGAGAATATTAGCATTCATTCTTAGGCTGCAATCTGGTGGTCCCAAAGGCTATGGTGAATAGTAGGTCTCCAAGCCTGGTCTAACAATCTAAGCCTTTATCTTGGCAAGTGGAAAGTATTTGGGAATGTACAGTGAGAAGGGAGAGGATCTGGGTCCACTGGATCTAAATAACCCCCAAGTAGGATAAAATTGAAACAAATCTAAGAACGCATCAAACCAGCCTTATAAAGGGGTCAGTTTATATCCGTATAATGCATTTCAAACTGCATTATATGGATCTACAATGACCTTATAATCCAGACTAAACTGCATTTGGCAGTGTAGATCCAGCCTATGTATATTTATCCTGACACCTCCATGATGTAAACTGGTATTATTAATGATGTTTCTCCAGTTTTTCTTCTTCCTATTATTTCTATCTGGACCTTCCAAAATATAGCTATGTTAAATCTGCCTCCTGGATTACTATCATATCTTAGAATGGAGTTCCTACAATAAAGTTTAGCTTCTTTCTCCAAGTTACTGGCCTATTTGCGCCTTAAATGAACATCTCTAACTGTTGCATGCAGTCTAAAAGTTATAAACTTTACAAAGGGACCCTAACTATTAATCACAACTATCCACCTCTATTTCGTATTTGCATGATCCAGGAGCACGGAACATATCACCCTGCTAATGCTGTTGAACTTCTATTATTATTACTGCCAGCTTACTTAACCAGGCTTTTCATTCTCCCTATCTGAGCTAAGTTGGCAATTGTGGCAAGATCGTGGAAAACCCAGCAGTAGTCATTCTCCCAAACCATGTACTTGGGAAAGAAGTGAGCTTCCTGTAGGCACCTGTTTGACAGCATTGCAAGGGGCAAGCAGACAGAAGCTCTTTCTTGTCTTGTTTGGATACTATTCCATAATCCAGTGTTTTTCAACCTGTTTTGAGCCACGACACATTTTTTACATTTACAAAATCCTGGGGCACACCACCAACCAAAATGACACAAAATGACACTCTAACACAGTAATACATATAGTTAATATGTTTTTAAATGTATTTATACACTCAGTGTGAAACCTGGGCCTGTTTCGATGAACATAACATAGATATTGGCAGTAATGGGAGAAAGACACAAACTTCCCACACAGAACTCCCATAACCAAGAAAATACACAACCATCCACCTATATCCAGAGATATCCTGGCAGGAATGGCAGAAAGACACACATGAAGGTCTTGCTCAACAGATGTCAGTCTGTGTTTAGTTTTTATCACAGTCAAGCTAGAGAAGATCATCTCACACAGATATGTGGTTGAAAATGGGAGCAATGTCAAAATAGCTTTGTTGGCCAGAATGGGGAACTCCCTGGCAACATATAACCAAAAACCGTCCAAAGGAAGATCAGCAAATTTTAGCTTTAAACTACGATCTTGTTACAGTTCAATTTATAGTTAACACACAATCAAAGAGCATCCTGAACTCTTGCAACAATGGAATTGAACCAAACTCCCCCTTCGCACCATTTCTTCCCCCTCCTGCCGAACACTTACTTTTTCTTCTCCACTCGGGCTCCCTTCCTCCCAGCCTCGATCTGCTCGCTTTGCCTCGATTTGCTCACACTGCCGCTTCTGCTGCCATTTTGATCTGAGGGGGCAGCGTGAGCGTGTTCAGGAGGGGAGGGGAGGGGAAGGGGAGGGAGGAAGACATGGTGTGCGTCTGACCAATAGCGCCCACATGGGTCATGTCTTCCTCCCTCCCCCCTCCCCTCCTGAGCAAAGCAAGGTGGCAGCGTGAGCAAAGCAAGGCGAGCGAGGCTGGGAAGAAGGGAGCTCGTGTGGAGAAGAAAAAGTGTTCGGCAGGAGAAGGAAGAAAGGGTATTGGAGGTTCCACTTTCCCATGACACACCTGATGATCGCTCACGGCACACTAGTGTGCCTCGGCACATTGGTTGGGAAACACTGCAATAATCTAAGTGGAAACCACAAAGGGGCACTAGAGAGAGAAGGATAGTCCATTTTACAGGGGTGGAGGATGGATTGAAGGAGGGAAACCATTTCCCCCTTTTCCTGTTATTTCCTCTACCCATGTTTCCGTTGTAGAAAAAAACCCCTTGTTTATGACATGGGGAGGGGGAAGGGGGAATAACCAGTGAAAATGGGGGAAATGCTTTTTCTCCTTCAGCTTCCACTATCCTTCTCTCTTTACTGCCCCTTGTGGCTTTCATCCAGATAATGAAACAGTACCCTTGTTTGTTTGGGAAGGGTCTACGCAAAAACTTGAGCCAGCCCTGATCTTGAAGTTGCAAATATCAAATTGTTCTCCAAACAGTTTTGGAAATAGCTTTCCTGCCTTCAGTAGGATAATAGCTTGGAGGCTAATAATGGCTATTTGGAAATCCCAAAATGCATAACATTGGAGAGGTGTCTCTCTGTGTCAGAGTGGGAATGAGGAGAAATGGAAGACTAAAGTCCTGCGTACCAAAGTACGATGTTTCTATTAATATTAGTTCCAAGCTTTTAGTCGAAAGGGATTAATTCCTACATATAATTCTTTCATCACAGAACAAAGGACCGCAGTCACTTTCTGCCACAAAAATTAGACTGAAAAAACTACAGGAAAAAAAGGAGAGGTGTGATTTATTCTCTATTCAGCCATGACTGGTGCTTGTCACTTGGCATCATTCGGAATAAAAATGTATGTTTATATAAAAGTACAGTAAAAACATCACATGTCATTAGGAGAAGATGTAGTAAACTCTCTGTCAAAGCTCTTTGTGGTTTAAGATGGAGAATAATTTTTATTTTTATTGAAAAATAACTGCAATTTCAAAACAACTATTTTGGGGACGGTTTCCAAATCTAGCAATTTCTCAAGTTCCTCATTCATATTTCAAACCTATGGCATTTAAATGATCTGTAAAGGGTAAACTGTAAACCTCATTTTTCAATGTCTGTGGGATCAACATTAAGAGATTCTTCCATCCATTTAAGAGTGTAGTGGACTGAGAAAAAGAGCAGCCAGCTGTACCCCAAAGTCAAAAACAATGCTAATGCAGCTTCACTGTGACTCTTAGAGCCGATTTCCATGACATAAAAAAATGCAAAAGGATGCTCATTGCTTATTCCTGTCAGAGATGGCTCTACTTAAATCTCCCATAAAACACGAGGGGAGTGTTTCCTGTCAGTTTATCAAAATTGTGCTTTTCCTTATAAATGTAATCAGTTCCCATGATTTATCAGCAGCCACCTTCTGGCTCTCTGTTTGGTGTGCGGTAGAAGCGTTTGCGTCCTTTCTTCTCCCTGCAGGATTGGCCTTCATGATGAAAGTTTTTCCTGTGTGCTGTCAGAATTCTCAATTTACGCAAACTGTTTGGTCTTAACTGATCAGGTTTTCTGTTGAATCTTTATAATTCTTTTTTCAACAGACACTCCAACACATCGATTGTATTCACATTATGATAAGGCATGGTTTCTTTTAAGTATGATTTGTTGCGGACATCACCAATTGTACAGTTGACAAACAATGACTTATCTTGCCCAGGACTATTTTTCTCCTCTTTCCAACTCATATTTCTAAGTAACAGATGTGAGTTTGAATGTTACAGTCATGGTTTAAATCAGGTACGGGAAAACTTCGGCCCTCCAAGGATTTTAGACTTCAGTTCCCACAATTCCTAACAGCTGGTAAGCTGGCTGGGATTTCTGGGAGTTGAAGTCCAAAACACCCAGAAGGCTGAAGTTTGCCCATGCCTGGTTTGAACAAAGTAGAGTTCATAAACCATGGGGTCAAACTGTGGTTTTTGGATCGCTAAGATAGCTGGGTTGCTACAAAACAAAACCGACTTCAGTAAACCACACCAACCACCTCATCACACTTAGATCTGGAAGCATCTTATGACGTTTCCACTCCAGCAAGAAGATGGATGGACACATCACCCATCACACAATGTAGAGGAACTTCCTGCGGCGGTCCACCCTCCAACTAGGCTCCATTTCTGAAGCACATGAAGATGGAGTGGAAGCATCATTTGACACTTCCCTCTCAACATGGGAGGCTTCCTGTATCTCCCAGGTGACGCTCCACCCTCCCACACTGTGATGGGGGAAAACATCACTGCGAGAGAGTGATGCATGGGGTGAGGGATTTGCCCCAGCTGTCCCTCATTTGATAAGGGCATATGTACGCTTCTATGAACATAAAATTAAGACTTCATCCTACTAACCGGAGAGTAAAGTTGGGGAAAGCAGAGGGAATCATCTTACCCTTTTCCCTCCCACCTTTCCTCATCTTCTGGGGTGGCCAGTCATCCCATGTCCTTTCTGCACATACGGGGGCGGGGGGGGGGGGGGTGTCCATCTTTCCCTGAGGTTTTGCAGCTTTCTCCCATCTGAAGTTGGGTAACACCAGACTCCTGAAGATAGCTTTAGGGCTTTGTTTCCATTCACAGAGTCCCACCAGAAGTGCCCTTATGTCATGTGATGACCTCCTTGGGTCTCCCGTAGGCTCCATTTCTGAAGCACATGAAAACGGAGCCCTGAAGTTGAGTTTAAATTGGGATAGCTTCCATATGTAACATTGTGAATCATTTTGAAGACCCAAGAGTGGGAAAGCAACCAAGAAATAGTAATATTTATCAAGAAGAAAAATCGTGCAAAACAAATGCTATTTAAATAGCTTCCGTGGTGTGCTCCGAAGTGCTTGGGAAACGCATACGAAGAAGCAGAATAATCTAACCACTTTGGAAAAATTCTAATTCAATTTCTGCTGGGTCTCTGTGTTGGGATAGCAGAAGGCTTCTGCAAGCATTTTGCTACCTGGGGCAAAGAACAAATGGTGATCTCCATTTCACGTACATAAGCCAAATGGACTGGCAGTTGAATCTTGTTGTAATAGTAGCACTGGACAGTGTCACCCATCATGCCTGAGGGCAAAAGGTTAAATTGGGCTGTAGGAAAAGCTATGGGCACACAGTGTGCCCTCTTCCAAGACAAGGAAATAGCTGACAGACAAGAGGAAAAACGGGGGGTCTCCATGCAGCACCCAGGTGTCTGTCCCTAAATACACCTGAGAACTCAGTTCACTAGTTGGTATCTAGATTTGGAAATTTTCTTTAAAATACAGACAACTCTTTTATCTACAGCCTCTCTGGATGTTTTATTTCCATTCCTCAAAACCCAGTGAGCCCCTTAACTTCCAAATGTTTAAGCATTCCTTTGCTGCCCGTGAAACAGCAGCTTTCAGCCTTAAATGCCACATTAAAATTACTTTTGTGACTTCAGATGTCAATTTTATTTCCCGGCTTGGAGTAGTTTGAAAGTTTCAGATGTTACAAACTTAGATGTCTTTAAAAATTATTCATTTGTGGAAACCAATCTTCTTATAAAGTAATAAACGGGAGAGGAGAGAAAAGGACCAGAACAGAAGGATTGTTAAAGGCCTTATCAAAGTGTTACAGATGGGCAAATATAAACTCATACAAAAGGGAGAACAAAATGAATTCTCGGTGATACAAAATTAAACTAGGAGAGGAGGGGAGTCTTGTTTTTCTAGCAAAGGCATTTCTCTTGGGCAAATGAATGGCAGGAGAAACAGTTTCACTAGTACTTTCATGTCTTCCCTCATAATTGTCAACTTTTCTTACAGTAACATTACATCCCAGTTCAAGGGATATTTTATACAGCAAGGAAATCCTACTGAGTACAATGGAACTTATGCTGTTCTTGCTGTTTCTAAAGCTTTATTTTAGGGATGAGAACTCATGACCTAGAAGATAAGATTGGGTTCAGTTCCCCTTCAGGCCTGGCCTGTGGGACCACTGGTGAGGGATGGAGAATTATCTATCTATCTATTACATATAATAAAAGTCAGTGTGTTGCAGGCGGTGGTGCGGCCGAGCCGAGCGGAGGGAGGAATATGTGCAAGCATTTCGATTGGCTACCACTGTGGGATTATTTGCATATCGGGGTCTGATTGGCCAGCCTCAGAACTCCAACATTCTACAGCCCCAGACAGAGGGGATTGGTTGCCACTGAAATGGTATTTGCATAACATACTCTGATAGGCCAACCACATTCCACCATTCCAAGGTGACTCAGAGGGAAAAGGAAATGCCTCAGGCAGTCACCAACTGCGGCCCACAGTAATGACGGATCACGACCAAACTTGGCAAACAGGGGAACAATGGCCCACTTCACAACCTGGTGTGGTTTAGGGCAGGATGGGCCATGAATGATGGGATTTGCAGAACGCTCACTTCATACACTTCCAAAACAACACTGCAGCCCCTAAAAATCACATACCATGCCCAAATGGCCCCAGAGGGGATTGGCTGCCACTGAAATCATATTTGCATAACAGACTCTGAATGGCCACCCACATTCCAACATTCTAAGGTGACTTAGAGGAAAAAGGAAAAACCTCAGTCAGTCATACACTGCGGCCCACAGCAGTGACGGATCAGGACAAAAATTGGCAAACAGGGGCCCAATGGCCCACTTCACAACCTGGCGTGGTTTAGGGCAGGATGGGCCACGAATAATGGGATATGAAGTACCTTCACCTCATTCACTTCTAAAACAACACTGTAGCCCCTATACATCACAGACCAGGCCCAAAATTGACAACAAGGCATCCTTAACTTGATTTTCCTGACTAGGCCTCAGCACATGGGATATTGTTAGGCTCCCTCAACTTGATTTTCCTGACTAGGCCCCCGGGACTCACAGTACCTTCACTAAGTTCTTGAGACCACTGCAAGCCACATAAACATCTAATAGGAACCACCCTTGGCATACAATGCCTTCCTCAAATAACCCGGGCACCGCCGGGTCCTCAGCTAGTTCAATAATAAAGAATGGTATGAGATGAATAATAATAATAATAACAATAGGTTTCTGAAACAATAAACATGATACATATTGAAAATCCCTTATTGAGAAATCCAAAATCCATGCAAGGCGGAGATAGTGACAACTTTGCTTTCTGATTACTCAAAATTATATAAAATATTGTGTATAAAAGTACCTTCATGCTATTGGTCCCTTAAACTATGTGTATAAGATTTTTTTTATTCCCTGACATTAAGTCCAGTTGTGTCCGACTCTGGGGTGTGGTGCTCATCTCCATTTCTAAGCAAAAGAGCCGGCGCTGTCTGTAGACACCTCCAAGGTCATGTGGCCAGCATGACTGCATGGAGCGCCGTTACCTTACCACTGGAGTGGTACCTATTCATCTACTCACATTTGCATGTTTTTGAACTGATAGGTTGGCAGAAGCTGGGGCTGATAGCGGAAACTCACACTGCTCCCCAGATTCAAACCTGTAACCTTTCTGTCAACAAGCTCAACAGTTCAGCGGTTTAACCCACTGCACCAGATATATGCATATATCTTGGGGGCTCCAAGATATATGTGAAACATAAATGAATTTCCTGTATAGGTAGTCCCCAAGTTACAAATAAGATAGGCTCTGTAGGTTTGTTCTTAAGTTGAATTTGTCAGAACAGGCACATTTTTTCAGTGTAATACCAACCATATATATGTATAGGCTTTGGATAGTGTAGGGAAGGGTACATACCTTTGTCGTGTTTGATTTGCTGTCTGTGCCCCTGTTCAGAAGATTTCCTCTCACTTTCTGTCCCTGTGATCATTGGATTTTGAAAATAATTGGCTCGCTGTGAAAACAAGGATTGGTGATAAAGCTTCAGTGAAGACACCTTTTCTGCATGATCACTCTTTCAGGAGTGAATTTCCCTTCTGAGAGGGAGAGGATAAATTTCTCTCACTTCCTGTTGTCTCAGTCCCGTTCTTGATTGTGAGTCATTTGTAAGTCGGATGTTTGTAACTCAGGAACTAGCTATTGATGATTTGGTCCACTCTCTAAGATAGTCATCTGAAATCATCAATGTAGTAAAAAATATAAAAGTCATTCAGGACATCACTTCCTAGTCCCAAGTATTTTGGCTAACAAGATACTCAACCTAAAGAAATAATAAAGCATTGAAACAATGAAAAAAGCTAACTGACCCAAAATAATACATGTTTATTTATATTTTGTTTGTCTTTCCTGGGAAGGAAATTTTCACACATATGTGGCAGACATTCAAAGCCTTTTACACACAGTGAATAACGACTTACAACACAGACAAAGGTAAAGTCCCTGATATATTGCCTGATCTTTGCATGATGGTCAACTTTACTGGCCAAATGGGGAGGTGTTCTTGTTCCGAGGGTCTCGGAACACCGTTCGAGAATCCGCCAACACTGGAGGATTCTCGATTATATGTACATTACAAGACCTATCATCACGGTCCGAATGACCTCCAATTCTGCGAATTAGAAATTGTCAAAACTCCACCCCACGGGGATGCCCACAAGACATTACTGAGGGCAGAAAGCAAATGGATGGTCCTTTTAAAAACCGAGCAACCGTGGGGCCTAAATGAAAAAAATCCCATTAACAACCTTCTCCTTTAATTACCCCACCTGCAGAACTCCCATACCTATTATATTCTTCCCCACTTACCTGTGTTTGTGCATTTGCCACACCTATTGAGGTGGAATACACCAGAGATCCTTTCTCTAAGGTAATTATCATGTGTTTGTAATACCTTTGTAGTACCTTTGTGCTCCCATTCGCTACTATGTTATATAAATACCATGGTCACTTTATTTGAATGCTGACATTATGTACTTTGAATGTATGTTATATGCGACCTTATATCTTTGTTAGATTCTCGCCGCTTGCCATGTGATGCATTGTGAGGGAATCAATACTTTGGCCTTGAAAAGACCCGGGGGTCGAAACGAGGTGGGACCCTGTACACTTGTGTCCTCGTCGGCCAGAAGACTTAGCAGACACCACCTGAGAAACCAACTCTCCACATTGGGGACGCTACGAAGCCCAGGATTGGGGTTTGACGGTGTGCCTGCCTTCCATTTCCCATTGATTACAAATACCCATCGGGGTTGGATTATAAATACCCATTGGGGTTTAGAAAACTTACTTTGCGGCGTTACTCCACCTTTTCATCCCACCTAGGAATTGGGAACTTATTTTGTTTACATGGATATTCTAATTGTAAGGGATTGAAACTTGCCTGCAACTCCTCAGGAGTAATTATTGAATACAATATCCTTTAAGTGAATCCAGTGTTTGGATACTTTTTCTTTGGTATCCGAGGTGGTACCTATTGATCTACTAACATTGCATACTTTCAAATCGCTAGGTATTCTGAAGCTAGGGCTGACAATCAGCTCACCCAAACTCGCAGCTTTGAACTGCCCATTTTCCGTTCAGCAGCTTTCCTACAGCTAGCAGTTTAACCCACTGTGCTACCATAGTCCTCAGAAAATATTTAGGAAATTGCTCTAGCAAACAGAAAGATCTTTAGCTGGCAGTGTAAGTACCCAATAGTAGGGATCTCTTTTCCTTCAATGTGGAGAGTATTCTGCAGGGTGGATGCCACAACAGACAACAGGCAAGGCCTTACTCAGCACCACAGCTAAGTGATCTTCACCAGGCTGCAGTATGTGGCTCATTCACAATCAAAAGTTGGCAACCTGAGACTTTTTAAAGATTGCCTTGGGGCGGGCCTAAATCTCACTAACATGGAAGGTGGTGAATTGGGAAAAATCCTTTGCCCAGTGTCTAAAGCATATCTTGTTGAACTGGTATCATCCACCTATCTATTTCTTTCTCCCAGTGGCTCAGAAAAATACTGATTCTATTGCAAGACACAAAGAAGTCAAGCAGAAACAATAGGAACACATTTCCCCTGTCCAATTTCTGGGGTAGATCATCCACCAAAGTGAGGAGAGCCATATCTTCACCAATCAGCGGCCTGAAGCTAGTGTTATTTACTTATTAATTAAAATATTCCTACACATCCCTATACTGAAAAAATCTCAAGGCAGCTTAAAAGTAAAATCAAAATCTAGAAAATTTCAATCTCATGCAGAAACCCCTGAGAGCTGCAAAAACTCCAGCACATTGCACAAAAATGGGATGTTGAAGATGAACCAAAAATTATCCAGTACAGGGAAATATAAGGAGTGCTTTTTACAGGAGTTTTATTCCATCCCATTGTCTTGTATTAATTAGACATTGACCACTCTCTCTACCTATTTTGCCAATTCTCTTCTCTTTTCATGATAGAACATGTTTAATTGGGCTGGGTTAAACCCCTGTGCCAGCAGGACTGAAGACTGACAGGTTACAGGTTCGAATCCGGGGAGAGCTCCCAGTGAGCTCCCTCTATCAGCTCCAGCTCCCCATGTGGGAACATGAGAGAAGCCTCCCACAAGGATGGTAACACATCAAAACATCCAGATATTCCCCGGGCAACGTTCAATCCTCTCACACCAGAAGCGACTTCCAGTTTCTCAAGTCGCTCCTGACACGACAAAAAAAAATCGGGCTGGGACTAACAAGGTGCAATTCATAGGGATACCAAGATGCTTGTTTATAGAGCTGTTGTCCTCCCAACCCTGTTATACGCCTGCAAAAAGCGGACCATCTACAGATGTCACACTCAACTTTTGGAATGATTCCATCCATGTTGCCTTCAAATAAATCCTGCAAATTCCTTGGGACGAGAGGTGAGCAAATGTTAGCATTCTGGAAGGAGCAAAGATCACCAGTGCTGAAATCATGATCCTCTGCCATCAACTTCGCTGGACTGGGCATGTTGTCTGAATGCCCAATCACTGTCTCCCAGAGTCACCAGTGCTGAAATCAGGGTGGTCTGCTTACTGGTACATTATTTAAACTGTTATGTTTATTCATATCATGATCTGATCACCATGCTCATTATATCCCACATTCATGGGGTTATTGGGATAACAATACAAAAGGTTTGCTATGACCCTTTCCACCCAGTCTCAGCCCCCCCCGAATGCCCAATCACTGTCTCCAGAGTAGTTACTCTATTCTCAACTCAAGAATGGAAAACAGAAGGTTGGTGGGCAGGAAAAGAGATTCAAAGCTGGGCTTAAAACCAACCTTAAAAACTGTGGCATAGACACTGGTAATTGGGATGCCCTGACCCTTGAGTGCTCTAACTGGAGGTCAGCTGTGACCAGCAGTGCTGCGGAATTTGAAGCAGCACGAATGGAGGGCGAAAGGGAGAAATGTGCCAAGAGGAAGGCATGTCAAGCCAACCCTTGTTAGGACTGCCTTCCATCTGGAAATTGTTGTCCTCACTGCGAAAGAACATGCGGATCAAGAATAGGTCTCTACAGTCACCTACGGACCCACCACCAAGACCCTTCACATGGAACGCAATCATACTCGGCCATGACTGATTGACAAGGTGCCAGCTATTATAAATTATTTCAATCACAGGAAAGTTATTTTGAGCCTTTTTTTGTTCCCTTTTAAAAATTGTGCTGAATAATCAGCTATTGTTGACAAGCTAGGTCACCTTACTTGTTTATCCTTAAAATAATGTCATTTCTCACCATCACTGAAAGTGCCAATCCTGTTACAGAAAAATCAAGTATCTTACTGTTTACTTGCTTCCGTTGCAATAACTGACCATTTCTTCCTGCAATCTTGTTCCTGTTCTTTAACCAGTTTTTAGGCTTTAAGGCAATTTGTTTCTCATCCAATGATGATAGAATATATTACATTTAAACATTAAAAGAAACCCTTAATTATACAATGGAAATTGAATGTTTGGAGCACTTAATTGTAAACTGGCATTAAACTGGCATCACATTACTAACATTGTGGGAGTGAAAACTTTAATCCACGTTTTTTTTCATTTGGTGACCTCTTGCCCCTGTTTTGAGCTTGAGAACTGTGCCAATTTTTCCATCTAAAGCATTTTTGAAAACTCAATTTCATACCCACCCCACTAAAGGAGAACAAATGAGGTTAAAATAATTAAACACACACAGGAAAGAGGCAGGAAAAAAAATAGACAGCATAATAGCAATAAAAGAGATCGGAACAAGAAATCTCAATGAGGGAAACTCTGGGAGAAGGCAGCAATCAATGGGCAAAGGATCTGGGTGAAACTGCAACCAAATACTCCCAACAGCACACAATAAATAAAAGTATATCAACTCCAGGTCTGGGGTATTCAAAGCAGTGTTTCCCAACCACTGTTCCATGGCACACTACTGTTCTGTGAAGGATCCCCTGGTGTACTGCGGAAAATCTCTCTTCCCCCCTTTCTTTCCCCTTCTGCCGAAGGGCCGGGCAGCAGTGAAGAAAAAGTGAAGGAAGCGAAGGAGCCCGCTGCTTCTGGAGGCGCCCCGGCTCAGCCCTGCTGCATCCCAGGTGAGGCCCTGGGGTGCCCTTCCCCTCAGCCCGGCCCCTCTGAAGCCCCTCAGGGAGGAAGGGCCCCAAAGGGGGAGGGTGCCCCAGGGCCTCACCTGGGACGCAGCAGGGCCAAGCCAGGGCGCCTCCGGAAGCAGCTGGCTCCTTTGCTTCCTGCGGCAGTGAAAGAAGCGAAGGAGCCAGCTGCTTTTGGAGGCGCCCCGCCTCCGCCCTGCTGCGTCCCAGGTGAGGCCTCGAGGCGCCCTTCCCCTCGGCCCTGCCCCCCCCCCCAAAGCCCCTCGGGGAGGAAGGGCCCATCTGTGTTCACATTTGGGCATATTGAGTATTCATGCCAAGTTTGGTCCTGATCCAACATTGTTTGAGTCCAGAGTGCTCTCTGGATGTAGGTGAACTACAACTCCAAAACTCAAGGTCAATGTCCACCAAACTCTTATAGTATTTTCTCTTGGTTATGGGAGTTCTGTGTGGGAAGTTTGGTTCAATTCCATTGTTGCAAGAGTTCAGGATGTTCTTTGTTTGTGTGTTAACTATAAATCCCAGAAACTGTCACTCCCAAATGTCAAGGTCTATTTTTCCCAAACTCCATCTGTGTTCACATTTGGGCATATTGAGTATTTATGCCAAGTTTGGTCCTGATCTGTCATGCTTCAGACTGACTCCAAGCAAGACCACAGCCATGTTAAACTCAAGACTCTAGCTAGGCCAGAAAGTCAGCCTCTGCAGAGGCCTCTAGTTCAACTAACGTTCAAGGACAGGCGCAGCATAGCTCCATCTCGGGCCGATAAGAAGCGAGGGAAAGACAGAGTCGGGTTGCCTCCCTTCCATCCAGGTGCAATCACTAATGAGTTGACATACCATCCTGTTGCGGGAGGCATGAGAAAGCTCAGCTGGAGATCTGTCCATGAGAACCAGTTACGACACCGCTTGCGTCGTAAGGATCAAAGCCTGGTGGGGGCTATTTAAGTCAAGACCCAGAGATGTGCGGCATCTTGTGCCAACGTTCAGTTTTTGCCTCGCTAAGTTCCACGTACTCTAAGTTCCAGCCTGGGCCAGTGGGCCTTCAAGCCTTCGTACTCAAGTATTTGCCAAGCCTTTGTTGCCAGAGACTTATCCAGGATTTAGCCCATTGGAGCATCAGGACTATTTCTTAATTCATTGAACCTTTTACTCTTTGGACTATTGCATTGCAATACTAGATGCAGAGAGCATCAAAAGACTATATTTTTATCTCTTTGCTTCTTTTCATTTATTCTAAATAAAGCATTTAATCATGGCTGGTCTCAAGTGGTTTACTGAGGGGTCCATCAGGTCTAAGGTGCAACATGATCCAACATTGTTTGAGTCCAGAGTGCTCTCTGCATATAGGTGAACTACAACTCCAAAACTCAAGGTCAATGCCTACCAAGCTCGTATAGCATTTTCTCTTGGTTATGGGAGTGCTGTGTGGGAAGTTTGTGTCTTTCTGCCATTCCTGCCAGGATATCTATGTTGTGTTCATCGAAACATGCCCAGGTTTCACACTGAGTGTATAAATATATTTAAAAACATATTAACTATATGTATTACTGTGTTAGAGTGTCATTTTGTGTCATTTTGGTTGGTGGTGTGCCCCAGGATTTTGTAAATGTAAAAAGTGTGCTGCGGCTCAAAAAAGGTTGGGAAACACTGCTTTAAAGGACATTTCCAAACTGCTGGACTTATTTAAGAAAATGGTTCAGCACCTAGGAGAGCTCTTGCCACCTTTAGGTTAAAACCTGGAAAGGATTTATAGTCCCACTGACACAAGAGCTCCCAACCACCAAGGCTGAATTAATTGGGTCAGTTGTGCTGTTGTACATCCAATTATAAATTAGCACAGCCAAGGCTTTCCTTTGTTATAAATAACCACTATAAAATCTCCCTGTGTCACTATTTGATGGCTCTTGCTCCACCGCTTCCTCAACTTCAACTTCTGCCCTGGATTTCAATTACTTCCAAACTGTCTCACCTGTTTTGACCCAGACTGCCTCGGCTATGCTCCTGCTCTTGTGGATTTTTTGTTTAGGTCTCTGGTTTGGTTTAATTTTATCCCTGGCTTATAGGTGCATTCATCTCGGCACTTGCGGCTCTTAAACAACAAAGAGGGTTAACATGTAAATAACTGCAGCATAGCCAAGTGGCAAACAAAAGGCTAAACCTAAGTGCAGTGAGCAGGAAAAAGATGGTTTTTCTTCTCCTGTAGTTCAAGGTTCGGTCACTCACACTGTGCAAAAGGGTGGGGGCAGGAAAGTCTCATAAATGCAAAGGAAGACTGCCAGGATAGGGTACAGGATTACCACTACTTTCATTTATCCTGTTGTTCTTTTACCTCTGTTTCTCATTCTGAAGTTTTCTTTCTTCCATGTGCATCTACACTAAAAGGCAGTGTGTCACAGGCTACCTTTTTCTGCCCTGTATTGCACTTTAACCTTGAGGTCACCCTTTTCCACCCATCAACATACCAGAGTCCAATAGTATCTAACTATAGCAGTTTATTTAGAAAAGAGGAAAAAGGCAATTCCCAAAAAAAAGTAGAAAAGGTGCGATAAAATAGCAGTAGTCCACATGTACAAAGTTCAATTGTCCATAAAGGCAAGGTACATGGAATCCAGAAAATCAAGATCATAGGCATAAATCCATAGACAAGAAAACAATAGATATTCCCAGGCAAAACTCTTACAGGACCAAAGACAAACACAGAAGACAAGATTCATGAGCATGAGAGCTGATCCAGGAACTTGATTCTTTGGCAGCATTGTCTGCTCTGGAGACTCCAAGAAAACATCACTAAATTGAAACTCAAGCCCTACCAAGAAGCCATTAGGCCATCTCTTTGACACTTGGGTCAGAAAGACTTCTCACAAAATTTCAAGGGCTTTTCACCTAGTCTTTCTGACCATCTAATTCACTGGTTCTCAAGGCTAGATTACTGTAACACCCTTTACATTGGCCTTCCCTTGTCAACAATCTGAAAACTTAAGCTGGCGCAAAATGCTGCTGCTCGATTGCTGGTGGGAGCATCGGCAAGAGAGCATATTACACCAATTTTACAGCACTTGCACTGGCTACCAGTAGAGTACCGGATTGTCTTCAAGGTGCTGGTTTTGACCTTCAAGGCCTTGTATGGTCTAGGGCCAGTGTACCTGACGGACCGCCTCACCCCATATGTTCCCCCGAGATCATTGCGATCAGAAGAACAAAACCTTCTGGTGATTCCATCAACCCATTCCTGCCGCCTTTCAACAACAAGACAAAGAGCTTTCTCCGTGTTGGCACCAACTCTATGGAACGAGTTACCAGATGGAGCTCGCGCTATTACAAAGTTGGCCCCTTTCCGGAAGGCCTGCAAGATGCTCCTCTTATGCAGACTTTCATTCTAAGTGCCTCCTGATAATTTCTATCCATGTCCTTGTGTTTGATGCAATTAAATGGTTTTATGTATGTTTTGTAGTTTTATGTAAACCGCCCCGAGCCTGCAGGGAGGAGTGGTATATAAAAACAAATAATAAAAATAAATAAATAAATAAAACATGTGGATCCCCAGGTGTTTTAGCCTACAGCTCCCAAAATTCTTTACAAGCGGTTAGGATTTCTGGGAGTTTAAGGCCAAAACGTCTGGGTACCCACAGGTTGAGAACCACTGATCTAATTAATCTATCCTTTATTACCTTCGCACGGAGGCATATCGTGGGTAAACTCCTAATCTGTTGAAGGCCAATTCCCATGAGAAATAGAATCCCAAACATCCTCTGTAACTGCCGGACCTTCTTCCTGATCTAAGGCCTGCAATTTAGCCTGTGTTTCAGCCTTATCACACACAGGCTCAGTGTAAAAACACCTGATCATTCCCCTCCACCTCTGAGGATTCCCCAACGTCCTGAAGGTTGTGTTTATGCCACTCACAGTGGGATTCCCAGCCCTAGTTTGAAGCTTTCATGGCAGTCCACTGCTCAGAATTAGGGTGACCACCATCCCTACCAACATCACATTATCTTCCTTCCTTCCTCTCATTCCTATTGCCATAGGAAGAGAAAACATGCCTTGTAGTGCAGTATCACAGAGATCTATGGAGCAGGAGATTGCTCTGGCATCCTTCTGTACCATAGAAACAAATTAATCAGCAGTAGATGCTGAACTGGATAGTGTCCACCCCAGTCTAGAATTAACCTTTTGCCATCACCATGGCTTCAGTTACCCCCTCCCTAGTATTCATGATGACAGATACTATGAGTTTGTTAAATATGAATGCATAGTTTTAGGCAGAAACATCTTTTCAATTACTTTCATATTTTTCTGTTTACTACGTGCAATTTACTTGTGTTTGCACATTCAGAAATACTCATGAGTCATGATAATTTTCTAGCAGCTTCTTGCAAGGATTTAATATTCAATATTTGACATTCAAGCTGCTTTGATTGGGTGTGAGCGTTGCTTCTGTTTTCTAAATGAAGCTGCCGGCACTAATACAGCCAGCTAACTATGCATTCAGAGGTTGCTGCCATGTACATATTTTTCCAGCATGCGCTTAGCATATCTTTCTCAGAAGCATGATTTTTCATTTTAATAATAACAACAACACCAAAAACAGCTTCTTCGCATCAATATTGCCTGCCACCCTGATTCAACTCTAATCGTGCTTTCTAAAGAGCTTCATGCATGATTAAGCCTGCAGCCTTACACTAACCTATCTGGCACCTATGAACATAATACTTCAGAGTAGACATATAGAATTGTTTCTTGCTGTAATTGCAACAGATTTTGAATGGCTGAAATACATATGAATTTCATTCAGTTACATGTTACTTGTCCAATGTAAAAATGTGTATTTGTGACCAAGGTTTTAGACAGCAAAGCTCGTAGTGCAGTAAGTAAGATAATAAGGAATAGTGAGCAGACCAATGGAACAACAATGGACTTGATTTTGGATGGCATGATTTTAATAACTGATTTTAAATCGTGTTATTCATCAGTGGGTTTTAATATACATGTTATTATATTATTGATGTTTAATTTTTATGCTTTATGTCTAAATGTTCTTTTATGTTAATTTTTTAATATCGCTAGGTTAATTTATATTTATATGTTATTGTCTTGCTGTTATCTTTTGGTTTTCACATGTACCATAGGTACAGCATTGAATTTTGCCTTTATAATGTTGGAAACCACTTTGAGTTCCCTTAGGGCAGGGGTCGGGAACCTATGGCTTGCGAGCCAGGTGTGGCTCTTTTGATGATTGCATCTGGCTCTCAGATTTCAGCTTTTCAGATAAGACCAATCCTGGAGCAATCCCCAAACAATACGGGCAAGAAAGTGATGTGTAAATAAAGCCCTACAATGCTCCCAGGCTCCGCAGGAAGCCAGAGAGAAACGAAGTTCACATGAGACTGCTGCGGAGGACCAAAGCAATCAATCGCTGAATGAGGGTTGGAGGAATGGACATACACACCGTCATCCTGCCGGGGGAATCCTTTTCTCATAGTATGTAAGTATATACTCACATTTAATTGAATTCATTCTTAAAATATATTATATATATTATATGGCTCTCACTGAAATAAATTTCCAAATATTTTGCTTTCATGGGTCTCTGAGTCAAAAAGGTTCCCAACCCCTGCCTTAGAAAAGCGATATATAAATGTAGTAAAGAAATAAATGTAAACCTGACGTTTCTCATTTGGTTAACATAGAGATTGGAAAGATACTTCTAGAAAGAACAAATCTAATGCTCACCTTTGGGGGGGGGGCTAAATTACCTTCCCAAACTTTGGTAAGATAATTAGATTTGTGCCTTGAACCCCGGTTTGCATTTTAATCTTATTCTCATGTTAGCATGGCACACCAGGCATCGGACCCCAGCCCGCTCTTTTTGCAGGTAGCTAAATCTCAACCTCAATGAGATGGGATCTCATCCCTCCCCAGCTGTAAATGTACCTGACCACACAATACAAAAATCTACTGCAGGGTCCTCTCCCAATATATCTGTGGGTCAAACAGAACAAATCAAATTATGGTGGGAATTCGGTACACAGGTTATGTGTTCCAGTCAGCCCTGCAGGAGCGACAATCAGGACAATCAGGAATGGAGCCGTATGTAGATCATAGTTATTTAAACTATTTCCACTCACAACCCCTCTTTCTCAGAAGTTTTTATGTGGCCCTGAATATATTTACTGGTAATAAACTACAGTTACCATGATTTCATAACACTGAGCCATGGTGGTGTCAAACTGCACAAATTCCACAGTGTAGATGGACGAAAACAACCTATCTGAATTGCTGAATATAGTTACTCCTACACTTTAGAACTGTTTTCCAACCCATTTGAGTTTAATGCCTCTGAATTAATATGTAAATTATCAGCTACTTGCTAATCAGTTCCTTAGCTGTTTTCTCTTGAGTCCTTCCATCATTCGTCTCTGTTGAAGAAGAGGGAAGGAGGGGAGGGAGGGAGCAATGTTGTTTTCTGCTGCTCCAGAGACTGGGACACGGAGCAATGGATTCAAATTGAAGGAAAAGACATTCCACCTAAACATAAGGAAGAACTTATGATGAGAGCTATTTAAAGTGAAATATGTTGCCTCAGAGTGTGGTGGAGTATTTAAACTGAGGCTGGATGGCCATCTGTCAGGAGTGCTTTAACGAAACACAAAAAAAAGGATTTTATTGATCAGCCAATTGGCCTTATCAAAACACAGGAGTGCTTTGATTTTGTATTCCTGCATGGCAGGGAGTTGAACTGGCTGCCCCCTTGTGGTCTCTTCCAAATCTACAACTCCATGAGAGCTGTGAGAACAGTTTCTCAGCCAATCAGGGGGAGGCACAGGAAGTCTGAATAGCTGTCAGAACTGCATAAAATGTCTTGTATTTTTCTATGGCGTTACGCTTGAACATTTTGAGTGTCTGCTGGTACTTGCATCCCTTTTGGCCAAACTGAGTAAACCTCTGTATTTTTGACTTCAACCCACAGTGTTTGTTCTCTGTCCTGGCTGATCTGATTTAGTGGAAGCTCACCAGGCATGGACCTTTCTATCTGCGATCCTAGCTGAAATCTTAACATGACGCATCCTATTTCTCTAAATTGGTCTGGCGCCCTCAGGTGTGGTGGAAGGTACTCTCCATTGTCTGTATCAATGAGCAGTCCAGTCAGTTTTTCAGTGTGGAATGTGGGAGGGAACACCATTGTGTCCTTTTTCTCAGTTGGGAAAATATCCAAGACTATCCCAAGCCTCTCCCATTGACAACACCATTCAGAGATTCTGCCTAGTGGGCCAATCAGATAGATTTAGGGGACAAATGAAACTATAAAGTGGGACTTCTAAGTGTTTTTCAACCTTTTTTGAGCCGCGGCACATTTTTTACATTTACAAAACCCTGGGGCACACCACCAACCAAAATGACACAAAATGACACTCTAACGCAGTAATACATATGTTTTTAAATGTATTTATACACTCAGTGTGAAACCTGGGCCTGTTTCGATGAACACAACATAGATATCCTGGCAGGAATGGCAGAAAGACACACACAAAGGTCTTGCTCAACAGCTGGGAGTTATAGTTCACCCGCAATCAAAGAGCACTCTGAACTCCACCAATGATGGAATGGAATCAAACTTCCCACACAGAACTCCCATAACCAAGAGAAAATACTATAAGAGTTTGGTGGGCATTGACCTTGAGTTTTGGAGTTTTAGTTCACCTATATCCAGAGAGTACTGTGGACTCAAACCATGTTGGATCAGGACCAAACTTGGCATGAATACTCAATATGTCCAAATGTGAACACAGATGGAGTTTGGGGAAAATAGACCTTGACATTTGGGAGTGACAGTTTCTGGGATTTATAGTTAACACACAATCAAAGAGCATTCTGAACTCTTGCAACAATGGAATTGAACCAAACTTGGCATATTGAACTCTCATTACCAATGGAAAGTACTGAAAGGGTTTGCTTGGGAATTGACCTTGAGTTTGGAAGTTGTAGTTCACCTACACCCAGAGAGAACTGTGGACTCAAACAATGTTATGTTATGTTGTTGTTTGTTTTCTATCCAGAATCACAATGTTGGAAGGAGGCTCACCACTTTAAGGTCCCTAAAACAGGCATGGGAAAACTTTGGCCCTCTGGGTGCTTTGGACTTCAACTCCCACCACTCATAACAGCCTGAGGCCCTTTCCTGCTTAAGTAGCTGAGGGGGGAAAGGAAAAGGGCCTGAGGCTGCTAGGAATGGTGGGAGTTGGAGTCCAAAACACCTGGAAGGGCCAAGTTTGCCCATGCCTGCTTTCGCCAGAGACCTCTTCCTCCTCCCGTCCCCTTCGTGCCCTTTCTTCCCCCTCCTGCCAAACACTTTTTCTTCTCCACTCGGGCTCCCTTCTTCAGGAGGGATGGGGGGAGGGAGGAAGACATGACCCATGCGGGCGCTTCTGCGCAGACTCGCCCCACGTCTTCCTCCCTCCCCCCCCCCTCCTGAACAAGCTCACGCTGCCCCCTCGGATCAAAATGGCGGCAGAAGCGGCAGTGTGAGCAAAGCAAAGCAAAGCGAGCAGAGCGAGGCTGGGAAGAAGGGAGCCCGAGTGGAGAAGAAAAAGTGTTCGGCAGGAGGGGGAAGAAAGGATATTGGAGGTTCCAATTTCCCAAGGCACACCTGATGATCGCTCACGGCACACTAGTGTGCCACGGCACACTGGTTGAGAAACACTATTCTAAGTGATCTTGCTAGTATTTGGATGCCAAAGTCAAGGAAATGTACAGCAACAAAGCACTCATGTCCTCTGGTGCTTGCTGCTCCTTCTCAAAACAAGAACAATTTGGGCAAGAAGCCAAATCTTTTTAGAGATATTAAACTTTAATTAATGTAAATGGCATAAATGACAGTATGTGAAAAAAATGTCCTTCACTTTTTATAATCACCTGTTGGAAGATTTATTGAGGTACCCATATCACATTAATAGAGCATTACAAGGTTGGTTTTATTACAAATTTACAGGTTTTATGAATCTAATAATGTGTTTTCTGATGGAATTAGAGGACAGGAAGGGAGGTGAGGGGAAGCCTTAGTTACAGATTCTTCTGCAGGACAGGCGAACTGCTTGAATGGCAACAAAATGGGGGCAGAGGAGTAGAAAGGGACTCTTAATGCAAATGAGTATTTGTATAAACAATCAGCAAGGATCATGTTTATGTGTTAAGCAACCACCTTGAAATTGATCTGCCTTCAAAGCCTAAGCAATTGCAGTCTACCTTAGCGTGAATGATTTATGACACTCATGAACCTAGCAACTACATCGGCTTTTTTTAGAAGCTAGCATGCACCACCACCTGCATATTGATGATTTATTTGTATGCATGTATGCGTGTGTGTATGAGTATAAACATCTCAACTCCTTATGCAGAGTTGTATTGAGTACAGACATCTCCAGCCCAAATGAAAATGACAGAAATGTCATAGGACTTGTGCACTGACACTGTCTCAAGTTTCCACCCAGCAGCAGGTTTCTTCAATCCCAAATGTGTTACCATGTCCCCTAGTTATGAACAGCACCAGGAAAGATCTAGTGAGGTCAAGGTCACTGATGCCACCTGCATGAATATGGGATGCAGGTCTCAATAGGCAGTGCCATCTACAGGAGAAGCACACCTCAAAGAAGCCGGAAAGTGGCTTTTATTAGCTGAAAAGCTTATCTCATTTATGAACAAAAAACACAATTCTCAAGAGTTGCAATCTAAAACATCTAGAGGCCCCTCAGTTAACATCTTCATAAAATAGTTCAATTTTTGGGAAGACCAAGTTCCATAATGAAGACAATGATCCTTTCACACTATAGTTACAGTACACACCTCACACCTGGTGACTAGTCCCTGCAGTTTCAGCTATCTGCATTCAACAAAATATGTCATATCTAGGAATGTACTAGGTTATATGCCATGTTTCAACCAGAAATTATCATAGGTCCTCCAGGATGGCTCCATGGTAACTTCTAGGAAAAGTCATTCATTTTAGTAGAATTCACTATTGTGCACATTTTCTATTTCTATGGTAACATTGCGAATTCATCCCCTTTAGATACGGGGTTATACTGTATAGTGCTACAGATCCACTTTCATGTCCATGGCTGCTTCCTATAGAATCATAGGGATTGCAGTTTGGTCTGAAGTCCTAGAGCAGGGTCCTTATGCTTTTTCAGCAGAGGACTAGTTCATGGTCCCTCAAACTGTTGGGGCGGTGGACTGTAGTTTGAAAACATCATGAACAAATTCCTATGCACACTGCACAATCTTATTTGAAGTGCAAAACAACACAAAAAAACAATAGATTTTTTAAAATGAAGGAAAATTTTAACCAACATATACTTACCAATATTTGAATGAGAAGTGTGGGCCTGCTTTTGGCTGATGAGATAGTCAAGTTAATTAGAGTTGTTGTTGTTTGCCTTCAAGTAGTCTCAGACTTAGGGAGACCCTGGGTAAATGACATTGGAGAATCACCTCCAACCCATGGGCCTTAGTTTAAGGAAATCTGCCCCGGAGGAACTTGAGCTGAGGAGTGTAAAAGCCAATACAAAACCCAAGATTCCATAGCATACTGTCATGAAAGTGAAAATGGGATATTAGCATTATATTTATGTAGCACTATAATCCTTTACTTATCCCATCAGTGAAGTGGCTTTGCCCTTACAGTTTAAAAATGTGTATTTGAGAAACCAACTACTTACAGGTAATTATGTTACCTGTTATTTCAAGTGTTTGTGTGTGTTTAAAAAAAAAAACAGAAATTTATAGACAAAACGAGGAAACCTTCTTTTATACTTGAGTTGCAACACAATGGGATTGTGTGGTTTTTTTTTTTTTTTTTGAGAAAGCAGAGTGAATGGAGGTAGATTAGGCCAACACCTCCAAAGGTGATGCCTTTCAGATGGCCAGCTGCGATGGTTACTGGGATGATGAGAATCATAGTCCAAAACATCATTTTGAAGGAGGTTGAGTTAAATGTACCACAAAAACACACAGGATTATTGGACTTTTGCTTCTGTTTTGCTAGTTACTGCTTGCTGTTGTTATTTAAACATTGTTCAGTCTCAAGGCAAGAATGGGATGATATGACCCACCAGATGTCATTGGATTGCAGTTCCCAGCAGTTCTAATCAGTGGAGCCAAAGCTAAAGAAGACCAGGTGTTGCAATACAACATCTGGAGGAGCTGGATGATTTCTGTCTTATTTTTAATACCTTTCTTTGGTACCAGCTGAAATGTGGCCTACAAGGTGAAAGTAAAAAATGGTCAAATACCCAAACTATGTTTTTGGAGTTAAGGGATTCAGATGGCCTACATACATGGCAACACACCACCATAAAGACAGCAGGAATTTTTAAAGTAAGACATTGCTGTGGCCAACCTTTCCTCCCCTTTTCTCTCCTCCTTTCTTCCTTTCCTTCCCTTTTTTCTTTCATTCTCTTCTTCCTTCCTTCCTTCTTTACTTCCTTCCTTCTCTTCCTCTTCCCTTCCATCCCCACACTTTTTCTTTCCCTTCCTCTTTCTCCTCTTTCTTCCTTCTCCACCTATTCTTGGACTGCAACTCCGAGCAGTCCTCCAGTTCAATCTATCTACCTTCCTATCTAATCTATCTATCTCATCTATATGGAGGATTGCTGTGAGTTGCAGTCCAGGAATAGGAAATTGGAAATATACAGGGATTGAGATGCTCTCAAAGAAATCCAAGGAGAAGAAAGATTGAAGCTTGGAAGCAATGCATTTGAATCATCCTCCTCTCTTAAAGGGCCTGGTCTATGCGATGCTGGGAGCTGTAGTCTGAAAGAGAGTGTGGGAGTGATCAAGCCCCCTGTTCAAGGAGCTCCATTGGCTGTCATTTACCTTCTGGTCCCACCTATAAAGCCCTGAATGGTTTGGGACCCGCTTACCTTTGTGATCGCATCTCCTACCATAAACCTGCATGATCTCTTCAATCTTCTGGAGAGGCCCTCCTTTCACCACTTCCTCTATCACAGGCAAGACTTGTGGGAACGAGGGAGAGAGCCTTCTCCGCTGTGGCCCCCAGGCTTTGGAACTTGCTACCTGGTAAGATTAGGCAAGCCCCCACCCTAGCAGCCTTTAAGAAAGATCTAAAAGCTTGGCTCTTCTGATGTGTCTTTGGAGAGTGAACATTCAACCCATTTTGTTTGTTTCCATCTACAGTTGTCCTCATGATGCACTTTCCCCTGTCCTTAATTAAAGCCAAACCCCATTGCTCTTCCTTCTTGGGCTCCTTCCTCACAAATACACTTTTTCTATTCCTATCTCACCCAGGGTTTTAACATTTTATCTTGTGCATTTGGCCCACCCTTTGTGTTTGATTTTTATTATGTTATTTTGCACTATTTATTTTACTTTGTTACTTTATGTATTTTGTTGAGATGTAATTTTTCTGTTGTTTTGTGTTTAACTTGTATTATTTTTGGGCTTGACCTCATGTTAGCTGCCCCGAGTCCCCTTTGGGGAGATGGTGGTGGGGTATAGATTATTATTATTATTTGCTATTGTATGTTTTGTTTGCCAGGGGGAGTTGTTTTTGTTCATGCACTATAGCAACTTTTTGGGGGTTTTGCTTTTTAAGTCCCTTCTGTTGTGTTTTCCAGTGTTTTTATGAGTGATGGTCGATCGTTGGCCTAATAGGTGTATTGTGTCCAAATTTGGTGTCAATTTGCCCAGTGGTTTTTAAGTTGTTAGTCCCACAAATAAACATTACATTTATACACACACACAGAGAGAGAGAGAGAGAGAGAGAGAGAGAGAGAGAGAGAGAGAGAGAGAGTTCCCTCACTTATCGTGGAGGTTACATTCCAGGATGTCCCACGATAAGCGAAAATCCACGAAGTAGGGATGCTCTATTTATTTCAATATTTATACATTATTTTAGCAGGTATACACTATTTAAGTCTTTAAACACTTAAAGTAAAGTGAAGGAAAGGAAGGAAAGGCCCTTCAAGGCTGGAGAAAGAGAGGGAGGACTCCGAGAATGGCGGTGGCAAAAACCCACAAAACAGTGAAAAAACCATGATATTTATTTCAAATTAATATTTTTTAAAATCCACAAAACAGTGAGCCTGTTAAATGTGAATCGCAAAGTATTGAAGGAACACTGTAGATGAAAGCTGCATGGAAACAAGATCTCCAGATTACAAGAACTATAGCCAACCACTTGGGGATAAAGATCAGTTGGGAGTCTAATGCATTTGGAGGGCCAAGAATCTGCAAAAAAGTATCACAGGAAGAACCTAACAAAGCAGCCAAGATAATTTCAAGGAAATTCATAGAAGGGCATCTAGGACAGTCCTTTTGATATATGTGTACTGACAGCATCATTGTCATGGAAAATGTAAGAAGATAAAGGGCCATGTACTTTAACACCGACTTCCTATCAACAAGTTGCTGGATTTGCAATAGGATTTTTTCCCATTTGCATCTATACTTGCCCTACATCTGTTCCTCCCCATAGGTTGCCCTCCAACTCCCATAATTCCTCAGATAGCTATGGGAGCTGAAATCCAAGACAACTGGAAGATAGCATATTGGAGAAAACTGTTCTCAACAGACAGATCTAGCATAGCACATTGATTCAACTGCTGGATGGTTAATCAACACTTTTGTAATATGCATTCAACACTGCTGCTCTGGTTGGGACTAGCAGTAAGATTCCAATAATACCTTCCTTTATCCCCCCCCCCCTAAACCTAACTCAAGAATTTGAATTTACTTGATGAATTTGAGATAAACCATATGACAACTTGCTGGTAGAGTGCAAGCTTTCTGCCCAGAAGGTCCTGAGTTCAGTCAGAAACCAGACACTCCAAGAATTTGGAGAGCTGATGTGTATCAGAACAGAAAATACTGCTGTGTTCCCATTAGTATCACTATTGGTGAGATTTACAGTGAATCTCTTTGCAGGCATTGGGGGACCCTTTAGTCTTCCAGATGTTTTGAGGAAACCTTTATCCAGTCTCACTGACTGTGGCCAATTATACAAGATTGTGGTAAGGGTAGGTCAAAATATCTAGAAAGCCAAAAGTTTTCACCCTGTGGGTTAATCCCTTTCCTTCTCTCTCTCTCTCTCTCTCTCTCTCTCTCTCTCTCTCTCTCTCTCTCTCTCTCTCTCTAAAGAAAGGCTGACTTTCTCTGCACTCCAGTGATATGTGGCGTTGAACATCCAAATCTTGAAGAAGTTACTTTTAAATGACAACCTTCATAATCCCCAGTCTGAGAGTTGTGGACGAAAAAAGTAATTGTCCCAAGTTTCCCTTGGCATTTGTATACTCTTTCCCTGCAATACAACTACTAATGCATTGTTGTTGAATATCGTATATACTAGAGTATAAGCTGAGTTTTCAGTCCTTTTTAAGGGTGAAAAAGCCCCCTTGTGGGTTTATTTTTTGTTGTTGTCGTTACATTTATTATTTTACTCTATTTATTATTATTACATTTATTGTTTTACTCTAATATTACTGTTATTATTACATTTCCATTATTTTACTCTATTATTATTATTACATTTCTTATTTTGCTCTATTATTATTGGGAAGATACATAATCACATTTACGTTGAAGAAAGTTAGAATAATGATTTAATCAGAGTTGGACAGTCTTATCTTAAATTTCAGTTTTATGTAAATATTCAAAAACATTTAACCTACTGATGCCTCAATTAATGTCATTTTATTGGCATCTATTTTTATTTTGAGATTTACCAGTACCTGCCCTTCCCACCCTCAGCTTATACTTGAGTCAATACGTTTTCCCAGTTTTTTGTGGTAAAATTAGGTACCTTGGCTTATATTTAGGTCAGCTTATACTCGAGTATATATGACAAGTCTTTCTGATTTATGGTAATCTTAAGATGAACTTAACATGGAGTTTTCTTGCAAGATTTGTTCAGAGGAGAATTACTTTTGCCATTTTCTGAAGTTGAAAGACTATGATTTTCTCAAGGTCACTTGGGCTCCCACTCTTAAGTGGAGATTTGAACCACAGTCACTGAAGTCCTAGTCCATTGTTCACAACACGGCATCACACTGATCTACTATCACAATTGAAATCTCGGACATGTGATCAAACTATAAAGAAAGAAGAACCCACGTGTTAGAAGAGTCTGTCAAAGCTTGCTTTTGCCAAATTCTACTTGGAATGTCAGCTTTCTGTCTCTGCCAGTGCCACTCAGTTTACAGCCACTGAAGGAAGCTGGGGGCGAAGGAGGAAATTGAATGGAATAAAGAGAAGCTGTGACATTTTTTAAAGCAGCTGAAAAGGTAGAATAAAATTGAGACAAGTGGAATTAAATAGAATTGAGATTTCCCCTAAAGAAATTGGGATAGTTGGGAGTATACTAGTTAAAGGTAAAGGTTTTCCCCTGACATTAAGTCCAGTCGTGTCTGACTCTGGGGGTTGGTGCTCATCTCCATTTCTAAGCCAAGGAGCCGGCGTCCATAGACACCTCCAAGGTCATGTGGCTGGCATGACTGCATGGAGTGCTGTTACCTTCCCACCAAAGCGATATCTATTTATCTACTCTAGGTTGGCAGAAGCTGGGGCTGACAGGGAAACTCACGTCACTCCCTGGATTCGAAACTGCAACCTTTTGGTCAACAACTTTAGCAGCTCAGTGGTTTAACCCACTGCGCCACCGGGGGAGGGGGGGCTCCTACAGACAGGGGAAAAAGACGATGTGGTTGTGGCAAAAGCATAATTAAATAGTTCCCTCCTAAGCCTTGGCCCCCTTGGTTTTTTTAAAGAATCCTCTTCAGCAAGATGTTTCCCTGTTCCAAAATATGCCTCTGCTCCAACCTAAGGGAGGTAAAGGGATAAGATTAGCAGTAATGACTATAGATAGGTTTGTATTATTCTTAACCATAGATAATTTTTAACTATGCTTGAATGAGAAGCCTGTCGAAAATTGTAATGTCTTTATCTGCTTCCTTCTTGCCTCCAGGCTTTCTAAAAATAAGGCTACTGTATGTTTTGGTTGTAGGTTTTTTTTCAAAAGCTTCTTGACTTTTTTATCTAAATCTAATTTCCTGTTTGCATGAAACATGCATTTGTCACGCAGAGCTATTCTCTCTGTAAAATGCTATAATTGTTTTCAGAAATTGTTTACTCTCTAGATTCAATATGTCATTCACAGCAGGCTCAATATATCAAACATAATGTCTCCAGGCAATGGTCAGCAAAGTGCAATTCATTAGAAACGCACATTGTGACTGGTAGTTTGTAGAGTGGGAGAGGGTCCCTTTTATGCTGGCTTCTATCCCACATTTTAGCTCAAACAATGTGGGTCACAATAGGAAAACTGAAATGGAACAGCTTTTCATATAGATTTAAAATATAGGCTGGAAAGGGAGGAGCTTGAGGATTAAAAACAACCCACGCAAGACTAATTTCATTTGCTATGCTAAATTGAAGTAACCCCATTAATTCAACTAAAATTTCACGAAGCTTGGCGATACTGTTCTATTATCCGAGCAGAGGCCACAAGGGAGCACTAGAGAGAAAAGGGGGTAGAGGGTGGGTTGAAGGAGGAAAACCACTTCCCCATTTTCCTGTTATTCTCCCCACCCATTTGCCGTTGTGGTAACAACTCTTTGTTTCCACGATGGAGGGGCATACCCAGTGAAAACAAGGGAAATAGTTTCCTCCTTCAACTCCGTCCCCCTGTAAAATGGACTATCCTTCTCTCTCTAGCACAGTGGTTCACAAACTGTGGGACCCCAGGTGTTTTGACCCAGAAATCCCAACTAGTGTACCAGCTCTTAAGATTTCTGGGAATTGAAGGTCAAAACATCTGGGGACCCACAAGTTGAGACCCACTGCTCTAGCACTCCCTTGTGGCCTCTGCCCAGATAACAAAACAGTACCAGTGTTGTCGAGCAATTTAGAATGGCTGTGGATAGAGAGACCCAAGCCATTGTGGGTTGCCTGGTGAGAAAGAGAAGCCAGTATTCCAGAATAAATCTCACCAAGTTGAAGACAAACGCAACCAAGGTATTTTATTTCATTCAGCTGGAAAGGATGACGATTGCAGTAATCTGCCAACAAATCGACATACCCATTGGGCAGAGAGATACAATATTTATTGCCTTCAGATTCAAAAGTTCCCATGCCCACTCCCGAGATGGCTTTGTTATGATTGGCTGTGACGTCAGCAAGCCAGGAGGAGAGCCAATGGCAGCCTGAGCCCTGCTTTGGCCGCTCAGCCAATGAGGTAAGGGAGGCGGGCAACAAAGAAACAATGAAGAAATGTCTAGTTGACTGGATTAAGGTGACCGGTGTTTGCCAAATGACTGGGCGATAAACTTTAGGCTCTCAAGCCTGGTCTAGGTTATTGTTTGATGCTTTGAATTAACATTTCTGTTTAGCCCCTAGAGCAGGGGTCTTCAAACTTTTTAAACAGGGGACCCGTTTACTGTCCCTCAGACCGTTGGAGAGCCAGACTATAGGTTTTTTTTTTTTTAAAAACTATGATCAACTTCCTATGCACACTGCACATATCTTATTTTGCTACTGTTATGAATCATAATGTAAATATCTGATATGCAGGGTGTATTTTCATTGTTACAGTCTGAACATAAAGCATAGTGATAATCACAAAAACACTATGTAATTATACATTGCAAAATATTTATTTCTAATTACAAATAAATGAAATTGTGTCTTCAAGCATGTCACAGCATGGGTAACAGTCTTAATATAACAGCAGGGAACCCATGCATATGTTTACTGATCAGCCTATCAACCAAACTCCAATCACCAACAGAAAATACTGGAGAGGCTTGGGGACTTTGGCATTTGGGAGTTGCTGGGATGAATAGTTCCCCTGCCAACCAAGAGCATTCTAAACTCCAACAATGAAATTGAACAAAACTTGATTTTAAGAACTCCCATGACCAACAATAAATACTGGAAAGGCCTGGCATTGCGCAAAGCCTAACTTGCGCCACCGGTCGGGCCCGACAGACAATGCAAGCCTGGTGAGGGGAGCTGTACCATGTGGCACCATGTGGCCTGTTCTCACATGAAGCTCCTGGCTGCTTCCATTGTTGCCAGGCAAGGGGATTTGTACGACGCACCGCATGGCCTGTCATTGCGCAAATCCCCTCGCCTGGCTCATGTGGTCCGTTGGGCCTGGCAAGCAATGGAAGCCGCGAGGGGCTTCACGTGAGAACAGGCCACATGGTGCAGCTCCCCTCACCAGGCTTGCATTGCTTGTCGAGCCCGACAGGTGGCGCAAACTAGGCGAGGGGCTTTGCTCAATGCCAGGCAGTGCAGTGTAGCCTCCCTTGCCTGGCTCTCACGAGGGGCAGCGCAAGCCAGGTAAGCTGCACCATGCAACCTGTTCTTGCACGAAGCCCCTCGCTGCTTCCACTGCTTGCCAGGCCCAACGGGCCACGCAAGCCAGGTAAGGGGATTCAGCCTGGCAAGCGGCGAGGGGCTTTGCGCGAGACCAGGCAGTGCAGTGTAGCCTCCCTTGCCTGGCTCTCACGAGGGACAGCGCATGCCAGGTAAGCTGCACCATGCAGCCTGTTCTCGCACGAAGCCCCTCGCCGCTTCCATTGCTTGCCAGGCCCAACGGGCCACGCAAGCCAGGTAAGGGGATTCAGCCTGGCAAGCGGCGAGGGGCTTTGCGCAAGGCCAGGCCTCGCGATGCAGCTTACCTGGTTTGTTCTGCCCCTTGTGTGAGCCAGACAAGGGAGGCTGCACGGTACTGCCTGGCATTGCGAAAAGCCCCTCGCTGCTTTCACTGCTTGCCAGGCCCGACGGGCAATGAGAAGAAGGCCTCCTCCTTGGTGGGCCGGATAAATGCCCTCAGCCTGCAGGCTGAGGACCCCTGCCCTAGAGGATAGGTCCTTTTGTTTTTTTTCCTTGCTGCAATATAGAGTTTATTGTTGGAGCAGAAACATGGTTTCGGATCAGGATGTGACACAGTAGGTAGGCTGTGGCAAAATCCCTGGTTCCTCGTAGATAGAAAATTGCCCTTTGTGTTGCATGATCCAAAATGTCCATAGACCCTATCATTCCAGATGGCCTGGCTTTCAGCCCTCCAAGGTCCGGTCTGATAAGAGCCATTTACTTATTATCCATGCAAATGGGTTTTGGGTTGAGTCATTTTTTAGGGTTTTACTGGCCCAGGAAGTTGGGAAACTTCCAGGAGCCACAAAGTGCTGGTTTCATGAAAAGGAAATGGGGCAAGGGAGCATACATGGAATTCATAGGAAGAGGGGGGGACTCATGCAGGGTCAGGGAGTCCTATATCAGCCCTCCCCAAAGTCCATAAAAGTTCATAAAGTTTGGCAAGAGTTTATAAAAGTTCCTATAAAGTTCATGAAAGTTCATGGAAAGTCCATAAGGGTTCATGGGGGTGTATAGAAGGCCCTAGGAGCACTGAGTAGCCAGAGTCAATTCTTAAAACAGATGTTTCATTCATTATAAAGGAATCCAATTAATAAATAATAGCCAAATTGGTTAGATGCTAGTTTGGGTTACAGGAATGTTGCCATGTGGGGCCATGGAAAAGAGAGATAGGGGATTATGGGGTCATTCCAGCCTGGTGTCCTTGGCAAAACTATGAATTCCCTGATTTTGAACTATCTTTTACAGTGTCCTGGGGGGGGGGGGTCACCTCCGATCACACCATAGAAGAAATGTAGTTTGACATCACTTTAAGTGCCATGACTCATTGCCAAGGAATTTTAGGATTTGTAGTTTGGTGAGTTAGATGCATTCCTTGGCAGAGGTTAACATGACTTAACTCCCATTATTCTAGAGCACTGAACCATGGCAGTTAAAGTGGTGAGGCCAGGTTTCCACTGATTCGAAGGTATACTCTAGTTGTCCCAGCTCACAATACATAACCCACCTGTCCAACTATGTCACAGCTTTTTTAAAAACACGAGAAAGAATCAGTTGTGCCAAGGAGCCATGGTGGTATAATGGGTTAAACCCTTATGCCGACTGAACTGCTGACCTGAAAGTTAGCGGTTTGAATCTGTGAGACAGGGTGAGCTACTATCTGTCAGCTCCAGCTTCCTGTGCGGGGACATGAAATAAGCCTTCCATAGGATGGCAACATGCCTGGGTGTCCCCTGGGCAACGTCCTTGCAGACGGCCAATTCTCTCACACCAGAAGCGACTTGCAGTTTCTCGAGTCGCTTGACACTATATATATAAAAGGTTGTGCCACAGTAGACCTCCACTGCACAAGTGAACCTATATTTGGAACAGCGAAATTTATACCCATCTATTTTAATTCATCGACATGCTCCAAATTTGAATAATATTTGAAAAGAATGAATATTAATTGTGGGTTGAAAAAGCCCTACCTCTGAGACAACTATTTTTGTTCATGAGATACGAAGTACTATTTAATCCCAAAGAGGCAATGGTCTGTTTCATGGAGAAGAGCGTAGGCACGCTGGTTCTATTCAATGCAAGAAAGATCATTATGAAGAAAAAATGAGGTGTGAATTTCATTCCTGTCAGCTCCCTCCTCCCCTCAAAGAGGGATAAAGAATGGCTCAGTCTTTCCTAACTTCTTATAATTTGAAATTATTTCTCAGGTTTCCCAGTCCAGTGTACAGGCATGGCATAAATCCAGCTGTTAGTTCCAACTCAAATAGATGTCCTGAATGAAGATATGGTAGAATTACTGTAATTTGACACCACTTTAACTACCATGGCTCAGTGTTATACAGTTTTGGGAATTGTAGTTTTACACAGTCTTTAGCTTTTTTTTTGGGAAAGAGTGCTGGTGCCACACCAAACTATAAATCCCAGGATTCCATAGCATTACGTATGGCTGCTAAAGTGGTGTCATACTGCATTACTTCTACAGTGTAGATCAGGCATGGGCAAACCTGGGACCTCCAGGTGTTTTGGACTTCAACTCCCACAATTCCTAACAGCCTAGGAATTGTATCAGTTGAAGTCCAAAACACCTGGAGAGCCCAAGTTGCCCATGTCTGATGTAGACACACCTCTATATAGAAATCTGTTACCATGTTCATGTACCCCAAATTGGAACTTGAGCCTTCTCTAAGACAATGCTAGTTTGTGTGTATATGTGGAGCCCTCCTTGTTGGAAATGATTGGGCAAAACTGGACTACTAAACCCTATATATAGTTGATCTCCCTCTGGAATTGTCAGTTGGAATTGCCCTAAATGACCAAGCACAAAAAAGATCAATATATAATAAAGCCGGTGTAGAAGTAATTTCAGCTGCACACATTCTATCCCAGGGGTCCTCAAACTTTTAAAGCAGGGGACCGGTTCATGGTTCCTTAAACTGTTGGAAGGCTGGACAATAGTTTGAAAAGGAAAACTGAATAAATCCCTATGCACACTACACATATATCACTTGTAGTACAAAAAAGACCTTGAAAGAACAATACAATATTTAAAATGAAGTACAATTTTAACCAACACAAACTTGCTAGTATTTCAATGGGAAGTGCATGTCTCCTTTTGACTGATGAGATAGTCAAGTTGATTAAGATTGTTGTGTTCCTTCAAGTCATTTCAGACTTAGGGAGACTCTCAGTCTAAAGTTTAGGGATGGGCTAAGTAAATGACCTTGGAGGGCTGCAACTGGTCTGTGGACCTCAGTCTGGGCATCCCTGCTCTATCCTAAATATATTTACATGGAAATAGACTACACTGAACACATGGCGGGAGACCTTGAATAGACATTATGCTGGAAAGAGTGTTCATAGTCAAGCTTGGTTGACTGATAATGGCATGGGTAGACGTTATTGACCTATCCTCTGACAGGCACTTTCATTAAGGACTTCATCAGATGAGGTGTCCCCTCCATTTCTATACACCTAAAAAACTGAGTCCCACAGAGCCAATCAGATGATGCAAGAGCATTCAGTGGGATGAACACGTTGATCAATGTTTGAAGTATATAGAAATGGGAGGCTTTAAAATGGATAGGAATTGACTCCAGTCAGGGCCGTAGCCAGGATTTTGATTTTGGGGGGGGGGGGGGTGAAACTGGGTGGAAGAGGGTCAACCCGGGCAAACCTGTTGTATTGTTTTCCCACTAACCCCAGTAATGGGGGATATAATGAGCATGGTGATCAGATCATGATATGAATAAACATAACAGTTTAAATAATGTACCAGTAAGGCCTTCTCGCGGACCACGCTGAGAATTTCGGGGGGGGGGGCTGAAGCCCCCTTAGCCCCCCCCCCTGGCTACATGCCTGACTCCAGTGGTCTCCTGTGTGTAGAACCGTGAAAAGCAGGCAATGTAATGTGGGATGGTAAGTGCTCAATCTTCTTTCCCTTTTGTGCAATTGGAGGAGATGATCCTGTATTTTGGGGGTGAATAAATTAGCTGGTTCCTTTACAGACAGAACATGACATAAAGACATAGTGAATGCTTTCATCCCACCTTGTGGGATGAGGTCCTAGGTCACCAGTTCAGGATCATCCTATCCTCTGACATTTATGGACCAACATTAGAAAACTAGAGATGACTCCTGGTGTCATTGTGTTATGAGTAATATGGGGAGGATGAGGTAAAATAGAGATCCCAAGAAACCCTAATTAATAAGGGTTGGCAAGTGCCAGATTGATGTGTCCCACTGGAGTCACTCTTGCCACAGACACGTTATATGCTGTCAGGTCACTTGGTGTGCCAGTTGCGCTCTTTTGCGTTCAACTGCAGCCAAGTGTAGTGATGGCTCCCCTTCGTAACCAGAAGCACCCACAATGCTCTAATATAATAGGCTTAGGAGTGAGACTTGCTAGCCCTTATTGTTTTGGGTTTCTTGGAGTCTTATGAGTGTGATTCTTTTGGAGGTGTCTGCTTTGTAAAGGGTGTAGCCACCATTTACTGTAGTATAGTACCATATGTAAACAGATGAAAAAGAAACACGATGACATGACTATATTTGAATAAATGTTAGGGTTTTTTTGGTTCAAAAAAAAGTAGATTGTTGTTGATGGAGAAGTAAAACATCTCCTGAAAATAAACCCTAACACATCTTTTGGATGAAAAAATAATATAAGACCCTGTCTTATTTTCGGGAAAACAGGGTAGGGGAAATGCACTTCAGACAAGGAGCACCCCCCTAGTTCACACACACAACAGACAGTCTGAATAATAGGCTTTTATTGAAACAAATATAGTGTCCAACAAAAGGGTTAAAAGAAGATCAATTGTAGAATATATCCAAGGTAAATCACATAGTTCAATTAGTCCCAAAATCCAGGTAAATCACACAGTTCAATTAGTCCCAAAATCCAAAGGCAAAGGTAGAAAGCTTGAAGCAAATCCCATGAATAATACAAGGCAGCTATAGAGCCAAAAACGTGCACAAAGGCCTAGGCAAAATCAAGAGCTTGGAGACAAGGCAGACTTGGCATGGTATTCTGCACGAAGCCTGAAAACTGAAGACAATTTCCCTAGCAATCTAATATAAAGACAAATCAGTTTCGGTTTGCAAACCGGCTGCTGTGTCGGAGGCTGGCAGCCTGCCTAGATACTCGAATGCTATCTCGGTGGTTGAATGGTAGCTTGTTAAGATTCCCAGGTGTCCCGTTATCAACATCAAGACCTTCAGAGTCCTGAACACAAGAATTCTCATCTAATGAAGCCCTGGGAAGAGAACTGTGTTACGATAAGTCCTTGCAGGACCAAGATTATGTGTGAATGAAAATGCTATGTATGCTATGTATGTAATAATGCTGTGCACCTGGGTTAACAGGCAATCAGCAACCTAGTGCCACACCCAAGGGCCTATAACTGCTTGTGTTATTTTCTGTGTGGTGTGGGGTGGTGGTAGAGTAAAAGTGAAGAGTAAAGATTTGTTTTCTTCAATTTTACCTCTGCTGGTCTGGCGTATTTCTTGAGCTTATGGACATGGGCGTTAGGTGGACCACACCGCTGCGTAACAGGTTATGGGCCCAGACACCCAGACAGACGGATAGTCTAAAGCCTAGTCTCAGTCAGCATTGACGCTGCATGGTCCATATTTTGCTTTTGGAAAAGACCAGATTTGACTTTACTCTTTTATTTTGGAATTTTGTGTCGGAAAGATGGATCCAGGAGTGAATTTGGCAGCATTTCCCATTGCCAGGTTGAATGGCAGTAACTACTCTATGTGGAAGGTGCGTATGGAGAGTTACCTGAGGAGGGAATCCCTGTGGGAATGTATTTCGAACCCACCACCACAAGCCCCTAATGCTGAACAGCAGAAAGCCCAGGAGAAGGCCAAGGCAACCCTCATCCTCAGAGTGGATGATGAGCAGCTGGTCCATGTTTGCAGTTTGCCCTCTGCACATGCTATTTGGGAGCGGTTGAAAGCGGTGCATGTCTCTGACTCTGCAGCAACTGTGGCTGTACTAGCCAGGAGGCTGTACAGAAAGCGTCTTCAGGCTGGAGAGGAGCTGAAGGACCATTTGCAGTGTTTGCAAAGTCTGTTCATGGATTTGGAGCAGAGAGACTTCAGACTTACTGAAGCAAACAAATGCTTTATTGTTCTGTCTTCAATGGATGATACCTTTGATGGAATAGTAAATTCCTTGGAGTCACTCCCACAGGTTCAGCTTAATTTGCAGTATATTTGTGCCAGGTTAATTTCAGACTGGGATCGACGGAAGGACCGCAGTATGGAGTCTGCAAGCACAGCTGGGATTGCTCAGCAGAGACAGCCGGTTGTAAATACAGCGGAGCAAGAGAAGGAGACTGTTTGTGCTGTAAGGAGATGTTTTATCTGTAATTCTCCAAACATCTTAAACGAGAATGCCCAAGGTTACGGGACAAACAAAAGGTACAGCAACATGTGAGGAGGGGGTCATCGCATGTGAAAATTGTGCAAACAGACAAAAGACCTGAGCAGAAAGACATTTTTAATGTTGACTCAGGGTGCTCAAAACACATTGTGAATTATAAGACTTTGTTTAAAAAGTTTCATAAGCTGGATGGTTTGAATGTAAGTCTTGCTGATGGGAAGCATTATTCTGTTCAAGTAAAAGGAGTTTATGTTAAATGTTTGGGCATAACACTAAAGGATGTGTATTTTGTACCACAGGTTGAGTTTAATCTCTTATCAGTGAGTAAACTTGATAGTGAAGGGTTTGATGTTATTTTTTCAGAAGGCAAAGTTAAAATCCTGAAAGGGACCAAACTGTATGGTACAGGAAGAATACAGAATGGTATATATGTGTTGGAACAAAAGGATGCATGCAGTGTGAATATAGTTGGCAAAAACACTCAATTGCATAATAAGTGTATACATGAACTGCACAGAGTTCTGGGACATCCAAGTTTTAAAGTATTGAGCAAAATGCAGGAATGCAGTGAAGGTTTAAAGTTGAATAACTGCAAGCATTTTCTTGATTGTATTGTTTGTAAAAGAACAAAGGTTCAGTCTGCACCAATAAGTAAAAAGAGCTTAAGAATGTCAGAAAAGCCTTTTCAGCTGGTACATGCAGACTTAATTGGACCATTTTCTCCTAGTAACAGAGGGGCTGTGTATTGTTTATGTATTTTGGATGATTTTTCTAATTTTTCATGGTGTTTTCTGTTAAAACACAAAAGTAAAGTGTTTGAAATATTCAAGAACTGGGTGGCCTATGTTAAGAGACAATTTGAAGTGAATGTGAAAGCCTTACAATCAGATAGAGGAGGAGAATTCACATCACATAATTTGGCAGATTTCTTGAAGAAGGAGGGGATAAAACACCGGCTCACTTGCCCATACCAAAGTGCTGAGAATGGGAAAATTGAGAGGTTTGTGAGGAAGATACAAACTGTGAAGGATTCTCTGTTGGCAGATTCTGGTTTACCAGCCAACTTATGGGGAGAGGCAATGAATACAGCCAATTATTTAATTAACAGGTTGTGGTCTGAACCTATTCAGGAAACTCCTTATTTTCTTTTGTATGGTAAGAGACCTCCACTGGATCATTTGAGAGCATTTGGGACTCAAGCTTGGGTTCTAGTGCCCAAAGCAATTAGAAGGAAAGGCCAGGATAAATCCAGGAAGCTGATCATGGTGGGATATGCTCAGGGGGCAAAAGCATGGAGATTCTTAGATGATGATGGGTCAATAGTCATTTCAAGGTCAGGTAATTTTGCATGTCCACAGAACTGGGACAAAATCCATGCTAACCTTGAGGTATTTCTTCCTATCGCAAATGAGAGTACTCATGAGGAGGCACAAGCCTCAATAAGAGAGGAAGAAAGTGTTGCAACAACTTCTGAACGTATGAGTAGACCTCAGATAAAAGGAATGAAGAGATCTAAGTCATCAGATGAGGAGGAGGAACAAGATCCTGGGGTAGGAACTAGCCAAAGCATGGGCTTGAGAAGATCAACTAGGAAAAGAAAAGCACCTGACTGGTTACAAATTCGGCAGGTCAGGGTGTGTTTGGTTAACAACGAGCCTCAAACTTATGAGGAAGTTGAGAGTTTGCCTGATGAAGAGAAAGAAAAGAGGCAACAGGCCAAAGATAAAGAATTAGTCGATTATTGTTTATTAGCAATTACACTCGTGTTGACATTGCTGATGTTGTACATGTAAAGCTTTTCATTAACACAAGGAGGGGTGTTACGATAAGTCCTTGCAGGACCAAGATTATGTGTGAATGAAAATGCTATGTATGCTATGTATGTAATAATGCTGTGCACCTGGGTTAACAGGCAATCAGCAACCTAGTGCCACACCCAAGGGCCTATAACTGCTTGTGTTATTTTCTGTGTGGTGTGGGGTGGTGATAGAGTAAAGGTCAAGAGTAAAGATTTGTTTTCTTCAATTTTACCTCTGCTGGTCTGGCGTATTTCTTGAGCTTATGGACATGAGCGTTAGGCGGACCACACCACTGCGTAACAAACTGTTCCCAGGAAAGCAAGCCTCATCTGAAAGTTCACTTTGCATCTCAGAATTCTCTTTAAGCATCTCATCACCAGCATTTTCAGGAACAATCCGATCATCCCTAACATGCACATGAGCACCAGGCTGAAACACCACAATAGGTAAGTAGTCCAGGAATACCTGGCTACTCTAAATGCATTCAAGTCTCCAGGGTCGGATGAACTACATCCAAGAGTATTGAAGAAACTAGAAGAAGGAACGACAGAACTAAATCCAAGAGTATTGAAGGAATTAGAAGAAGGAACTACAGAACTACATCCAAGAGTATTGAAGGAACTAGAAGAAGGAATTACAGAACCACTGGCAATAATCTTTGATAATTCTTGGAGAACAGGAAAAGTCCCAGCAGACTCGAGGAGGGCAAATATTCCTATCTTCAAGAAGGGGGAAAAAAGAGGACCCAAACAATTACTGATGTCCAGTCAGCCTGACATCAATACCAAGAAAGATTCTGGAGCAGATCATTAAGGAGGCAATCTGTAATCACTTAGAAAAGAATGCTGTGGTAACTAAAAGTTGATGTGGATTTCTCAAAATCAATTCATGCCAGACTAATCTTATCTCTTTTTTTGACAGAGTTACAAGCTTGGTAGATGCAGGGAATGCGGCGGATGTAGCATATCTTGATTTCAGTAAGACCTTGGGCAAGGTTCTCCATGATCTTCTTGCAAACAAACTAGTAAAACATGGGACAATATTACTAATAGGTGGATTTGTAATTGGTTAAGCAACCAAACCCAAAAGAAGCTCACCAATGGTTCCTTTTCATCTTGGAAATGAGTGAATAGAGGACTGCCGCAGGGTTCTGTCCTGGCCGAGCTGTTCAACATCTTTATTAATGATTAGGGCCCCTTCTACACTGACATTTAATCCAGATTATCAAATAAAACAATCCACATTGTCTGCTTTGAACTGAATTATATGAGTCTACCCTGCCAAATAATCCACTTCAAAGTAGATATTCTAGATTTTATCTCTCTCTCGGCATTACTTCGCAAACGAAGATTCTTAGGAAGGACTCATCCCACGCTTTTTACAAGCACGTTGATGACTAAAAAGGCCAATCTGAGATAGGCAAGTTCGGTTGCAGAAAGCACAGCAGAAAGTCTCCTTGGGTGATATTGTTCCCAAGTTGCAGTTCTTTCTGCGTTGTCGTTACTCTTTGAGACCCATTCGGTGTGTCTTCTCGAAAGAGGCCGCAGCATTGTGGATAGTGTGTCTCCATGCCTCCCAATGTGAGGCCAGGGTGGACCATTGTTGGTGATCAATCTGGCCGAGCCTGAGATGTTGTTTCAGGGAGTCTTTATATCTCTTTTTGGGGGCGCCTCTCTTGCGCTGACCCGTGGCGAGTTCACCATAGAGTAGTATCTTAGGGAGGCGGTGGTCCTCCATCCTAGAGACGTGCCCTGCCCAGCGCAGCTGTGTTCTCAATAGCATGGCCTCAATGCTGGTGATCCCTGCTTGCTCAAGGACAGTAACATTCGTCACATAGTCGGTCCAGTGTATATTTAGGATTGTGCGAAGACAGCGCTGATGAAGGCATTCGAGGAGTCGTGGGTGTTGGCGATAGGTGACCCATGTTTTAGACCCATATAGGAGAATAGACAGACAGTACGATAGCTCTGTACACACTGATTTTGGTGCTTTGCCTCAGGTGCTTGTTATTCCAGACTCTTTTGTGAAGCCTTCCAAATGCACTATATGCCTTTGCTTATCTGTAATCTATCTCTTTATCAATCTTGGCATCTGAAGAGATGATGCTTCCCAGGTAGGTGAACTGCTGAACGGACTTAAGCACAGATTTGCCTATGCTGACGTGGCAGTGTAAAAGGGGCCTTGGATGAAGGTTTAGTTTCAGGGGGAAACTTGCAACTGACCTAAAGAAGTCCTATTTGGCTCAGGCATCATTTCCATTCAAGCTGAAGCCATAAAACCAATGCTATTCAGAAAGCCAGCAGAAAGACATTAACAAAAATTATCATGAGGGCAGCATGGTCTCTATGGATCAGGCCTGCTTAAGCACAGCTATTTGCACAAAGGAGAGAAAAACGCTAACCACCTTGCCTTGCTTTTATTCTTACTACAGAAATGAATCCCCCACACATACTTTGTGCTCCTGCTGCTCTGTTGATAGCAATCTTGGCTGTTAGTGTGACTGAGCCAAGAATTAAAGCCTCGTTTTCTGAAAGATTTGACATCCATTCTTTCGTGCATTGAGTCTGCAAATGGAATGGCAACAAAGGGGAGTTGTTCTAAACAAAGCTTTGGGAGAGCACCCCCCACCCCAGCATGCTTTTGCTTTAATTACAGTCTGCCAATACTTGCATGCCATTTGTCAGCAGTTTGAATTGAGCTGTCTTTCTTTGGCTTGCTTGTTATTCACCAGAGCAGTCAGAAAGAAAGAAAATGCTGCGTGGCTCGTTGCTGCCCCTTTCTGGTACAAAAGCATTTTGTATTTGTACTAAAATCTTATAATGGGACCACAAATCTCAGGACTGGATCTTCCATGCCCTTAATGGCATTGGGTGCGTCTAATTGTGCAGTGTTCCGAATGGGGTGAAGCAACCTCTTCTTGATAGCATATTCATTTTCTCAATTCATAGGATCCAAAATAATCACTAAGAAATCCCATGCACTCACGTGCCTTGTTCAGGTGAAAAGGATGACAATTTTAATTCGTTACAATTGCAGTTGCTTGAGGGGGGCATGTGTTTCACTGTACCACAAAACCGAATTACTTTTGGTTTCTCCCATATTGGTGATGTTCTCGTCTCATTAGCAAAATCTTGCCTCACCTCGTTCCTCTGGTGACATTTTCAGCCACATTTTCTGGCTGACTTATTCTGCTATCAGCTACAGTGCCTGGCTGCACTGTTGCATGGAAAAGACAAGAACATGCAGGATCAACCATGTAGCCATGCAGCAACTGTTAAACAGTCCTGATGGGAGACTGCCAATGAATTTATTTATTTATTTACAGTATTTCTATTCCGCCCATCTCATCCCACAGGGGACTCAGCGGGGATCACAATGCACATATACATGGCGAACATTTAATGCCATAGACACACAACATATATAGAAAGACCCACAGAGGCTATTTAACTTTTCAGCTTTATGAGGGTATGCTTCAATTCTGGCCACTGGGGAAGCTGTCGCTTCACGGTCCACTTGTGACACCTATGGAGTACTTCCTCATTCTTTTACACTCTGCTGGAGATTTTTATTGCGTCATAAAATAAATTAGCCTTCTCACATAAGGGGTACCTAAATTTCCTACTTGACAGATGAAACTATCTTTCGGGCTGCAAAGATCAACAGCAAGCTAGAAAATGATCTGGAGCTTACTCTGACCTGGGCTGGCTTTGAACTCATGACCTTTCGGTCAGTGGTGATTTTAATGCCGCTGACTCCCAACCAGCTGCAAACCAACAACACTGGGTTAATTCAATAAGTTTCGTGTTCATACATTCAATTAATTCAATAAGTTTCGTGTTCATACATTCATACAATGGATATTGAGCAATTATCTATTCTGTATCATACTGATAAGTAGGGATCAGTATAATAAAACAATATCACAACAAACAGTTCAGTTCATTCCTACCAGCACCAAGAGATACCAGAGTTCTCCGCTGGAGTGCAAAAGCTGAAGATGAGACAAGCATCCTGGAAAATGCGGGTTATCCACAATATACAAATCCAGCCGAAAGAAATTTCCAAAATGCAAAGATTGGCCAATTGTAATCCACACAAGGGTTTATAGGTAAGTTTTATAGGGTAAATACAAGACAGGGTTTGTTAGGTAAGTATCTCCACGGAGGTGAAAGACTGCAACTTGTCGTTTATTTAGAAGGCACTCCCACTCGGAGAAAATAAATCAATGTTATGTAAGCCCGGATATCCAGGAAGGTGTATCAACAAAACTGATCCTTCTTGCACCTATATATTCCAAAGTCCTCCGCTGGAGTGCAGAAGCTGGAGATAAGTAGAACGTCCTAGAAAATGTGGATTATTCAGATAGTGTGACTCCAGCTTGAGGAATATTCCAAAGGGACCAAAAGTGGTCAAAATAATATCCACACAAGCAGGGCCGTAGCCAGGATTTTGATTCGGGGGCTGAGACTGGGTGGGAGAGGGTCTACCCTAGCAAACCTTTTGTATTGTTATCCCAATAACCCCATGAATGTGGGATATAATGAGCATGGTGATCAGATCATTATATGAATAAACATAACAGTTTAAATAATGTAGCAGTAAGGCCTTCTCGCGGACCACCCTGAGAATTTGGGGGGGGCTAAAGCCCACTAAGCCCCCGCCCCCAGCTACATGCCTGCACACAAGGGTTTGCTAGTAAGTATTATAGGGTAAATCCAAAACAGGGTGGTAAGGTAGGTATATTCACAGAGGTAAGGAACTGCAAACAGGTGTTACCAAACGGCACTCCCACGGGGAAGAAATCAATAATATATGAGCCTGGATATTCAGGAAGGTGAAATGACCAAGTTGCTCCAATGTATCCAAATGATCTGCAGGTTGGTGTGTATATTTCAATAATTTTCAATAACAGCGTCACTCGGTAGATGGAAAACACGGCCGACAAGGATATCAATACTCGGGACTCCCAACTCGTTTTGATCCATATTTGTCTTTTTCAAGGCCAGTGAATGGTGTTATATGATCATCATAGCAAAAGCATGTGATCACACAGCATACACAATCTATAAGATCTATAACAATCCATTAGGAAATCCCCCCAACAACAAAGCAACTTCTGAAAGGACATGAGTAGAATCGTGGCAAATGCATAGGCAATAGTTACAACACGAGTTATATAACATTCAATTAACAGCCACAGGTGAAAGTACACTCAACCAAGGAGGGACCTGATCCCTATTCGCTCGTTGAGACCGAACGGTGTTTCGGTCTTGAGGTGAAAAATCCACCATGCTTCGGCTTTTAGGAGAGCCTGATTAACATCGCTATGAGGCTTAACCTTAACTCTTTCTATTCCAAAGAATTCTATTGTGTCTGGTCCGTGGTTAAGATGTTTATAGTGAATGTATAAAGGGGAGTCTTCTGAATGTTGTCTAATCCGAGAACGATGAAGACTCTTTGAAATCCATGTTGGTCTCCCATCCAATTGCTAATCAGTGCTGAATCAGTCAGGTTTTCAAGATGGGATCAGGTGACTTTAGGGAATTTAGGCTCTACATGTGGGGATATATGTGCACAATTTATTTAGCTCTCTGTGTAGAGGAGTTGGTCCTCTTCAGGAAGGAAAAAGCAAGTCTGGAGCTGTGAAGGGGAAACGGCCTTCCCTTTCTGTTTTGGATCTCAACATCGAGGAATGGCTGCCTACATAAATGACAAGGGCAGAACACACAGGATAATCACGTAACATTATTTAGATCCCTTATCACTCCCATTCTGAGAGAAGTCAAACAACTGCAAAAACACATGAAAGACTAGTAGAGAGGCCATATGCTGGTCACAAAAAGATAAGTTTTGCCAGGAGTAAAATGAAGAGCTACATAAACTTACAACATCGTTAGGGTGGATTTGGTTTCTTTTTAAGGGTGAAATATTTGCAACTGTGCAAAGTATATCGCTGTGTATCAATTTGTCTTGTTCAAATAACAGGCCTTCTTTCTTTAGCTGGACTTCAGCTTCAGCAGAAGAGGCAATTTACCTCATTTGGCAGATGCCAGGAACCAAAAGTGATAGCCTGCCAACCCTTCTTCTGTTCTCCCCGCCTTATCATTTTCCCCAACCCAAAAGTAGCTCCAAGGCATTTATTTCCCTAAAAATAGGAAGCTGCAGTACAACATCTGCAGGGCTTTATATTCCCCACTACTAGAATCTGCAAATGTTAATTTTGGGCAATAAAAAGTTATATTTCCAAACTGTGCTCACTGTTGCATGAAGGCATAAGCGCTGCCCTTTCAACTACCATGTTTCCGCGAAAGTAAGACAGTGTCTTACTTTCTTTTGACCCCAAAATCCCCACTACAGCTTACTTTCGGGTACGGCTTACATTAGCCGACGGTACCTGCTGTACCCCGAAAGCCTTTCCCTTTGGCCTGGCCCACCGCCCTGTCCTGCCTCCCACGGTCCCCTCCTCCCCTCTCCGCCGCCTCAGCCGCCGCCGCAAGATAAGGCCGCGCCGCGCCGGCGCAGCTGCCTCCGCCTCCGCCCAATGTCTGTGCATGGGCAGTGCGCGCCTGGCCAGGCGCTGGCTGGCGCTGACGCGCTCCGGGCGCCTTCTGCCCATGCGCCAATGTCTGCGCATGGGCAGTAGGTACCGAGCGCGCTCAGCGCGCCTGCGCCAGCTAGCGCCAGTGTCAGCGCGCAGCGCCAGACGCGCCGGTACCTACTGCTCATGCGCAGACATTCACGCATGGGCAGAAGGTCTGAGCGCACCGCGCAGCCGCGCCTGGCACAGGCGTGGGCCGCTGTGCAGCAGCGGCGGAGGAGGCAGGCGGCGGCGGGCAGCGCGGAGGCGGAGGTAGGCGGCGGGGGCGGAGGCGGCGGAGGAGGCAGGCGGCGGCGCGGGTGGCAACGGAGGCGGAGGGAGGGAGGCGCCGGGGGGAGGAGGCGGAGGAGGCGGGACCGAGGAGGAGGCGGGACCGAGTGACGCGCGGCCGGGGTACGTTTTATTTTCGGGTACGGCTTACATTAGCCGACCCCTGACACCCCCGATACGTCTTACAATCGGGGGTGTCATACTTTCGGGGAAACACGGTAGAAGCCAGTCTCCAACAGCCACTGAAACTAAACAGCTTGAACCAATATTCCCTTTATCTATCTCCTAAAACTGGCAATTTCTTTCCACACCCAGCACCCTGTTTCACACTTCAGCCTCTGGAGAATCTTCAAAGCAACCTTGTGGTAAATGCATTGCAATTGTCCTTGAGCTTACAGAAAAATGGATTGTGCTTGCTAAATTCTTCCTTTTTTATAAGGCCATGGCTGCCTGCTGTCCTTCAAATTCCCCTTGGCTCATGTCCCTGAAACACCCAGTAACCAAAATGTTCCAGAAGAAGGATCAAATGATTCAATACAATTCTTTCATAACTGGTTCAAGCCAATTGTTAGTATATTTTCTTCATGGCAGGCAGAAAACAGTTGTTTATGAAACAGTGCTGACATTTAGGGTTGTGCCACCTTCCACTTTAGCTGAATTTTCAGTAAGAACAGACACCAGAATTATACACAGAGATACTTAATAGCCCACAAATGGCACTACATTTACATGGGGATGGGATTGCGTGCTCCTGTCAAACGGATAGCAGCAGTGTAGGCTCTCACGCGTCAAGTGAGCCAGAATAAATATGCCAAACTGCTGCTCAAGGAACAGTGGAAGTTGATACTGGTGTAAGACCTTACAGAGACAATGGTGATGGCTCCATAGCTAACATTTACTAGGACTTCACAGGGAATGACATGGTAAACCCATTTTGAATGACTTTTACATGAAAATTCGATGAGACAACCCAAATGAAACAATATATAATGCCAGAAGATGAAACTCATGGGTTGGATGGCACTCCAAAAGCTCCTTGGATAAAGAAGAGGTCAACTGCAAATAGCACTGTGGCTAATGATGTAACTGGAATCAAACTGAAAGGATGTTTAGCTGTTGATGCGCTCAAATACAGAAGTAAAGTCCAAAGCTGAGAAACACAAATTAGAGGAACATGCAGGGCTGGCACTAGGTAATTTTCATGTGTAAGCAAACAGTATTCCCCCAAACTACAGTCGTATAATCAGATCATCCAAGGGCCCTTCCCTACAGCCATAATATGAAGGCAAACAAATCCTACAATATTTGTTTTGAACTGGGTTGCCTAAGTCCACACTGTCATATTCTCTCCCCTCTATTATTTAACATCTATATGCGTCCACTTGCCCGACTGGTATGTAGCTTTGGTCTGGAGTGTTATCAGTACGCTGATGACACCCAGCTTGTGCTGAGGATGGAGGGCCAGCTGGACTCCATACCTGATAATTTCCATCTGTGCCTTGAGGCCATGACTAGATGGCTACAGGCCAGCCGGTTGAGGGTGAACCCATTGAAGACGGAGATCCTATGGCTGGGCCGCCCAGGTGGGAGAGAATGCCCGCTGCCTACCCTGGACGGCAAAGCATTACACCCGTCGTCCTCAGTAAAAAGTCTGGGGGTCCAATTGGACCCGCTGCTAACAATGGAGGCCCAGGTCTCTACTGTGAGCAGATCTGCATTTTTTCATCTGCGGCAGGCTAGGCAGTTGGCACCTTACCTATCTAGGAGTGACCTAGCTACGGTGATCCAAGAGATGGTCATCTCGGGGCCCTTCCAGACAGGCCCTATATATGCTTTACACTGTATATGCTTTACACTGGATTGTATGAGTCCACACTGCCAGATAATCTAGGGGCCCTTCCACACAGCCCTATATATCCCAGAATATCACGGCAGAAAATCCTACATTATCAGAGTATACACTCAGATAACCCAGTTCAAAGCAGATATTGTGGGATTTCCTGCCTTGATATCATGGAATATAGGGCCTTTCCACACACCCCTATAAGCCAGAATATCAAGGCAGAAAAACCCACAATATCTGCTTTGAACTGGGATATCTGAGTTCACATCACTATATATTCCAGTTCAAAGCAGATAATGTGGGATTTTATTCAGATGTATGGAAGGGGCCTGGGATAAACAGAAAGCCTGGGAGCAGATCCTGGAATATTGGGCCTGTTTGGAAGGGCCATTACACTGCCATATAAAATCCAGATTATCTGCTTCGAACTGAATATGACAGTATGGACAATACTGTCCAATACTTATACAGACAATCCAATATTGGATTATCTGATTTTATAATCTGGATGATATGGCAGCGTGGAAGGGTCCTCAGAAGTGGCCCATTCTGGAGGATTGTGTATGTGAAGCAGACCAGAAGGGAGAAAGAAGTAAAAGCAGTGAGGAAAGAGCACCATTTTGACTTTGCAGGCATTCCTCCCATGGCTTTCCCCCCCAGTTTGTCCTCGTTGCGATCCATTTCCAGAGAGGAAGGCCTACAAAAGCCTTTGGCACTGGCTTTATAATAGGTTCTCCTCCCACTTTTCCTACAGCAATGAAATGAGGACGTGGACTTTCAGGGCAAATGTTCCTCCTCATTCTCCTTCATCAAAATTCAAGGAGATAGATAAACAGAGATAAACGGAAGTTCTATTGATAAATATGAGAGACATTTAATGAGAGAACTGTTGTGGCTTTTTAAAAAGGGTTTTGTCAAAACTTTAAAAAAAATCACTAAAACCAGTTGATGTATGAATATTTCTGAAAGTTTGGGGAATTATCCTGTTATCTTCTGCCATTGTATGGAAAATTCAAGGAGATAACTCTTGTAATGTTTTTTTTTAAAAGTATATAACATTTTGAGAATTCTCAAAAATCCTTAGATAAGTGAAATTTCTGAAAATTGATCGGCTAACAGTGGTAAAGTGTTCTACCATCGTAGCAAGTTTCACTCCAATCGCTGTAAAATGAGGAAGAAAAGAGCCCCCACAGTTTATCCAATTATAATAAAAATGAAATATTGTTATTCTCGTTATAGTAATGAAATTTTCACTAACTAGCTTTAGAAACATTTTAAAAACAAAAAAAAAAACTGGTCCCCCGATTTTGTAATGATTTAAACATTTTTCCCCCTCATTTCACAGCCCATTCCCCCCGGGGCTGTAGTCCCCACAAGGTGTTGGGGTTTCCCCCCCCCCAAAAATTCCCCTTTTGGGGTTCCCCAGAGAAAAAATTTTTTCCCCCTGTTTTTTAACACTACGGAAGCAGGGGGGAAATCATCGGGATTTTTGGGGGGGGATGTCACCTGTATGCAGTGAAAACCCCAAACCCTTTACCCTTTCCACCTGCCCAAGGAGGCTGTTCAGGTGTTTTGGGCCGGACGATCTGGATGAGGGCCAACAAATTAAAAAAGAACCCCGACAAGAAGTCGAAGGCCTGGGGCTGAAAAACGCAAAAATACAGTAAGTAAGTAAATAATAGTATTAATTTGGGGTTTTCAAAAAAGAGTGCTAGTGCCTCACTGAACTAGAATCCCCCAATTCCATAACATTGACCCCAGGGCATTAAAGCTGTTTTTAAACATCACCCAACCCTTTCTAATGGGCTAAACTGCTATGGCTCAATGCTATGGAATTGTGGGATTTGTAGTTTTTGGGGTACCAGCCTTTTTGGGAGAAAAACAATCCCCGGAAGCCACAGCATTGAGCCAGGGCAGTTAAATGGCGCCAAAAAGGGGGTTTTGTAGTGTAGATGCACCCTAGGCAGTTCAGGTTTTTAAATACACTTATACTCTTATACATTTGGCTTTATATTGGTCTATTCCTTTAAAGAGGGCCCCCTTTCCCCACAGCCCTAGATCCCAGAATAAAAAAGGCAGATAATAATCCTTTATTTTTAGGATTTCCCCCCAAAATTTCCCCAAAAATTATCCTGTTAAAGAGGGCCAGACGGTCAAGTCAGATCGGCGATGCTCTCAGGCCCTTTCTAATAACTAATGGAGTGAAACAAGGTTGTGTTCTTGCACCAACCCTATTTACAATATTTTTTAGCATGATCCCCCAAAAAGGGGACGGCAGATCTCGAAGAAAAAACGGTATATATATATACGCATGTCCATGGCAGCTTTTTCCCCCTAAGCCGCCTGAGGGCTCGGGGGAAATGATTTTAAACCCTCTATCCGTGATGTTTTTGCTGATGATGCCCCTTGTCGCCCATTCAGAAACCCTGCAGCGCCCAACATCCTGCTTTAGCTGCTGCGGTGTTTGCGGGGAAATCAGCTTGAAAAAAAGGAAGTTCTCTTCCAGCCCGCACCACAGGAAGAAAAATTTTCCCCCCCGCCGTAGGCAATCTGTGCTTAAGTCCCCCAGGGAGTTCACCTACCTGGGAAGCATCATCTCTTCAGCGCCAAGATTGACAAAGGATAGATCACAGTTAGAAAGGCATATGGGGATTCGGGGAAAGGGTTCACAAAGAGTCGGGGGCAACAAGCACCTGAGGCAAAGCACCAAAAAAGGTGTGTACAGAACTATCGACTGTCATTCTCCTATATGGGTCTGAAACATGGGTCCCCTATGCCAACACCTATGACCCCAAAAGTTTTTATCACCCTGTCTTTGAATCCCTTTTACACGGGGCTGATTTGGACAAAATTTTGCTGCCCTTTTAGCAAGGGGGGTCACCAGCATTAAACCATGCTTTGAGAAAAAAGCTGCGCTGGGCAGGACCGCCCCTAGGATGGAGGACCACCGCCCCCCAAAAAAACCCCCATGGGTCAGCGCAAAAAGGCGCCCCCAAAAAAAAAATATAAAGACTCCTTTAAAAAAAATCTCAGGCTCAGCCAGATTTATCACCCAATGGGCCACTCTGGCCCCCATTGGGAGGCATGGAATACCTTCCCCAATGTGCGGCCTCTTTCAAGAAGACACGGAACAGGCCGGATTCCCCCAAAAGGGGCCCCCCGAGGCCATGGCCTCGGCAGATTTTTGGGGGAGCATTGCCCCGGGGGGGGGAAAAGGGGGGGGGGCTGGCCCCAGGGGGGACTCACGCAGCCCGCGGCGCTGCCCGCGCGGGGGCCCCCCTTCCTTCAGTGAAGGGAGGGGGGCCGGGGTGGGGGGCGCGGGGAAGCCCTGTGAGTTCCTGGGGGGAGGGGTTCCGGGCCTTTTTCCCCCCTTTGAGCAGGGCTCCCCCCCCTCCCTTCCCGTGAAGGGGGGGGGCGGGGAAGGAGAGGGGGGGCCCCGGATCCCGCCCCTGGGGGGGTTACCCGGCCCGGGCCCCCCGCTGTGTTTGGGGCACGGGTGAGCGGGGGGGGTTTTGGGGCCCCGGAGCCCCCCAGGGGGGGGGCTTTTCCCCCCCTTTTAGTGAAAAGGGGGGGGGGGTTGTTGGGGCGAGAGGGGGCGGGAAAAACCCTGCGCTGTGCCCCCCTAGGGGGGCGGACATGCCTTCCCCGCTCCTCCGCTTTGGGGGGGGGAAAGGGGGGGAAAACGTCCGGCGGGGGGGGCGCGGGGGGCTTCTCCGGCTCTTTTTCCATCATGCTGGCCCGCCCGCGAGGCCC